>OX359277.1:22141363-23341363 GCA_947179155.2 Hedera helix | reverse complement strand
TGTATGTAACTAATGCATGAACCAATATTATGGTCATGTAGGTCCTAGACGGGATAATATTTTACCAGTTGTGGTAGACGAGGACCAAGGCAAGTTTTCTGACTAAACCTTTAATTTCAGATTCTTGAACAGACATTCATGTTGTACATTCATGTTATCATGTAAAGTTCAATTTTTATCGAACTATCTTGAAAAGGTCGATGCCAATTTTGGTTCTGGCTAGACACATGTATGTTTCATGTTAAATCCAGTTATTGATTGTTATGTTCTCCAATCCACATTGTGGTGGTGCGGACTCTTTGTTATGCTGTAACAGAACAACCCTATTAACAAGGGGGAATAAAGGCTAAAGGAAATGAATTAATTATGACGTGGTTGCGTCGTTAGATGTTGTTGTGCACAATATTAAGTACGATGGGCTGATCACCCAGAGTACGCATCTAAACTGTTATTATTACCTTGTGGGCAATGTCAGTCTTTGTGATTGAGATTGTTCTTAACGTATTAAAATCTTATTTGGACAGTGTCGGTCTTAAAGATTGATATTGTTCTTAACGTGTTCTTGGTCTTGTGACCATACAGCAATAAAAAAAAAAAAATCCATGTTCTTAGACATTCATGTTCAGCTTATGTTATGATCCTATCAGCAGCTATTAAATTGTTACAAGTCCATGTTGACACTTATTTCTATATTTCATTATAAGTGAGTCTTATTCTTCATTCTGAAATATCATGTTATCTCATGTTTAATTACTTGCTGAGCTATTTTAAGCTCACTCTTGCTTTCATTCATGATATTTCAGCTAAGCCAGAGAAGACCGAGGGGTCTGGTGTAGACAAGGGTAAAGGAAAAGCCAACCAGCAATAGATGTATTAATATTGTAATTATCGGGTAATTATTATTATATGTTGTAATATGTCAGGTATGATAGATTGTATTTATAAAGGTGCATAGGACCTGGGATTAGTTATGGATGAATGTAAATTAAGTTCTTATTATCATTATTTTATTCAGATTGGATGGATGAAATGACAGGGTAGATAGTCACGTGCGCACCAAGCCCGTGGTTCAAGGGACCCGGATTTGGGGGCGTTACAAGTTGGTATCAGAGCAGGTTGGTTATAAACCTTAGGTGGGGAAACCTTAGGAATATGACCTTAAGGAATATAGTAAAACTCATTTAGAGTTCTAAGTAGTGAAGGGTGGGAGTTGTTAAGGGTACAATTTCCACAATATGTATCATGTATTATGTGTTACATGTTATGTGCTTTAAGAATAAGAAAAATTGCAGTGAACTGAAATAGTTGTTCTTGTGATTTTATAGTATGCCAGAGATTGGAGAATCCAGTCGGGCTGCAGGAGAAGAGGAACCTAGAGATATCCCGATAGATGTGATGACGACAGTACCAACAATGGCAATAGTACCAGCTGAAGGTGTTGAACAGGAGGAGGATCCAGATGAGTTAGAGGGAGACTCGGATGGGGCAATACCAGAGAATGCTTCATCTGAGCAGAGAGAAGCAGATCGGGAATGAGTAACCGGTCTGATACAGCAAAACAGTGAGTTTGTCGATAGGATTTTGGAACTAGAAACTCAGGCAGCTGAACGACAGACAACTGTGGATCTAAATGAGGCAACAACTCAGGAATTGACTAATGAAAATAGGGAGTTGAAGGATAAATTAGTGCAAGCCGAACGAAAGATACAGGAGTTGAGGAATGATAAGGAAGTCTTGGAGGATAAGCTTAGGGATGCGAATGCTGAGATAGCGATGAGTGAGCGTGCTGGGGCTAACGCAGTAAGGATAATAGATTTGTTGGAGGATGAGGTGAGATCCAAGAAAGCCAGAATGGATAATATGGGTGCAATGATGGAGGACATGAGCTATGCATTTCGCACAGCATTTGGAAGAGCGCAAGATAGGGTACACTATTACCCTGTAGAATATAATCAATCAAGGGACATCTTGAGCCGATGGAAAATGGTGGCTATCATGAATGAAGAGTACGAGGATGCGGTTAGACGTGGGATGCTTTTGTAGGGAGTTATAATAGATATGTACATAGTTATGTATGTATAATTATGAATGTATAAGTAGGTGTGTATATTGTGTAATCCCTAAGTTTTGTTATAAAAAGGGATATTAAGCAGCATGTACCCTCTTTGCTTGTAGGAAGGGAAGTATTAGTGTTGTGTAAAGTTATATGTATTTTAACTCATGTGCTACATGTGATGTAATATATGAAGCATCAGACAAGTTGTTTATGAATATAATTCAGTTATGAAACGTGTGTTGTCACAACTATGTGTGTAAAGTTATGAGAACGTGGTATGTAAATGTTATGTTTTGACCATAAAATAAATTGTTAAACAGAAATGCCGCCTAGACGCAGAGCAAATGTTCAACCTCCTCCAGAAGAATCGGTTAATGCTCCTGAGGAGCCGGTTAATCCCATGCAGCAGTTTGTGGACCTGTTGATGGGAGCTTTTCAAAATAGGAATGTAAATCCAGTAGGTGATCAACCGGTAACTACTAGGGTCGCTACTTTTAAAGACTTCAAAGCGGTAGGACCCCCGGAGTTTAAGGGGACGATGAACCCAGTGGAGGCCCAGAATTGGATTATTGAGATAGAAAAGGTTTTTGAAGTAGCTAATGTAGCAGCAGAACAAAAGACTGCCTTCGCCACTTTTATGCTAAAGGGGGAAGCAAATTATTGGTGGGTGGCCAATAAAGGAAGATTGGGAACAGGTGTAGCACCATGGGAGAAGTTTAAGGAGATTTTCTTTGAGGCGTATTTCCCTCCAGTAACTCAGGACATGATGGAGGTGCAATTTCTGGAATTAAAACAAGGAAATATGTCAGTAGCCGAGTACGCAGCAAAATTCAACGAACTAGCAAGGTTTGCATCACACCAAGTAGATACAGAGCAGAGGAGAGCAAGGCGTTTTGAACTGGGATTGAAACCGTGGCTTTACGGCAAAGTTTCAATGTTTCAGCTTGGAACTTTCGCTGGGGTAATGGAAAAAGCTATTTTGGCAGAAGGAGGCAGTGATGCCTTGGCAAAGTTTAAACAAGAGCAGTATGGCAAGAAGAAAGTTGACGGTTCTAGGAAGGAGAGCAGCAGTGGAGGAAATAATTTTAATAAACGAAAATGGGGAGGAGACAATAATACAGCTACAGTGAAGCAAGGTGAACAGAAGAAGAAAGTAGAACCGTGTCCTAATTGTGGAAAGGGGCACACAGGTGTATGTTTAAAAGGAAAGAATGTGTGTTTTAAATGTGGAAAGGAAGGACACATGGCACCGAATTGTCCAAACCCTAGAATGAGCAGAGGATGCTTTTACTGTGGAGAGGCAGGACATCAGATAAAAGATTGCCCGAAGAAGAAAGTAGATGGAGGAAGCGGAAGTAGAGGAACTACTAGTGGAAAATTGGCAATTACTGGACCTACACCACCAGGAAGGCCGACAGCCTGAACATTTAACATGACAGTGCAAGACGCGGTGGCATCGAAAGACGTGGTGTCAGGTATCATCCCTGTTAATGACGTAAACGCATATGTATTGTTCGATTCGGGTGCTACATGTTCTTTCATTTCTGATGAATTTGTTAAGAAATTGAACCTGTCACAAGTAAAGTTAGAAAATGCCTTGAATATAGAAGTAGCCAATAAGGAAGTAATCCGGGTAGAGAATATGTGTCAGGATTGTTGTATAACGATAAAGGGACATAAATTGTTAGTGGATTTAATTCCTATTCGGCTAGGAGAATTTGATGTGATACTGGGAATGGACTGGTTGTATAGTCATGGAGCAATGATTGATTGCCAGAATAAATGTGTAAACCTTCAGACTCCTACTAAGTCTAAGGTAGTGTTTCATGGTAGCAAATCATCTAAGCAATCTTGTTGCTTGACAATGTTACAGGCAGGGAAATTATTAAGAAAAGGGTGCATGGGGTATTTAGCTCACGTAGTTGACACCCGTATAGAAGGATCAGAATTGGGTCAGATACCCGTTGTAAAGGAGTATGTAGATTTATTCCCAGATGAGTTACCAGGTCTTCCGCCGGACAGGGAAATTGAGTTCAAGATAGAACTTGCACCAGGAACAATACCAATTTCAAAGGCACCTTACAGAATGGCTCCAGTCGAACTGAAAGAATTGATGATTCAGTTGCAAGAATTGTTGGATAAAAAGTATATCCAGCCAAGTGTGTCTCCTTGGGGAGCACCAGTACTGTTTGTGAAAAAGAAGGATGGGTCATTAAGACTTTGTATCGATTACAGAGAATTGAATAAGGTGACGATAAAGAACAAGTATCCGCTACCCAGGATTGATGATTTATTTGATCAGTTACGAGGAGCCAAATATTTTTCAAAGATTGATTTGAGGAGTGGTTATCACCAGTTAAAAGTGAGATCTAAGGACGTACCTAAAACTGCTTTTAGGACTCGTTATGGTCACTATGAGTTCCTGGTAATGTCATTCGGGTTAACGAATGCTCCAGCCGCGTTTATGGATTTGATGAACCGGGTGTTCAAACCGTTTTTAGACAAATTCGTGGTGGTGTTTATTGACGATATATTGATTTATTCAAAGACTGAAGAAGAACATGCGGAACATCTAAGGATTGTGTTGGAGAAGTTAAGAGAAGCTAAGTTATATGCCAAGTTTTCTAAATGCGAATTCTGGCTGCAGCGAGTACAATTTTTGGGACACGTGATTGATCAAGAAGGAATATCGGTGGATCCAGCAAAAGTGGAAGCAGTAATGAATTGGGAACAACCGAAAACACCAACTGAAGTTCGTAGTTTTCTTGGATTAGCTGGATACTACAGAAGATTCATCAAGGACTTCTCGAAGTTGTCGGGACCTTTGACTAACTTAACAAGAAAAGCTGTGAAGTTTGTATGGAATGATATGTGTGAAGAAAGTTTCAGAGAGCTTAAGAAGAGGCTGAGTGAAACACCTGTGTTATCATTGCCTGATGATACAGGAGGATTTGTTGTATACAGTGATGCGTCATATAAAGGATTGGGTTGTGTGCTAATGCAACATGGCAAAGTTATAGCGTATGCTTCCAGACAATTGAAAGATTTTGAGAAAAGGTATCCAACCCATGATTTGGAATTAGCGGCAGTGGTATTTGCTTTGAAGATATGGAGGCATTACTTGTATGGAGAGAAGTGTGAGATATACACAGACCACAAAAATCTGAAGTATATTTTCACTCAGAAGGATCTGAATATGAGGCAAAGAAGATGGATAGAGTTAATCAAGGATTACGATTGCGAAATTCTCTACCATCCAGGAAAGGCAAATGTGGTGGCCGACGCTTTAAGCAGAAAGGGTCGAGAAAGATTAGAAATGCTAACCGTTCAAGAAGAGCTAATTAGAGAAATGGAGAAGTTGGAATTAGAAGTGAAATATCCGCTAGAATCGGAAGAGAAGTTATTTATGGTTGAAGCTCATCCAACGTTATTAGATCGGGTAAAAGAAGCTCAGAGGCAAGATCAAGATTGTGATCAAATTAGGAAACGCATATCGGATGGACAAGAAACAAGATTCAAGGTAGATAACAGCAGAATGCTAAGATTGGAAGGAAGAGTATGGGTACCATTAGTAACAGAATTAAAAGAGGAGATTCTGCAAGAAGCACACAGTTCGCACTATTCAGTTCATCCAGGAAACACGAAGATGTATCAAGATCTTCGACAACACTTTTGGTGGCCTAACATGAAGATGGATGTAGCAGAATATGTAAGTAAATGCCTGACTTGTCAAAGAATTAAAGCGGAACATCAGAGACCTAGTGGATTGTTACAACCGCTAGAAATTCCGGAATGGAAATGGGAACATGTCACGATGGATTTTGTTGTAGGACTCCCAACTACACAGAAGGGCTATGATGCGATATGGGTTATAGTGGATCGACTGACAAAGTCCGCTCACTTTTTGCCGATCAGAGTCAAATTCAGTTTGGATCAACTTGCAAAGTTATATGTGAAAGAGATCGTGTCAAGACATGGAGTTCCAGTATCGATTGTGTCAGATCGAGATCCACGATTCACGTCAAATTTTTGGAAAAGTTTCAAAGAGCGTATGGGTACGCAATTGAGATTGAGTACGGTGTATCATCCTCAAACAGATGGCTAAAGCGAAAGAACGATCCAGACGTTAGAAGATATGTTAAGAGCTTGTGTTATGGACTTCAAGGGCAATTGGGACGATCACTTGCCATTAGTAGAGTTCGCCTACAATAATAGTTATCATGCAAGCATTGGAATGCCACCTTATGAAGCGTTGTATGGAAGAAGGTGCAGAACACCTCTTTGTTGGGATGAAGTAGGTGAACGAAAATTATTGGGACCAGAAATAGTGCAGCAGACTGTTGAAATTATCAAAGTGATAAGAACGAGACTTATAGCAGCACAAGATAGACAAAAGAAATATGTGGACCAACATCGACAGAAGAGGGAATTTGAAGTAGGATCTCATGTGTTTTTGAAAGTATCTCCTTGGAAAGGGAAGATAAGATTTGGAAAGAAAGGAAAGTTGAGTCCAAGATTCATTGGACCTTTTGAAATACTGAGAAGGGTAGGAGAAGTAGCATATGTTTTGGCATTACCTCCAGAATTAGAACACATACATAATGTATTTCATGTGTCAGTATTAAGGCCCTACAAACCAGATTATAAGCATGTGATCGAATATGAGTCAATTTAGTTTGAAAAGGATTTGTCATATGAGGAAACTCCTGTTCAGATCATCGACAGGAAGGAACAGATTTTAAGGAACAAGGTAATCCCTTCTGTAAAGGTAGTATGGAGAAACCATAATGTGGAAGATGCAACATGGGAATTAGAAGAGAAGATGAGAAAGGAATATCCAAGTTTATTTATGTAAGTTGGTAATAGTGATTCCGGGGACGGAATCCTTGTAAGGAGGGAAGAATGTAACGATACACATTTTTGAAATATATAAGATTATAATTTATAAATGGATATTGAATTCTTTTAAATAAGTTATTAATGGAAATAAAATGTTTAGAGGTATGACTTGTAATTTGGGACAAGTATATTATGAGCCATTAAATGGTGGATTTAAATACAAGAATTATGAAACAAATTTGGTTCCAAATGGATTTAAATTGGATTTTTTAGATAATTAAATTAGGAAGTTAGTAAATTAAATTGCTAGAAAGTGGGGTAATGACTAAAGATGTTTTGGTAAGATAGAGAATGACAATTGTATCCCAAGTAGCTAAATGTCTAAGATACCCTTAGTTAGTCATGGGAAAGGACTCATTTGACCTTGACCATGCAAGAGTAAGTTGGCCAACCATGGTTAGTTGCTAGAGACTTGATATTAGCATACATGCAAGCAATTTTCAGCATTTCATTTGATATTATCCAAGTCATACGAAAGTTGCTAGGAAAGGAAAGATAAGAGAGAAAGAAGAGCAAAGGAAGCTAGGGTTTCAAAGGAAGTGGAAGGATTCAAGCTTAAAGGAGATCAAAGATAGCATAATAAGCTATTCAAGGTGGAGAATCAAGTGTTGGCAAGATTTTTAGCTAGAAGAAGCAAAGCTAGAAGAAGGTATGAATGAGTTTAAAATATGAAATTCAAAGATTATGTGTTTATAAGTTGAAATAGATGAAGCCATGCATGAGTCTTTGATTATATGTGTATATTATGTGATATATGTGCTTCAAGTTAGCTAGATCATGAAAACCTAGTGATTAAGTTGTGTATAGCAAAGGTGGTGTACTATTTACATGAGTAGCTAAGATTAAAATTATGATCTAAGTCTTGATTGTGTGTTTTAAGTTGCTAGACATAATGAAATCTAGCTTGAGGGGTAGAAGATATGAGTTACATGCATTATTTTATGCTAAGGAGCATCATAAAGACATAGATGGCTCTAAAAGTATAGTTCATGAAAGAGAAATGAATATTAGGCTAGACTTTTTAGTTAAATCAAATTATAATCTGTAAAGTGCATTGGAAGGAACATATATAAGCTATGTGAGTATATCAAGTTGCCAAATAAGTATGTGTTGACATATATGTGGTTAAAGTATAAGAATCCCAAAGTTGGTTTATAAGAGAGTTTTGTAAATTGGTAGAAATGCAACCAATTGGTGATTTTTGGCCATTTTGGGTTATGGAGGTTCAAATTAGGCCAAGCATGTAAGTTTTATGTATGTGCACATGATAGAATCGAATTGGAAGCAATTTGACACTTATGGCGATAAACGACCGTTTTAAACGATTTAAAACGTTAAAATACGACTAAAATGAAATCTTTGGAAAAATAGGTTCAAATAATGAATTTTAAATGTTTCGAAAACCCACGCGAGTCAATTATGTGTTATACGTGCTATATGAAATGTTGGAATTGGAAAATTCACATTAGGGCCAAAGATAGCATCATTTTTGGAAAGAAAAATTTTTCTGATTCTGCAGCATGGCGCCGGGGCGCGAGTTTTTGTGCTGGAGACTGCGCCGGGGCGCAGGTTGGCTGCAAGGTTTCCGTTGGGAGCGAGACCAGAGCTCGCCGGGGCGCCGTCAGCCGAGGAGATCTCGCGGCCAGCGCGAAGTTCTCCGCCGGGGCGCAGTTGGCCAGATTTCGAAAAATAATTTATTTTAATTCTAAAATGCAATGTTTTGATATTAAATGATATGAATACATATGTAAATCATAAATTGATAAAAATAATCAATATGGTAGATCCTAAGGCTTATGTAAACAAGATGTTATGTGATTAGGGTTATGTATAGTTAATGGATAGCTTGTTTAGCAAGTTATGACATGCATGTGTATGTAACTAATGCATGAACCAATATTATGGTCATGTAGGTCCTAGACGGGATAATATTTTACCAGTTGTGGTAGACGAGGACCAAGGCAAGTTTTCTGACTAAACCTTTAATTTCAGATTCTTGAACAGACATTCATGTTGTACATTCATGTTATCATGTAAAGTTCAATTTTTATCGAACTATCTTGAAAAGGTCGATGCCAATTTTGGTTCTGGCTAGACACATGTATGTTTCATGTTAAATCCAGTTATTGATTGTTATGTTCTCCAATCCACATTGTGGTGGTGCGGACTCTTTGTTATGCTGTAACAGAACAACCCTATTAACAAGGGGGAATAAAGGCTAAAGGAAATGAATTAATTATGACGTGGTTGCGTCGTTAGATGTTGTTGTGCACAATATTAAGTACGATGGGCTGATCACCCAGAGTACGCATCTAAACTGTTATTATTACCTTGTGGGCAATGTCAGTCTTTGTGATTGAGATTGTTCTTAACGTATTAAAATCTTATTTGGACAGTGTCGGTCTTAAAGATTGATATTGTTCTTAACGTGTTCTTGGTCTTGTGACCATACAGCAATAAAAAAAAAAAAATTCCATGTTCTTAGACATTCATGTTCAGCTTATGTTATGATCCTATCAGCAGCTATTAAATTGTTACAAGTCCATGTTGACACGTATTTCTATATTTCATTATAAGTGAGTCTTATTCTTCATTCTGAAATATCATGTTATCTCATGTTTAATTACTTGCTGAGCTATTTTAAGCTCACTCTTGCTTTCATTCATGATATTTCAGCTAAGCCAGAGAAGACCGAGGGGTCTGGTGTAGACAAGGGTAAAGAAAAAGCCAACCAGCAATAGATGTATTAATATTGTAATTATCGGGTAATTATTATTATATGTTGTAATATGTCAGGTATGACAGATTGTATTTTTATAAAGGTGCATATGACCTGGGATTAGTTATGGATGAATGTAAATTAAGTTCTTATTATCATTATTTTATTCAGATTGGATGGATGAAATGACAGGGTAGATAGTCACGTGCGCACCAAGCCCGTGGTTCAAGGGACCCGGATTTGGGGGCGTTACACATACTACTCTTAAGGTGCGTTTTGCTTGACCTATTCATGGATAGTAAGTAAATATGATTGTTCTTTTCCCGAATTGCATAAGCAACCTTATCAGCGTCAATACTTTCTTCAATAAGATCAACCGATTAATCTGTATATAGTGTCGTATGGACATCTATCATCTTTATGGCAAATTCAGCATCCTCTTTCCACTTTTTAAAATTAAAACCATCCAAAATCTCTATAGTAACTACATTGTTGTTGATGGAGAAGGTGACTATAAAATTAAAATTAGCATAATTAATTAAAGTAAAAAGTGTAACTTAAAACCATATAAGCATACCTATAATTTTATAAGCATCACCAAATAATCACCATCGGGCATAATGTATAACATGCAGTTGCAAAATTACCATATAATAACGGTCATGAGAATATATTTTAATTTTTGTAATCTATCATTTTTGGGTGTATAAATTATTCCAACTAAACACTCCTCTATCTTTGTGACCCTCTAAATCGTAATACTTAATCATCTCCTTTGAGCATATGATTAAATACTAAAATTAGAGACATCCCACTAACGCATGAGCTTTTAAATTTTAAAATTAAATCAAATAGGCCACTTTGGCGGTTACAACTTAATTCAACCCTAAAATTCTCTTATACCGGAATATATCTTATTTTACTTTTATATTAAGCCTTTATGTGATTGAATCAGTTCATAATTTAATCACAATCATATCATGTTACTTGTGAGATTAAAATTAAAGTCTAAAAAAATTTATTTTTGTCATAATGCAACCAATGTCACATGATATAATAAAATATTAAAATATTAACTTTACTTTATGTTGATTGCATAATCATCCATACTGTAATATCATAAATTGCATAATATACATGTTGAATATATGATATCAATTGTTCATACAATTTGGCCATAAAATAAACGCATGCATGCTGTAACCAAATGATATGCTTTAACATACATGAACTCTTTTAATCCAATTCAGCATACATGAACTGTTTTAATCCAATTCAGCACCAATCATACTGCTTAAACTTTATTCAATTTGAATACACGCTGTTGATAATATACGTACACTTGTTTGACATTTCCTAACAAAAATATGGTGTTAATAATCCGTAAGTATATGCATGTTCAATATTAATTGAAACACCAAGCAGCTAAACCATAAGTGCTGTAATACTTGAAATCTAATGAATCTATGGAATCCAAATCATTATAATTTCGATGGGCCAATGCACATGTAAATCACATATACTCAAATCGAAGCATGCTCACAGTAATTATGTAGGCTCCGGCACATATTCAAATTAATTAAATTATAATTTATTTTTAATATGTAATTTTATTAGGATTTTAAACTTAATCTATGATAGCTCTTGATACCGACTGAAAGAATTCGTTCATAATAATTAATTATATCTTTAAAAATAAATAGGAGAAGAGCACTTAAAAGATATAGAAAATTAACAACGTTGTGTACCTTGTTTGGGATTCATGACGACTAGAATTAATTTCTGGATGAATAAGATATCACTCCCTTGATATCCTAGATACCGACTTGATGAGAAACCTCAATATTATGAAATCCTTAAGTGTGTGTAGGATCAAGGAAAATAACTTAGTGGTTTATTTATAATAATTGTGATTAATAATTTTAGTGGGCTTACTCATCACAAGCCAACAAGGTACTTAAATAACACACACTAATTAGTCCATATTAGACCTAATTAGAGTGGAAAAGTATAAGTATACAAAATTAAAAGACAAAATAGATGACAAAATGCATCTCAAACATTAAAAAGTGGGGGTCTAACACAAACATTTTAATGATTGATACAGATGTAGTGTTTGATTTTGCCACTAATTTTTGTATATGTAGTATTGTCCAATTAGAGTTTATATGTTACATTTAATTAGACCAATCAATTAATTTGGTTTAATATATACAATATAATAAATATTATTCTACAAAATAATATTATATAAAATAATATTACATAATTGACAAAGGAAGTTGAGAAATTCTTCACTTATAATCATATGCCATAAAATAAATTGAGAAAATTTATATAGAGAGCAAGGTGATATCAACTTAGCCATTGACTATTCGTGAGCTCATCCCCAAATATTGATGTATGGTTTCATATCTCATTAGAAAAAACATTCTAATGCGCGAAATGCAAGGAGTAGTTTTCATCACCTATTTACCCATGTAACATTTTAATACGTTTTATTTAGTAAATTCACTATAACATAATTTATTATATACTAGTTGATAACCTGTGCAATGCACGGGCTAATTTGAATAATGAATTTAATATTTTGCTGAGTTCAACCAATATTAGAGAAAAGAATTAAAGAAAAATACATACCTTGAATATTTATTAGAGAGGAGGATGCCTCTCTCTTGCTTCTTCCTCATTCGAGTGGATAGAGTACATAAACAGAGGAACCCTTTAGCAAATAATTACAGAAAAATTAGAAGCGGAAATTGAACTTTCAAAATGACAAAAAAGAGAATAAAGAGGAAAAGAAACACACCCGAGATGCAAATATAGATTAAATAAATAAAACAAACTATAAATGTCAAAAAAATAATTGTACCTACACATATTGTTTTATCCACAAAGCAATAGAACACTAAATTAATCCTTATTTACTCAAGTCTAGCCTCCATATTACTGCCCTCGTCGGTTATCTTCATATAATGCTATGTTTAATCTGCTACTTTACAATCCAAAATTATCAAACATAAAACAAAATCAAAACCAATTTTGGGACTTTGAAACGTACTTAGTAAATCAAAGTCATAAAAGTCATTAGTATATGGAGTATTTTCTTACAATAAGCATCGTGCCAAGCTTGCGTAGGGCAGGAATGTTCATGAGAAGATCAGTTCTCTGCCTTGTTGTCATTATCTGTTCAAATGAGGAAATATATATTAGCTGCTATTACAAAGCTCAAAGAGAGACACAAAGGGAAAGTATTACGTCCATAGTAATCTCATCTTTACTTTTCTTGGAAGGAGCAAATTCTACAATGTGATCGATAATAGATAAGAGCCATTAAAGGGAATATCCCCCCACCCCTTAAAACCCCAAAAAGAATCCTTTCACTAATTCTTGTTTATTAGTGAGGACTATATTTATTTTCCCCATAGAAGGGAGATTTAAAGTGAATTGCTTTAATCGTATTCCAAGTATCAACATGGTTGAAACCCACAACATGATTGTAGTAAAGCTTAAGAATACTAATGTTAATATAGAAATAGGCAAACTCAATTCAACAAATTTCATACATAATATGCTTCTTATAATAGGTTAAGCCTTTTTGTAGATTTAGATTTCTAATACTTCTACATTCAACCTACCAAGAAAAAAATGAATTTAAATGCATACTGTTACTATGTAAGCATGTAATAATATAAAAACCCAAAATTTTAGAAGAAGTGGGGGGGGGGGGGGGGGGGGACCGAATTGGCTTACCCAGCCACTCAGTGCGATATCTAGATGCTATCTAGGATAAAGATTGAAGCAGGGAAAGAATTTCTTTTACACTATATGATTCCCTATTAAGAAAATAGGCATATTCATGCATAGCCCTCGCATTGTTTATTATTTTCTTTACGCTTTTGGAACTGAATAAGAACAGACTATGCAACTTGGTCAATACACATCTTGGTGCCTCTACTTATTAAAATAAATAAATAAATAAATAAAAGAATCTAATACATATTCTCTGATGAAATTAGTTGTACAGGCGCTGCGTAATACGTATAGAGTAAACATATACGTATAGATTTCCTCTGCTCGCATGGGCTCTAATCGCTTATGTTCACTAAACACAGAAGATGGAATTGTTCGAGAATATTAGAAAATTTAATTATAGCATACATGAATTTATTTACCTGGTAGGTTTGTGATGGCATTTGACAATGCCAAAGCAAATGAAACACCATTCCCTCCACTGGACATATCCTCGCCCAGAAATCAACTTTGAGAAGTTTTCTTTCAGCATTTTCAAATCTGATTGTATGAAATTCACCAACATAAAATTACATTTAAATACTTGACAGGAAAAGAAAATCTATCTGTGGAATCCACCTGCAGTAGACAATAAATTGGCATGAACAATAACTGTACCTCCAACCATAGACCATATTTACAAAAAAAAAATTATAAAAAAAATCAAAAATCAAAAATGGGAAATAGGAAAAACCCAAAACAAAAAATAAAAGGAGTACAAATATCTATACTATTATGAGAAATAAATCAAAATAATTGAATGTGTGTGATGGAGGTCATATGTTTCTCTTCTTATTGGCAGTTTATCAAACACTTAATCTGCAACAATAACACCAACCCATGAAACTAATCAGCAATAACACTTAATCAGCTAATAATGCCTAATAACACCAACCCATGAAACTATTTGATACCAATGGAAGGGGATGCGTGAATCTTACCGATTATATATAAAATCCGACCGATGGATTGCCCCAAATTATTGAGGGGAGATTAATTCGCCTGAGCTTCGGCGTCGAAATAGGGAGATCAGGAGAGAGGGGCGACTGAGTTGCGAGGCAAGAGGAGCGCGAGGACAGAGGGAGAATGAATTTTGTTGGATATTCACTTTTATTTTTGTCTATAGAATTCAATTTTTGCTCTTAGTAACGGAAGGACTTGCTCAATTCTTTATCTATGTTATTGATAATTCTTGCTCTTAGAAATGGAAGGAATTGCTCTTTGTAACCGAAGGATCGGAAAAGGCGCATGTCTAAATTACTGACCAACTGAGTTAATTCGGTGAGATTTTAAATTACAATCAAAATAACTCGGTTGAGTTAAGTCAAAGAGTTTTTAAATTAAATCGAGTTAATTCGGTTGGTTAGTTCAAAATAAATTATATTTTGGCTTTTAATATATAGTAATTGATGCGACAACTTTATTGCTTTATCCGTCAATAAGTATAGGGAGGGACCTTACATACTATTACAAAAACTTCTTTATCGATTGGATAGATCAAGAAAACAATATTAGTAATTATAACAAGAGCTGAATATACAACAACAATCTAAGATATCATATCTAGTAAGGAGCTAATCCTTTGAAATTTCATTACATTTTTTAGATATATATGCTTTTCATAGTATTGGTTATCAGGAAAGATCTAGTGTGAACAAAAAAAAAAGAATCTTATGGTGGAATACTCGCAAGACGTGATCAATAATGACTTAAGTTGAATCTGTAACGCCCCCAAAATTTTCGCACTAGCTACGGTGGACCTTATGCGTTAAACTTCATACATCTACTAACTTAACTAATAATATCATAATCATATTGGTTGGATTAGTCTATTTTAGACTATACATTAAATATTTATCTTACTTAGTCCTTAGATCTTATCTTGATATGGGTCTCATTATTTATACAAGTATCAACTTGTAGTTCATCCGTATAAATAAATAACACCATATATAACGGTCCAATTTTAACCTTATGATTTAAATATTTTATAACTTTACATATCCAAGATTCATAACATTAAATCATTAGGACGGTTTTTGGTAACAGAGAATCTCGCGGTGAATATTTGTATCTTCACCCGTGATAAATGTTTGTATCTTTATCAATGACAAATGTTTGTATCTTTGTCATGTACAAAATTTTCTTTATTCGTACATAACATACCCAACTAGTTAAAACCCTCACTCAAAACACATTTGGTTATAGTGGTATCTCTCCATATCAATAATCCCACTTATCTGACATTCAGAATAGTAATAACAAGTTCGTACTTGGGTCTAAAGAACTTAACGATGAATTTGACCAGTTAACATCGATTAGTCTTGTCTCGAATGCTTACAGTACTCACAAGTCATTTATCAATCATCATCCAAATAAATAGATCATTATCAATACTATGTTAATTTTTAACAATTCTAAGTTATATAAAAAAAAAGACATAACAACATTATGATAATAATAATTTATATTATTCATTTAATATTCGGTTACATGTTTATTTGTTTGTATTACAACAGTTAGAATGCTTGTAAACATCAGTTAAAGACTTCACATAACATCTATCACATAACAACATGACATTACACATCTCATTTATCATTTTAACAATACTACAAAAGTAGCACATAGAAAGAGTTAGAAGACTTATCTTGAAACCGTTTTAGGGTTTCCCAAGAAATCGTTAAATGCCTACAAAAAGGGTTACGCATACCCGAATGTTAGTTCATCAAATTTTCATTCTCTATAAGTGTTTTTATAACTAAACTAGACTATTTTCATTGGTGAAACTTTTAGGAAACTTGGATAACTCAAAATCATCATTTTTAGTGCTTACACCCGAGGGCTACCTTAATTTTTTAGTTTCGACCTCTTTTATAATAACTGTCATAACTTTGTCATACGAAAGTATTTTGAGGTGATTATTAAGTCTAAATTTCTTAGAAATTCATGATCTACAACTTTCCTTTAGGTTGCTAAGGCAAATTATGACTTTAATTTTTTGGATTTTAGCAAAAACAGCCAGTATGCATGCTTTGACCAATATTTTTAGGATTAAACATTTAAAATATGGTATCGCTAGCTTTATTTGCTTAAGATATCATGTTATAAGACTTAATAACACTTCATAACATAAAAATAACAAAATCATAAACCTACTTATGTACAATTTATGACTTTTACTCAAGAACGCGAAGAACACGAAGAACACGAAGAAATAAGTTTCATCGTTCTTGGTTTAGCTTGCTAAAACATGGTGCGACAAGTATGAATTTTTTAGGCCATCATGTTTCAGAACTTTATAACACTAAATTACAAAATCATAAACCTACTTATGTAGGAAATTATGACTTTTGCTCAAGAATACATGAATAACACGAAGAATGAAAAATCGTACAGGGTAATGACTTATGTTCTTGAGTTTTTGGATTTCATATTTGAAATAATTTGAGCATTATAACTACTTACATATGTGACTATAACACTATATTTGACAAAATTTGGTCATTATAATAACTTGTTTACTTTATTAAAATAATTTATTATTATTGCTCAAGAACACACGAAGAACACGGAGAACGACAATCGTACATGGCTATGACGTACGTTCTTGAGCTTTAAACTATGAAATGAAATTTGACATTATAACTATTACAAAATGAAGAAAAGCTCAATAACATGTGAAGAACATGAAGAACAACAATCATACATGGCTACGACATGCATTCTTGAAGTGCAAGTTTTAACTATTTCTTTGCAACTTCCTTGATAGTAACTCACTAGAACTCTCTCTCAATATAACTTTGGAGTGTTTTTGCTCTTGAAATTAATGAATCTAAAGGAGGGAGAGCTCCTTATTTATAGAAAATCAAAGGGTCGGGGTAGTTTGGTCTTTAGTTTAAAATTTAAGGGCATTTTAGTCTTTTCGCATATTATTTAATTAATAAAAATAAAATAATATCTATATATTTTCAAGCCAAAACCAGCTCACCTAGTTTCTAGAAGCTTCCCTAGCTATTTTGTCATTATTTTTTTCGATTTCGGTATATAGGATAAATCGCATGCGATTAATTTGAAATATTTCTCAACAGTAATACCAGTTTTAATTAGTTATATATATTTTATTCATAAAATATATCATATAGTATTAATATGATGTCTCGCGAAAGCCTTGTAATTTATACCTTATTTTAATCTCGGATACACTTTCGTATATTTCTCGTAAAGCGTATTTTACGTATTTCTTTTCATATTTATTCCATTTTAAAATTTCGTAACCCCACAGTCATTTTTTTGCAAATATTTTTATTTGTGAAAAATCTCCGTTGCCCGTAAAAATGCTATTCAGAAATTACAAATTTTTAAAATTCGGAAGACAGTGTTCGAATGAATAGTATTTTACGCGTTTTTCGAAAAAAACTTTTATTGGCTAAATAGTATTTATACTTCATATAAACGTTATTTAGTGAAATAGGATATGTCAAAACGTCAAAAAGAATAGTCAAAAAGACAATAAATATTTTTTCGTAAATCGTGTCATTTTCATCTTTTTCTCTAAAATTTTTTATTAGTTCCTTGACATCTAAACCTTATATTGACACTATGTTGTGAAATGTGAGAAGTCCTGCAGATGAAAGGAACTGTCAAACGAATGAATTTTTTTTCCTCGTGAATAGTTTTTTTTTTTTTTTTACGTTTTTTGAGGAAAAAAAATTTATTGACTATTTCGTGTTTTCAAAGCGTGGGAAGGATGAATCTTGAAAACGGAATGTCAATTTACCTACATGTTTCCCTCAAGAGCCTAGGTTATTTTCTAGGGCTTAGCCCCTAAGGTTTAGGCTTTAGGGTTTAGCTTTTAACTTATTTTCAGTTTTTAAAAAAAAAAAATTTATTCTCTTTTTTCGTGCTAGAGTTAGATACTTGAATCGAAACACAAAAATAAACAATAACGAAGATTTCATAACACATATAAGATGTAATTCAATCTTTATTATTCACATAACACATAGATTATGTTAAAGATTTTTAACCTCTTAGTCGTATACGATCGTATTTTTGAGTCGTATATATTTTTTAAGATAGCTCAAGGTATCGTACTTAGGTTTTGAATTGACGACTTTAATTAGATCTTGTCAGATCATATTTGAAATGTTTGGAATATTACAGAATCGATTGTGAACGACTGAGCAATTAGGGAAATATGCTTTTGTTGAATCAATTTCAAGTGGGAAGGAAGGTGGTATATAAGTTTATTATTTTTAGAAATAAGAATAAAACATTTTTGATAAACCACTTTTTTATTCTTTTGAGCCATGTAGAACTTTTTTTGTTCTTTGTAGAACTCGTATTAAAATTCTTAGAGTTAAAAAATTCTTAAAAATAGGCTAAAAATGAAAGTTTTTATTTTGGGAGAGTTAAAAGGAAGGTCATATTCGATTTTTTTTTTTTTGTTCTTTGTAGAACTCATATTAAAATTCTTAGAGTTAAAAAATCCTTTAAAATAGGCTAAAAAATGAAGGTCTTTTTTTTTTTGGGGAGAGTTAAAAGGAAGGTCAGATAGTTTCGATTCAGTAAATTAAAATTATCGCACTTTTAAAGTATTTACCATAATACTTAATTTAAACGTATAAAAAAAAAAACAATAAGTACATGGACTGACGGAAAATCCAAACTATTGACAGGTATAAGACTAAATAGATTGAAGTGATTATACAATGGTTCCAATTATAACACTCAAAATTTGACGGTATAAGGTCAACGTACTCCGCTTCAAGTATACTCTCTCCGTTAAAAAATATAAAATTAAAATTAACTTTTTAAAAATTAATTTTTAACATTTTCAATGTCAAGATTAATATAATTTATTTAAATTTTAAAAATAATAAATTACTAAAATTAGTAATTCTTTTTAGATAGTTTAATTATAATATTTATAATAGTATTGATTAAACTTAAATCAATTTATATCAATTTTGTATTTAAAAACATTTCAAATGGATTTTAAAAATAATAGTAATCTTATATTTCTAAATGAAATATAAATTTGTCAAGTACTTGGCTTAAAAATATTAAAAGCTAAGAAAAGAACACAAAACAGAGTTAACAAAAATGCGATGGGGGGTAAACATTATCGTGGTGTGATCTTTGTATGTTCAAATTAAAAAGGAAATAAATGAATTCAAAAGTTGGTTTACTAAAGTACGTACAGAAAATAAAAAATTCACATGTAACTCTCTCTTAAATATATAAAATTCATTCACTATTTTATAAGAGAGTCTTGTAGAAACATCATAATTTTATGTGAAAACATTAATTTTTTATTTTATTATAGTTTTCAGATCAAAACATGTTTTGTATCGCCTTTTTTTTATAAAAAAAAAAGTACAAATATTTTGATAAGTTGATTAGTAATAATAAAAAAAAAGTAATAAGGTGGTGGATGCTGAAGCTGTTAAAGAAATATGACTTTCGAGGCAACATCTATAACATAGCATTGCGTTCCATATTTTGTCTCTCAATCTCCACGCGAGAGAACTCCAATATGGTTCTTCTACACTCTTATTCCTTCCGTGTTTCATCCATGCATGCATCTTGTTCTTCATGTAATTTACAAATTACAATTCATCTGTTATATATCAAACTAAATAGCTTTCATCTAATTATGATATTTCACTACCAAAAAAAAAAGGCCTTTTATGATGGCTCACAATCCGTCACATAAATTCAAAAAATCATCACTACATGTTTATGTAATGACTTTAGTCATCACAGAGCGTGATTTTCAAAGTTATCACAAAAAAACACTTGATTTTAGGGATCAAAATATTAACTATATCAAATGATACTTGTAGAATTTGAAGTCTCCCCCATTTGCAAACTAAATAACGAGTATTACCACTATACCAAAGTCCAAATCATAATTATAGTTTTAAAAAAATATATAAAAGGAAACATATGTGAGTTGACTTACTAAAAAAAATTAGTCTCACATAAGATTTAGTGACTGCAATGACAGACACAAATACTTTATAATGATGGTAAAATTAGTCGTCACTAAGAGCCATCATATATTTTATTGTTTTGTGATGACTTGAAAATTCTATCACAAAATACATTCTTTTTGTAATTGCAAATAAACGTCGTCACAAAAATCTATCTTTTTTAATGATTGTCATGACCGTCATAAAATATTGTTTTGATTATTTCTTTTACTAAAATATTGGTGATAACTTAAATACAATCACGAAAAAGGGTATATCCATAAGTAATGACTTAGTGCGTCACAAAAAGAAAATTTATTTTATGTGAAAAAATTAGTGATTGACATGATCATTTCAATTATAATATATTAATGGCAAAATTAGTTAACATATATACTATTATTTTATGATTGCTCAAAAAATTCATCACAAATTATTATCTTTTATAATTATTTTTTAAAATTGTCATAAAATTCAATCACAAATTATTATCTTTTATAATTATTTTTTAAAATTGTCATAAAATTCAATCACATATTCTTATTTTTCTAGTAGTGTTTAATAGAAATGAAACTCCCATAATAATGGGACAATAGGAATAATTGCGAGAAAGAGTTACATTTGATTTGGTTCAATGAACCTTTGATCACTTCTACATGGGTGCCCAATCCATGTTCTAATAAATATCGAGACTAAAAAGGGCATGAAATACTTAGTAAGTTTATGATAGAATAAGATATGGTTTGCCTCTATTATTTACCTGTATTTATAATTTAACTCCACCGTATCAACACGATTACAATTGCTAATTATAATGATATAAAAGATCCTATTGGAGAATGTAGGTATCATTCGAAAGTTAGTAATGAATATGGTAACTGTATAATACCTTAATTGACAAGATAGTGACAAATTTATAAGATTTAGAAGTCTATTATGAGCGCTTAAGAAATAATTAATTGTCTGGAAATAAAACTCATTAAGACAGCCCATAATTTGCAGCCCAACAAAGTTTATTAGGCTCATTTTTCAACCCTCAAGTTTAGTATAGTTTTTTTGTTTAGGAGAGTTTTGAAAGGAAAAAAAAATTGAATCTAGTTTTTTTTAACCTTTCCAGAACTTTCTTAACTAAAAAAAAAGCTTACAAACAAAAATTTCTAAAAAATATATATAATTTTCTATACGTTTCTATCCTTTCCTCCATTTTGCAAAAGTCTTGCCAGAATTTTTAAACACCCCACATCAACCCAAAATCCGCTTCATATCCAAGAATATATATTTCATGGAGCAAATAATTAGTTTCCCATTTTTTTCCTGTACATCTATATATTTTGTTAGTGGAGGGGTATTAAAGTAAGTAACTTTACTTTAAAAAATTACAGACTTTGGAAAATAAAGGTCTAAAAAATGAATTTGTAGTGATTTTTTTGATAAAAAAAATCCATATTTGGTGAGTGTTTTTTTATTCCCTGTGTATGATACAGAAGTCTCATTTGTCAATTCTTTTATTTAACAAAAATAAATAAATAAATGAATTCATTTATATAGTATAAAACTATTCTTAAATTTATTATCATAATTTTATTGCATATATGTAACAACTCATTATATTTAATAATAAATATAAAATAAAAATACATCATTACTATTTGAATTATAAATGAACTATTTTTGGATGAGAGGGAGGGAGTAATTTTATTATTTTTATGAATTATTAGAGCCTATCCCCTAATTAAACAATTGCTGCATCCATCTTTGCCACCCCTACTTGCTAAAGGATACTACCAATAGTATCTTTAAAACTAATATCTCTATTTAGTTTCCTCCCACATCTCATTAATTCTGCCATTTTTCAAACTTTTCATAATCTCATTAACAAATTCTTGTGTACAATAATTTTAATTTTAATTATAATATATATATATATATATATATAGGAAACTGATCCATTTAAAACATGTAACTTATTACAACATATCTTAGTCATCTATGCTGATATATAATGGTTTGAAATATTCCCGTTCGCAGTTTAATTATCAGTACGTGCAGTTTAATACCACAGACGGGGAGAATTGTCAAAAATACCCCTGCAGTCCTAATATGATCAGTCACTGCCCGCAGTTTAATACTGCGAACGACAATTTTTATAAAAATGTTATCCGAATAATTAAGCTATGTAAATATTGTCGTCCGCAGAATGAGGACGATAGTGTTTACAAAAATGTCATTCCCCAATTTAATTACACTGAAGAATTGTATTTTTGTAAATACCATCGTCAGTATAATTTTATTTATTTATTTATTTTTGATGATGAAGGAGGTGGTTGGTGACGTTTTTTTTTTTTTTTTTTTTTTTTTTTTGTGATGTAGGTGGTGGTGGTGGTTGGTGATGGGGGGGGGGGGGGTGATGGTGGTTGGTGATGGTTTTTGATAGATACGTAATTATGCTTTTTAATATTCCCATATTTATTATTTTATATGTTTATTTTATTTAATTAATATATTTTATTTTGTTTTGCAGGAAATAAATAAATAATTGAAGTTGAGTTGGAAAAAGATTCTAAAAGCTTTCAAATTGATTTCTATTTGGACTCCAATATTACCATGTAGAAGTTGAAATCAAGAAGGAAAGAAGAGTCCAAGTTATTCCAAATTAGATTATGGTTCAATTTATTTTCTTTATAAATAAGAGTCTTATTTTAGAGAAAAGGGGATAGTATTTTATTTTTCTCTCTTTTGGATTCGGTAGAAGTTTGGAATAGGTGTAGTATTTTATTTTTATTTTTTTCCTCCAGCAGCTTCGGTAAAGCTTGGAGTTGCGGGGAATCTTTTGTTTACTTTTTCTATTTCTCCTTCATATTGTTTTGGTAGAAGAAACTTGCACGGATTTAGTCAGGAAGTATACATTGAGTATTTTGTTTTCTTTTCATTCATAGTTGCTTTTAGTAAAGAAGTTGTCAAGGAGCTGTTCATTCATTATCAAGCATTCTTTATTAATATAATAAAGTACTTTTTAATTATTGTTTTATTAGTTTTATTTGATTTCATGCAATTATTATTAGTACAAATTTTATTTGTTTTAATTTTGAATTCCATGCATAGCTAAATTTTTAATATCTAGGATGAAGATAAAATTAAATATTGCATATTATTATATTCTTTTTGTTTCAATATTAATGTCTAATTGTTTATTTCTTCAATTTTACCTTTGCGCATAATTTATTTTGGTTCTATGTTAATTGCGAGGTTTTGATAGGTTATTGTTAAGATATGAGTTTTTCATAATTCATGCTTGCTCAATGAAGTTTTGATGAGTTATAGTTAATCCTTAAATTTTCATAATCTATGCTTGTCCATGTTAATTATATGAATCACTATTTTTAAGGGAAGGAAAAATAATTAGGAATTAATTAAGGAAATGAAAAATTTAATTATTATGTTAGTGTTTAATGGATTCGGATTCCTAGGTAGTTTTTCTCATTACTAGTTTTCGTTATTAATTTTTAATTTGCTTTATTTAGTTAATTAATCATCTCCACCACTTTTTATTTCTAATTTATTTGGAATATAAATTAAGGGAACATTAAAATTAATTTAGTCTCTGTGGTTCGACCTGTACTTGTCCGTTCTTCAATTTGACGCTGTGCACTTGCAGTTACTATTTTTTATCACATCAAGTTTTTGGCGCCGTTGCCGGGAACTAGATTTAATTTTTTATTCCTTAACTTTTATTTCTTCGAATTAGTTTTTACCACTAATATTTTTATTTTATTTTTCAGGATTACCGAAGCGGATCGAAGGACAAAAAACATAGACATTTTGTTGCTGCTCTTTCTTGGTACTTCGTATATCCATAATTTTTCTTATTTTTTTTATATAAAATAGAAAAAAAAAACAAAAAAAATAAATAAAGTAGTTTAGTTTATTTTTTTAGTTTAAAAACTAATTGTCACATTCATGCATTCACTCACGTAGAGCACATCCTGCTTAGGTTTTTATTTTTATTTTATTTTATTTTTGTTAAATATAAACTGTGGTGATTGCTGGAGAATTGAAGTATGTCAAATTTCTCATTCTTTCGTAATTTACATAGTTTTAAGACATTTTATTTGTTTACAGTTTTTATTTTATTTGTTTATTCTTATTTTTAATTTGACTTTAAGGGTACAAACCCTAACAAAATAAGGTGGGGATTTCATCACCCTTCCTTGGCCCACAAACAATCTAACTTTGCATAACCGACTTAATAAAATCAAGTAGACGTTGGCCCCTAAGACTCTCGAGCTCAATTAGGACAAGAAATTCTGAAAAGAGTCTGAATTCCTAATTAATCATATTACTGGTGTCTAGGCAAGTGGTTCAAAAGGTAAACGCCTAAAGGACGCGCGGTTATTTAATTAGTCACCATACCCACGGAGAGATTCCCGCCGTTCTTACACTTATCTGGCTAGCGGTGTGATTAATTTTGAATTTGGTGGACCTTAAAGAGTAACTTGGAACAGTTATGAGCTGTCTAGATTTTATTTATGTTGACCTTAGAAATAGTTTTTATTTTATTTTATTTTCCTTATTCATTTTTGTGTGCTTATTTGTTTATGTGCTTATCTGCTAAGTAGTATATGCAAAAAGTGTGAGTTAGGGATAAAACATCTCGGTTAGTGAGAAGAATTGATTTTTCAGATTTCACTTTAAAAAACCTCACTTCTAAAAACATGGAAGTTGCACAAACTGTTTCTTTGAGAGATCGATGTTATCTTGCCCGCTCTGCCCACCCTTCATGCATCAGTCTACCACCAGTAAATGATAATAATTTTGAACTAAAATCACACTTTATAAGTATGTTACCTAGGTTTATTGGAATAGAAGATCCATATTTATTCATTCAGGAATTTGAGGAAGTCTGTGCTTTAATGAAAATTCAACAATTGTCTGAAGACTCGATTAGGCTAAGATTTATCACATTTGCTTTAAAAGATAATGCTAAAAAGTGGTTGTATAGCCTAGCAAATAATTCCATAACAACCTGGAAGGGATTTGTTGTTACATTTCTAAATAAATATTTTCCAAATCACAAAACTTCCGAGATTAGGACTGCAATTCATCAATTTTACCAGCTTGAAAACGAGTCGTTTTGGAAATATTTTGATAGATTTAAAAATTTGTTATTCCAGTGTCCACACCATGGAATTGAAAAATGGAGATTGTGTCAAATTGCCTACGAAGGTTTAGATTTTCCACTAAAACGATGTTAGAGTCAATGTGTCAAGGGGATTTTCTAAAAAATGATGAGGAAAGGGCTTGGGAGTTTTTAGAAGACTTAGCAGAAAAAACCATGCAATGGGAAACCACCCGAAAAACCGATAAATCTAGCTCATTTAGCGGTGTTCATACAATTGACAATTCAATTGCTACCGAAGCTAAGTTGGGGAGTGTACTTAAAAGACTTGAAGCTTTAGAAACTAGGGATACATCACATGTAAACCAACTTGAAGAATTTGACCAAGTTAATGTAATGTCTCAAAAACCTAGGAACGACCCATTTGCACCCACTTATAATCCAGGTTGGAGAAATCATCCTAATTTTGCATGGAACCAAGGATCATACCCAAATAACTCTTCAAATCAGGTTAATCGGTCTCAAAATCAAACTTTTCAACCCTATCAAAAGTCGAATCCTGGTCCGTACCAAAATTCAAATTCAGCAACTCAATGTCCACCAGGTTTCCCTAATGAAAGTGAAAAGAGACTTAGCAATTTAGAGAAAAGCATGGAATCTTTAATGAAATCTCAGGAAACTTTAATGAACTCTCAAACTAATTTCATGCAAAACAGTAACCAAGCCATATCTCGGTTAGAGATTCAAATGAGTCAATTGGCCACTATAGTTAGTGAAAGAGAGAAGGGAAAGTTTCCTAGCCAACCCGAGACCAACCCAAAATTTACAGTCTCTAATCAAAAACCTTATCATGCTAATTCACTTGAAAACAACCAAAACCAAGTCAATCATGTGAATTCTGTATTCTCTTTAAGGTCTGGAAATCATTTTAACAATCATGCTGGTATTGATAATGAAGAAGAGGAAAATTTAATTGATAAATCTAATAATCCATCTTCATAGTCAGCCCAGCCTGAAAAGCCCACCACTTCTGAGTCAGTAGGCCCGTCTAACAAAAAATTGTTAAAAAATGATCAAACCATATTTTCGGAGTCTAATGAAAAAGTCTTTAAACCAAAAGCCCCATTCCCCCAAAGACTAATTTCAAACAAGCAGTCAGCCCAGTTAGACAAAATTCTAGAAGTGTTCAAACAAGTGAAAATTAATATCCCTCTTCTAGATGCCATTCAACAAGTTCCCTCATATGCTAAATGTCTAAAATATTTGTGCACACACAAAAGAACCACTCATGTTCCTAAGAAAGCTTTTCTAACAACCCATGTTAGTTCTATCCTGTCATGCCAAGTCCCTGTGAAGTATAAAGACCCCGGTTGTCCTACTATTTCATGCATCATAGGAGACACCTTAATTGAAAAAGCTTTGCTTGATTTAGGAGTGAGTGTTAACCTTCTACCATTTTCTATGTACCAAACCTTGGGTTTAGGGGAGTTGAAAAAGACAAGAGTCACACTCCAGCTAGCTGACCGTTCTATCAAAGTGCCAAAGGAAATAATTGAAGATGTACTCATTAAGGTTGTCGATTTTGTTGTTCTTAAAACCCAACCTGTTGTCAATCCCAACGGTCAAATTCCTGTCATTTTAGGTAGACCATTTCTAGCAACCTCTAATACGTTAATCAATTGTAGAAATGGACTAATGAAATTGACATTTGGGAACATGATAATTGATTTAAATGTGTTTAATGTGGGAAAACAACCTAGTGATTTTTCTGACCAACCCGTTGGAACAAACATGATTCAAGAAATGTCTGAAAATGAACTTAATGGGGAAGATGAAGTTATTAACTTTTGTTTAAATCACTTTGGTAAAAATTGGGATGATACAGAATATGTACATGAGGTGAATGAAATGTTAGAGCCTTCTACATCAATGTATTCTAAATGGGAACCTGTGATCGAGCCAATTTTACAATCTTCAGAATCGAGTCCACCAGAGTTAGAACTCAAACCTCTTTCTGATGATCTTAAATATGCCTATTTAGGTCCTTCCAAAACTCTTCTTGTGATCATTGCTTCTGATTTAACAAATCCACAAGAGGAAGAATTATTGACCATCCTTAGACAGAACAAAGAAGCCATAGGATGAAGCATAACAGATATTAAGGGGATCAGTCTTGCCATTGTCCAACATAGGATCCATTTAATAGATGATTCTAAACCCGTGAGAGACCCACAGAGGTGGTTGAACCCAGTTTTAAAAGAGGTTGTTAGGAAGGAAATTCTTAAATGTCTAGATAATGGGATCATCTATCCCATTTTTGATAGCTCTTGGGTAAGTCCTGTTCAGGTGGTGCCTAAAAAGTCTGGCTTAACTGTGGTTCCAAAAGAAGATAATGAGTTAGTTCCCACTTGTGTCCAATCTGGTTGGAGGGTTTGCATAGACTATAGAAAACTTAATGAGGCCACAAGGAAGGATCATTTTCCTTTACCTTTCATAGACCAAATCCTAGAAAGGTTAGCTGGTCATGCTTACTATTGTTTCCTTGATGGATACTCGGGTTACTTTCAAATTCTCATAGCCCCAGAAGACCAAGAAAAGACCACATTCACTTGTCCTTATGGAACTTTCGTATATCGTCGTCTACCCTTTGGGCTATGTAGTGCCCCTTCCACCTTTCAAAGATGCATGATGAGCATTTTTTCTGACATGATAGACAAATTCCTAGAGATTTTCATAGACGATTTTTTCATATTTGGGTCTACATTTCCTGAGTGTCTTCACTACCTCGACTTAGTTTTAAGGAGATGTAAGGACACTAACTTAATCTTAAATTGGGAAAAATGTCATTTCATGGTTAAAAAGGGAATTGTTCTTGGCCATATCATATCTAAAAAGGGAATTGAAGTAGATAAAGTTAAAATTGACCTCATTTCCAATCTCCTACCACCTTGGACAGTCAAAGAAATTCGTTCATTCCTAGGACATGCAGGCTTTTATAGGCGATTCATCAAAGATTTCAGTAAGAAAGCAAGACCCTTACCTAATCTTCTAAGTAAAGATGCAAAATTTGAATTTAATGACAAATGTTTCTAATCATTCGAACAACTTAAAAAAGAGTTGACCTCAGCTCCTATCATCAAATTACCCGATTGGAATCAACCATTTGAGTTAATGTATGATGCATCTGACTATGCAGTTGGTGCTGTTCTAGGGCAACGAATTACTAAGATTCCCCATGTTATATACTATGCTAGTAGGACTTTGAATGATGCACAATTGAATTATTCAACTACTGAAAAGAACTTCTAGCTGTAGTTTTTGCCTTAGAAAAGTTTTGATCTTATCTTATTGGGTATAAAATCATCGTTTACACTGATCGTGCGGCCCTTAGACACCTTCTCTCCAAAAAAGACTCAAAAGCCCGATTAATTCAATGGGTCTTATTGCTCCAAGAATTTGACCTAGAAATAAGGGATAAAAAAGGGTCTGAAAATGTGGTAGCTGATCATTTGTCTCGTTTAGTTATGGAGTCTAATTCTGAACTGCCTTTAAATGATTCTTTCCCAGATGAGCGACTTTTCTCCATATCCACTACACCTTTGTTTGCTGATATTGTGAACTACCCAGTTACTAGTGACATTCCTTCCCATTGGTCCAAACAAGACCGATCAAAATTTCTTTCACAAGTCAAATATTTTTATTGGGATGACCCTTATTTGTTTAAATATTGCCCATATCAAATCATTAGGAGATGTGTACCCGACCATGAGTTTAGGAGTATCCTATCATTTTGTCATGGCCAAGCTTGTGGAGGACATTTTGGAGGTAAAAAGACGTCTGTTAAAGTTCTCCAGTGTGGTTTTTATTGGCCTAGTCTATTCAAGGATGCCATAGAATTTTGTGCCCATTGCAATAGGTGTTAACAATTAGGAAGGATCACTAGGAGGAATATGATGCCAATGCAAGTCATTCTAGTCATTGAGTTGTTTGATGTGTGGGGGATAGATTTCATGGGTCCATTTCCAAATTCTTTTGGCAATCTGTACATTTTACTTGCGGTTGATTACGTGTCTAAGTGGGTAGAAGCTATACCAACCAAGACCAATGACAATAAGGTTGTTGTCAAATTTCTGAAAGATAATATTTTTTCTTGCTTTGGTACCCCTAGTGCTATAATCAGTGATCAAGGAAAACATTTTCCCAATCAGCCTTTTGAATCCTTGTTGAAAAAATATTCCATCACCCACAAGCTTGCCACACCATATCACCCTCAGACAAGTGGTAAAGTAGAAGTCTCGAATAGGCAAATCAAACAAATCTTGGAAAAAACGGTGAGTTCTAATAGAAAAGACTGGTCTCTTAAATTGTTAGATGCATTGTGGGCTTACCGTACTGCCTTTAAGACTAACTTAGGAATGTCACCATATAGGCTTGTGTTTGGAAAAGCTTGTCACTTACCTGTGGAACTTGAACATCGTGCTTTCTGGGCTATAAAACAGTTAAATTTGGATATGTCCACTTGTGGGAGTCATAAACAATTGCAATTGAATGAGTTGGACGAGATTAGGAATGATGCTTACGAAAATGCTAAGATTTACAAGGAAAGAACAAAAGTGTTTCATGATAAATCAATTTTGCGAAAATCATTTTCACTTGATCAAAAAGTTCTCTTGTATAACTTTAGGCTACACCTATTTCTTAGCAAATTGCGTTCTCGATGGGATGAACCTTTTATAGTAAAGGTAGTTTACCCTCATGGGGCAGTTGATATTGAAAACCCAAAAAGTGGTAAAATTTTCAAAGTTAATGGTCAACGACTCAAACCCTTTTTCGAAATGTCGAACGAACCAGATGAGGTGTTGGACCTTGTTGACCCACACTATTCCGAATGACTGAAACTGCACTTGTAATTGTAAGTTTTGTATATATATTTTTCTTTTGTAGCGTATTTCTATCCAGTTCATACCTACCATACGAGGTACATTTTCTTTTATTTCTTTGTTCTCTATTCTTCATTTGCATACATTGAGGACAATGCATGATTTAGGTATGGGTGGGGGGGGGGGGGGGATTTAACAATTTTATTTATGTATTGCATTTTTTTTAATATTTTTTTTAGGAAACTAATTCTTTTTACATGAAAAAAAATGAAATGAAAATTTTTAAAAATTTGTTTGACTTTTTATGAATTGGATTATTTCTAATAAGTGTCTGTGGAGTAAATTTTTTTGAGTAGGATTAAAAGATTTAGAATGCTTGAACCTTTGATAAGATACAAACTCCTAGTTTGAAATGCCATATTGAATAAAATTAGAATTCATATGCATTTTTACACTTCATGTTCACACTAATTCTTAGTTGTGGGGTATAAACTATGAGTCAAGTAATTTCAAGAAAAAAATTAGAAATAAAAAATAATAATGCAACGAGATGTAGCGTAAAACGCACTCATGGTAAATAAAAATAAGAAAAAGAATCAACGAGATGGAGCGTAAAACGCACTCGTAAGAAAAAAAATAAGTTTTGTATATATATTTTTCTTTTGTAGCGTATTTCTATCCCGTTCATACCTACCACACGAGGTACATTTTCTTTTATTTCTTTGTTCTCTATTCTTCATTTGCATACATTGAGGACAATGCATGATTTAGGTATGGGTGGGGGGGGGGGGGGGGGGGGGAATTTAACATTTTTATTTATGTATTGCATTTTTTTTATTAGCATTTTTTTTTGGAAACTAATTCTTTTTACATGAAAAAAAATGAAATGAAAATTTTTAAAAATTTGTTTGACTTTTTATGAATTGGATTAATTCTAATAAGTGTCTGTGGAGTAAAATTTTTTGAGTAGGATTAAAAGATTTAGAATGCTTGAACCTTTGATAAGATACAAACTCCTAGTTTGAAATGTCATCTTGAATAAAATTAGAATTCATATGCATTTTTACACTTCATGTTCGCATTAATTCTTAGTTGTGGGGTATAAACTATGAGTCAAGTAATTTCAAGAAAAAAATTAGAAATAAAAAATAATAATGCAACGAGATGGAGCGTAAAACGCACTCGTGGTAAATAAAAATAAGAAAAATAATCAACGAGATGGAGCGTAAAACGCCCTCGTTGTAAGAAAAAAAATAATAAATATTGCTTCAATATCCATTGAATAAAAGAAAAATCAAGTCTAAAAAGTATGATGGATATAAGCAGTTTGACTAGTTTGATTTTTGTGGCCTTTGTTACTCGAGTTAGTAAGCTCTTAGGGGTGTCTAGTGTCCTAAAGCCAATTGGTTTGGGAGTCATTGGTCAAACGCTCGTTACATGGGTAACTCTGAAAAACCTAAGAAAAATAGACATTGCACAAGTCAATAATGAAAAAAATAGAAAAAGAAAAATTTTGAGTTTACTTGATTTTCATAGTAAAAGTCCCTACTAAGAGTTACATCACATACACATGCATTCATACACATGGAAATATTTTTATGAAGGATGGTATTTAGAATGAAGATAGAGTATTTTTGATAAGGTGAAAGTGTGATTTTAAATTTGATCTTATTTATGTGTAATGCCCATGAATACTTAGAAGTTTTCTTTCAATTTCATAATTGGTTAAACTCAAAAAGATTTTTATTTTTTATTCTTGAATTTTGTGGGTATATTCACTGCAAACTCTCACGAGACACAACTCGTCCACTTGGGTTAACCTTGGGGTTTAAATGCTTGTTGCACATGCTAAGTGCAATCGTGTTTCCTACGAAAATGGTGTAGTTTAGAATTTGTTTTATTTTTATTTTCTTTTTTGTTTTGCTCGAGGACGAGTAAAAGCTAGGTATGAGGGTATTTGATAGATACGTAATTATGCTTTTTAATATTCCCATATTTATTATTTTATATGTTTATTTTATTTAATTAATATATTTTATTTTGTTTTGCAGGAAATAAATAAATAATTGAAGTTGAGTTGGAAAAGGATTCTAAAAGCTTTCAAATTGATTTCTATTTGGACTCCAATATTACCATGTAGAAGTTGAAATCAAGAAGGAAAGAAGAGTCCAAGCTTTTCCGAATTAGATTAGGGTTCAATTTATTTTCTTTATAAATAAGAGTCTTATTTTAGAGAAAAGGGTATATTATTTTATTTTTCTCTCTTTTGGATTCGGTAGAAGTTTGGAATAGGTGTAGTATTTTATTTTTATTTTTTTCCTCTAGCAGCTTCGGTAAAGCTTGGAGTTGCGGGGAATCTTTTGTTTACTTTTTCTATTTCTCCTTCATATTGTTTTGGTAAAAGAAGCTTGCACGGATTGAGTCAGGAAGTATACATTGAGTATTTTGTTTTCTTTTCATTCATAGTCGCTTTTAGTAAAGAAGTTGTCAGGGAGCTGTTCATTTATTATCAAGCATTCTTTATTAATATAATAAAGTTCTTTTTAATTATTGTTTTATTAGTTTTATTTGATTTCATGCAATTATTATTAGTACAAATTTTATTTGTTTTAATTTTGAATTCCATGCATAGCTAAATTTCTAATATTTAGGATGAAAATGAAATTAAATATTGCATATTATTATATTCTTTTCGTTTCAATATTAATGTCTAATTGTTTATTTCTTCAATTTTACCTTCGCGCATAATTTATTTTGGTTCTATGTTAATTGCGAGGTTTTGATAGGTTATTGTTAAGATATGAGTTTTTCATAATTCAAGCTTGCTCAATGAAGTTTTGATGATTTATAGTTAATCCTTAAATTTTCATAATCTATGCTTGCCCATATTAATTATATGAATCACTATTTTTAAGGGAAGGAAAAATAATTAGGAATTAATTAAGGAAAGGAAGAATTTAATTATTATGTTAGTGTTTAATGAATTCGGATTCCTAGGTAGTTTTTCTCATTACTAGTTTTCGTTATTAATTTTTAATTTGCATTATTTAGTTAATTAATCATCTCCACCACTTTTTATTTCTAATTTGTTTGGAATATAAATTAAGAGAACATTAAAATTAATTTAGTCTCTGTGGTTCTACCTGTACTTGTCCGTTCTTCAATTTGACGTTGTGCATTTGCAGTTACTATTTTTTATCACATCAATTTTTTATTTTATTTTTGGTGATGTAGGTGGTGGTGGTTGGTGATGGTGGGGGTATAGTGGTGGTGGTTGGGCCTGCTACTGTTTAGGGTAAAAGTGATGCACAACCACCACCACCACCTCCTCCTCCATAGAGAATTGGAGTGAAGTAAGCAATGATAAATCTTATTTATATTGGGCAGTAGTGAACTGATTATTCAGATTCAAATAGCTAGGTTATTTTTGTCGACATTAATGAGGAAACGATTGCTACCCCAACGTAATTGTCGACGCCGGGATTTTCGTCGTTTCGTTTTTTTAATAATTAAAGCCTTTTCCAATTTTAGCCTTTAGATTAAGATGTGATTTTTGTGAAAAGGGTCGGCTTAGTGTCGACGGGGTTTCGAAATGTCGTTTTTTAATGAGTCATTTGACCAGAGACGCCAGTTGGTATATTTGAAAATGGATGTACCAACTCATCCGAATTTTGTTTTTGTAATTGCTGGCTCATATGTGATTCCGATTTAATTGGTCCGCAAACCGAGATTCATAGAGTTCGGGGGCTTGCTTAAGCGAGGGGAAGGTGTTAGGCACCCCCCAACCTCCGTGAAACACGGTTACCGCAATCTCGATGTTTTCCTATCCTTTTAAAATCCTAAAATGCGTGAGTTACGTGTGTGTGCGGCGTGCCTAGGTGATGGTTGTGGTGAATTTTTGCATAGAGGTTGATTTGATTTTACATGGCAAATGTGTTTTGTCGGGAAAGTGTTTAGACGTCCTTTGACCCAAATGGCGAGGCTTCACTTTTTATAATAAAGATTGATTTTAGTTACGAAAACGATGAGATTTTTTATTAGATGTCATTTTTAGAAAACAATAGTTTTTAAACTTTTGTCAAATAGGAATCGAGACTATACATTGCCTTCTAACAGTAAATTCAAATAAAATGAAGGCAACTTCTAGAACTCTTTAACCTTATGCATAAAGTTTAATGAAAACGTTTATTTATTTTTATGAAAACATCTTTTATGACATTTCAAAACCAAATGGAGCCTTTTCGTCAAACAAGGATCAAAGTTCGCAAAAACTCTTAACTTTTAAACCTCGTGAATCTAATATCCTAATTTGATTGATTTTATGAAAATCTTCATCGTTTACCTTATTTTGGAAAACCGTTTTTTTGTGTCGTAAATTAAAACAAGCATTCAAAACGTGTTGGGGCTATCCATGGGCATGTGAGCCGTCTAAATAACCCCAAACACCCACAATCACATATTTTTTATTTATTACGGGGCCTTAACCCGATCACAATTCGGTATCGCTTTAAGGCCCGATATTACATATATACAGTCATGAATCCTATCTAATGATTACATACGCCAACAAATGTCCATCGTCGGGATTTGACCACGAGGATCTCCTCCCTAGGCTCACACTTACCTAAATCGTTGCACAACCAACACTACGACAAATCTAACAATACTAAACTCATTATGGTGCTACATGAATCAAAATCCTAATGCCAACATTACAAACTATCCATGAACACGACGAACTACATCTCACTGTACGGATGTCATTGGGATATTAGGAGGAAGTTACGTTCCGATGGAACCCTCGCTAATCGTCCCTTAATCCCCGGATCCTCAATGATATTACAACATATTATGTTAAAAAAATCAAAACACCAAATTTACAATAACAATATAAGCAAAAGATTTAAAGAAAACACCCCATTTCACCTTGCAATACACCAATAAAAGCTTTATATTCCAAGATTTGAGCACAAACCACAAGAAAGCCTAACTATTTGAGCAAAAACTAACAATTTATCACTCAAAAATACTCCACCCGAGCCTTTCTCTCTCCTTCTCGCGTTCTTCTCTCTCTAAAACTCACCAACTTCCACCTCTTTTTTGCTTCTCGGGTGGAAATGGCCGATGTATAGTGCTCTGCAGGCAGCCGCAGGTGCATCTGCGGCTGGCCCGTGCCAGGATACCGGATCTGCTCGGTCCTGATCTCAGCAGTCACCCCTCAGCCTACCTTGTGGCTAACGAGGTATATCCGTCGTTTAAGTAGTTCATTCAAATCCGTATGGTTACCATGCCTGACTTTTGATGGCTGTCACAGGTTCCTGAGTTTACCCAACCTCGGGGCAACTGGTTCAGCATCTACACTCTCTATTATGCGCTGCATTCCAACTACAGTGGGATGGTAGATTCTTGGGGTTTCAGACATTTCTTCACTATCGCCCCTCGCCGGTGTCCGTGGGGCTATATGAGGGCCTTATCTGAGCGCTGGTTCCACCAGACACAGTCGCTTCATCTTCTGGATTATGAGCTGCTGTTGACCCCTCTAGACTGACGTTATATCACCGGGGTGGAGTTCTCTGGACCCCGGATCCCTCTGGAGTCGTACATCACCCCCGCAGCTGTTCGATCCTTGTTGGGATACTCTCCCCAAGATAAGGTCTTTAACGCCCGCCGCATTCGATCGGGAGCCTTGGTTGTGGATGTCATTAGAGGGGTCCTATCTGAGCCATTCTTTGAGGACCGGTCTGCTCGTGACTTTCTGCTCCGACGCTTATTTTTGACCATCATGAGGGGCTGTTTTCTGGGGAACAACTCCTCGACTATTCATTTCAGTATCGTTGGAGCTACCCGGGAGGTTGACCGGATCAGGGATTATGATTGGGGCTCCTTCACCTTCGCTTACTTCCTCCATGGTCTTCGTCTTCGCTCAAAGGGACAGACGAATGCCTGGCTCGGGTTCTACCCCTTCCTGCTAGTAGGTCCTTTTTTATTGTATCGTCCTTGGTTTGTTCCATTTCTTTGTCCCTTCCTGCTACTTACGGTTTTCCTGTTTTGTTTAACAGTTATGGGCTTACGAGAGACTACCCTGCTTGCGGCCAGTTACCACCCTCGGTCCGGAAACTTATCCCAGGGGTCGTCGATGGCATCATAGTACTCTTGAGGAGACCCCAGTGTCAGATAGTTTTGCTCACTATCGGCTGCAGTTAGAGTTGATCTCGTCCGCGGATGTGACGTCGGATCATTTGGCAGCTGGCCTCGCCGGTGGTCATGCCGTGGATCAGGAGCTTGCCTTGTCCACTCGTCGTATTCCATTTCTGACCTATGGTGGATGAGAGCTGTATCTGGGGGAGCGCGCCATCAGATGTGTTTCTGGGGAGGCTCGTATCCCTTTCGCCCCTCCCTCACAGAGATTTTAGTTCGCGGATGCCCACCTTCCAGAGGCCCTGACGGCCGGGGAGGACGGATATATGCTGTCTGCCGGTCCTCATACGAGCGAGAGCTTCAGTGCCTGGTGGAGACCCCGCACCATCGGGCCTCAGACCCGGGCCACCTTCTTCCTCGGAGACCTAGTTCACGGGTCGGTGATGATGACGGATTGGATGGAGTGTGTCCGGGCCCCCACCCATTTGGACCAGATTGCTTCCCTCACTAGGCAGGTGGATCAGTTATCCCTTTTTGTTCGGAGCCTGGGCCGAGATCCAGAGGAGGCTTATGTTGCGGACTCGATGGATTCGATTTTGGTGCGGGCTCCGGCCCATCGGATGCCCCAATTCCGCCTTATTCCTGCCCAGACCTGAACTTTGAGGATGAGGCTTCCATTCCCCGGGATTTGCCTGCAGATCAGTTTGAGGATGATGCCTTTATTGATGGCATATATTTCACTGATTAGATTTTGATAGGCTAGGATCTCTGTATTTGGACCTGTTTTGTTTTATTTATCATCATCATTTTTCATTCCATGTCTTATGTACAGAATTATCTTTATTTTATGCATAATCTTTTCTTTATGATGATCCATTTATTCCATTATAGCTTGTATGATGCATGATTTATTCTATACGTGGATAAAGAAATTGACCCCTATATAGTCTTTTGATACTGCTCTTTACAGATGTCATCCCTGGATGTGGTTCACGTGGACCCTCGCGCCCCCTCAGGGATCATTGGCCGGTTCCGTTCGTGGCTGGATGGTATGCTACCCTCCGACCGAATCACCGCAGAGGGTCTTTTGGGACACTCCTTCGCTCTTTTGTCATTCTAGGTGCCGCCGGGCTTTGTTGACGGCATTCTCAGTTGTTGGATCCCTGACAGACATGTTTTCAGGTTTGGGCTGGAGTATCTGACCCCCACTCTTGAGGAGTATGCTCGCTTTACCGGCTTATCGGTGGGTGGTCCCTACGCACGGGTTACTTTAGGCCATATACGCCGTCAGTTCCTGACTTCCACAGGCTTGCCGAGGACAGCTCTATTATCTGTGATCTCTTCGAGCCATCTTGTTCCTCTATCCTTCTTGGTTGACAGATTCGGCTCGGTGGATAGCTTCTCTCGATTCTCCAGTGATTTTTCAGTGTCTGAGGAGTGCTGGGGCGCTTTGAGAGTGGATGTTTTGATGGCCTGTGTCATATCCGTTCTATATCTGCCTGCTAGGGACGACCTCCTGGATATTCGGGTTATCGTAGCGGTTCAGGCTCTCCAGGAGGATCATACCATCCTTCCCATGATATTAGCAGAGACTTACCTGTCGGCCTCGTATTGTCATTCCTTCTCTGGTCGCATATTCAGGGGAAGCTCTATTTTATTATATGTATGGTTCATGAGCCACCTCAGACCCATCGGGCAGTTTCGTCAACACGGGTTCTGTTTCAGCCACAGCCTGGCCATGCAGTTCTCATTCCACCCCCGGCGATGCACTGATGCGGCCTCATGGAGGGAGTTCTTATCGGCCATTGAGGAGCCCTTCCATCTCCTGATCTACTCGGGTTATTGCTCCTTCTTGAGCTTTTTGACTCAAGTGTCCCCACTTGATTTCCTTCCTCTTCTTGGTTTGAGGGGGGTGACGACTTACCACCCCTTAGCTGTCATGGGGAAGTTTGACCAGCTGTAGGATCTTCATCTCTTTGCAGGAGCAGCTGACTACCGGTTTTTTATATCGACTCAGACGGAGAGGGAGATGCTGAGGGTGTATGATCTTTGGTCCCACAGGGTCTCGGCCGAGTTTGGGGATAGTCATCCTGGTCAGACACCCGATTATCGGCTATGGTTGCGAGGAGATTCTGAGATTGCCGACTTTGACCAGATTGGGGTATTGGATGGTCCTCGAGGACTTTTCCCAGATGAGACCAGTTCAGATGCGGTCATTCTTCCAGAGTTTTCAGGATTAACGCCCAGATCTGATGTTGAGGAGGTTTCTGCTTCGGTATATGTTCCTTCCCCTGATTTGGCGGATCGAATCCAGAGATTAATGATTGAGGGTACCCGGCTCCGGTCAGCCTTGAGTGCCACCGAGATTGAGAGGGATACCGCACACGCGGAGCGGGATGCTGCTGTACTAGCCCGGGATGCCGCCCTCTCTGCCAGATATAGCATCGTAGAGCAGGCCCGAGTCATCATGGAGGCCCACTCTGTGACTGTTAACAGCGCTGCTGCTCTTTTGACTCGGATCGACATGATGGGACAGCAGATCGTGGCCGAGCCTGAGGTTCACGATGCCTCGACTATTCTGTCTACCCTGGTCCAGCTGGTTTCTGACCTGTAGATGATTTTACTCCCTACACGGACTATGTCAGTTTCATCATTATTATTTAAAAGACAGACTTTGTAATCAAAATGTTTTGTATATATAGAGAAATATTTATGGTTTAGTCATTTCCCTTTTTGGTGCATCGTCGCCCTTCATTGGATCCTCATTTTATCCAGCCGATTATGATTTCGATATATTGCCTTATTTCTTTCCTCAAGTCTTGATTGGAACTCCACAGATATTGCTGCACGCCCTTCTGATTTCATCGGATTGAGTCTTGGATTTTGGCTGATTATATGGCTAGGTTTGGGTAAGATTTGGAATGTATTTGTCAAAGTAGGGTTTCGGGATTTTCTGGAAATGGGTTTGGTACAGGGACAAGGTTTATTATTTTGTATAGAACGGACCGCGCTATGACAGCTGCCTACGTACTCCCACAAGGTCAAGAGATCAGGTCCTACGTAGTTCGAGTTACAAGGGAGATAGAAAGGAAATTTTTTTTTTTTTTAAAGCATAGACCCGTTTCACAAAGTCAGAATTCAGGGGTTGCGGAAATACCTCGCCATCCATTTCTTGTAGGATGAGGGCTCCTCCAGACAGGACTTTCTTGATCACAAAGGGTCCTTCCTAATTTGGAGCGAATTTCCCTTTGGCTTCGTCTTGACAGGGCATGACCCTCTTTAGCACCAAGTCATTTTCCTTGAACTTTCGGGACCGTATCTTTTTGTCGTACGATCAGAGATGCGTTGCTGATACAACTGACCATGTAATATAGCTGCCACCCTCCTTTCATCTATTAAGGCTAATTGGTCGTACCGATTTTGTATCCAATCCTCCTCGTCAATTCGCGCATCGAGCAAAATTCGGAGGGACGCCATCTCCATCTCAACTGGCAAAACGGCATCCATCTCATATACCAAGGCGTAAGGGGTCGCCCCTGTGGATGTACAAACTGATGTCCGATATGCAAGCAGCGTGAGGGGCAGCAAATCTGGCCATCCCCGATGATTGGCAGACATTCTCGCCATAATTCTCTTTATATTCTTATTTGCCGCCTCCACGACCCCATTCATTTTGGGCCTATAAATGACAGAATTGAGATGCTTGATCTTGAATTGGGCGCATAACTCCTTCATAAGGGCATTGTTCAGATTCTTGGCATTGTCGGACACCAAGATTTCAGGCTGTCCGTACCGGCAAATGACATTGTTCCTGATGAAACTGACTATAACTTCCTGCGTTACCTTGGGGAAATAAGCTGCCTCTACCCATTTAGTGAAATAATCAATCATGAGAAAAATGAACCGGTGGCCATTGCTCGCTTTGGGCTCCACGGGTCTGATTACATCCATACCCCACATGGTGAAAGGCCAAGGGGAAGTCATACAGTGCAGTTCATTAGGAGGCGCATGCATCACATTACCGTGTGCTTGGCATTGGAAACATCGCTTGACATGATCGTCACAGTTAGCCTTAAGTGATAGCCAGTAGTGCCCCGTTCTCAGAATTTTCTTGGCCAACATCGGTCCACTCATATGCGGCCCACATACTCCACCATGCACTTCGCCCATGATTTTCTGTGCTTGAGTCTCGTCTACACATTGCAACAATCCCAAGCCTACATCCCTCTTATACAGGGAATCTCCGCTTAAATAGAATTTTATCGCCATCTTCTGGATTCTCTGCCTTTCCGTTCGGTTCGCTTGGTCGGGGAGGGATCTATCCCTCAAGTATTTCTGAATGTCATGATACCAGGGCTGATTTGGCTGAACCACGTCTTCTGATAACTCCGATATATGTTCTTCGTAAGCGGGAGCATTTTGCACAGTTATTTCAATCTGGGGAGTGGCTTTGCTTTTGAGTACGTGGACTAACGAAGTCAGGGTGGCCAATGCATCGGCAAAGTCATTCCGCCCCCTGGGAATGTGTTGAAAGGCTATGTCTTCAAATTCTTGCATCAATCGGATTACACACTGGTGGTACGGAAGTAACCGAAGCTCCTTAGTGCCATACACCCTTGTCGCCTGCCTGATTACCAACTCTGAATCTCCGAACACGGCTAATCTTTTCACTCCCATATTGCGGGAGAATCTCTATCCCAATATGCATCCTTCATATTCAGCCGTGTTGTTTGAGTTACTGAACTGCAATTTGGTGAGAACAGGGTGTTGTTCGCCCGTAATGGAGACCAGGACCGCTCCAGCTCCGACCCCTTCAACATTCATGGCGCCGTCGAAATACATTTTCCAAAACTGTCCTCCGTCATCACACCTCGTTTGTTGGACCCACAGTATGTCTTCACCCGGTAGGGAAGTTTCTAAAGGCTCTATTCCCCCTGTCGGCATCTCTGATAATTGATCTGCAATCCCCTGCCCCTTTACGGCTTTCTGGGTAACATAGATGATATCGAATTGCTGTAGGATTAACTGCCACCTTGACAATCGACAATTCAACATCGGTCTTTCAAATATATACTTCAAGGGATCGATTCGCGAGATCAAATAGGTAGTGTGTCCATGAAGGTAATGCTGTAACCTTATAGCAGCTCATACCAAGGCGCAACATGTTCTCTCGATCGGTGTGTAATTCTGTTCACAGCTGCTGAATCTCTTGCTGAGGTAATAAATGGTATGTTCCTTGCCGAATTCATTCTTCTGCCCCAACATACAACCCATCGCCATATCGTTCACGGATATATACAGGAAAAGGGGAATCCCGTCCTTCGGAGGTACCAGCACTGGCGCTTCTATTAATTGTTTCTTAAAAATCTGAAAGGCCTTTTGGCATTGACTGTTCCACTCTCGGGAGGCATCTTTCCTTAACAGTTTAAAGATCGGTTCGCAGGTGGTTGTCAGATGGAATATGAACCGACTGATGAAGTTTATCCTCCCCAAGAATCCCCTTATCTCTTTCTCTGTACGAGGTGCTGGCATATCCACAATGGCTTTGATCTTGGCCGGATCCAGTTCGATGCCTCGATTGCTCACCAAGAATCCAAGGAGCTTACCTGACTGAACTCCGAAGGCACACTTTGCTGGATTGAGCTTCAAATTATACTTCCTGAGCCGCTCAAATAGCTTCTTGAGGTGAGTCACATGGTCAGATTCTGCCCTTGATTTCACAATAATGTCATCCACGTAAACCTCTATTTCCTTATGCATCATGTCGTGGAATAGTGCCATCATTGCCCTCTGATAAGTGGCCCTTGCATTTGTGAGGCCGAAAGCAAGTCGTCTATAACAAAACGTGCCCTAGGGGGTGATGAAGGCAGTCTTTTCTCGGTTCTCTTCCGCCACCATTATCTGGTGATATCCCGCGAAACAATCGACAAATGAATACATTTCATACTGAGCCGTATTATCCACCAAGATGTGTATGAAAGGGACTGGGAAGTTATCCTTGAGACTGGCTTTGTTCAGATCCCTGTAGTCAACGCATACTCTCACCTTTCCTCTGGGCTTTTCCACTGGGACTATATTGGAAAGCCATTCTGGGTAGGTGGACACCATGATGATTCCAGTCTTGAATTGCTTGACTATCTCTTCCTTCACCTTTAAGCTCAACTCCGGTTTTAACTTTCTTAGCTTCTGCTTAACTGGCCTGAAACCCTCCTTGATAGGCAATTGATGCACCACAATATCCGTGGACAAACCGATCATGTCCTCATGTGACCAGGCAAACACATCCTCATATTGGCTCAATAGTTCAGCAACCTCTGTTTTCTGGTCAGGAGTCAGGTTGGCCCCAATTTTTAGCTCTTTAGGGTTTTCAGGGGTTCCTATGTTGATGGTGATGGTTTGGTCTAGGTTGGGTTTGGGTTTATCGTCGACCCACTCTTTGATTTTGTCGGGAGCGTCGTCATCACCTGCTTCGTCCTGCTCAATTCCCATCAAATCGAAATCCAGTTCTATATCAAAATCATAATCGTCTTTCAAATTTGGAAAATCGTTTGTTAGGCTAGAATGACTCAAATCGGTACACCTGACATGAAACAAAAATATTTGTCATATATATAAACATTAAGTACATAACTTCCTTTTTCAATAATCATGACAAAAATATGAAATAGATGTGTAGATACATAAAACAAAAACACCGTCTTAAAAACCCTTTGATCCCCCTACTGGACAAGATTCCCGGACATTCCTGCATTTACCCTTTTCTGGATACTACTGGCTGCACGGTCCAATTCCTGGGGATCACTTCGGTTTTAGAGCTAGTGATGGAGGGGGTTTCTGTATCCGGCACTTCTTCGATGATTGCGGCGACTTGGTCTCGGCTCTTATTTACACTTTCCTCGGGAACTTCCAACCCGACCCAATTGATAAATGGCATGATCTGCTTGCCTTCAGACATCTTCTCCTTTCCCTTTTCATTGGGGCCTGACTGCCCCGGGAGATGGCACTTTTTCTCAAACTGTTCCATGATTTCCTGCAAGAAATCCATCTGCTGGGCCAATCCCTTGGCTGGGGGAGCCTCCACCTTACCCTCTGCTTCAGACGCAGATTTGACTACCTTCGGGGAGTGTTCATTATTGGTTCTCGGGATCGGGACTCCGGTTATCCGAATGGGAATTTTCGTATATGAGTTCTTTGGCTTTATACCTCCGTGATATCCTAACCCTGTCTTGCCCGACTGTGCTGGTATCTAGATGGGCTCGGTGATTCATTGACTGTTCTTGCCCAGCCCTTGCCCCGGCTGGAAGTTCATCGCCATCATTTCCCGGGCAACGAAGGTGAGCTCGGGAGACATTTTAGGTTTCAACTCCGGAGCTCCCAACTGCTTGTACTGAGGGGTGCAAATTTCAAATGTCTGATAGCTTATTGGTTCGGGCGATTCGTCTACACTGATCACAGGCATGGCTTTTACAGAGGGAATAGGGTAGTCAGATTCTGCTGCAATTGTTACCAAGTGCCCATCAACGATAAATTTTATTTGTTGATGCAGGGTGGAGGGAACTGCCCCTGCCATATGAATCCAGGGCCTCCCAAGTAGCATATTGTAGCTGGCCGTGATATCTAGCACCTGGAAGGAAATGTCAAAAGTATAAGGCCCGATCTCCACCGGTAGTTCAATCTCTCCCCCTGTATCCTTTCTAGATCCGTCAAACGTCCTCACCACCACTTGGCTGACCCGCAGGCACTTAGGATTGATTTTCATCTTCTCCAGCGTACTATATTGGCAAATATTCAGGGCTGGCCCACCATCAATCAAGACTCCGTTCATCACATATCCGGAGGAGATGACCGCAATGTGTAATGGCCTCCGGTGCCCCCTCCCTTCTTCGGGGATATCGTCGTCGGTGAATGAGATCACATTGCTGTCCAACAGGTGGCCCGCCAAGTGGCCAAATCTCTCTGTACTAATTGACTTGGGGACATGAGCCTCTTCCAGGACTTTGCTTAATACCTGATGGTGATCATTGGACGCCAATGCTAGGTCTAAGATGGATGTCAGGGGTGGTTGCACCTCCAGCGCTTTAACCACATTTGTCTTGCCGCGATTCATTTTCTCCCAAAACTCCAAGGCTTTTTCCTCCGAGATTTTCCCGTTTTCCTTTTTCGTGCCCTCAAGGACTCGCCTTGGTAGATACAAGTGAATAAACACTAAAGTTTTAATATCAAAATAATTGATAACTTTTCTATTAATTAAATATTCAATTAAATTGAATATAATGAGTTAATTAAATATAATAAATTAATTAATATGATTATTAATTAATGTAAATAATGTGAAATATTAATAATAATATTTATTAGTCTATTTAGTAATTTAATACTAATGAGTTAGAGTATTTAATTATTTATTCAATCTAATTATTTATTTAACCATGGATTGAATAATTTTGAATCGTAATATACGAACAGTTCAATGATGAGAGTCTTTGTCATTTATTTTGACTGGACACTTTTGGTCAGAATTGACTCAAGTTTTATTATCCAAAATAAATTATTTTGGAACGGAATTTTGTAGTAACTCTGAGGTGAACAAGTGCAAAAACAAATATATTATGTCAGCTAAAGCAGATATATTTGGTCGGCATATAGCTCCGACTGGCGCCCAACTAAGACGTTATGCACGACGTATGGTACAATAGGTTGATCACCTAGCGTACACCTATGGAATGTTTTCAGTCTTTGTGATTGATAAACACTCTGTTTATAAGTATTTACAGGGATAAATACTATTTATTCGGAATTCAGTTAATTCCTTTCGTATGTTCATGGTCTTGATGACCCCTCAGCATATTATGAAAGTTCTAATGAATATTTTGATTTTCAATTTATTCTTCTGTAAGATATTGATTTTCAATTTATTCTTCTGCAATATATTTCATTGTTCTGGAATTATGAGTTTAGAAGTATGAACTTCCTAGAAAAAGGCAGTCATAGAATTTGATGAGTAAAGAGATATTCTCAGAGATGAAAATCGGTATAAATGAGTATGATGAAATTTCGGGGACGAAATTCTTATAAGAAAGGGTGAATGTAATATCCCGGATATTTAAATGAATTAGAAATAAAATATCTAATATTTAATAAAGGTTGGAGTTTGGTAACCTAGTAGTGGTAGATAAATAGAGGTCCAAATTAAATTTAATGGACTAACTTAGATTTGGTGATATCAAATTTTTGATAAGTTAGCGAGTAAAGTGATAATTCAATAAACTTGACTAATAGCAAGTCTAATTAAATTAAGAAAATTAATTAGTGGAGTTATGTAATTATGCGACGTGGTTGTATGTAAATTAAATATGTATCTATATGAATATATGTATGTGCATATTTAGTAACATAATTTAATGGTTAAATAAATTATGGTAAATAAAGGGATTAATATTTAATTAATCCGATTTGAATTAAAAGGTTTATTGTGGAATTAATTTAGTTAATATATTGATTATATTATTTAATCAATATTTATGCAAATTATTGATAAATTATTTGTGAGGAATAATTATGTAATTTATATAATTATAAATTATATAAAGTAGTTGTGTGACGACCCCGAATCCGGGTTCCTTGAACCTCAGACCCGGTTCAACACGAGTACTACTTTTCTTTATTGTTCATTAATTACAACAATATTATAATTGATAAATAATCATTTATTTACAATTTTACATCATCTCTTTCTATTCCAGAATCGCAATCTTTAAAATCCTATTACCACTTTGAGATCATATGTATAATGACTCAATCACACCATCCTATTATCCTTATACATAAAGGACAACGTCTGAAAATGATATTAAAAATAATATGTAAATGTTCTCTTAACATTTTAAGTTTGCTAATCTATAGCACAACAAAACATAAACTCTTCATATATACTTACACAAGTAAATGAAGTAATTTACCCCAAGGTTTTACTATGAAAGCACCTACGCTTCAATCTTGATGACTCGTTAGTCAATATTCATCTTTGCCTCTACCGAAGTAATCGACTTCTTCAAGCTACTCTGTAATGTTTTGTTTTAAGCAAGGGTGAGCACGACGACTCAGCAAGTCTAACAGTTTCACATAACACGTAAAACAGTTCAATCATGCTTCATGCTTCATGCATACTATGCTTTGGAGTACATACATATCTCATGCATAACATGACCCGCATTTAATCTACGCTTCATGTATAGTATCTATCATGACATACAGTGCAATGAGAACAATTGTCCTAAATTAACTACCACATATCAACAGTTCAAGTCAACTTATTTCACAAATGCACATTAAAACATCTTTGCACATAATTACGTATGAGCACCTCACAGTTTAATAATAAACTTATAAATCATGCACATAATGCAACACATTCTGAAAAACTTGCCTGATTCACTTCTACCATTTACGCTTATTTGCGTCTTTCGTTCAACCTACAATTTATATAGGAAATTGAAATAATCATTAGATATAATGACTATTACTTAGCCTTTATATAAGACTCTAACTTTAAATTATTAACTCTTAAGATGTCCGACAAACGAACCATTAAGTTCCGGACAAAAACACTAATCTTCGTACAACCCGTTTTTAATAAGTTGTCTAAATTAGTCACAAATGACTATTTACATTGGTTTAAGTCAATTAAACTTTCTTCGTAATGATTTGGACATTTAATAATGTACCAAATACCTCAAAATATTATCTACCTTTGATAATATATAACTACATTCAAATATTATTAACCATTTAATAATATTTTAATCACTTATTAATATTATTAACCATATAATAATATTTTAATCTCTTATTAATATTATCAACCATTTAATAATATTTTAATCTCCTATTAATATTATTAACCATTTAATAATATTTTAATTACTTATTAATATTATTAACCCTTTAATAATATTTTAATCACTTATTAATATTATTAACCATTTAATAATATTTTAATCACTTATTAATATTATTAACCATTTAATAATATTTTAATCACTTATTAATATTATTAATCATTTAATAATATTTTAATCACTTATTAATATTATTAACCATTCAATAATATTTTAATCATTTATTAATATTATTAACCATTTAATAATATTTTAACAATCCTCAAATCCTTTAATGATTATTTAAATAATAATCTCTTAGTTAATTAATCTCATTTATTATTTAATATTCATTAAATAACAAATGATCATTTTATTCACTTTATCTCCCTTTAATTATTATTTAATATCATTTAAATAATAATCAACTAATTATCCTTATTTATTAAAATAATAAATAATTACCTTATTAACTTCATCTTTCTTTAATTACCATTTAATATCCTTTAAATAATAATTAATTATAATAATAGTTTTTATTTACTTTATTTATTATTTATTATAAATAATAAATAATTATTAAAGTTGGGTCCCAAATTAATTATATTAATTTTAAAGCAATTTTATCAATTTTGGACTTAAAAGACCCAAACCGACCCGACCCGGAACGGAAAACTCACTGGCCGTGAACAGTGTCAAGGGCCCCGACCCTCCTTTTACAAAGGAAACAAGGGCCCCGACCCTCCTCTTGCAGAATCTGCAGAATTGCCATTTTCTGATTTTTCAACTTTTGCTCCTTTGATTAAAACTTGAATAAAATGAAATCTACAAATCCAAATGACCTCAAATTGGTATCGATGGATTCGTATCTTCCTAAAATACAATATTCCATCATTGGATCAAATTTTTGGAAAAGTTTTGGTTATGAAAAATAGCCACAAAGTGGAATGTTTGCACATTGAGTTCTTAAAATGGCATTCTTTGGTCTAAAAATCATATCTTGACCATAACAACTCACATGAACATTATACCAATTAGGTTTTGTTCTTAACTTATATATTTACCATATCAAAGAAGAAAATTTCAAACACAACCTCTAGCTTTCAAAATGAAATGCTATAAATCACAACCCCAACTAGGGTTTACCGGTAAAGCTTAAGATAGACATTTCTTGCATTATTATGCATACCGCTCATACCAAAACATGATTGAAATATATCAAACCATGATTCTACCAATATATCATAGATCTAGACTTCTAGAGCATCAAAATTACTTTTGATCGGTTAAAAATATATTTTGACCGATTAAACTTATATAGACTATAAAAATGAAATAGGTGAATGTTAGATCACTTTTGAACCTCTTGATCATGGATGCTCCTCTTCCTCTTGACATGATCTTGGCTCGTGAACTCCTCTTGTCCATCCTCTAGCAAATTTTCCTTGGTGGAAATCTCCAACAATGCTCTCCCTTCTCTCTAGAATTCTTTCATCTCTCTAAAAATATTACCAAGCATAGAAATGACCAACATTGCTCATGTGTTGGTGATTTCTATTTATAGAACTCTAGGAGTACTTCATTAACTTCTTAATCAAGCAACCTTGGTGCAATTAGAAGCTCAATTGGTGATTACTATTACTTTGAATGACTAGCTTGATTGACCAAGTGATTGACATGCATCAAACTTGCTTACAAGCTATTGGTTGAGTGAAATAAAAGCAATATAAGTGCAACAAGCCACTCCCAAGTGGGCCCCTCTAAAATCTCAGCAAAATGCCCTTTTTAATCTCCATTTTTGCTTTATTTTTTCTTCATTTAATATACATATATACATCTATATATATATATGTACACATATGATCAATTGTTGACCAATTTTGACTACCATTTGGGCTCCACATTGTACTCTAGGATTGAATATATTGGGCTCATCAATTTAATTAGTTTGGGCTCAATTTATTTATTACATTGGGCTAGCATTAAATACCCTATATTACATTTAATTAAAACAAGCATTGAGCTTGATTAATTATAACTTGGATCAAGGCTTAATTAAATACATGAACTACGAGGTTAATTAATTTGACCTAGTTTAATACCTCATTTGGACTTATATTATAGTCCAATTAAATTTGATTTAATTTATTCTACCACATTGGGTTACATAATTAACTCATCCATAGTTAATTCTCATCACCACTTTCCTTTTTCTAGCAATTCACCAACGTTTGGTTAATGCTCTCTCATGTCTACCAACTAGGGTTATTCAATTAACCCTACATTAGTTAATTCTCTACACTCAATAATATTTTTCAACACTTTGACCAACATTGGACTTTTAAATGTTTGGGCTACATAGTTTACCTTCCATTGGGCTCTCTTATTAAATTACCCACCTTCATGTAAATATTCCCATATTGGGCTAACACATATAATCCTTTTAGGCTAGTCCACTAGTAGTAATTAAATTACTTGGACTCTATACCACAACTTAATAATTAAGTTAATTACTTAATCAATTAACTTATTAATATTGTCATTCTAGACAATCATTCTAGCTTTACAATAATTTTAAACCTTAACTAATATAATTAACTTAATTAATTATATTTTATGTCTTTCCTTCTTACTCCATTTTTAAACTAATTAATTTATTAGTTTAATTGAGTACTTAATTTACTTCACACATCATCTTGTTTGACTAACAAACTCAACTCTAGGTATATATATTAATATAATCACCTTCACTTTTCAATTGAATTTATTTTCTTAATAAATTCTCTACAAGCATTGTTAAAATATTCCCACATTTAATTTTCTAACAAATACCTTATGTTAAAAAAAAATGTTCACCCATTTTCTACACATCTTACTTCTCAAATTCTAGGTTTTAAACCTTAACCTTTAATAAAATCAATTAAGATATTATTTAAAATCTTGAAAATATCTGGGATATTACATTCACCCATTCTTATAAGAATTTCGTCCCCGAAATTATCTCATACTCATTTCTAACAAATTTTCATCTCTGAGTATATATTTTCACTCATCACATTCTATGACTACCATTTTCTAGGAAGTTCATAATTTTCACAATTCCAGAACAATGGAATATCTTGCAGAAGAATAAATTGAAAATCAATATCTTACAAAAGAATAAATTGAAAATCAAAATATTCATTAAAACTTTCATACTATTCTGAGGAGTCATAAAGACTGTGAACATACTGCAAGAATGTTTATCAATCACAATGACTGAAAACATACCACAATGGTTTCGTACGCTAGGTGATCAGCCTATCGTACTCTAGCGCTGTGCACAACGACTTCTCACGGGGTCGAACTCTTTGGATTTACTAACCCATATCAGCATGCCACCACTATTGGGCGCCCCCTCGCGGGTTCTTTATTCATGGCTCTGACATATCCCCCATTATGGGGTTGTTCACCTCAGACTTACTACAAAATTCCGCTCCAGCATAAGTTGGATTGGAAAATAAAACTTGAGTCATTTCTGACCAAAAAGTGTCCAGTCAAAATAAATGACATAGACTCACATCATTGAACTGTTCGTATATTACGACTCAAAAATCATTTCAGATTAGTTAAAGTAACTAAAATTCATTTATAGGACTTCATGATACCGCACCGTTGCAACAGTGCGTTGAGGATTCCGTCTTTTTCATCTCTGCACCATGGCTTTAATGGCGTGTGATGATTTTATAAATACATTTTGATATTTTCAAATCAATTTGTCTAGCCGAAACAATTAGCATAGACTCTTCTTTAAACGTTTCAAAATACTAAAAATCATTTTGACTTTGTCATATTACATCATACCATAGTGGGCTTAAAAATACATCCAACACTAGGTCACTCTGCATTGATGACTCCATCGTTTATCATGTCATCACCAGTAACGATGGACTTCTCCACACCTCGTGTTACTGCGACTTAATAATAAAACAAGAAAATTCATTTGTCTTTTCAAAAGCACAACAGTGCGAATTTAGCACGATTTTAAGAATTTCAAAGTCTAGCATAGCTAGAAGATTTGGAATATCCTAAAACCTCAAAACACCTCAAATTCCTCCACATTCTTTTCCAGCTTAATAACTATATCTAGTATAGCTTTAATCTTACTACTTAACTCTACCCATACTCACTGTTCATCAAACTTACCACACATTAGGAGTTCAGGTACTTGCCACAATCATATGGGTTGGGGAACTTATCCTAGTCAGACCAAAATCGTCCATTCGCTGAGGGGTTCCACCATACGATTATGAGTCACGAACTTACCATCAGTATGAGTTTTAAGAACACGTACTTATCTTAATTTTCTCTACCTATCCAATAGATTATGAGAAAAGAATCACCTTCTCACCATATATATACTGAATAGCGTGACACCAGGTTCAAATCGATTATCACTATAGGAAGCTAAGTGGTTGTCAAACCAAACACAATCTCCCGCCCATACAAGAAATTGGTCAACTCGGCCACTAATCAATATAAGAAGTCAAGTGGTCGGTAAACCAAGAACAAATACATCAGTTTCCCAACTGTTCAACACTGTAAGGAAACACTGCCACCAGTGCATATCTTTCTTCTTCGATACACACTGATCGTGCAAGTTTCGCAGCAGCATCTCCCAAATTGGTTCGCTGACATATCATAGCCCCCGCCCATACAAGGGTTCGTTCAACTCAACCACATATTAATATAGGAAGCTAAGCAGTTCTAAAACCAAGCACAAATTCCCTGCCCATACAAGGAATCGTACAACTCAGCTACTAATATGAGTCCTTAATTAAAAACCCACAAACCACTAATTTTTCTTAACTGAATACGAATTCTCTTCATTCATATTTTAGCACATCTGCCTCATTACGAGTTCACCTCCCTAGATCATTTCATGACCTTATTAGCATGTTCTTTATGCTTCTCAAAATCTTATCATAAGATATTTTCTATCATTTCTTCAAATTAGGTACAATATGACCTTTTTCACCTCTCTTATATCTTCTTAAATCCATCTTTGGATAATCTTCTATATATGAATTTTTCAAATTCATCTTTTATTACTTAAACTCTTCCGGAGTTTATTCATTTATCATTTTACTTATCTTCTACTACGGTTATAGCCTAAGGTACTCTTACCTAAGGTTTATAACCTATCAGCTCTGATACCAACTTGTGACAACCCCGAATCCGGGTTCCTTGAACCTCAGACCCGGTTCAACACGAGTACTACTTTTCTTTATTGTTCATTAATTACAACAATATTATAATTGCTAAATAATCATTTATTTACAATTTTACATCATCTCTTTCCATTCCAGAATCGCAATCTTTAAAATCCTATTACCACTTTGAGATCATATGTATAATGACTCAATCACACCATCCTATTATCCTTATACATAAAGGACAACGTCTGAAAATGATATTAAAAATAATATGTAAATGTTCTCTTAACATTTTAAGTTTACTAATCTATAGCACAACAAAACATAAACTCTTCATATATACTTACACAAGTAAATGAAGTAATCTACCCCAAGGTTTTACTATGAAAGCACCTACGCTTCAATCTTGATGACTCGTTAGTCAATATTCATCTTTGCCTCTACCGAAGTAATCGACTTCTTCAAGCTACTCTATAATGTTTTGTTTTAAGCAAGGGTGAGCACGACGGCTCAGCAAGTCTAACAGTTTCACATAACACGTAAAACAGTTCAATCATGCTTCATGCTTCATGCATACTATGTTTTGCAGTACATACATATCTCATGCATAACATGACCCGCATTTAATCTACGCTTCATGTATAGTATCTATCATGACATACAGTGCAATGAGAACAATTGTCTTAAATTAACTACCACATATCAACAGTTCAAGTCAACTTGTTTCACAAATGCACATTAAAACATCTTTGCACATAATTACGTATGAGCACCTCACAGTTTAATAATAAACTTATAAATCATGCACATAATGCAACACATTCTGAAAAACTTGCCTGATTCACTTCTACCATTTACGCTTATTTGCGTCTTTCGTTCAACCTACAATTTATATAGGAAATTGAAATAATCATTAGATATAATGACTATTACTTAGCCTTTATATAAGACTCTAACTTTAAATTATTAACTCTTAAGATGTCCGACAAACGAACCATTAAGTTCCGGACAAAAACACTAATCTTCGTACAACCCGTTTTTAATAAGTTGTCTAAATTAGTCACAAATGACTATTTACATTGGTTTAAGTCAATTAAACTTTCTTCGTAATGATTTGGACATTTAATAATGTACCAAATACCTCAAAATATTATCTACCTTTGATAATATATAACTACATTCAAATATTATTAACCATTTAATAATATTTTAATCACTTATTAATATTATTAACCATATAATAATATTTTAATCTCTTATTAATATTATCAACCATTTAATAATATTTTAATCTCCTATTAATATTATTAACCATTTAATAATATTTTAATCACTTATTAATATTATTAACCATTTAATAATATTTTAATCACTTATTAATATTATTAACCATTCAATAATATTTTAATCACTTATTAATATTATTAACCATTCAATAATATTTTAATCACTTATTAATATTATTAACCATTCAATAATATTTTAATCACTTATTAATATTATTAACCATTCAATAATATTTTAATCACTTATTAATATTATTAACTATTTAATAATATTTTAATCACTTATTAATATTATTAACCATTTAATAATATTTTAATCACTTATTAATATTATTAATCATTCAATAATATTTTAATCATTTATTAATATTATTAACCATTTAATAATATTTTAACAATCCTCAAATCCTTTAATGATTATTTAAATAATAATCTCTTAGTTAATTAATCTCATTTATTATTTAATATTCATTAAATAACAAATGATCATTTTATTCACTTTATCTCCCTTTAATTATTATTTAATATCATTTAAATAATAATCAACTAATTATCCTTATTTATTAAAATAATAAATAATTACCTTATTAACTTCATCTTTCTTTAATTACCATTTAATATCCTTTAAATAATAATTAATTATAATAATAGTTTTTATTTACTTTATTTATTATTTATTATAAATAATAAATAATTATTAAAGTTGGGTCCCAAATTAATTATATTAATTTTAAAGCAATTTTATCAATTTTGGACTTAAAAGACCCAAACCGACCCGACCCGGAACGGAAAACTCACTGGCCGTGAACAGTGTCAAGGGCCCTGCCCCTCCTTTTACAAAGGAAACAATGGCCCCGACCCTCCTCTTGCAGAATCTGCAGAATTGCCATTTTCTGATTTTTCAACTTTTGCTCCTTTGATTAAAACTTGAATAAAATGAAATCTACAAATTCAAATGACCTCAAATTGGTATCGATGGATTCGTATCTTCCTAAACTACAATATTCCATCATTGGATCAAATTTTTGGAAAAGTTTTGGTTATGAAAAATAGCCACAAAGTGGAATGTTTGGACATTGAGTTCTTAAAATGGCATTCTTTGGTCTAAAAATCATATCTTGACCATAACAACTCACATGAACATTATACCAATTAGGTTTTGTTCTTAACTTATATATTTACTATATCAAAGAAGAAAATTTCAAACACAACCTCTAGCTTTCAAAATGAAATGCTATAAATCACAACCCCAACTAGGGTTTACCGGTAAAGCTTAAGATAGACATTTCTTGCATTATTATGCATACCGCTCATACCAAAACATGATTGAAATATATCAAACCATGATTCTACCAATATATCATAGATCTAGACTTCTAGAGCATCAAAATTACTTTTGATCGGTTAAAAATATATTTTGACCGATTAAACTTATATAGACTATAAAAATGAAATAGGTGAATGTTAGATCACTTTTGAACCTCTTGATCATGGATGCTCCTCTTCCTCTTGACATGATCTTGGCTCGTGAACTCCTCTTGTCCATCCTCTAGCAAATTTTCCTTGGTGGAAATCTCCAACAATGCTCTCCCTTCTCTCTAGAATTCTTTCATCTCTCTAAAAATATTACCAAGCATAGAAATGACCAACATTGCTCATGTGTTGGTGATTTCTATTTATAGAACTCTAGGAGTACTTCATTAACTTCTTAATCAAGCAACCTTGGTGCAATTAGAAGCTCAATTGGTGATTACTATTACTTTGAATGACTAGCTTGATTGACCAAGTGATTGACATGCATCAAGCTTGCTTACAAGCTATTGGTTGAGTGAAATAAAAGCAATATAAGTGCAACAAGCCACCCCCAAGTGGGCCCCTCTAAAATCTCAGCAAAATGCCCTTTTTAATCTCCATTTTTGCTTTATTTTTTCTTCATTTAATATACATATATACATCTATATATATATACACACATATGATCAATTGTTGACCAATTTTGACGACCATTTGGGCTCCACATTGGACTCTAGGATTGAATATATTGGGCTCATCAATTTAATTAGTTTGGGCTCAATTTATTTATTACATTGGGCTAGCATTAAATACCCTATATTACATTTAATTAAAACAAGCATTGAGCTTGATTAATTATAACTTGAATCAAGGCTTAATTAAATACATGAACTACGAGGTTAATTAATTTGACCTAGTTTAATACCTCATTTGGACTTATATTATAGTCCAATTAAATTTGATTTAATTTAATCTACCACATTGGGTTATATAATTAACTCATCCATAGTTAATTCTCATCACCACTTTCCTTTTTCTAGCAATTCACCAACGTTTGGTTAATGCTCTCTCATGTCTACCAACTAGGGTTATTCAATTAACCCTACATTAGTTAATTCTCTACACTCAATAATATTTTCCAACACTTTGACCAACATTGGACTTTTAAATGTTTGGGCTATATAGTTTACCTTCCATTGGGCTCTCTTATTAAATTACCCACCTTCATGTAAATATTCCCATATTGGGCTAACACATATAATCCTTTTAGGCTAGTCCACTAGTAGTAATTAAATTACTTGGACTCTATACCACAACTTAATAATTAAGTTAATTACTTAATCAATTAACTTATTAATATTGTCATTCTAGACAATCATTCTAGCTTTACAATAATTTTAAACCTTAACTAATATAATTAACTTAATTAATTATATTTTATGTCTTTCATTCTTACTCAATTTTTAAACTAATTAATTTATTAGTTTAATTGAGTACTTAATTTACTTCACACATCATCTTGTTTGACTAACAAACTCAACTCTAGGTATATATATTAATATAATCACCTTCACTTTTCAATTGAATTTATTTTCTTAATAAATTCTCTACAAGCATCGTTAAAATATTCCCACATTTAATTTTCTAACAAATACCTTATGTTAAAAAAAAATGTTCACCCATTTTCTACACATCTTACTTCTCAAATTCTAGGTTTTAAACCTTAACCTTTAATAAAATCTATTAAGATATTATTTAAAATCTTGAAAATATCTGGGATATTACATTCACCCCTTCTTATAAGAATTTCGTCCCCGAAATTATCTCATACTCATTTCTAACAAATTTTCATCTCTGAGTATATATTTTCACTCATCACATTCTATGACCACCATTTTCTAGGAACCTCATAATTTTCACAATTCCAGAACAATGGAATATCTTGCAGAAGAATAAATTGAAAATCAATATCTTACAAAAGAATAAATTGAAAATCAAAATATTCATTAAAACTTTCATACTATTCTGAGGAGTCATAAAGACTGTGAACATACTGCAAGAATGTTTATCAATCACAATGACTGAAAACATACCACAATGGTTTCGTACGCTAGGTGATCAGCCTATCGTACTCTAGCGCTGTGCACAACGACTTCTCACGGGAATCGACGTGTAAATACACGTGTTTAGATTGATTTGGGAATCGACGGAATTGAATTTGAGCGAAATGGCGATTCGAACGATCGAAATCGATCGTTTCGAATCGAAATGGATTTTTACAGACAAAAGTCGCCTCGTGCGAAGTTTTAAGGTTTTGAAAGTTTGGACATGTCACATATAGGTTATGTGAGCTATGTCAAGTGTTGAAATGGAATTTGGAAGCAAATGGCCAAAAATAACCAAGTTGGGATTTGAGTTTTTGGAAATCTGAAAATTTGGCTAAGTCTGAAAATGGTTTGAACAACCCTCCTAGGGGCTAGTGTATCTCTACTTTTAAGAAGCGAAATGTGGCAAGTAGTATTTTTGTAAAATGCTAGGTAGTAAGGTCTAGATGTGGTCCAAATTTCAGCTCAATTGGAGTTAAGATGAAGAAATTAAAAATCGGCAAAGGTAGTGCAAAAATCAGATTTCCAGATTTTGAACATGGCGCCCCCGCGCCATGTTTTGTACTAAACATGGCGCCCGGTGCCATTTACTGTTCATGGCCGAGAACTTTTCGCGGACAGCGAGCTCTGGCGGCGCCGGGGCGGAGTTACTGTTCATTTGAAATTTTCTTAAGCTTCCAAAAAAGCTATATTTTGATATGGAATGATAGAAATGAGTTATATAAACCCTAAAAGTAATAATAATGGTTAAATTAAAGGGTGTTAAGTTATAATGAAATGACAAATGACATAATATAACATGCCTAAAGCTAAGCCAAAACATGTTATAAGTTATGAAAAAGGTCGGAAGCAAGTTAGGGTGTATTATAAACCTACATAAAGTGTAATACATCAAATGTGAAATGGTTAAAGACGGATGATCATGTATTTATGGAATTAGTTTGATAAGTTATACAAGTTTATGATAGTATAATGACATATAAGCTATATGTTGACGGACAGAGTTCGAAATGAGCAAGCCGATAAGACGGATAACGAAGGATGATTGAGGAAGTACAAGTTAAGTAAAATAAAGGCGTACAGGCAAGTTTTTTAGATCTAAAAGTACTAATTGAATTACGTGAATTATGTGGTAGTTGAAATGGGCACTCCGTGCCACAACGAGATCTAACTGTTAAATGCAATACGTGATATTTGAGCCTAACATGGTAAAGTAAGTGACACATGACGCATAATATAAACTGTGAGCATGAAAGATGTTAACTGAATTATTTGCTGAGCTTTATGCTCATTCTTGCTATGTACTAACTTTTCAGGTAAAATACAAGAAGACCGGAAGTACCGGTTATGCTAAGGTAAAGGATTGATGAAGGCATAATTAATCACGAGAGGAATATGCTATGTGTTTATGTAATGTGGCTATTCAGATAGTTGATGCTAAGTCATGATTGGAATAAGGGATATATGATTTGTAATTCATAATAATGAATGTGCATGTATGTATTATCCAGTTAGGAGATGTAAGAGTTAAAGTTGGATGTATTATTGATCCGTCGAGTTTAACATGTAATAATCTTGTACATATGGTACAGTTGTATGTATAGTATAGAAACTTGTAAACAGGTACAGGTATGATGCAGATGTGTGTATACAGGTACGATTTGTTGGTTTGCAAAAATTATGGCATACATATAATCAAATTATATAACCGCAACGGAAGCAAAAAAATCAGATTTTAAATTTTTTGTATAAACCAATAACCCGGATCTTTCTTATGCGACTATTATTAATTGAGGAAGGATAAAAGAATTTATACCTTTGTAGAACCAAGCTTCCACGGGTACAAGTTCATCTCCCTTTAATCCTTCACGTTCTTCTTCAAATTCACTGATTAGATTCCACGGATCAATGTTAGCTCCCCAAGTGTTGAGCCTCTAGAGGTGATCCACCAAGAGATCTATGAATTAAAGAAGTGGATCTTGGTTTCTCCAAACCATGGGTGACTAGCCCTAATTCTCTCTCTCTCTAACTCTTAGATCTAGAGAATTATGGAGTACTCTCTCTAATCTAATGAAAGAGTGTGTAACCTTGATCTATGGTAAGACTCCTCTTATTTATAGATCTAGTCAACCCTCCTAAACTATTTAGGATTAGGGTTTTAATTTAATTCCCAATTTAATTAGGAACTAAATTAATTAATTACAATTCCTAAACCATTTAGGAACTTAATTATTTAATAATGAGAGTACTTCTTATTAATTAATTACTAAACCATTTAGTAACTTAATTAATTATTATAATTATAATTCCTAAACTATTTAGGAACTTAATTATTTAATAATAATATTACTACTTATTAATTAATTCCTAAACCATTTAGGAACTAAATAATAATACTAGCAGTAATAATAATAAAAAATAATAGTAATAATAATAATAATAAGACTCCTCTTATTAATTTATAATTAGTATTTCTAAAATACTAAATTATAAATATTAAGCTATTTAATTTATTCTATCACCATAGTATAAATTAAATATACTTAATTTATTATTACGATTATGCCATCCACTTTTAAAATAAATATTACTCTTTTGCGGTGTGACCCTTTAGGTTCTCCATATTAAACCGGTTGTATAATAAATAAATTAGAACAATTCTAATTCATTTATTACGAATTAACTTTTTAATTCAGAATAAATAATTATTCTACAATAAGGGTAAGCCCCCTTAGCGATTAGTCGACTTTCCAGATAATATAGATTTCAACATTTAATCGTAAAAGAACCTTTCAGCAAATAGTTACCGTACAATTCAATCCTTCTACCACACAATGTCCCAATCAAATATAAGACACGGAATTTCTGTCAAGTCTTATTTATTTGATTATATGCATTTCAATTCACAAATACACAACTCTGGTTAATGTAAATTAGAAACTCCTTTCTAATTCCATTCAACCCTGGCCAGGGATTTCTGAGTTGTCACTTATTGAATCGCATAGGACATTCTCTCCATTTACTGGAAGTGGTAGATCATTTGTTGATCATTCATCTATCTCCATGTGTACCTTATTATACCCAATCATATCCTTTGATATACCAATAGGTCTTAAGGAATATGTCAAAGTATAACTTAGTACACACAAGATACTAAGATGATCTCAAGTCTAAGGATCACTTGTACGACTATCACATAAGGAACTCCTATTGACAGACGAGTAAAACTCCATTAGGTGTTTCTTGAGCGAGTCACGTTCAGTGAACTTATTCTCTAATAAGCACCTACATACTTGCTTTAGTGTCTCTACACAAATGATTATGAGATCAATCATCCTCTTCATAAGAGCAAGCATAGTATGTACCAATCTATCCGGATCTACTAATACCCTTTTTAGTGATCCAACGATTAGGAACAATTTAAGTTTTGAGCTATCTTGAATTTAGATCTCATTAGCATGATTCTCGTCATAGTTCTAAAAGCATTGCTAGAAAACTATGGGTTTATCCATTTGATTAATTCAAGTAATTAATCATGAATAAAGAAATGCCTTGATACTTTTATTAATAAATGAACAAGATTACAAAGTATATGCTTATCACATCAAATGTGATTGGCTTGAGGGCATACTACTTTCACGATTAAATAAGGCCATATATATATAAAGTTCATGGCGAATTTTTATTACAGGGTAAGTTGAACCATAAGATTTATATATGATTATAATAGGTCACAAATTCTTAATGGTTGACCTAAGTTATAATGAAGAGCAAGTAAACGTTACGATCCTGGAATAGGTAAGGATTATAAATCAAATAAAGTTTTGTTTTAAAAAAAATATATATATATGGACCGAATTTATGGTCATCAGAACGATTTTAAAGATCAAATGTTAAGTTTAACGCACGAGATCCCTGTTAATTTGGTATTAAAGTTAATAATTATGCTATCTAGAGATAATCGGATAGAATTAAGGAAGGTCGGGATTTCGGGCTGTCACAATTGGTATCAGAGCAGTTGGGTTATAGACCTTAGGTAATAGTACCTTAGGCTATGATCCTTGTGTGTGAAAGAAGGAATAGTAAAGAAGAGAACTCTAGATGAGTTGAGTCAGTAAGAAATGAATTTTGGGAATTCAGGATTAAGAAATGATAATGATATCTTAAGATAAGATAATGAGAAATGATAAATGATCAAAAGCGATCAAAGATAAAAGGGACTCTTGGCGAGTCATGTACAGTAAGATATGATTTGATGAAATTCATATCAGGAAAGGTAAATGAAAGGCTAAGTGAGGAAATGTTAGGGTATGTGGGATTTTTCATTGAGGACTCATGGTAGTGGCCGAGTGTGCACTTCCTTGGTATGGGACGGGGATTTGTACTTGCTTAGCTTCCTGTCGTGATAATCAGTGGAGATCCAGCGTCACGGTAAGAATGTGAGAAGAGTTAAGTAAGAAAGATTCAGGTTAGTTACGTGTTCTGAGAACCTAAGCGTATGGTAAGTTCGTGACTCATGATTATGTGGTGGAGCCCCTCAGCGAATGAACGACGATAGCCTGACTAGGACACGCTCCTCAAACCATGTGATTGTGGTAAGTTCCTGAGCCCAAATGCGTGGCAAGTTTGATGAACAGGGTTGGGTTTAGAGTAAAGAGTCATAAGTTGAGAAATATACACTACTAGAAAATCGACCTAAAGCGACGAGCTATAGCGTCGGTCGGAGCGGAACCGTCGCTATAGGTTAATATTCCGACGGTTAGACTCTGACCGTCGGTATAGAATAAAAATAGGCCTTATAGCGACGGTCGATTCCCGACCGTCGCAATAAAATGAAAAAATAGGCCTTATAGCGACGGTCGACTCCCGACCGTCGCTATTGAGCCTTCTTACTAAAAAAAAAGCGCGCTGTTTCCTGTTTCCCTCCATTTTGTTTTCCCTCTTTTGTTTTCCCTCATTTGTTTACCCCCAAATCACCGAGTCTAGTCTATCTTTCTCTCATCTCAGATTTATCTCCACTACCTTAGATCCCATCTCGCCGCTCCCATCTCTGTTACTCTCATCATCATCAATTTGGCAAATTCTCCCAAACTAGAAACTGCAATCAATTACTCCTCTATATATACATTTACATATCTATGTTCATTCACGCACACAAATCTCACTCATTTTTCTAGGGTTTCGTCTTTGGAGGGATTGAATAGAAGAACCACCAATCGATTTATAGAAATCAGTGAGTTTTTATCTTGTTCTCTCCTTATCAGTGGGTTTGTTGTTTGCATTATTTGGTCGATGGTATTCTCTGTATGGGGTGTGCAGTGGGTGATGCCTAGTTCAGCAGTTGAGTTGTTGGGGTTATTGAAGGGGTCCGAGTCTTCAACAGAAATCGTGCTTTATCAGAAATGATTTCTCACTGCTTATGGTGGTTGATATGGAGGGAAAGAAACTGTAGATACTTTGATGAGAGGGAGTAGACTATTTCTCAGTCAAAACATGGTACTGCAGAACATTTTTGTTTGAATTTTTCTTATACGCGGTGCTCAGGAGTTAACTTAATACTAAACTTTGTATTTATATCAAATTAAAGTATTAGAAGTGTTTTAAATTCTTAGTTCTTAACTTCTTGATATGTTAATTAGTTATTACTATAATTCTATAACCCTTCAAGTATTGATTATATCTCTCTTTCGATATATATATATATATATATATATATATATATATATATATATATATATATATATATATATTAAATTTGAAGTTTTTAATAAGAATTGAGGGTTTGTTTCGTTAGCACGTCTATTTCCTGTTTCCATAAAAAGTTTCTGTTCTTGGTTTTTCAGTGTTTGTTATCTAAAAGTATTTATGTCTTTGTTCATCAGTTCTTTAAGTTTTTCCTAGTCAAATTATGGAAAAACTGGGAGGAAAATACAGTTTTTTTCTAGTCTGAAATGCATAATAAATACTAGTACAACCAACTTTTGTATGTTTCATAATAATTCTAGGCCCATAGTTTCGTATTTCGATTTAAACATAGCAGAAGACACTAGATTCTTCTATAAAGTGAATCTAAATGGGGAGTTTCATATACACTTCATCAAAATCAGAAAATCGAAACGTTATTATAATGCAATTATAAAAAATATTTAAAAAATAAAAACACCATCCAAATAGGTCGTTGATTCTGATTTATATCTTCGTTGTATATCTTAAGGAATTGATCATCTTCATATCACTTTTTATAAATCAACAGATACTTTTCTTGATGGGCTTCTGTCATATATGTTTATTTACACTGTGCAGGATTATTGTATGAATTGCTTCGATAAACCAAAACAGGGGACTCAAAATCAACTTGGAAGGTATTAGCAATTTGCATTATGGGTATCATTTACAGTTAGTTGTTAAATCAGGGATGTTGGTCTCTGTTCAATGTTGTAGTTAGTCAACTTTGTCGATTTTAAACTCCACGCTAAGTTGAAGTTATTATATGGAGTGAAGCTAGTCTTACCTCAGGTTGAAAATTAAGTTCTTTTACTTACTAAAAAAAGAACAAAAGAAAAGAAATTAAGTACTGAAAAATGTACTTGCTAATGATTTAAAGTTGCTGAATTAGTTAGTACTAAATTGTCAGTTGTTTTATCTGAAATTTGAGCACTGAATTCGATTGAGTTGTTTTGATAAATATAGAACTCCAAATCTGATATTTAATAATTGTATAACTTTATCCTTCCCCTTTTACTGTACTTATTGCTAGATCGATATAATAGCCAACACTAGGCTAATGAAATTTAGTTCCACGATGTAACATGCATGTGTATGCGTCGAGCCAAACTTTAGAGGCTTGACTCGATGTGAATATAAAACAGTGAAATTAACTAACCAATGAAGTTTGTAATAAGATTTGTTGAAGAACAATAGGTTTTAGCGAAAGAATGCTAGTGATTAGTTGTGGATTCAGTGAAGAACAGTAGAAAAAATGAAGAATTTTGAATGAAATTGCTAAGAGATTGAGAGAACTTTTAGAAGATAGAAAACTGGGATAGATAATGGACTAAGCCATGTTTTTAATACATTTCAGATTATCCTCGCACATTACATGCTCCTCTTTAAACTACAACAATTATGGAAACTAACATGAACCTTTAACTTACTCCTTGCTAACATGCTCTTAACCACCTATATGTCATGTGCACTTCAAATCTAGAAACATTAAATATAGCAAAAGAAATACTAAGGTTACTCAATTTTCATTAAGGCCCTTGGCCTTACAGTATGATTGTTGGATATTTTATATTCATAAAACTAGTATCAATTTTTGTCTTTGCCATGCTGATAGCCTCCCCGGGCTATATTCCCTTTTTCAAGATAGATGAAAGGGAACTTAATTGAAAGATTATGGTTCAACACTTTTACTATTTACCGGACTTGCAAAATCTTTGAGACCAAGAATAGTTGAATAGCTGATCAATTTAATTTTGAATATTCTTTGACAGTTGTTTTCCTTGTATCTTGGTGCTAGAACTCAATCTTCTTTGATCTATATATGTACTTTAGCCATCTACTGATCAATATGTTATGTGTGTTTAGTAAGAACAACTTCTTTGATAGGTAAGTTTGGCCTCAATGATGGAGATTGGAACCAGCGACTGTACAATTCGAGGATTAATGGTATTCCCCTGCTTTTTATTTCCTTTAATATCTTCATTCCACAAGTACTCGGTATATTTTGTTTACTGTTACAAGTATAGGTATATTGTGCTTGCAGCAACTGTACTCCCTCTTTGATCCTGTTTATGGGGCTCAAAAATTGGAGCAGCAGCACCTATCTCCACAAGGGGTCGACGTTCTTGAACAGAAATTCCTCACATATGTATTTCAGGTGATTACTATGAGGAATACTTTGGTGTTCTGAGTATAACGTCCATTGTCCTCATCACATACGTTTATAAACATATTACATGTATATGTGTGTGCCTATCATCTTTGTATGTATAAGGAGCTATTCTTGGCTGTATCTGAAATGCTATTCTGGACTGTCTTTAAATACTGATGTAAGACATTGTTTATTGATATTAAAATAATTCTAGTTGATTGCGATCAATTTCTACTCTTCTGCAGTTGAGTATCCTAGCAGGTAGCAGTAGTGGAGTATGGAGTTTTACCCTAGTTACATTTTTTCTTTCCAGTTTCCATAATTTCCTACTAATAATTCAATATTCATCTCTAAAATCTTGCCCTGCATCAGAAGCTCACTACATTTCTTGCATATATTTGTGTCCCCTTTAGATCTAAACAAAATTCTGTTATGTAATTTTCATGTTTTAGTGGCCTCTTCAATCATCTCCAATTCTGTTGCCTTCAGTTGTTGATGTCAGATTTTAGCAACGCAATTGATTATGTCAGTTGGTTTCCATGCAATCCCAATCATACTTGAGTTTTGCTATATTGTTACTATTTATGTTGTATCATAATGAATGATGATGAATTGGTAAATTTTAACAGGAAAATGTTAAATATCTTCCTGGCATAAAGCTTGGCCAAAATGTTGTTGCACTCCCAGACCTTGAGAATGCAGGTATTACATTTCCTAGCATGCCCTATAGCTCTAACTGATTGATTGGTCAAATAATTAACTAATTACAACTATCAATTCATGTTAAATATTTTTAAGGTTTTGTTTAATCCATTGGTAACTAGTTCTAGTGGGGGATTTCTACAGTAAGGGATGCAAACATGTTAGTATTTGCACAGATCTGTTAGTTTTCCATTTAATGTCTTATTTTATATCTGCAGGAATGCACAGCCAATGAAGAAAGGCAACTCTTAGTAAAAGTTGCAGAGCTTCTTGCAAGTTCAAATTCCAGGAAGAAGAAACTGGTATGAGCAATTCTTCTTTAGTAATAAATCCCTATTACTTTAACTTAACTGGACTTCTGTTATAAATTACCTTGAAATTTTACTATATCTTTTATCAGCTTGTATGTGATGGTGATGGGTGTTTGTTTCTGTGGTGCTTTAATAAACAACTGCGTATATGCGACTAATTTTATCTGAAAAAGAAATGGAAAAAGAAGCATGAGTTTGGTATTTAACTGTTGGTGTAAATTTTAAAATTGGTGTATGTGTTTGTGTTTGTGACTGTTCCATACGTTGTATCTCTGTTTCCTTTTGTAAAATTAGTTCAAAGAAATTAATTAATCATGATTTTTATTATATTTTTGTTTGTATAGCAGTGCATGTGGTAAATCTTGTATTCACATCGCAATTTAGGTACCATTGACTGTCTAGGGTTCATCCCACACCAAGGCAGTTGGGCATGACTGATCATATTGGTGAGAATAATTATATAGGACTTATAACACACCTTCTCTTTTCAATCAATGTGATAGATACCCTACAGATTGATGAATCATCTAACTGCGCAAGTGACAACGTTCTTTGATATATGTGAGAGATCTTGATTTATGCTATTTTGTTTTATATTTTGTTTGGTTGCTCAGAAAGTGTGTGAACCGAAAAGAAAATAGTATTGAGTTTTGGTTATGAAATTATCAACTTCACTGATTTGAGCTTTAGTAACTTTCTGTTTTACATGATTCATTGATATTAATAATTAACATTGTGTCATTATATGGTATATTAGCAACTGTATTGAACATTGAGAGTTTATGAATTCTAAATTGTGTTCTGAGATATGTGAGTTTCAGGTTGGAAAAGCTGGAGGCGAGAAATGGAAATCACTGTCCGAGTCTGTAAGATCTTCTACTTCCTAATGCAATTAATTAAACTGTTATTACAATTGTTAATGAAATGAGGATATTAATTGTTGTTGCAGTTTGTCAATCTGATCTATAGTATTGTGTTTAGTTTTAAAAATCATTATTTTCAACAACACAGTAATTGATATTTTATACTACTTTATGTTTTGGTTAGGAGAAAGCTTAGTTTCATTAGTTTTGTTTATGTTTTATGCTTTTGAATGATCAGCTTTTCTATCAACATGGTTTTCTTTTGGAATGGGATATTTCATTTTGTTGATGCTGGGATGCAAATAATGTTCCATGCGTATGCAGTAAAATTCAGATTTCTTTGAATTGTGGAAGTTTTTTTGGTGAAACAGTATAGGTGTTGTGCTTGTGCATATGTAGGATTTGTGTTGCTGATGTTATTCTTTTTCAAGGGGCTATTTTACATGTATGGAGCGTCTTTGAATATGCACATTTTTCAAGTCTATTTAAATTTGTGGATGTATGAATATTCCCCTTTATATCTTATTCTTTTCTATTTTTTTTAAAATGAAGTGCAAAATATTTATTACTGCTAGTGTTCTGTAGTCTATACTGCGGCTGCTTATCTTTTTCTGAAGCTATTATAATTAGCATTAGTTGCACTATTAAAGATCCTTGGCTGGTGTTTCTTCTACTACTTCATTTTTTGTATAATAAACATTAAGTAGGGAATTGTATTTTGAGCAACAAAGAAGTTCTACTTTGATGATTTAAAATGGGAAACTCTGTGCATGATAAACATGTTCGGGGTAGATGAATGGGTTGTTAATTGTAACATCCTCATTATTGGGCTTATGTTTAAGAATAATGAAGTAAAAATGCAATAACTAAACAGCTAAGATTCAATTTAACGTGTTTGCTATTTGGTTCCAGTAATATTGTTGATTTATATATTAGCTGGACGGTATTTTTTAATTTTGACTATTTTGATGTTACTACGCTGAAATCTATTACTGTAAATAATTGTTCCAACTTAGTTAAGTGTTTGCTATTTGGTTCCAGTTATGAAGGAAGATGGATTTGAGATTACTTTGGGAAAAAGTAAGATAAGGTGCTCGAGTTTTCAATTCTCAACTGGATAAAGTAGCATAAGTTGATAATCTTGATAAAGTAGCATAAGTTGATAATCTTGATATAGTGAGTCTGAGCTCAAGTTGATATATCAAAGTTTGTATTTTTCTTTGTATGAATATTTTAGTTAACTATGATTTATTGTATTTAACAATTGTGATGTAAATGATTTTAAATTATATAAATTTATTTATAATTTTGGGACATTATATTGTGTGTTGAATTACAATTTTATTAATAATATTTTTTTTAATATTTAGAAGGCCTATAGCGACGGTCGGCGACGGTCGCTATAGGCCTTTAATTTTTTTATATCTGGATGGCCTATAGCGACGGTCGCCGACCGTCGCTATAGGCCTCTATTTTTTTAATATCTGGATGGCCTATAGCAACGGTCGGCGACCGTCGCTATAGGCCATTTTTAGTGGTGACAGCAAAGAATCTTTAGCGACGGTCACGACCGTCGCTATTGATATGTAGGACCGTCGCTATAGGAATTACCGACGGCTTCAACGGCGACGGTCCCCCGACCGTCGCTAAAAACTTTAGCGACGGTCTTTTGGCCTATAGCGACGGTCACCGACCGTCGCTATAGACCGATTTTTTAGTAGTGATAGTTCTCAGTTATTGACTACGATTAAGGATATATGAGGAGATATAAGTTTAAGAAAGGATTATATTAGTTAAAAAGGTAGTAAAGAAGAGATTGTTAGGATTGGGTAGGCAATCCACTCTTCTAGCTATGCTAGACCATTCATGTTTTTAAAATGTGTTTATTTTCGCACACTGGTGCAATGAAAATGTTTAATTAAGTATCAAAAGTGATTTTAAAATTCCGTGATTCATGGGTCTATGTTAATTGAGTCGACTAGACCAAAGTTATTTAAAAATTTCAAAATGTATTTATGAAATCATTGTCGCACTATTGAACTTGGTGTGAAATGATAAAATCGTGGAATTCTCAACGTACTTTCATTACGGTACGGTATTAAGAGGTCCGAAAGTGACCGAATTCTCAACGTACTGCTAAGATAGTGCGGTATTATGAAGCCTTTTTAAAAGATTTTCTTGGGTTCAAGTTTTGAACCAACGACAGTGAAAGTGAACTTTTAAAAAGTTCAAGTTACAGCAAATGAACAGTTCATTGATGTGAGTCTATGCCATTTGTTTCGGCTAGACCATTCTGCTAAAGAAATTAGTGAATGTTTTTGAAATCCAGGAATGGATAAAGCAAATTGTTCTAAAGGCTGAGGTGAACAACCCTATAAAGGGGATATGGTACAGGGGGTTGGTTAACACGGTTCAACCCAAAGGAAAAAGGAAAATGTTGTGCACAACAATAGCGGTACAATAGGCTGATCACCTGGCGTACCAACGACAACAAATGACATAGAGTGACGTGGTTGCGTCGAAAACTCATGTTCCCAGTGATTATGACCCCTGGGTATTAGCAGTCTTTGTGATTGTTAATATTCTTAACGTGTTCATTGGTCTTTAAGACCCCTCAGCAAAAGCAAAAGTTATTTGAAAGCAAAAGTTTTATGTTTTAAAGGAAAAGCTACTCTTGTTTATTCATGCTGCTTCACAGTTATTGAACAATTGTGGAGATTCCTGAAAGACATTCCAATATTCTGGAATGAAAGTTAGAAATGGGTAAGATGGGTAGAGAGAGGAGAGAATGTAAAGGTTAGTTGAAAACCTAGCTATGTGATTGAAGACAAAAAGTTATGTATGTTGCTATTGAATAAGGAATGAGTACACAGCAAATTTCGGGGACGAAATTTTATGAAGGAGGGGTGAATGTAACAACCCAGGATTTTACAGAATTTTAAATAAGGATTATGATTAATTAAATAAAGGTTAATAGATAAAACCTAGCATTGAAGGACAGAAAATCGTAAGAGAGATTAAATAAGAATTATTGCTTAATCAATGTGTTATATATGACCTATGTGGTAGGATGCATGTATGTATATATGTATATTTGGTAATATATATATAAAGAAGGATTTAAAGTTTAGAAATGATGGAAATAAGGAAATCGATATGTGAATTGAGGATTTAGTTATGAATGTTAACAGCGAGATTAATAAATAGGCCTGGTCAGGCAATGATATGATAATAGCAAGGCAGAAATGTATGTATGTGCAAAGAATAACAAACCGTATGATTTAATCAGTTTATTAAGGAATATTAAGGATTTGATATATGAATATTTGAAGTTACCAAAAAAATTGATATTTATGAATTTAAATAAGATAATCGTTGTACGATATGAAAATACAGAAGATATTATGCTCAAATATGAGTAGAAATGATGTGAATTGCCGGTGTGACATAATTGGACTATGTACATGAAACAAAGGGACGTAAAGTTGTAACGAAGTTATTATAGTTTAAAAGATATTGGATGATGGATTTTGGTAATCCGGTCGAGAAAGTGGTTTATGGACAAATGAGCAAGTTGACGATATTGAGTTGTAGGAAAGTAAAGTTTGTGAAATTAGGAACCAAAAAGGGTTATAAATAATTAAGAAGTTAATATAATACAATTGGCAATTTGTGAATTTTTATTAATTAAGGAAAATTAAGTTTCCAGGTATGACATGTAATTTGGGACAAACCAATTGGACACTATTTGATGAAGGAATAAAATTCCAGTATGATGAAACGAATTTGGATCAAAACGGATTTGATTTGGATAAGAAATGAGCAAAGAATGAATTAATGGGGGAAAATGTATGAAAGTCTAGTTATCAGGGGGAAAGTTGAAAGAAATGAAAATTTAGCTAAATTGGCAATTTACCAAAATGCCCCTCAATAAATTGGATAATGACCATTGTGTCCTAAAGGGTAAAATGACCGAAATACCCTTGACAATTTAGATAATGACATATGTGTCCCAAGTGGTGAAATGACAAGAATGCCCTTCACTTAATGTGTGAAATGACCAAAATGCCCTTGATAGTGTTAACCATGATTATGCCAATTAACCAAGCATAGTTAACTCTCATATTTATCCAAAGCAAAGCAAGCTTCTTACTCATTTTTGTTGCTGGAAATCTGAATCGAGAGAGAGAGAGAGAGAGAAGGAAAGAGTAGAAGCCATGAAAGTTGAAGCAAAAAACTTGAAATCAAGGAAGCTAAGGTGCTTAAATGATCAAGTTACAAGAAGAAAAGAGGAAGAGCTTGGCAAGACAAAGCTAAACATGTGAAGAAGTTGAGCATACAATGAGGTATAATCATGTTCTTACTCTAAAGTTGGAAGTTGATGTGTTTAAATGATAGTTTAAAGGTAGTCATGCATGTATCTTTGGGGTACATGGCTTGATTTTATAAGTTATGTAAGTTACATGCTTTATAAGTGAGTAATCATAGAACCCTAAGCTTGAAAGTTGTGTATTAAGGTTGAGGAACTACCCATGCATGTGTTTAAAGCTAGAATTTATGATTTAAAGAGAAATATGTGTCAATTGTTGATGGAAGTAGTGAAACCCTAATTGAAAGTAAAGAATATGTTCAAGACATGTAATATTTCATGTTAGATAGAGTAAAAGATGCATGAAGGGTTGAAAACTATGAATTTTAAGGGAAATATTGAATATTAGGCTATACTTTTTGTGTAGATAACGTAATAATCTGTAAAGTGACTTGGAAGATGGCCATCGGAGTTTTGTGATTATGTAAAGTTGTTATTTGAATAAGTGTTGATGTATTTGATGTCTAGACTTGAGAATTCAAAGGAGGTTCAAAAAGTTAAGTTTTGAAAAGTTGATAAAATGCCATCAATATGCAATTTTGGTTATTATGTGTACTTGGTGATCTAATGATGCCAAAAAGTTAAGTTTGATGTTAATACATGTGTTAGTAATGATTTGAAAGTCATTTGGTTTGTATGGCGACAATTGAGGATTTTAAAGGTTTTAAAACGTTCGTCGATGCCTAAAACGAGTTATTTTGGAAAAAGAATTCAAATGAAAAGTTATAAAGGTTTTAAAGGATCATGCAAGTCAATTGTATGCTTTATATGTTATGTGTTAAGTTAGAATCAAGTTTTGTATTAAGGGGCCAAGAATAGCCTTAAGATTTGGAAATGAGAAATTCATGAAAGGTTTGGAAGCTTTGATGAAAATCCAACCAAGGGGTGATTTTTTGGCAATTTTGAGAATTTAAAGGTGAAATGAATTCAAATGGCCTAGGATAATGTAAATACACGTGTTTAGATTGATTTGGGAATCGACGGAATTAAATTTGAGCGAAATGGCGATTCGAACGATCGAAATCGATCGTTTCGAATCGAAATGGATTTTTACGGACAAAAGTCGCCTCGTGCGAAGTTTTAAGGTTTTGAAAGTTTGGACATGTCATATATAGGTTATGTGAGCTATGTCAAGTGTTGAAATGGAATTTGGAAGCAAATGGCCAAAAATAACCAAGTTGGGATTTGAGTTTTTGGAAATCTGAAAATTTGGCCAAGTCTGAAAATGGTTTGAACAGCCCTCCTAGGGGCTAGTGTATCTCTACTTTTAAGAAGCCAAATGTGGCAAGTAGTATTTTTGTAAAATACTAGGTAGTAAGGTCTAGATGTGGTCCAAATTTCAGCTCAATTGGAGTTAAGATGAAGAAATTAAAAATCGGCAAAGGTAGTGCAAAAATCAGATTTCCAGATTTTGAACATGGCGCCCCCGCGCCATGTTTTGTACTAAACATGGCGCCCCGGCGCCATTTACTGTTCATGGCCGAGAACTTTTCGCGGAAAGCGAGCTCTGGCGGCGCCGGGGCGGAGTTACTGTTCATTTGAAATTTTTTTAAGCTTCCAAAAAAGCTATATTTTGATATGGAATGATAGAAATGAGTTATATAAACCCTAAAAGTAATAATAATGGTTAAATTAAAGGGTCTTAAGTTATAATGAAATGATAAATGGCATAATATAACATGCCTAAAGCTAAGCCAAAACATGTTATAAGTTATGAAAAAGGTCGGAAGCAAGTTAGGGTGTATTATAAACCTACATAAAGTGTAATACATCAAATGTGAAATGGTTAAAGACGGATGGTCATGTATTTATGGAATTAGTTTGATAAGTTATACAAGTTTATGATCTTATAATGACATATAAGCTATATGTTGACGGACATAGTTCGAAATGAGCAAGCCGATAAGACGGATAACGAAGGATGATTGAGGAAGTACAAGTTAAGTAAAATAAAGGCGTACATGCAAGTTTTTCAGATCTAAAAGTATTAATTGAACTACGTGAATTATGTGGTAGTTGAAATGGGCACTCCGTGCCACAACGAGATCTAACTGTTAAATGCAATACGTGATATTTGAGCCTAACATGGTAAAGTAAGTGACACATGACGCATAATATAAACTGTGAGCATGAAAGATGTTAACTGAATTACTTGCTGAGCTTTATGCTCATTCTTGCTATGTACTAACTTTTCAGGTAAAATACAAGAAGACCGGAAGTACCGGTTATGCTAAGGTAAAGGATTGATGAAGGCATAATTAATCACGAGAGGAATATGCTATGTGTTTATGTAATGTGGCTATTCAGATAGTTGATGCTAAGTCATGATTGGAATAAGGGATATATGATTTGTAATTCATAATAATGAATGTGCATGTATGTATTATCCAGCTAGGAGATGTAAGAGTTAAAGTTGGATGTATTATTGATCCGTCGAGTTTAACATGTAATAATCTTGTACATATGGTACAGTTGTATGTATAGTATAGAAACTTGTAAACAGGTACATGTATGATGCAGATGTGTGTATACAGGTACGATTAAATAAGACCATATATATATAAAGTTCATGGCGAATTTTTATTACAGGGTAAGTTGAACCATAAGATTTATATATGATTATAATAGGTCACAAATTCTTAATGGTTGACCTAAGTTATAATGAAGAGCAAGTAAACGTTACGATCCTGGAATAGGTAAGGATTATAAATCAAATAAAGTTTTGTTTTAAAAATATATATATATATATATATATTTATATATATATATATATATGGACCGAATTTATGGTCATCAGAACGATTTTAAAGGTCAAAGGTTAAGTTTAACGCACGAGATCCCTCTTAATTTGGTATTAAAGTTAATAATTATGCTATCCAGAGATAATCGGATAGAATTAAGGAAGGTCGGGATTTCGGGCTGTCCCAATTGGTATCAGAGCAGTTGGGTTATTGACCTTAGGTAATAGTACCTTAGGCTATGATCCTTGTGTGTGAAAGAAGGAATAGTAAAGAAGAGAACTCTAGATGAGTTGAGTCAGTAAGAAATGAATTTTGGGAATTCAGGATTAAGAAATGATAATGATATCTTAAGATAAGATAATGAGAAATGATAAATGATCAAAAGCGATCAAAGATAAAAGGGACTCTTGGCGAGTCATGTACAGTAAGATATGATTTGATGAAATTCATATCAGGAAAGGTAAATGAAAGGCTAAGTGAGGAAATGTTAGGGTATGTGGGATTTTTCATTGAGGACTCGTGGTAGTGGCCGAGTGTGCACTTCCTTGGTATGGGACGGGGATTTGTACTTGCTTAGCTTCGTGTCGTGATAATCAGTGGAGATCCAGCGTCACGGTAAGAATGTGAGAAGAGTTAAGTAAGAAAGATTCAGGTTAGTTACGTGTTCTGAGAACCTAAGCGTATGGTAAGTTCGTGACTCATGATTATGTGGTGGAGCCCCTCAGCGAATGGACGACGATAGCCTGACTAGGACACGCTCCTCAAACCATGTGATTGTGGTAAGTTCCTGAGCCCAAATGCGTGGCAAGTTTGATGAACAGGGTTGGGTTTAGAGTAAAGAGTCATAAGTTGAGAAATATAGTTCTCAGTTATTGACTACGATTAAGGATATATGAGGAGATATAAGTTTAAGAAAGGATTATATTAGTTAAAAAGGTAGTAAAGAAGAGATTGTTAGGATTGGGTAGGCAATCCACTCTTCTAGCTATGCTAGACCATTCATGTTTTTAAAATGTGTTTATTATCGCACACTGGTGCAATGAAAATGTTTAATTAAGTATCAAAAGTGATTTTAAAATTCCGTGATTCATGGGTCTATGTTAATTGAGTCGACTAGACCAAAGTTATTTAAAAATTTCAAAATGTATTTATGAAATCATTGTCGCACTATTGAACTTGGTGTGAAATGATAAAATCGCGGAATTCTCAACATACTTTCATTACGGTACGGTATTAAGAGGTCCGAAAGTGACCGAATTCTCAACGTACTGCTAAGATAGTGCAGTATTATGAAGCATTTTTAAAAGATTTTCTTGGGTTCAAGTTTTGAATCAACGACAGTGAAAGCGAACTTTTGAAAAGTTCAAGTTACAGCAAATGAACAGTTCATTGATGTGAGTCTATGCCATTTGTTTCGGCTAGACCATTCTGCTAAAGAAATTAGTGAATGTTTTTGAAATCCAGGAATGGATAAAGCAAATTGTTCTAAAGGCTGAGGTGAACAACCCTATAAAGGGGATATGGTACAGGGGGTTGGTTAACACGGTTCAACCCAAAGGAAAAAGGAAAATGTTGTGCACAACAATAGCGGTACAATAGGCTGATCACCTGGCGTACCAACGACAACAAATGACATAGAGTGACGTGGTTGCGTCGAAAACTCATGTTCCCAGTGATTATGACCCCTGGGTATTAGCAGTCTTTGTGATTGTTAATATTCTTAACGTGTTCATTGGTCTTTAAGACCCCTCAGCAAAAGCAAAAGTTATTTGAAAGCAAAAGTTTTATGTTTTAAAGGAAAAGCTACTCTTGTTTATTCATGCTGCTTCACAGTTATTGAACAATTGTGGAGATTCCTGAAAGACATTCTAATATTCTGGAAGTTATAATTTTGATTGAGGACTTAAAGATTTCTTGAAGGTATAATTTTGATTAAAATATGCACTGTTCACAATCTGCTAAGGTGAAGGAAAAAGGGGGTGCCGCGCATTGCGCGCCACCCTGTTAACTGTCGGACGTGGAACGAAAAACGGCGTCGTTTTAGGCGAATAAAATTTCATCTGCGCGTTATGCGCGGAAGCCAGCTACGGTGCCCTTAAAATGGCACCGTTTTGGGACCATACTTTTGTCGGCGCGCGCAATGCGCGAGAACAGATTTTTTCCTGAAATTACGATACTGCCCCTCCGTTCGGTTTTCTGATTAATTACGAAATTGCCATCGGTTCGGTTTTTCAACTTATTTACGAAAATGCCATTCTGGATAATTTAAATTAATTTAAATGTTTAAAAATTAATTTAAAATTATAACAAAAATATTAATAATACAAAAATGTTATTTAGGTATTGAATATTATATTTTCCAAATATAATAAGTATTTAGGAATAATATTTAAATGTTTTAAATATTAATCTAGTTAGTTTAATATTATATTGTTCAAATATAATAAATATTTAGGATTAATATTTAAATGTTTTAAATATTAATCTAGTTAGTTTAATATTATATCTTCTGAATTTATGATTAAATTAATTATTATTTAATTAATATTAAATAATAAACAAGGATGATAAATTAATTAATTATTATTAATTACTATTAATTAATAATTAAAGACAACTAAGATTGATTATTTAATTATTTCTTATTTGATTAACTTTAAATAATAAATAAATCCAGTTAGTTATTATTTATTATTAAATAATAACTAATGATATTTGAGTATTTACTATATAATTGTATTATTTATTATTTAATTTACTTTAAATAATAAATGAATCTAGGTAGTTAGTTATTATTTATTATTAAATAATAACTAAGGATATTCGATTATTTTTAATATGATATAATTATTTATTATTTGATTAACTTTAAATAATAAATAAATCTAGTAAGTTATTATTTACTATTAAATAATAACTAAAAGTAGTTAATTACTTACTATTTAATTAATATTAAATAGTAATTAAATGAAATAAAGAAAATGTCTTTTAACTCTTTTGTTTAAACAATTATAATAAATTTTTTAATAGTTTAATAAGTGTCCAACACTTAAGAAAAATATTTTCTAATTTATTAAATTATTAACCTAATTTGATTGAGGGTCTATAAGGTTAATAATATTGTTTTGACTGATGTAAATTATGTGTGGTAGATAAGTTTCTTAATGAGCGTATAGTTGTACAAATACGCTGTACTAATTATTAGACCAACTTTACTAATGTTAGGTCTTTCAAAGCTAGTTAGTTAAAGCTAGACATTAATTGTAGCTGAGCAGACAGGCAAGTTTCCTAAACCCTACTCAATTTATATTCGAGCAGGATATATTATTTTATTGTTCAAGTTCCTAACTCAAACTCAAATTATTATGTTTCAAGCATGCTATGGTTTAATTCTGTATAATTATTCCACTTCTTTAAATTGTTGATTCGCACATAGTGCATGTTGCATGTGTTCATCAGGTATGAAAGGCTGATCACCTTCATTACCATAAGGTTCAGTTAAATTTGTTCATGGTCATTATTGGCATTCAACATTAATTGATTCAGTCATTCAATTATTGAAATTATAATTCGTACTCTTTTACAATTATTATATTGTTGAAAATCCAAAAGCTTATTCTTTCTTTCAATCATGATATATCGTTATTGTATTTAAACTTGCTGAGCAAAGTCGTTGTTCACTCTTGCTATATCATGATAACAAATTTCAGAATAATACGAATGTCCGAGGAGAGACGGAGACAGAAGCAAAAGACAAGATTATAGTATTATGCATGATAACTAAATTGTTATATGATGTAAGTAATTTTGTAAACCTTTTTATGAATCTAAAGGTATATATGTAGGTTAAGGTTAGAAACCTTGGGGAAATGTTGTAGAATAAACAATTTATGTTTATATATTCCGCATTAGTTATAGAACATGTATGAAGATGATGTATCGTGACGTACCAAGTCCAGGGTTCAAGGAACTCGAATTTGGGGTCGTTACATTAATTAATTCCTAAACCATTTAGGAACTAAATAATAATACTAGTAATAATAATAATAATAATAAGACTCCTCTTACTAATTTATAATTAGTATTTTTAAAATACTAAACTATAAATATTAAGCTATTTAATTTATTCTATCGCCATAGTATAAATTAAATATACTTAATTTATTATTACGATTATGACATCCACTTCTAAAATAAATATTACTCTTTTGCGGTGTGACCCTTTAGGTTCTCCATATTAAACCGGTTGTATGATAAATAAATTAGAACAATTCTAATTCATTTATTACGAAGTAACTCTTTAATTCAGAATAAATAATTATTCCACAATAAGGGTAAGCCCCCTTAGCGATTAGTCGACTTTCCAGATAATATAGATTTTAACATTTGATCGTAAAAGAACCTTTCAGCAAATATTACGATCGTAAAAGAACCTTAAGCTATTTAATTTATTCTATCGCCATAGTATAAATTAAATATACTTAATTTATTATTACGATTATGACATCCACTTCTAAAATAAATATTACTCTTTTGCGGTGTGACCCTTTAGGTTCTCCATATTAAACCGGTTGTATGATAAATAAATTAGAACAATTCTAATTCATTTATTACGAAGTAACTCTTTAATTCAGAATAAATAATTATTCCACAATAAGGGTAAGCCCCCTTAGCGATTAGTCGACTTTCCAGATAATATAGATTTTAACATTTGATCGTAAAAGAACCTTTCAGCAAATAGTTACCGTACAATTCAATCCTTCTACCATACAATGTCCCAACCAAATATAAGACACAGAATTTCTGTCAAGTCTTATTTATTTGATTATATGCATTTCAATTCAAAAATACACAACTCTAGTTAATGTAAATTAGAAACTCCTTTCTAATTCCATTCAACCCTGGCCAGGGATTTCTGAGTTGTCACTTATTGAATCGCATAGGATATTCTCTCCCTTTACTGGAAGTGGTAGATCCTTTGTTGATCATTCATCTATCTCCATGTGTACCTTATTATACCCAAGTATATCCTTTGATATACCAATAGGTCTTAAGGAATATGTCAAAGTATAACTTAGTACACACAAGATACTATGATGATCTCAATTCCAAGGATCACTTGTACTACTATCACAAAATGAACTCATATTGACAGGCAAGTAAGACTCCATTAGGTGTTTCTTGAGCGAGTCACGTTCTGTGAACTTATTCTCTAATAAGCACCTACATACTTGCTTTAGTGTCTCTACACAAATGATTATGAGATCAATCATTCTCTTCATAAGAGCAAACATAGTATGTACTAATCTATCCGGATTCACTAATCCCCACTTTAGTAATCCAACGATTAGGAACAATTTTTGTTTTGAGCTATCTTGAATTTAGATCTCATTAGCATGATCCTCATCATGGTTTTAAAAGCATTGCTCGAAAACTATGGGTTTATCCATTTGATTAATTCAAGTAATTAATCATGAATACAGAAATGTCTTGATTCTTTTTATTAATAAATGAATAAGATTACAAAGTATATGCTTATCACATCAAATGTGATTGGCTTGAGGGCATACTACTTTCATTAAGTTGGTTAACGGGGTCGCTATCTTTGAAAAATCTTTAATGAAACGTCTATAGTACCTCGCTAAACCTAAGAAACTTCTCACTTCAGTTGGGGTCTTTGGTTGTTCCCAGTTCATAACTGCTTCTATCTTTGATGGATCCACTAAAACTCTGCTCTAGTCAATCACATGACCTAAGAACTGAACTTTCTCTAGGCAGAACTCGCATTTTGAAAATTTGGCGTAGAGTTGTTCCTTTCGTAAGGTTTCTAGTACACTTCTCAAGTGTATTGCAAGTTCTTACAGTGTTTTCGAGTATATGAGAATATCGTTGATGAACACTACAACATACTTGTCTAAGCAAGACCTAAAAATCCTATTCATCAAGTCCATGAATGTTATCGGTGCATTCGTTAAACCAAAGAACATTACTAGAAACTTATAATGTCCATAATGTGTTCTAAATGTTGTCTTCGGCACATCTTCCTTTCTAACCATCAGTTGATGGTAACCTAACCGTAGATCAATCTTAGAGAAATACTCTGCCCTTTTGAGTTGATCAAACAAGTCATCGATCCTAGGTAATGGATACTTATTCTTTATGGTCAATTTATTGAGTTCACAATAATCAACACATAATCTTAAAGTTCCATCATTTTTCTTGACAAACAACACTGGTGTTCCCCATGGAGAAACACTTGGTTGAATGTATTTCTTATCCAACAGTTCTTGTAATTTTAGCATCAACTCTTTCAACTCCACAAGTGCCATTCTATATGGGGCCTTCGAAACAGGTGCAGTTCCAGGAGCTAAATCAATGATGAACTCAATCTCCCTATCTGGTGAAAGACCGGGTAAATCATAGGAAAAAACATCCTGAAACTCTATAACCACTGGTATTTGGTTTATATCTAACCATTTCCGTTGAGTGTCTACGATAGATGCCAAATAACCTTGGCATCCCTTCTAAAGTAATTCATTTGTTTGATTTGCAGTTAGGCATTAGGATTTCCTCGGTGACTAACTTCCGTTGAAGACTACCGTTGACTTGGACGTTGTAAGAAGTTTAATGCACTTTTGTTGATAATCGATCATCACTTGGTGATTGGTCAATCAATCCATGCCTAGAATTACATCAAATTCCCCTAATTGGATTGGAATAAGATCGACTCTCAATTCATGACCCTTGATCACTATGCAACACCCTTTTATTATCGTATTAACAGGAATTAGTTCTTTATTAGTAATCTCTATCACTAAAGGATTTTCTAACAATTCACTAGGCACGTTTAGTTTCCTAGAAAATTCATGAGAAATAAAAGAGCAAGTAGCACCTGAATCAAATAACACGTAAGCACGTATGGTGTTGATCGGAATGATACCTGACACTACATCTTGCGATGCTACAATATCTCCCATGGTCATGTTGAATGTCCTTGCTGTTGGAAGACCTGAGTTAGTTATTGGGGTAGATTTGTTGCTATTGTCCCCTCTAGTATTTCCCCTTTTCTTGGAGCACATCTTAGCTTGATGCCCATGGCTCCACAGTGAAAACAAGTGTCTTTCCTAGGGTTAGGGCATGCGGGTGCTATATGTCCCTCTTGTTTGCAATTGTAGCAAATATTTTTCCCTTTTAGACATACTCTTGCATGTTGTTTACCGCAGATTTTGCAAGGTTCCAATGTTTTCTTTTTACCCTCTCCTCCTTGCTAGGAGTTTCCGCCATTAAACTTTCTCTTATTGTTATTTCCTCCCCCATTTCCCCCTTATTATTATTTTTTCCCCCATTTTCTCCTTTATTATTGTTCCTTTCCTTATTAAATTTTGTGATTGCTTCACTATTGCCTTCAGCAATGATAGCATTTTCTAGAAGATGGGCGTAACTATCTATCTGTAAGACAGTTACCTTACCATGAATCCAGGGTTTTAAACCCTCCTCAAACCTTCTTGCCTTTCGTTCCTCCGTATCGACTTGATTTGTAGCGAAACCTGCAAGTTCATTGAATTTGGAGGCATACTGGGGAACAGTCATGTCCCCTTGTTTCAAATTTAGAAATTTCACCTCCATTCTATTCTTCATGCTTCGTGAAAAGTTATTTTCAAATAATAACTCTTTGAAAGCTTCCCATGCAACCACACCTTCCCCGACACGAGCTTGGGTGGCTTTCCACCAGAAGTTTGCCTCTCCCTTCATTAGGTAAGTGGCGAACTTAGTCTTTTTGTCCTCAGCAACCTCTACTAAGGCAAAGACTTTTTATATTTCTTTTATCCAGCACTGAGCCTCTATAGGCTCAGTGGTTCTCTTGAAATTAGGAGGACCTACATTTTTAAAGTCTTTAAATGATACTTTTTGTGGTTGGGGTTCTGGCTGAGGTGGTGGTAGTATATGTGGTTGTGGGACATTATTTGTTGTTTTATTATCTAAGACCCCTATTAACCTATCAAGAAATTGTTGCATAGGATCTGAAGTCTGAACATTACTCTCATTACAATCACTTCTTGTTATTGTTACCCTTCTTCGAGATCTTGGTGGTGCCATTTTCTATATAAAATGGAAAATATAAGTGTAAATATGAAAGCATTAAAATTGCAAGACATATTTCTTAAACAAACTTCTTATATTAAAATTTGTACATTACATTATTCGAGTGAGTTAAATCACTTACAACTATTAACATCTATTATAAAAATGGAAAATGCTAAATTATAACATTTAAAACATACTATTACATTACACGTTTTTCAATTATAGCTAGATCTTTCTAGCCTTCTTCTTGATCTTGTAGATCATACTAATTATTACAGACCTATTGATTTCCAACCCCAAATCTTTGGCGGGTGAAGGAAATTCAATTATTTTTTTCTCAAACTTGACGTAAGTAGCACCATAAGCTCTTTTCATTTGACCACGGTTTACTTGTAGGCGATATACTTCCTCTTGGGAAGCCTCTAGTTGAATCTGTAGCTAGTAGCTTCTTTCAACTTCATCCAACCACTGCCTTTCAAGTATCTCCATAATATCATTGGCTCGGTTTATGTTGGCTTGGTTTTCAGTTTGGAGTTGTTCCACACGCTCTTCTTGAGCTTTTCCGTATTCCAACATTTTAGCAGCCTCTTTTTCCAACTCGACGATGATCTCATCGTAAGTTGGTAGGTCTATGACATCTTCCTCATCTACTTGATTTGCCTCTCCGGCATCATGTAGTTCTATGCCATGGTTAGACTATTCATTTTCGGACTCATCACTAAAATGCTCGCTTGGATCACTGTCGTTGCCCAAATCTTGAGCGTTGTCTTCAATGATGTTTAATCTGTTTATGTCAGCCATTCCTACAAAACAAGGTTGACTTTAATTAGTATAGTTCTTTTCACATAATGTCCTTTAAATAATTAAGATTTAAAGTTTATTATAATCTCTTAATTATATAGTAGACTCTTCACAAGTCCATTTAACTTAATCCATCATATTATATCCTAAAGTACTTGTTAATTTAGAGCTATAATCTACAACTCTGATACCAACCTATAACGCCCCCAAATCACTATACTTACTATAGATGACTTGGTGCTCATTATAAATGCTAAAGCAATAGGTTTATAGATGATTTCCTATATTCTCAAACAAAGTTCTCATCTTAATTCCCAAAGATCTTTCATTATTTTATATCAAGTCCTTATAATCGATACAAGAGACTTAATATTCAAACATAACATTTTATCCTTAATATTTAGATATTCTATAACTTTACATGTTCCAACATTCACGGCATTAAATCATTAGGACGACTCTTGGGAACAGAGAATTTTGAAATGAATGTTTGCATCTTCACCCGTGATAAATGTTTGCATCTTTATCTGTGACAAATGGTTGTATCTTTGTCCAGTTCAAAATTCTCTTTCCGTACAGAATATTACCTAACTAGTTAAAACCCTCATTTGAAACATATTTGGTTATAGTAATATCTCTTCATATTAATAATCTTACTTATTCGACATTCAAAATAGTAATAATGAGTTATACCTGGGTCCGAGGAACCTTAACAATGGATTTGACCAGTCAATATTGCTTAGTCCTGTCTCAGATGTACAACACTCACAAGTTATTTATCGATCCTCATTCAAATAAATAGATCATTATCAATATTATGTTAAGTTTTAACAATTCTATGTTTAATCAAAGTAAAGATGTAATAAGAGAAAGTGATAAAACTTGATAATATTTATATAATATTCGGTTACATGTGTGAAACTTGTTCTTATTATAAAATATCATTATGACTACAGTTAAGAATAGTTAAGGAATACAGTAAACTAATCTACGCATTTCTTCTTTCCTTTTTTTTTTAAGCCGAAGCTCTTGGGTATGTCTGCAATTTAGGTTTATGCAAGGGTGAGCTATGTGACGCCCTAAGATCCCACCTTCCTTAATTAAGTACAATTATATCTGGATTAGATAGTGATTAACTTAAAACCTTATTAACCGGGATCCCGTGCGTTAAAATTTAACATTTGACCTTTAAAAACGTTTTGTTGACAATAATACGGTCCATTTTTTTTATTTTTTTTTAAACTTATTTAATTTACCTGTCTCAGGATCACAATGTTCACTTACCTTTCATTAAACTTAGGTCAAACAATTACTAATGGTGACCGAGTCTATTACCTTTTAAAATCATATATATTTATGATATCATAATCTGTCAACAAAATTTCGCCATGATCTATTCATACATGACTCTAATTATAAATACCTGTTTCGCATCAGACTCTGTGCACATATACCTATATACATACATTCATTTATCATATCTATTCAAATATACGTTCTATGTCCACAAGTCTATCCATTCATGCTACATTATAAATACATACCTCTGTATCTCACATTCCCTGCTCCATACATCTATGACATACATGCGGGTCTATCACAATTATAACTAGACTTTCATAATTACAAACTTTTCCTTAATAATAATATCACCTATATACAAATCATCAGAATAGATTCACAACATTCGTTAACTTGCAACCACATATAAATGTTTGGCTTCACGTTTATTTATTCCATCATCAATCTGTTACCTTAGCTGCACCGGTACCTCCGGCCTTCATGTATTTTACCTGAAACGTTAGTTCATAGCAAGAATGAGCATAAAGCTCAGCAAGTAATTCAGCTATCACCTTTCATGCTCACAATTTATAATATGTTTCATGCTTCCTTTACCTCAATATACTATGCTTAATGTCACATAATTCAATTAACAAGTAAACCACATAGCTGCACGTAGCCACATTTCAACTTATTTTTGTCACGTAGTTCACGTAGAATATTTAGTATACTTAGATCTGAAGAACTTGCCTGTACGCCTTTATTTTACTTAACTTATACTTCCTCAATCATCCTTCGTTATCCGTCTTATCGACTTGCTCATTTCGAACTCTGTCTGTCAACATATAGCTTATATGTCATTATAAGATCATAAACTTGTATAACTTATCAAACTAACTCCATAAATACATGATCATCCGTCTTTAACCATTTCACATTTGATATATTACACCTTATGTATGTTTATAATACACCCTAACTTGCTTCCGACCTTTTTCATAACATATAACATGTCATGTTTTGGCCTAGCTTTAGACATGTTATATTATGCAATTTTTCATTTCATTATAACTCAACACCCTTTAATTTAACCATTATTATCACTTTTAGGGTTTATATAACTCATTTCTATCATTCCATATCAAAATATAGCCTTTTGGAAGTTTAAAAAAAAATTCAAATGAATAGTAACTTCGCCCCGGCGCAGCCAGAGCTCGCTGGCCGCGCATTCTTCTCGGTCGATGAACAGTACATTGCGCCCCGGCACAATGTTTAGTACAAAACATGGCGCCTAGGCGCAATGTTCAAAATCTGAAATTCTGATTTTTGCACTACATTTGCCGATTTTTAATTTCTTCATCTTAACTCCAATTGAGCTGAAATTTGGACCACATCTAGACCTCACTACCTAGTATTTTAAAAAAATACTAATTGCCACATTTGGCTTCTTAAAAATAGAGATATACTAGCACATAGGAGGCCTGTTCAATACATTTCTATACTTAAAAAAAATTTCAGAATTTTAAAACTCAACTTTTGCAACTTTGTGATTTTTGGCCAATTGCTTCAAAACTCAATTTCAACACTTGACATAGTTCATATAAGTCATAAATGACATGTCCCAACTTTCAAAAACCATAAAACTTCGCACGAGGAGATTTTTGTCCGTTAAAATCCGTTTTGATTCGAAACGATCGTTTTCGATTGTTCGAACCGCGTTTTAATTCAAATTTCATTCTGTCGATTACCAAATCAACCTAAACACGTGTAATAACATAAAACTTAGCCATTTGGCTTCATTTGACCTTCAATTACTCAAAATTGCAAAAAATCACACTCTAATGCCATTTTAACAACTTTTAAAAGCTTTTCAAATTCATTCTTCGAACTCAACTTGACACTTAAACCTCCAAGCACCACATAGTCTATCACCAACACATTTAATGACTTTAGTCGTCTCTATAACTCCCATATGCACATCCAAGTGCACTTTACAGATTATTACGAAATCTATACACAAAGTATAGTGTAATAACCAGGATATTTACGAGAAAAAAAAAATCAAATATGATTAATTAAAGGTTGAGGTAAAACCTAGTTTTGGTGAATGAAATAAGTAGAGATATGTGCGCTGTAATTCCGGGGACGAAATTCTTATAAGGGGGGAAGGATGTAATGACCGCAATTATTACGACTTATTTCAATTAAAATTGATGACGTATTAATCAATGAAATGAAATAAAAATTTATTTTAAGATGCATTCACGAATAATCATATCTATGTATATGATGGTTTGATTTATTTAATTATGTGTTTATATAATTAAAGGAGTTATAGGGAGGTTCAGTTAATGAGTTGATTAAATTAATGGACCAACCTATGTTGTATAATATCAAAATTTGATAAAGTTAATGAGCTATGTAACGATTTAATTAACTTGATAAATAACGAGTTAAATTAGATGTGTAAATTAATTAATGTGGGTATTAGTTAATGATAATACATCAAATATTAATAATACTACTTTATAGTTCCACTAAGAATTTATTAATAGTGGACTAGTCCTATTTAATTATTAAGCAACCACAATTAATTAAATTGTTGGGAGCCCAAAATGATTTAATCTAGTAGCTCAAATGGATGTAAATTAGGAGCCCAAACATAATTAATTATGTAGCCCAATGAAAGTTAATATATAGTCCATTATATAGCCCTATAGAATGCATGTAATGACTAGTTAAATATATATATGTATATATATATATATATATTGTTGTTTATATAATCACTTTTGGAATAAAAGAAAAATCAAAATGGAGGCAAAAAGGGGGGAGTACCAATGGAGGGTGCAAAGCTCAATGTTTTCCATGTTTTACTCCCACAAACCCTAGTCTAGAAAATCCTTTCCCCAATGCTAACATAGTTCCCCAATTAGTGGATCTTGTTTGTACATGTATTGGTAATATATGATAGATATACCATATGTATGTATTCTACTAGCAAATAAGGGAAAGAATGAGAGTGTTAGTTCATTGTATCATTTCCTAAGTGTTGGAGAAAGAGATAGAAAGCTCTAGAGAAAAACTCTAGAGAATGAAAAAGAAGAAAAGAAAGTTTATGAGCTTGAGAGCTACCAACCAAAACAAATCAAGAACCCCCATACTAGAGGGTCACGGAAGCATCAAGGGAAGGTGTGGATGCCATCTAGTTTCATAAATCACTTCGGAAATCAAAGGAAACGAGCATCCAAGAGCAAGAGGTATAAAACATCCTAAAACCCTAGTTTTGGAACTCGTTTTGTACTTTATGAAATTTTTATGGAGGAAACCAAAATTTTGAGATCTTAATGTATAGATATACGCTAGACATGTGTATATAGGGTTTCATGTGGTTAGATCAAGTATTTATATGCATCTATGACAAAAAAATTGGCCAAAGTCTTCAAAATAATTTTTACCAACGAAAACGATTTCACCTAATACATAGCAGCCCCTTACCGGAATTACTGTGCATGATCCGTAAGTCAGATTTATGATCCGTCAATTTTGGGTGATAGATACATAAAATATGAAGATTCTCCAAGTTGAATGACTAAAATACGATTTAAAATGAGCAAGATATGGATTTTCTACCAAAACACCCCACTGTTTTTAGGGCTGTGCACAACAGTCCGGTTTGGAGCCAATTTGAGTACCCAAAACAAATCCAAATTTGATGTTTGATAACAGAATAATGTAGTTCGGGAAGTTACGAATTCATCGATACCAAATAGACCTCAATCGGACTTGTAGATTTCATTTTATTCAAGTTTTAGCAGGAGACCCCAAGGCTGGAAAATCAGAAAAACAATCTGCCTATTTTTGAGAAAAAAACTGGCTGGTTCGGTTTTTTCCGGTTTTTCATAATTTCTAGGTCGGGCCGGTTCGGGTTTTTTTAGGCTGGTTCTTGAGTTAGTTCCAAAAGAGAAAATGCTTGTAATTTTATAAAAATTTTAAATCTAAAATTTTATGTCATTTGGTAATTTCTATAATTATTAAATGATTAAAGCTAACTAATTACATGAAAAATTGTTAAAAGTATTTTTAAATGTTGGAAAAATGTTAATCACCATACTTACTTATTATGCAAGTTGTAATGCAAGTTGTATTAAATAGTAAGTAAGGCTAAATAAAAGAGAAAGTATTTTCAATACTTTTTGAGGTGATAGTGTACACTAGTTGGATGTTAATTAACTAATAATTGAAGAAAATTATTCTTAAATTGTTATTAAATAATAAATGTGATATTTAAATTATATCATATTATTTAATGAAGGAAAATAATTATTTATTATTTAATTGATAATTAAATAGTAAATAAAGGGAGTAACTATGTAATTATCATTTAATTGATATTAAATAGTAATTAATTTTTGAGAAAGTGTTTAAACTAATTATTTATTATTTAGTTAAGAGTAAATAATAAATAAAGATAATTAATAAATTAATTATTATTTAATTAACATTGAATAATAATTAAAGAGGATTAATTGCTTACTAGTTAATATATTAAATAGTAATCAAAGGATGTTGGAGTTAATAATATAAGTGTTTATTATTTAATTAATATTAAATAATGAGTACGGTCATCTTAATCAGCTACTGCATATCAACAGTTTATTTCAACTTGTATCCTAAAGGCAAATTAACACATTATTGCACATAATAACATATGCACACATAATAATTTTATAATATTCTAAATCATGGACATAATGCAACACGTTCTGAAAAACTTGCCTGGACTTGCATAACCAGCTTACGTTAATCTTTCAAGTTCCTTGTACCACCTACACGGTATGTGAGATCAACGGTGCACAATATCAGTCAAAGTTTGACTCAATACTAAATCTTATTTTAAAGATATTTATTTCTTCTTATCGTCCCCTTTATTTAATAGGGTTAATTTCATATTTTAGTCTCTCTTTAACTTGACTCAGTGTTTCATATTCAACACCATAAATCTTTTGTTCGAAACTATGCAGTTCTGACATTTATTAATGTCACTGCATTAATGCCTAGACCTTATTTCTGTTTAGGTCGAACAACTAATTAGTCACTAATGGACTATACCCTTTGTTTAACTTAATCACATAATTTAACTCGACAACTTATCATAATATTATCCATCTCGAAAAATATTTTAAATCTTACTATCAATTAGTAATAACTTATAATGTTATTTAATTGTTAAATAACACATTAAATAATCATTACTATTATTAATTCCTTTTTAATAATAGTTTACCTTAATCATTATTATTAATCTTTTAGTAATAATTTAAATTGCTTGCTAGTATTATTACCATTTAATAATATTTTAATTGACTTCTCATTATTATTAATTATTTTAATAATAATTTAATTGTTCATCAATATTATTAATCACTTAATAATATTTGAAATCCTCGCGTATTATCAGTAATTATTTAATAATGATTCAACCTTTAACTATTATTATTCAATAGTTAATTACTTGTTAAACAATATTATTAATTCTTTAATAATATTTTAAATCTTTATTTATCATTATTATTTATTTAATAATGGCTTAGCTCTTAACTATTATTATTTAATAGTTAATTAAATGCTAAACAATATTATTAATCTTTTAATAATATTTTAAATAATTTCATATCATTATTAATTATTGAATAATGATTTAATTCTTAACTATTATCATTTAATAGTTAATCAATAATATTATCAATATATTTTAATTACTTAATAATCTTCTTTCGATTAAGTAATAATTTATTTCACTTAATTACCATTTAATTATTATTTAATATGAATTAAATAATAATTAATTAATTAATTATCCGTACTCATTATTTAATATTAATTAAATAATAAACACTTATATTATTAACTCCAACATCCTTTGATTACTATTTAATATATTAACTAGTAAGCAATTAATCCTCTTTAATTATTATTCAATGTTAATTAAATAATAATTAATTTATTAATTATCTTTATTTATTATTTACTCTTAACTAAATAATAAATAATTAGTTTAAACACTTTCTCAAAAATTAATTACTATTTAATATCAATTAAATGATAATTACATAGTTACTCCCTATTAAATAAAGGGGACGATAAGAAGAAATAAATATCTTTAAAATAAGATTTAGTATTGAGTCAAACTTTGACTGATATTGTGCACCGTTGATCTCACATACCGTGTAGGTGGTACAAGGAACTTGAAAGATTAACGTAAGCTGGTTATGCAAGTCCAGGCAAGTTTTTCAGAACGTGTTGCATTATGTCCATGATTTAGAATATTATAAAATTATTATGTGTGCATATGTTATTATGTGCAATAATGTGTTAATTTGCCTTTAGGATACAAGTTGAAATAAACTGTTGATATGCAGTAGCTGATTAAGATGATTGTTCTATATTGAATTGTATGAAATTGTAAATGACATGCATGAATAGCATGAATCATAGAGTAAATGCAAAACATGATATGCATGAGATACGTAGTCATTGCAAAGCATGAGATGCATGAAGCATGATGAAATATGTTTATGTGTTATGTGAAACTGTTAGACTTGTTGAGCCGTCGTGCTCACTCTTGCTTAAAACAAAAAATTACAAAAAAGCTTGAGGAAGCTGATTACTCTGGTAGAGGCGAAGATGAAGATTGGCTAACGAGTCAACGAGAAAGAAACGTAGGTGCTTTTATAATAAAATCCTGCGATAAAATAAATTATCTCTGTGGGTATTACTTGTGAAGATATTTATGTCTTAATTGTGCTATAGATTAGCAAACTTAAATGTTGGGAAAACATGATGGATTATTTTAAATCATTTTCAGATGTTGTTCTTTATGTATAGGGGTAACAGGTTGGTATGTTAGGTCATTATTAATAAGATCAGAAAGTGAAATAAAAATGTTTAAAGATTGCGATTCTGGAATAGAATGAGATTGTAATAGTTCTAAAATAAACTAGTTTCATCAATTATATTATTGAGATATATTGTGGATTTAAGTACAAGGTTGTACGTCTAACGAGCGGGATCCAGCGTGGCCAGCACGCGGATTTCCGGGTCGTTACATATAGCCTAGTATTCAATTGTTTACTTAACAAATCATACATCTCAACTATCCAAGCATCTTGTATGCTATCTAACCAATTAAATTGCATGCATCCAACATGTTCAACCTCTTTAACTAGGTTTTCATGAAAACCAACATCTTATTACACATAATCATCAATAATTCATGACTTAATATTACACTTTTCTTAAACCAACATACTTATTCTTCATTTAAGCATTTATAATGCTATCTAGCATGAACTTTCACATATTTCCAACATAATTATATCTTGAAACATGATTTCTAGCTTATAATATAAACATAACTAGTCCATCAACTTTGCTATCAACTTGAGTCTAGGGTTCTATCATTTACCTATATATATATAACACATAACTCACACCAATTTTACATCTAACCATGAATACATGCATAATTTCTTTAGAATCTTGCATCAAAACACATAATCTTTAAATCTTTAAAACAAAATATGGTTATACCTTCTTGTAGGTCTTCATTCTTCTTGCTACAAAGCTTCCTAAAGCTTGATTCTTCACTCAATTGGCTTAATCCTCTTCTCTTAAACACCTTCTCTTGTAACTTCTTCAAGGTTTTCTAGAACCCTAGCTCTTCCTTCCCTTTTTCTCTCCTAGCTCTCAACTTTCTAGCAACTTCGAATGGCCAACTGAAAATGAGCTAGGATACTTGCTATATATATATATATATATATATATATATATATATATATATATATATATATATATATAAATGCTCCAACACTTAACCAATAATTGGTTAAGTTAACTTGCATGATTGAGGGTAATAATGTCATTTCACATTACTAACTAAGGGCACCATGGTCATTAACCCACTCTAGGACACAAATGTTATTCTTCAACTTGTCAAGGGCAAGATAGTCATTGTACCATAAATCTAGAGAATTTAATCTCTTTTAATTCACAATTCACTTAATTTCAATCCAAATCAAATCTTGTTTTATCCAAACTTGCTTCATTATGCTTGAATTTTATTATAGCATCAATTATTCCATAATTGGCTTGTCCCATAACTCTTGTCATACTTCAAAATACCAATTTCACCAATTACTTATAATAATTTGCCATAAATGCCACTTTACATAATATTCCATTTTTAATTATCTACGAACCCTTTTTGGTTCCATCATCAATAATTTCAACTTCCGATATCTCAAATAATCACGATACTTATCTTTTCTTAAACCGCTTCCTCTAGAAGCGAACCTTGATCAAATCACCAAAATTCATCATCCTTTATCAACAATGACTCATATAATCTTTTTACGATATTTACGTTCTTTCACTTATTTACTTATAACATAATTGTCAATTCTCAACATACATAATATCTACGTTCCTTATACTCACTTCCGGGTATCACATTCTGTATTTACACATTATATCACAATTTTCTTATTTCCATCTTTTAATATAATTTCCTTAACAAATTCCATATAAACATATATCCTACACTCAATATTTCATATATTCCTAATAAACCGATTTGATCACTCGGTTTCCTCTTTACTGCATAAACAGACTTACATTTACTTGTCATTCTCATACTCTCGCCTCATCAGGCCTATTCATTAAGCTTACTATCAATATTTGTAACTCATAACCAATTTACATATGCTTTTATGATTTTCTTTACTCTTCTTTCTATAATCAATCACATATGCATACATATACACATAATTATCCTTTTAGTCTATTACCTGTTGTCGCCTAACATCGGGTCTTACAATAATTCCTTAAAATAACCCTATTATGCGCATTACAATAAATCATCTAACTCAAATCCGTTATATAATCATTCAAAATTCCTTTTCATCATAATTTCTCGTTTCCATAATTCTCTGGCTTAATTCACTTTTCTATATTCGACCACATAGGTTCCTCTTTAATATTTCAACATCACAGGTTCTTTCTAACACATTGATCACTTACTAATTCAATTTAATCACATTTAATCATTTTAACTAGGTTTTGTTTTATAACCTTCACTTAATTATCCAAAATCCTTATTTAGAATTTCTGTAAAATCCTGGGGTGTCACAAGCTAAGATGCTTAACAAGTCTTAAACACATAGCATATAAGTGAACTCACACTAATATGGATTAACATGGCACAACAATTGATATAATAAATGTTCTTAACATAGTAAGACTGAGTGGTGGTTAGACCTTGAACTGTTCTTTGTCATTCGACTTAGAACCTTTTACAGTGGATATAGAAAGGGGATCAACCTAACGACATCCTATGTTATGCATAACATACTATACACTGAACTGATTATGAACAGTGAAACGTACTCGTTCTTCTCAGTTTACTTAACATGTCAGGATCGCCCCAAGACAACTTGGTTTCACATAATAAAGCATGATTCAAATAATATCACGAATAAGCATTTCATTTTGCAAGTTATGCCGAAGCAAGAAGCAATAACTCCCGTATCAAAGATTTATAACATGTTGCATGTACAAAATGTATAAATCACATAAAAATTAAGTAAACAAAGGTTAATGATATAAAACTTGTCTTAAGCATAATTTAGTGTTTCCTGGTAATCGTTTAAAGCGCCTATATAAAGGGTTTCGCGTACCGAAAGTTAGCTCATCAAATTTTCTTGTTCTATAACTGTTTTTAAATCTAAACTAGACTATTTTCATTGGCGAAATGTTTAGGAGCTATGGCTAACTCAAAACCTTAAAATTTGGTGTTTCCACCCGAGGGCCTTTATTAATTTTGCAGCTTTGACGTCCTTTTCGGTAACTGTCATAATTTTTTCATACGAAAACATTGTTTAGTGATTCTTGAGTCTAAAATACTTAGAATTTCATGATATATAACTTTCATTTGTATTTCTAAGGAAGATTCGGATTTTACATTTTTGAAAAATGGTAAAAACAGACAGTAAGCATGTTTTGGCGAAATAATTTTAGGGTTAACCATGTGAAATATGGTACCGCTTGCTTTTACTCTTTAAGAAATTATGTTATAAGACTCAATAACACTTTAAACATAAAAATAATAATTCACAAACCTTCTCATAGAAAGATTCATGACTTTTGCTGAAGAACACACGAAGAACATGAAGAACGGATAAACCATACATGGTAACGACTATGTTCATGAGCTTTTGGTTTTCGTATTTGAAATAATTTGAGCATTATAACTTCTTACATAAGTGATTATAACACTTTATAATTGACAAAATTTGGTTATTATAACGGCTTGCATAATTGATTAAAACAAGTTATAGAAATGCTCAAGAACATACGAAGAACATGAAGAACAAATAAACCGTACACGGTATGACGTATATTCAATAAGCTTTAACTACGAATTGAAATTTGACATTTAAACTACTATAAAAATGTAGAAAGGCTCAGGAACACGTGAAGAACACGGAGAACGAGAATCGTACATGGCTATGACTCGCGTTCTTGAGCTTTTGAAAAATTAAAGACGAAAGAAAAAATAAACATAATAACTTTTAGAGATTGTACCTTTGGTGTTTGCAAGCTTTAACTATTGCTTTGTAATATCCAAGGTAGTAACTCACTAAAACTCTCTATCAATATATGTATAGCTTTGATACTTGAATTTTAGCTTTGGAAATGAATGAGGAAACAAGTGAGCATTGCTTACTATTTATAGGCAAACCAAAGCTAAGGTAGTTTAGTCATTAAGTCATTTTCTAGCTTCTTGAATAAGCTTAACAAAGCTTCTCCAATACACATCTTTTTATCTTCCAAAGTAAGCTTGGTGAGCTCCTTTTTGGCTGGCCATTTACGGGTAAAAGGGTCATTTCACAAGCTTTAGTAAGGGGTAGTTTTGTCATTGAATAAGCTAACATGTCATTGGTTGATTAGTAATTCATTTAACTAATCAAATTTACTTAGTTTAGCCTTAATCTTTATTAATATACTAATTTGTATAATTGACTTTTACTATTCACATTTGACTTTTTCGTATTTATACCGTATAATTTTCGTATTATTTCTGTATTCTATCCGTATAATTTTTGTATTTATATGTGTATTTATGAATAGTACTTTTTAGGGTTTAGGGTTTGAACCTTAGGATTCAACCCTTAGGGTTTCCAAATTTAGGGTTTAGGTTTTATCTTTTTTTTAGTTTTTGAAAAAATCTTTTATTCTCCTTTTTCGTGCTAAAGTTGGATACTTTAATCGAAACACGTAAACAAACAATAACGAATATTCTATAGCACATATTAGATGTAATTCAATCTTTATTTATTCATATAAAGTCGGATTACAACTCTATCGGAAGTTCGGAATATTACAAAATGACCAAAATACTATTGACAAATTGATTAATGATCGTTGTGTCTCAAGTGATAAAATATCAAAAATACCCTTAATTAATTATGTAAAATGACCAAAATGCCCTTGGGTAAAGTTAGCCATAGTTAAGCTTAGTTAACTTAATTTGAGTTAACTCTCATAAAAATCGAGCAAGTGAGCTCTTCTCCTCATTCTTATTTTACTGAATTTGAGAGCCATATGAGAGAGAAGAAGGAAGCCATGGATAAATAAGAAGAATGTTTGGAATTTCTTGAGCTAGGATGCTTGGATGGTCATGGAGCAAGAAGCAAAGATGAAGCCCTTGTCATGGAGAAACTTTCCATGTAAGAAGATTGAGCATCCATGAAGGTTTAAAGTTTGCCAAACTTAAAACTTTAATTTGTGTACGTCTATACATGTATGTATGGTTAATATCATGATTTACGGATGAATATGTGTCTATGGTTGGAAGATTATGATGAAATCTTAAGTTCTAAGTTTGAACCATAAGGATTTGAAGGGTATTTGCATGTATATAGCATATTATATACTCTACGGTATAGAAAATGGGAATTTGGTGGATAAAATTAGCTATTGTGGTAATATGTTAATAAAAACATATATTGAAGGTAAAGAAATTTGGAACAAGACTTATATGTATAGTATAATACTACAAAATTTGAAAATGGACTCTTTAATGAGTATATGAAAAGTAGAGTTAAGAATTGAAAAAGTGAATTTTATGAAAAGTTGAGTAAAGTTGATGAAAATCCAACTAAAAGGTGATTTTTGACAATTTTGAGTAATTAATGGTGAAATGAAGTCAAATGACTTGGTTTTATGTTATTATACGTGTCTACGTTGATTTAGTAATCAACGAATGAAAGTTAGAATAAAAATTCGTTTCGAACAATCAAAATCGATCGTTTCGACCTAAAATAGATTTTTATGGACAAATCCCGTCTTGAGCAATACAAAGTTGATTCAAAGGTCTAGACATGTCTTATATGAGGTATATGAGCTTTATAAAGTGTTGGAATGTAGTTTGGAAGCAAATGGCCAAAAATCACAAAGTTGGTAAAAATGAGTTTTAAGGTTGAAAAATTTTCTAAGTAAAAATATGTGTTTAAACGCCCTCATACGGGCTATTGTTTTGATAATTTTAATAAGCCAAATGAGCTAGGTAGTATTTTTTTACAATACTAGGTAGTAAGACCTAGCTATGGTTCCAAGTTGAGCATAATTTGATTAAGATGAAATAGTAAAGAATCAGCAAAGGTAGTGTAAAAATCAGATTTCCTGATTTCTGAAAACTGCGCCAGGGCGAGGCTACTGTTCACAGCAAATTTTTTAAAGTTTTTAAAAGGCTATATTTTGATATGGAATGATAGAAATAAGTTATATAAACCCTAGAATTGATAAAAATTATCAATGTAAAGGATGTTAAAGTATAATGAAATAATGAATGGTATAATATAACATAGCTAAAGTTAAGTAAAAGCAATTTAATGCTTGTGTAAAAGGTTAGTAAAGAGCTAAGATGTATTATTAACCTATGTAGGGTATAATACATCAAATGTAAAATGAATAGAGACTAATGGTCTAGTAATTATAGTTAAGTGAAAGGATTTATGTAAAGTTGTGTGATCCTATAATGATATATAGGTTGTGTATTGACAGATAGAGTTCGGAATAAACAAACCGACGAGATGAAAGATAGAAAAGACGATCAATGAACGTAAAGGTTAAGTGTGTAATGCGTAACAGGCAAGTTTTTTAAACTGGTTGAAATGTAATAGTTATTCTATGTGAACTATATGACAGACTATGTAACATTAAATGTTTTGACATGTGTGCTTGTGTAACTATGCGTTTTAACTGATAAATGAAATATGTGACATTTATGTACAACATGGTAAAGTAAGGAATGTATGACGCATGTATATGAACTACAAGCATGAAAGGTGTTATCTATTAGACTTGCTGAGTCTTTGTGCTCACTCTTGCTATAAATTGACATTTTCAAAAAAAGTAGAAGAAGGTCGGAGATTCCGGTAAAGCTAAAAGGGTAAGGAACACTAAGTGTTTAGAGAAGCACAAAGAAATTTTGTTATTTGAAATCATGTAATGTGACAAGTCAGTTAGTTCAATGTAAACCTATAAGGGTATAAGTTAATTAATGTCTTAGTTTTAATTTTAAACTTCGTCGTTAATAATGGGATGTATGCTTCATAAATCTATGGTGATTGATATGTATATAAGTTTTCTACAGAAATGTTGCTAATGAAATAAGGTAATTGTATTATTGTTAGTCGAGTTTTTTATGTAATAAACTCGCATGTATGGAGTAGGTATATGTAAACAGGATGATGTAATGACAGTTATATATGATTGGTGACTGTATTCACAGAGTAAGTTAAGTTAAATCATAACATATATGATTTTAAAATGTAATAGACTAGGTCACAATTTATGTATGTTTAACCTAAGTTCTAATGTATAGAATGTGAATGTTATGCTTCTGAGGCAGGTAATGAATGTAAGTTAAATAAACAGATTTGTGGACCGTATTATGTTTTATTGAATAGTTTTAAAGGATAAATGTATGTATTAATATACAAAATCGTCATTAAGAAATGATGGGGTTTCAGGATGTTACAGTACATGTCACGCCCCAAAATCCACCTGCTTACGTGGTTGGATTTCGTGCTGACTTATACAACCTCATTCATAACATTTATTAACTTAAAGGTAAATTACGGAATAAGTTTCTATAAAACTCATAATATTATTGATTTGAATCGTGTTACAATTTCCAGGATCTCAGTTTCATTAATTTCAATTACAAAAGTCATATAGACTTAAAATTTCACTACACACTATGAAGACAATAATAAACCATTTCTTCATCAATCTCTGTACCGCGATATATTTCCATTATACTTCCTTTGCTGAAATTTAGAAAGATATTTACAAGAATGAGCATTAGAATGCTCAGCAAGTCTAACATATATATATATATATATATATATATATATAGAATAACTCGAAACAAGATTTTAACGATTATCAATATAGTAAACTGAGTGGTTCCCAACTCGTGAACTAATGAATTAGTTCCCCGTCTCATCTACACTTCTATGTACAAATGTCCAACCATATTTTTCCTGGAATTTATCGAGGTCTTATATATGTGTTGAGCCATATTTGTACCTTCAATTTTAGTTAGATTGGTTTCTTAACACATCTTAAACTCCTGCCCATTCAAGAGAATTGTTCAATCTCAGTTACTAACATGAGTTTTTAATTGAAATACAACAATGACCAACACGTTGACACATAACAGATAACAAACATGTTAATGCACGGGGTACAAAGAAACAACGCTTACATAATAAACGACTTTAAAATATAAAATACGTTATTACACGAAGTGCATATTTGCAAGTCAGTTGACCTATTCACATAACATTTAGAACATACATGAAATGCATAACAAGTAAGTTAGATCTTGCCTTTTATCACTTCAATCATTTACGCTAATATTGAGTCCTTCCTACAGCCTACAAAGTATGTTAGTTTGATATAACCATTAGTCCAAATATGATTTCATATTCTAGTGAAGCTTTAATAATTAAATCTTTTAAGTTTTATTTCGGGCATTATAACCACTTATAAAATAAGTATTTAACTAAATACTTTAAGAAAATTTGAGCATTTTTGTAAAATGAATATTTTCATTAAATATTTGAAGAAAATTGAGCATAGTAATTGCTTATAAAAGTATACTTTCTTTTTTATAACTGAAATAATTTGGGTATTATAACGGCTTGTATATTTGATTATAACATTTTATAACTATTGCTCAATAACACATAAAGAACACGGAGAACGACAATCGTATATGGCTATGACTTGCGTTCATTAAACTTTAATTAGTTATAAATTATGAAATAAAATTTCACATTATAACTACTATAAAATGAGGAAATATTCAAGAACAAGTGAAGAACATGGAGAACGACAATCGTACATGGCTACGACTAGGGTTTTACCTCTTGAAGTTGCAAGCTTTAACTATTTCTTTACAATTTTAATTCACTTGAATTATAACTACTTAAAATATGTAGAGAGAGTAATTTTGCTCTCAAACTACTTCTTCAATGGTAGGAAATAATGAAGAACTAAGCATCCTATTTATAGGAAAACCAGGGTGAGGGTAAAAGGGTAAAAAAGACAATCAAACTTTGGTTCCAAGTTTGGCTTCGACTTTAGCTCCAAGTTTAGCTTGGCTTCAACTTTGGCTCTAAGTTTGGCTTCGACTTTGGCTCCAAGTTTGGCTTGGCTTAGCTTAGCCGTAATCATTGACTTTTACTATTCATCGATTGACTTTTTCGTATTTATACCGTAAAATTTTCATATTATACATTATAATATACTTGTATTATTCTTTGTATTCTTTCTGTAGTCGCTAATAGTAATCTTCGAAAATTATTTTTGGCAAAAAATTTATTGGTCAAAATGTATTTATTATCCGTAAAAATGTTATTCAAGAATATGAAATTTCAAAAAAAAAAAAAAATACGGTTTTCGCGTGAACAATATTTTTTGACATTTTCTTTGGGAAATTTTTTATTTGTTCCCTGACATCTATTCCTCATATTAATGATATTCTGTGAAAAACAAAGTGAAAAAGACACAAAGCATTTTTCTCGTGAATAGTGATTATCGCTCATTACACTTTATTTTTTGGAAAAAACTTTTATTCATTATTACGTATTTTTACTTCGTATGAATGCCATATCTTGAAATTGAATGTCAAAAAGACATACACGTTTCTCTAAGAAGCCTGGGTTATATCCGTAAAGTTTAACCCTAGATTAGGTTTTAACCCCAGTTTAGGTTTTAAATTCTTTAATCTTTTAAAATCGTAATAATAATTTTAATTACATTTCAAGATCTCACATTCACCCCAACTTAGAAGAATTTTTTTTCTCAAAATTACTTATAATCATATTTGTAATGACCAAGAAATTCGTTGTATTTTTTTAATTTTTTGTGGAATAAAATTACGTAAACATATTTTGTACAATTTTGTGTGTGTGTGTGTGTGTGTGTGTGTGTGTGTGTGTACATGGGTTGAATTAAGAATGTTTGTATTGATTGCAAATAATGTGTTATGTTAATTTGTACTTAATGAATTAAATTAATTGATTTAAGTTGGAAACAAAGTTAATGACCGTGAATTTAATTTATTGATTTATTTACATGAGTTGTGATTTAATTAACCAATTCGAAGATTGAACTTGATTTGGGCACTTTATGGTGCTGATTAACTAATTAAATTAATTAATTAGAATTATGGAAGAAATGTCCAATAATTATTTTATTTGACCTAATGTATTAAATTAGTGTGTTTGGGTTAACATTTTATTATATAAGCCTAAATGGACTGATTATTCAAATAATGTTTTAAATTAATTAAACCCTAGCAACCCCAAGCCCAAACTTAATGTTAGAGCAGCCCAACCCTATTGCTTCATTTGTAGTCCAATGTTTTAAGCAACTAAACCCCACCCTTAGCCCAAATGTTAGGAGAATTCAGCAGCCCAAATTTCTTAAATTAATTAAGCGTAAAAGTTTCAATTGAGTCACTCATTTTAGGACAAATTCAGCCACAGGATTTCACGTGAACCTTGATCATTTGAGAGCAGTTGAGCTTAGCTTTTTGGCTGCCCAAGAGATCTAATTTCAACAGCTCTATGAGATCATTTGGCAAAGTTGTTTGGCTGCCCCAAGTTGCAGCTATGTAGTGTGGATAGGGCTAAGTTAGGGGCCTTAGCAAATGATATCTTGGCTGGGATTAAAGGGTATACTTCCTCAGTTCAACCACTGTCTTTGCAATCCAAATATCCATTTTCTGTTGTGGTGCTAAGTGTAAGTCTATTAGCTAAGTAAGATTAATATATATATATATATATATATATAGAGAGAGAGAGAGAGAGAATTCGGTGGGCTTAGAAGGTATAAGACAAGCTCTAATCAAATTTCTTATCAACTCAAGCTAAGCAAATAATCAAACTCCACATTTGAAGGTATAATTGAGTTCAACCTTTAAAATCCTAGACTAACTATGTTGTTGTTTTCTTCATTCCTTGTAGGCTAATGTTTAGGAATTTATTTGTTGTTGTGATCTGGGGATCATGTTGGATCCATGGTTGATATAAGGTGTTGGATATGGCTAGAGTCTTTCTGGAGTCTTTGTTATGTGTTTATATGTAAGAATTGCTAGAAGTTAATGCATGCATGCTATGTGTTCGATTAAAGTCCTCAATAAAACGTTTATTAAGTTTTGTATTCAAAATGTTGATCTAGAATAAAAAAAAATGGTGTTTCTTTGTATTATAATAACCATATTTTGAACCTATGATGTATATGTGTAGGGTATTATGAGTATGATTGAGGTATTGATACTGATTCATGTCAAGGAGGTATATGATTACATATGTGTTTATATGTTTAACTAGGAGGCAATGCATGTATACTAGATGTATGATGAAAGTTCTTTTTTGCAGCATATTTCAATGCTTTACCATGCAAGCACATGTTTTCCAAAACTAACTAATGGTCATTTATGTGTTAAGACCCTAGCATGCCAAAATGACCTTTTAAAGCTTTATAGTAGTCAGGTATGCCTATTAAATAATTATCAATGAAGCATGTTATGTTGACAAGACTCAAGTTATGTGGTATGAAAAAGATTTTTAAAACTTAAAATGTCAAGCATGCTTTGTAAAGGAATAAAATCAAGAAATGCATGGTAGAAGTAAAGAAATAAGGAATCCCATGAAATGTATAATGATTTAAGGTTGCTTGTATGCTTTAAAACATCAAAAGTTAGAAAATTACTGAGTTTTTGGAACTTTGGTCGAGCGCACCTGCACTCCGAGTGAGCGCAGCTGCGCCGAGTGCAGTTGCGCCCGTGTGTTCTGTCGAGATTTTGAACTAGAGCGCAGCTGCGGTCATGGTGAGCACAACTGCGCCCAACCTTTATGTCAGATTTTTCTAATGGAGCACACATTCGGTGAACCCAGCGTAGCTGCGCTCGACCCTTTTGTGTCAGGTTGTGTAATTTTTTCGTGTTGCGTTATATGGTCGTCATGCATGCATATATGTGATCTAGTTGATATACATGATTAGTATAACATGCAATCTAAACCTAAGTTGGCTAGATGTATGAAAATGAACCAAATTAACAAGTGTTTTGAAGACAAAAAGCTAAGTCATGAATTACGTATCAAAGGAAATTACCAATGTGATATGTGATATGTGTAAACTTGTATAAGAATGACTTCTAACCATATGAGTCAATGAGCATGAACATGATTGATAAATGGTCACCCTAGGTGTTTAAGATAGTCAAATTACATGAGTAGACGATAATTACTACGTGTTACATGGGGTGTAACCAATATATGTATGATTGATTGTAAGGTTATAAGCTAGGTATAACTCGAGCTTGTGTATTTAATCTAGCACCTCCAAAGTTAAACGACTAGAATGACGTCTATGATCGAAAACTAATTAGTGGGCCGACATTGTTAACTATGTAGGCGTTAGATAAAACAAAGCGTTAACGTTAAGGGTAAACGACAATCGGGGCAAGTTTCCTTTACTTATGCAAACTTTATTATTTCGTGCAAATGTTTTTATTTCAAATATTTATATGCCATGATCGCACTCACGTGCATTTCAAGCATCGTTCAATTGTTGAACTGACATTACGTTTTAACGTTCTCTATACATGAACGGTTATAAGATGCGAGTCTAAGCCATTGTTCGGCTAGATCAATAATGCCATGATAGATTTGAATTCTATAATTCTTAATGCTAAATCAAACCATATTGTACTGGTGCGATATCTATTAAAGCTGAAATGAACAACTCTCATAGTAGGGGCTTAAAACTATAATTTTAGATATAATTCCTATATGGGGTAGTTGAGTCGCTAGATATTTTATATTATGCACAATGTATCCGTACAATGGGTTGATCCCCCAAAATATACATATTTGGTTATTATCAATTGTTATATAGATTGTTAATAGTCTTAACGATATTGGTTATTGTCATTCTTCATATAATGTCAATAATCGTAACGGAGTTCAAGGTCACTTAACCATCAGCATGATAATTCTTAAATCTTGAATTATACAGTAAATGACTATGCATCTTTTATTCTCAATTGAGGTCCAGTTATCAAAATTATCTGAGACAATATCGATATTCCTGATTTTAATGTTTTAAACCCTTTTATATACTTGTTGAGCCATTTGTTGCTCACCCTTGCTTAAAACTAAAACTTTCAGCTAAGCTCGAGTTCTTGGAGGGTTCCAAGAAGGACAAAGGACGAGGGAAAGACAAGGAGTAGCCGTATTTTATTCCGTTTAATTTAAATTATATTGTTAAGACTCTTTATTTTGATGTAACGTTTTGTAACAAAGGTTAGTAAACCTGGGATTTTATGTTTTATTGAAATGAACAATGTATTTAACATTGTATTTTTGATTGAATGGGGAGATAATTGTGTGTGGATGTTATACCGTGAGCACCAGACCCGGGGTTTAGAGAACCTAGATTTGGGGCGTCATAATATTTATCTGGAATATTATATTATCCCCTCCTTATAAGCATTTCGTCCTTGAAATTATAGTGCAATTATTATTATTATTATTATTATTATTATTATTACTATTATTATTATTATTATTATTATTATTATTACGATTTTTTCTATCTCCAAAAGTTTTCCCAGGAAATATCCTAAGGTACGTTTACCCTAGAGCTATAACCTAATACTCTGATACAAATTTGTCATGCTAGAAATCCACCTACTTGCGTAGTCAAATTTTGTGCTGACTTATACAACCTCATTCATAACATTTATTAACTTAAAGGTAAATTACTTAATAAGTTTATATAAAACTCGCATTATTATTTATTTGAATCGTGTTACAATTTCCAAGATCTCAGTTTCTGCAATTTCAAATACAAAAGTCATATAGACTTAAAATTTCACTACACAATATGAAAATGATAATAAACTATCTCTTCATCAATTTCTTTACTGCAAGATATTTTCATTATACTTCCTTTGCTAAAGTTTAGAAAGATATTTGCAAGAATGAGCATTAGAATTCCCAACAAGACTAACATATATATATATATATATATATATATATATATATATATGTGTGTGTGTGTGTGTGTGTGTGTGTGTGTGTGTGTGTGTGTGTGTGTGAGAAGAGAATGACCTGTTCAAGATATATATACAGAATAACTCAAAACAAGATTTCAACGATTATCAATATAGTAAACTAAGTGGTTCCCAACCCGTGAACTAATGAATTAGTTCCCCGTCTCATTTACACTTCTACAAGTGTCCAACCATATTTTGTCTGGGATTTATCGAGGTCTTACATTTGCGTTGAGCCCCATTTGTACCTTCAGTGTAGTTAGTTCAATTTCTTAACACATCTTAAACTCCTACCCATTCAAGAGAGTTGTTCGATCTTAGATACAAACATGAGTTTTTAATTGAAATAAAACAATGACCAACATGTTGGCACATAATAGATAACAAACATGTTAATGCACAGGGTGCAAAGAAAAAACACTTGCATAATAAACGACTTCAAAATATAAAATACGTTATTGCACGGAGTGCATATTCGCAGGTCAGTTGACCTGTACACATCATATATAAAATGTTCATAAAGTGCATAACAAGTAAGCTAGATCTTGCCTTTTATAGCTTCAATCATTTACGCTAATATTGCGTCCTTCCTACAACTTACAAAGTATGTCAATTTGACATAACCATTAGTCCTAATACGATTTCATATTCTAGTAAAGCTTTAATAATTAAATCTTTTAGGTTTTATTTTGGGCATTATAACTGCTTGTAAAATGAATATTTTCATTAAATACTTGAAGAAAATTGAGCATAGTAATTGCTTATAAAAGTATACTTTCTTCTTTATAACTGAAATAATTTAAGCATTACAACGGCTTGTATATTTGATTATAACATTTTATAACTATTGCTCAAGAACACATGAAGAACGTAAAGAAAGACAATAGTATATGGCTATGACTTGCATTCATTGATGAGCTTTAGTTATAAACTATGAAATGAAATTCGACATTATAACTACTATAAAATGAAGAAATACTCGTGAACACGAGAAGAAAACCGACAATCGTACATAGCTACGACTCGCATTCTTGAGCTTTTAAAATAAAAATTAAATGAACATAATAATAACTAGGGTTTTACCTCTTGAAGTTGCAAACTTTAACTATTTCTTTACAACTTTAGATCACTTGAATTATAACTATTTAAAATATATTGAGAGAGTAATTTTGCACTCGAAATACATCTTGAATTGTAGGAAATAATGAAGAACTAAGCTTCTTATTTATAGGAAAACTAGGGTGAGGGTAAAAGGGTAAAAATGACAACCAAACTTTAGCTCCAAGTTTGGTTTGGCTTGGCTTGGCTTAGCTTAGCCGTAATCGTTGAATTTTACTATTCATCGATTGACTTTTTCGTATTTATACCGTAAAATTTTCATATTATACATTACAATATACTTGTACTATTCTTTCCGTATTCGCTAATAGTAATCTTCGAAAATTATTTTTGGCAAAAATTTTATTGGTCAAAATGTATTTATTATCCGTAAAAACGCTATTCAGGAATGTGAAATTTTAAAATTAAAAAAAAGAAGATGATTTTTGCGTGAATACTATTTTTTTGCGTTTTTCTTTGGAATTTTTTTTATTAGTTCCCTGACATCTATTCCTCATATTAACGACATTCCGTAAAACAAAATGTTAAAAAGACAGAGTATTTTTCTCGTGAATAGTGATTATTGCTCATTTTTTGGGAATTTTTTTTTAGTTATTATTACTTTTTTTTTACTTCCTAGGAATGCCATATCTTGAAATTGAACGTCAAAAAGACGTACATATTTTTCTAAGAAGCCTAGGTATATCCGTAGGGTTTAACCTTAGATTAGGTTTTAACCTTAGTTTAGGTTTTAAATTCTTTAATCTTTTAAGATCGTAATAATAATTTTAATTAAATTTGGGAATCTCAAAGTACATAGGAATGTTGGTAACAGGCATTTAGGAATAAATTAAAGGCCAAAGATCTAGTGGAGTCATTGAAGGAAGAGATAAGAAAGAAGGAAAATGAGCTAGCAAGATTGATGAAAATGTTGTCTAAGTAGACACATTATATTTATATCGATTAAATATTATGGAAGGAAGGAATATATGTAAATCCCAACTATAGTAAAAATGGGATATGTTATGTAAATGCCCCACTTTCGATGTAATAGTGAGGTATGTAATGTAACTAGCATGGTGCTAAGAAGTCTGGCGTACGATGTACTAACGAGAAGCTTATTAATATAAAATATTTATTAAATGTACTTTGTGACGATTAAATTTTTTGACAAAATGTTTGAGATAAGAAGATAATCGTTATATAAAACGATTAAAAAAGAGTAAAGGGATGAAACGATTACAAGGAAAGATTGTTAAACGATCAGAAGTAAATCGTATAATGATAGATAAATTGTCAAATGATTGAAGAAGAGTAAGATGATCGTTGAGTAAAACGATCGTAGAGTAAAGAAAGAATATGTGAATGACACGACGTTAGGAAATGTGAAGTACTATGTACTATGAGATGCATATTAATATGGGTATATAATATGCCTCGTGATGATTAAGTTTACACGATAATGATAAATGCTTTAAAAAACAATGAGATAATAATATATGTTTTATTAACAGAAACATGTCGCCAAGAGGAAGATTAAGAATGCAAAGGTCACCTGAGGAACCAACTAATAAGGACGAAAGACAGGGTCCGAAATCCATGCAACAATTCATAAGTTTGTTAATAGGGGCACTTAACAACCCACTTGTAGCGCCAATTACGACGTTTAGAGACTTTAAGATGATAGGACCCCCAGAATTTAAAGGAACCATGGAGCCTATAAAGGCACAAGTATGGATAAAAGAGATTGAAAAGGCGTTTGTGATCGCTAAGGTTGGGGAGGAGCAGAAGACAGTGTTTGCCACTTATTTATTAAAGGGTGAAGCCAATTTTTGGTGGGAGGCAACTCAAAATAGGCTGGAGTAGGAGTAGTACCATGAGAAACGATTAAATAATTGTTTTTCGAAAATTATTTTTTGAAAAGCATGCAAAGTCAAATGGAGATGATGTTTTTAAAACTGAAACAAAGGGACATAACTGTACCCTAGTATGCATCAAGATTTAATGAGTTAGTAAGGTTTGCACCTCATCAAAGTAAATACGGAAGAGAGGAATAAGAGAAGATTTGAACAGGGTTTAAAACCCAAAATATTTAGTAGGTTGGCAGTATTATAGATAGACAATTTTACCACTATTTTAGATAAGGTAATTATCACCGAATGAGGCAACGAGGCTTTGACAAAATACTATCAAGAACAAAAGAAGAAAATAAAAGTAGTATGCCATCAAGCCAATCACATTTGATGTGATAAGCATATACTTTATAATCTTATTCGATTTATTAATAATATTATCAATGTATTTATTTATTCATGGTTAATTAGCCAAATTAATTATATGAATAAACTCACAGTTTTGGAGCAATGCTTTTAGAATCATAATGTTGATTATGTTAATGAGATCTAAATTTAAGATAGCTCAAAACTAAAATATTCCTAATCGTGAGATCACTAAAATGGAAATTAAATGCATTCAGATAGATTAGTACATACTATGTTTGCTCTTATAAATAGGATGATTGATCTCATAATCATTTGTGTAGAGACACTAAAGTAAATATTTAGGTGTTTATTAGAGAATAAGTTTACTAAATGTGACTCACCTGATGGAGTTTTACTTCCTTGTCAATAGGAGTTTCTTTTGTGATAGTAGTGTAAGTGATCATTGGACTTGAGATCATCATAGTATCTTGTGTATGATGAATTATATTTTGACATATTCCTTAAAACCTTAAAAGTGTATCAAATGGTATGTTCGGGTATAACAAGTTGTACATGGAGATAGGTGAATGGTCAATAAAGAATCTACCACTTCTAGTAAAAGAAAAGAATGTCACATGCGATTAGATAAATGATAACTCAGTAGTCTTTAGTCAAAACAAAATGAAAATTAGAAAATAGTTTCTAATTTACATTAATTAGAGTTATTTATTTGAGAATCGAAATGCATATAATCAAATAAAATAATATTCGACAGTAATACCATGTCTTATATTTGATAGGGACATTAAAGATTGAATTGTACGGTAACTATTCGTTGAAAAGTTCTTTTACGATCAAATATTGAAATATATATTATCTGGAATATCAATTACTCGCTAAGTGGGCATACCCTTATTATGAAATAAATATTATTTATTAAATAAATTAAATAGTTTAATTCATTCATATAAATAAGAGATTAAGGAGTTACATGATGATGTAATTGATAAGGAGTTGTTTACCTATTTATTTATATGTAGTTTGTTGTGTCACACAATGTTATATACATTTGAAATATGATTCTTATTCTTAGTAGCAAATATTTAACTAGATTTGTCAAACTATATACAGAGGGTAATATAGTTTGATAAAAATAGTTGGAGACATCATTTTAAATAAAGACATAATTAACTTGGTGATTAATAAAATAAATGCATGTTAATGTTGTTATTAATTTACTTAAAGAATATTATTATGTTTAATTCACTAACACTGCATAGCATATTGGATGCTAACAATTAATCGAACCGAATTGTTTGAATTGATTAAACAAATTTGAGAATAGTTATCAATGATGAAAAGCTAGCAAATGTCCTTAATTTGTCTATCCTTGCAAACGTTGCATATTAAGCCTCTGAGGAAGAGATTGCTAATTTAAGAAATGGCAAGATGATGCAAATGTAGCTCAATGCATCACGCTCCATAAGTATCGAGTTACAGTGTTAACACGAGAAAATGGATGCACCTATTATATTGATAAACCTTCATGAGTTGTAATGGTGAGAAAAATAGGTCAACTAGATATCAGATATTTAAGGAGCTCTTTCAATCTATAATAACCAATGGCACTACAGTACAGACACATGTCCTAAAGTTGATTGATCCGATTAATCAATTAGGACAACTGAATTTTGTCAAGGATGGATAGTTAAGTCAAGATTTGATCTTCCAGTCACTCGCTGACTCCCTTTCACAAATTGTTGTAAACTTTAACATTAATAAGCTTGACGTCAGTTTACCTGATTTGCTTAAATATGTTGAATACAGTTGAGAATCACTTTCCTTCCAAGAAAGACAAAGTCTTACTAGTAGATGAATCTTCTAAGCGAAGAAAGAATGCCAAAGGTGTTTCTGAGGAGTCAGAAAAAATAGAAGGCAATAGAAAGGCTAAACAAATGACATAAATAGAAATGATCCTGAAGGTAAAGGTATTTTGCTTTCATTGCGATAAGCTGGGACACTGGAAGAACAACTGCAAGAAAGTTGCAGTACCTAAATAGAAGAAGCTTGAAGAAGCTTATACTGCAGATATAGATTTGTTCATAATAAAATAGAACTTTCTATAAGTCAAGATCTACTTAGGTATTAGATACTGGCTGGTGGTCTCAAATAAGCAAGTCGTTGCAGAGACTAGGCAGAAGTAGAAGGTTGAAGTAAAGTTAAATAATCATATACGTGGGGAATGGAGCAAAAGGTTGTTGCATTAACCATAAGAACTTACAGTTTAGCATTGCCTATGGGCATGTCTATTAAGTTAGTAAGTTGTTATTATGTTGATTACTTGACGGACTTTGTATACTTGACTTACATGAAAAATATTCCAAATTGAGCAAACTAAAGGCAAAGAGATGATATGAATCATACCTTCATACAACACTGTTAACTCGGTCATGTTAATGAAATAAGACTAAATAAGTTGTATAAAGATAGGCTTTTAGAGCCTTTTGATTATAAATCAAATACAACTTGTGAATATTGTATCATGGACAATATGACTAAATCTCCATTTAATGGACATGGAGAGAGAGTTGTAGAGTTGTTAGAGATTGTACACACAGTTGTGTGTGGGACCTATGACAACACTTGCAATAGGAAGGTATTCATTCATTACTTTCGTTGATGATTCTAGATTTTGATATATGTATTTGATGAAATATAAATCCAAATCATTTGAAACGTTCAAAAAATTCAAAAGTGAAGTATAGAAACTAAAGGCCAAAAGTATTAAAGTTCTTCAATTAGATCGAGAAGAGAATACTTAAGCAGTAAGTTTCTATATCATCTCAAGAGAAATGGTATTCACTCACAATGGACATAATGATAATCCATGATGAGTTTTACCAATCTTCCAATATCCTTATAAGGTTATACCCTAAAAAGGGCAGTATATCTACTAAACAAGATACCTTTAGTTTTTGTCCCTAAAACTCCATATGAATTATGGATAGGGAGGAACCAAGTTTTAAGTATGTTAAGATTTGGATTGTCCAACTTATGTCAAATGGTTGGAAAAGGATAAGTTTGGGACAAGATTTGACAAGTGTAAACTTATGGGATATCCTAAAAAAAATTTAGGGTATTACTTCTATAATCCGACTAATTAAAAAGTGCTTATTGAAACACACTGTCTTCTAGAAAAAATGAGTTTATCCTTGAAGGGTAAGATAGATCTTGAACAAGTTCAAGAACTACAAAACACTACAAATCAAGTGAATGAATCTGTACAAGTAGATAAACCTATTGTACCACAACTAAGTCGTAAATCTAGTTTTGTACTGAAGATACCTAAGAGGTATGGATTCATCATAGATAATGATGATGAGGTACGCATCATAGTGACTGATCCAGTTACATACGATGAGATGTGAGTATTAGATACTCAAGAGAAATGACTAATGACCATAAAATCTGAAATGGATCTTTGGAGAAAGACTAAAGCAAATGGTAAGGTGGAGACCTATAAGACCTAACTAGTGGTAAAAAAATTCAAATATGGTCAAGGAGTTGACTATGATGAAACTTTTCACTAGTAAAAATGCATATATCCATTCGAATTTTACTTGCAATTGCAGTTTACTATACAAAGAAGATGTATGTATAATACACCTAAGGGGATTTAATCGGTAATTGTGACCTGGCTGCTATAACAAGGGGTCTCGGGGCTGACAACCGGATAGGCTCCCTTTTGGTACCTCGAATTACGCCAACCAACTTGATAGGCTCATTTTGCGCGCCCTCCTGGGCATTGGTCATAGCAATCTCTTCTTCTATCATCCTTACGTACCTCAATTTCAAGGGACCTTCCACCCCACTGGTTTCCACTACGTTCACGCCTCCCCCACTATGCTCGGGAAGAGGGTTGGCCTTTACATTTGCGGGTTCCGGTTGTTCCACCACGATCTCCCCACTGTCAATCAAGTTCTGGATTTTGTGTTTTAGCGACCAGCACTCCTGGGTGTCATGCCCCAGGGATGCCGAGTGATAGGCGCATCTCTTGCTAGGGTCATATCTCTTGCCCTTCGGGTCCGACGGAGGTGCCAGCTCTGTAATCTTCTTCTGGCTTACCAATATGGCCAGTATTTGTTCCAATGAATTCCCCAATGGGGTGAACTCTCTCTCTTGTGGCTTTTCGAATTTCCTGCGCCCCTCATACATTTGATTGTTGAAATTTGACGGACGCGAGGCCTCATTTCTTTGCATACGGACCGGAGGGCTGGTCATTGCCTTCCCAGATAGCCCTTGCAAAACCAGGGACACATCCTCTTCTTTCCTCTTCTGGGGTCTCCGGGAAGAACTGCCATAGTTTCCACTCTGGATTTGCTCAACAACGGTCTCGAGAGCTGTGAAGTCTCGGATTTTCCCCGACTTTAAACCCATCTCAGCCATCTCCCCATGTTTGATCATCTCTGCAAAAGGCTTCCCTATCCCCGCTATCACCCTTTCATAGTAAGGGGCCTCTTGGATATCGATGAATATCATAACCATCTCTGCCTCACTCATGGGTGGGTTTACTTGGGCCGCCATCCTCCTCCATCGTTGAGCGTAGTCTCTGAAGGATTCATTGGTCTGCTTCCTGATTTTCGTCATCTGGTATCGGTCTGGGGCCATCTGGGATTGAAAGCTGTATTGCGTTAGGAAGGTGTGGGCCAGCTCCTCCCAATTGTGAATTTTAGCATTATCCAACCTTGCATACCATGTCCTAGCCTCCCCTGTCAGGCTTTTCTGGAACAGTTGCATTCTCAATGATTCGTCCTCAGCATATCCCCCTAGCTCTCCGATGTATACTTTCAAATGTGTGTAAGGATCCCCTGACCCGTTATACTTTTCAAATTCGGGAATTTTGAATTTCTCAGGATACTTGGTTCCCAGAAAGATGCATAAATCGGAGTAGTTAACACTGCCATACGACCCGATCCCCTTCATAGTTTTTATGACCTCTTCCATCTGCTTTATCTTTTTACTGACACTGCTGGCAACCTCATCTTCTGGGATGATAATAACTTGCTTCTGCGGTTCAACCTTCGGAGTTTCTGGGGTCAGCCCGTTCCCTTGAGACGATGGCCCCGACGGGTCCTCGAGTTGTGGCCCTGATTTTAGCTTAAAATGCTCTTTGAGCAATATGGTCAGCTCCGTCATTTGATTTTTCACAGCATCGAATTCTTCCCGAGACACGGGAGCTGGGTTAGGATTGGGGTTCTCAGCCATTTCGACTGTTGACTCTCTGGCTTTCTTGGATAGGAGACGGGTTTGGGGAGCAATCCTGCAAATGAAACACACCAAGGTTTAGTTCCGGGAAACGACATTGGCAGATGCATGCTAAAGTCAATATTTTTGCGTTTTTTGAGTTTTGTAATCTTTTTCTGCAAAACAGGGTCAGTATCCTTTTATTTTAACCAAGGTACGACATTTGTGCAGTTATGATGCTCTCCAAGCTGTCCCTGTAAAACAGAGGTTAGTACTTTTATTTTGACACAACGAGAGGTACAAAATATTTGACTAAGCATGATGTCATGTGCGTAAAACGTAAAAGGGTATGAAGAGACTTCCACGCGTTTGGGTTTATCTGAGGCTGACCTACCCTAAGTTACTCTCGCGGGCTTTTTGGCATGAAGGTTCCCAGATCTTTGCAACATACTAGAAGGGAATAAATCCGATCTTTCAATTGGATTGGATCTGAGTGGATGCTTTTCCTGAGCCTCGCTGGGGAGCGCCCCTTTGAGTCCAGTAATCCACATCCGACAGGTTTGCCTCAGGAGGAGGAACTGCTCAACATTCATTCATCATACATTCATCGTACCTCACCATATGCATATGATTTACAAGAAAATAAAGCATTTGAAAAAAACGCAATCACAACATTCACATATTTATCCATTCACACACAAAAGGTAGATTAACGCAAGTAACACAAACACACATTTTTTAGATTTTTCAAAGGATAGGAAAACATCAAGATTTTTTAAACGCGACTTAAGCCCTCTAATGTCCCCAGCAGAGTCGCCAGCTATCGACGCCGGGATTTTTGTCGTTTCGTTTTTTTAATAATTAAAGCCCTTTCCAATTTTAGCCTTTAGATTAAGATGTGATTTTTGTGAAAAGGGTCGACTTAGTGTCGACGGGGTTTTGAAAGGTCGTTTTTTAATGAGCCATTTGACCAGAGTCGCCAGTTGGTATATTTGAAAATGGATGTACCAACTCATCCGAATTTTGTTTTTGTAATTGCTGGCTCATATGTGACTCCGATTTAATTGGTCCGCAAACCGAGATTCATAGAGTTCGGGGGCTTGCTTAAGCGAGGGGAAGGTGTTAGGCACCCCCCGACCTCCGTGAAACACGGTTATTGCAATCTCGATATTTTCATATCCTTTTAAAATCCTAAAACGCGTGAGTTACGTGTGTGTGCGGCGTGCCTAGGTGATGGTTGTGGTGAATTTTTGCATAAAGGTTGATTTGATTTTACATGGCAAATGTGTTTTGTCGGGAAAGCGTTTAGACGTCCTTTGACCCAAATGGCGAGGCTTCGCTTTTTATAATAAAGATTGATTTTAGTTACGAAAACGATGAGGTTTTTTATTAGATGTCATTTTTAGAAAACAATAGTTTTTAAACTTTTGTCAAATAGGAATCGAGACTATACATTGCCTTCTAACAGTAAATTCAAATAAAATGAAGGCAACTTCTAGAACTCTTTAACCCTATGCACAAAGTTTAATGAAAACGTTTATTTATTTTTACGAAAACATCTTTTATGACATTTCAAAACCAAATGGACCCTTTTCGTTAAACAAGGATCAAAGTTCGCAAAAACTCTTAACTTTTAAACCTCGTGAATCTAATATCTTAATTTGATTGATTTTATGAAAATCTTCATCGTTTGCCTTATTTTGGAAAATCGTTTTTTTTGTGTCGTAAATTAAAACAAGCATTCAAAACGTGTCAGGGCTATCCATGGGCATGTGAGTCGTCTAAATAACCCCAAATACCCGCAATCACATATTTTTTATTTATTACGGGGCCTTAACCCGATCACGATTCGGTATCGCTTTAAGGTCCGATGTTACATATATACAGTCATGAATCCTATCTAATGATTACATACGCCAACAAATGTCCATCGTCGGGATTTGACCACGAGGATCTCCTCCCTAGGCTCAAACTTACCTAAATCGTTGCACAACCAACACTACGACAAATCTAACAATACTAAACTCATTATGGTGCTACATGAATCAAAATCCTAATGCCAACATTACAAACTATCCATGAACACGACGAACTACATCTCACCGTATGGATGTCATTGGGATATTAGGAGGAAGTTACGTTCCGATAGAACCCTCGCTAATCGTCCCTTAATCCCCGGATCCTCAATGATATTACAACATACTATGTTAAACAAATCAAAACACCAAATTTACAATAACAATATAAGCAAAAGATTTAAAGAAAACACCCCATTTCACCTTGCAATACACCAATAAAAGCTTTATATTCGAAGATTTGAGCACAAACCACAAGAAAGCCTAACTATTTGAGCAAAAACTAACAATTTATCACTCAAAAATACTCCACCCGAGCCTTTCTCTCTCCTTCTCGCGTTCTTCTCTCTCTAAAACTCACCAACTTCCACCTCTTTTTTGCTTCTCGGGTGGAAATGGCCGCTGTATAGTGCTCTGCAAGCAACCGTAGGTGCATCTGCGGCTGGGCTGCTAGCCGTCCGTGCCGAATCCTCGGTTGCCGGGTTGTCTCCTCGAGCCGCGCACTGCCCCTTTTGTCGGTGGCCGCAGGTGCATCCGCGGCTGTCCGGCATGCATTTTCTCGAATTCCGTGTCACGCGATCTTAATTCGTCAATTTCTGCGGTATTATTTTGGAAGGCTGTTACCGGTGAGCAAGACCCCCGAACATCGTAAGCGTAGTGGCCATTAGTTGCCTTTTGTGATCAACTCAGGTTTTTCTGGATCAACTGTTTGCCTTACCTCAAGTGACCGGATGCTCGTTGTCCGTTGTGGCGGCTTTGACCGTAAATTATTGGGGTGGCTTCGTGTTGGGGTCCACCTTCCTTTTCGCATGTCGGGTCAAATGACGATTTTGCCCTCCTGTCAGGGTTAGTACACAGGCGCAAAATTTGGGTGTCTACAGTAATCACTTAAAATTCCTTAGATTGACTAAATTCTTTTTTTTTTTTAAACTCAAGTTAGCAGTATTAAAATGTGGACGGAGGAAAATCGAATGACGGACGAGTGAGCCCTTAAAACAACGTCGTTTAGGGATTTTCGGATGGCATTTTTGTAAATACGGGCATCCGTAGTATTAAATTGCGGACGGTGTTATTTACTAAAATGTCGCTTAAAATTTTCCGTCTAGGTGAAACGCATAAGTTTAAGTATAAATATACGTTGGACATGAATCCATGCGTTCGTTCAAGTCGTGCATGCTTCACAGATCGCGAATGGAGTAGTTGTATTGAAGGTTATTAGATTTTTTTATATCTTCTTGCGTATTCTAATGTTTACTGATTCAAGTGATCTGGGTTGATGAGAAAACCAGTCATGGCGAAACAATTGGAAGGAAATATTGAAGTATGTTCTCTCCCATGGCCATACATGTTTTTCATTCATCCCAGATAACATGAATCTGTAATGAGAATAAGAAGGAGAAATATAAAATTAATAGCCTTAAATATAAAACTCCTTTCTTCAGAGTTCATACTAATTATTTTGGATGTCATCTCATTTTGACAATGCCGATCTGGGTTATTTGACTTAAGGCTATTAAGTTTTTTTCCTTTTCTTGCATAGTCTTATTCTTACTGATTCATATTTGTCAACCATCCCAGATAACACGAATGTGTAACGAGAATACGTATGCAGGAGAAGAAGAAAACTAATAGTTTTAAAAAGACCTGTTCGTAATTTAATACTGCAGACAAACGTATTTATAATAATGCCACTAATAGTTTAATTAAATGCATGATATTATTGTAAATACCGTCTCTGCAGTTTAATACTGCGGACGGACGTATTTACAATAATGGCATCCGTTAAAAAAGTGGTTGTTCCACAGTTTAATATTGCGGGCACAAGATCCTTTTAATACCTATACCAAATTGTACTTTCCAAAAAAGTACATTCAACTTCAGATAGCAGAACAATAAGTGAGCAAACCAGGTAGCTATAGAGGACCAAAAATCGGTAATCTGTAATATATTTTTGATAATTGATTTATTTGTTTTTATGATATCTCGGATATTGACAAGATTTTTTTTAAAATAAAATTTTAAAAGATTAAATAAAGGTTAGAGTATTAAAACCTAATTTTGACTAAAGAAATTTGTAAAAATGATTTATTTATTTATTTAATCTATATAAAGAACCTACATAGTATATTATAAATTGTAAAGAGAGAGCTTTAGTATAAAAAGGCTCTAAGAAGAAATCAATTTTGTGGAATAAATTTGTGTCAAGATATGGGGGAAATAAATATATATGTATAAGTGTATATTTATTGATCAAATTATTAAAGAATGAAAATGAAAGCTAACATATAATAAGTTGGAGTTGTTATGTGTTATGTATTATGTGTTAAAGGTATGAAATGAATGAGACAGAAAATTAAGTAATGAATTAAAAATTTATTAAATTCAATAAGGAATCAAAAGGAAGGTTTTTGATGTATAATTAAATTATTTAATATAAATTACAAATGATATGTTATTTTTGTAACTAACAGTAATATTGGCATTAGATGGTCATGTTAAGGATTTTGATCAATTAAGTATTTAACTTAATCGTCATACTATGTGATATATTACTCACTAAATTATTTGAGAAGGCCCAAGATAATGGTTGAGGGAAAATTTTGAGTTTAGTCTTATACAAGTAGGTCTTCACATTTAATAGAAGGGTTGGTAATGAATCCAACTGATAAAGATTTATCTAGGCCTATTAATTAACAAGGTCTAAAGTTAATCCAAATAATGGCCCAAAATAAGGGACCTCCAAGATGTTCAAGATCCGTTTGCTTGACCCATTTGCAGGGAATCTTGTCAAAATTTATTCCTGGCCCACGCCAGCCTCTCAGTTACCCTATTTTCAGCCAAAAGACGCACCTGATGTGCTTTTAGTCACATGCTGCTGCTTTTTCTAGTGGATCTAAGTCTTTAGCTGTCATTGAAAAATATGATAGCCAAAGCGAAGATTCTAGTAATAGTGAGTTTACCACCACAGGTAATTCAACTATTGAAGAAATTGAAAATCAATTCAAGAAATTAACTTTTAAAAACCCAACTGTTACCAGTCATACAAAAAATTGGTATTCTAAACCAACCCCTCCAGACTTACAGTTTGAAGAAAGGAATTTAGATAATCAATTTTCTGTTTCTGCAAATAAAATTTATGAATGGAACATAGATGATCTAAGTGAACAAGAACTATTAAATAAATTAAATCACATGTCCATGGTAGCAAATAGTTATTTAACCAACTATACTGCTCTAACCCAGCCAGACATTGTTGAATTACTGGCTAGTGGTTTTACAGGAATACTTAGGTCTTGGTGGGAAAAACACCTAACTGAAGACTCTAGGTATAATATTATTCATGCCGTTCAAACTGATCAAGAAGGTAACCCTATATTTAATGAAGACATAGGTTTTGCCCCTTCTGATGGAGTTAACACATTAATTTACACCATAATTAAACATTTTATTGGAACACCTAGTAACATAACTGATAGAATTCATGACCAGTGAAGTAATTTGTCTTGCCCGACTTTAAGTGATTTCAGATGGTACAAAGATGTGTTTACCTCTAGAGTTATGATGCGTGATGATAGTAACAAACCCTTTTGGAAAGAAAAATTTGTTAATGGATTACCTAATTTATTTGCCCATAAAATCTGTGAAGAATTAAGTAAAAATTTAGGTTTTATAGATTATGATAATTTAACCTATGGTGATATAATTAGTCAAATACAAAAAACAGGACTTAAAATGTGTATTGATTTTAAAATTAGCAAACAAGCCAATAAAAATAAAAACAAAGCTAAATATGAGTTAGGCTCTTTCTGTGAACAATATGGTCTGCCCCCTATTGCTTCTTCTAGAAAGAAAAGTCACCATAAAAAAGATAAAAAATATAAATTTAGAAAACATAAATACAATAACAAGGAAAGTTATTATAAAAAATCTCCTAAAAATACAGGTTATAAAAAACCCTATAAAAAGAAAAATTATAAAAAATTTGATAAAAGTAAGGTAATTTGTCATAATTGTGGTAAATCTGGACATTATAAAAATGAATGCAAAGTAAAAGAAAAATTAAAACAATTAAAAATATCTGAAGAAGATAGTAACCAGATAATGGAGTTAGTGAGAATAGAAAACGATTCTTGTAATAATGAACATGAAGATTATTATTCTCAGTCTTCCAGTGAAACTAATAATTTAACTTCTAGTAATGAAAGTCCTAAAATAACTTTAGGATGTACTGATACTTGCTGTAATAAATCCCTAAACGTTTTAAGTAAACAAGAAGAAGAACAAGGCTTACTAATTGATCTAATTAGTAAAATTTCTGATCCCCAATTAAAAATACAATATACTAAACAATTGAAAGATCTTTTTAATAAAGATACCGCAGCTAATAAAATTAATAAATTAAAAGAAAAACCTATTTTCAGCCTTAATAAGACTTTAGAAAGATTTAAAAGTCCAATAAGAGAAATAACTTTGCCTGAATTAAACCAAGAAATTAATAATTTAAAACGAGAAATTTCTAAATTAAAATCAGAAATTCCTGAGTTAAGAAATGAAATTAATAAACTAAAAGAAAATGATACATTGTTAGTTAACAACTCATCTGATAGTGAAGATAATGAAGAAGCTGAAACTTCTAAAGTTAATAAACCAGATAGTGATAATGAAACCCTTAATCAACAAGGATTGTCTTTAAGTATATTAAAATCTCTTACCATTCAAAAATGGTACATTAAAGTCACTATAATTATTAACAAAACTTTCACTTTAGAAATCCCAGCCTTAGTTGATACTGGTGCTGACTTAAATTGCATTCAAGAAGGTCTTATCCCAACTAGGTATTATGTGAAAACTACTGAAAGAATGACATCTGCTAATGGAAGTAAAATGGATATAAATTATAAATTACCTAAAGCTCATATCTGTCAAGATAATGTTTGTTTTGAAACATCTTTTGTTTTAATACGAAACATGACAGATAAGATTATTTTAGGATTACCATTTATATATTTATTGTACCCTTTTACTACTAATACAGATGGTTTAACTAGTAAACATTTAGGGCAAGAGGTAACATTTCCGTTTATTAATAAACCTAAAAGCAAAGATTTAAGGATAATTCAAGATGAGTCAATTTCCAAAAATTTGAATATCTTAAATAATAAGATAAATCATTTAAAATACCTAAAAGATGAAATTAGGTACAAGAAAGTTGAAGAACGTTTAAAAAATAATAAGTTATAAAAACAAATAAAAATTTTTACAAAAGTTTTAACTAATTCTGTTTGTTCTGATCTTCCCCATGCTTTCTGGCACAGGAAGAAACATATTGTTAGGCTACCTTATGCTAAGGAATTTAAAGAACATTTAATTCCTACTAAGGCTAGACCTATTCAAATGAACCATGAACAGATGGAACATTGTAAAAAAGAAATTAATGATTTATTGAAAAAGGGATTAATTAGAAAGAGTAAATCCCTTTGGTCATGTCCTGCTTTCTATGTTAATAAGAATTCTGAAATAGAAAGAGGAGTCCCCAGGTTAGTCATAAATTATAAACCTCTTAATAAAGTTCTTGAATGGATTCGGTATCCATTACCTAATAAAAAAGATTTGATTAAAAGGCTAAGTCAAGCTGTCGTTTTTAGTAAATTTGACCTTAAGAGTGGATTCTGGCAAATCCAAATTAATGAGAAAGGTCGTTACAAAACCGCTTTCAATACTCATTTTGGTCATTATGAATGGAATGTCATGCTTTTCGGTCTTAAGAATGCCCCTAGTGAATTCCAGAATATTATGAATGATATTCTAAACCCTTTCAGTCATTTTTCTATCGTTTACATTGATGATGTCCTTATCTTTTCCAATTCTATTGAGGAGCATTGGAAACATTTGAATTCATTTTTCCAGACAGTCAAAACCAATGGTTTAGTCATATCTTCTACAAAGTTCAGTTTGTTCCAAACAAAAGTTAAATTTCTTGGTTATCATATTCAATATGGAACTATTCAGCCTGTTATTCGTGCTATTCAATTTGCTGATAAATTTCCTGATAAAATCCTTAATCAAACTCAACTTCAGAGATTTTTAGGATCTCTTAATTACATTGGTGAATTCTATAAAGATCTGAGAAAACAGTGTAAACCCCTATTTGAAAGATTACAGTCAAATCCTCCTCCTTGGACTAACGTTCATACTTCCATAGTCCAAAAAATTAAAAAACATGTCAAGACTTTACCTTGTCTTGGCATCGCCAATCATAATGCATTCAAAATTGTTGAAACCGATGCCTCCGATATTGGATTTGGTGGTATTCTCAAACAAAAGTTAACCCCTACTTCTTCTGAGCAAATTGTATCTTTCTATTCTCATGCTTGGGATTCTACTCAACTCAATTACTCTACTATTAAAAAATAAATTTTGTCATTAGTTTTATGCATTAATAAATTTCAAAGTGATTTATTAAATCAAAAGTTTTTAGTCTGATTGGATTGCAAATCAGCAAAATATGTTTTAGAAAAAGATGTTGAAAATATTGTCTCTAAATAGATTTTTGCTAGATGGCAAGCCTTATTAAGTATTTTTGAATTTAATATTGAATATATTAAAGGAAGTAATAATTCTATCCCTGATTTCCTAACTAGAGAATTTCTCAATTCAGGAAACAAACCCATATCTCCTTCCCAATGAGTGTGCGAGGTAGTGCATCTTCCAGCCGTGGTGGCAAAAGTAAAGCTGCAGTAAGTTCTTCTTCCCTTTCTCCAGTAACAGGGACAATAGTTCCTCACCCAAGTTATCCTCCTCAGTTACCTTCAACCAAATTTCAGGTTTTAGGTTAAATTCCTAAACCTTACAGTTCAGTCTTGGCCAGTCAACCTAAACCTTTTGACCCCTTCGAAAGCCAAGTTCAGCCAACCATTCCGACTTACCCCAAAGCTGAATATAATTCCAACTATGAAGTTAACCTGTTTTATGTTGAACCCTCAATGAACCCTAAAAATGACCCTATTAAACTCGCCACCAAATTTTTTCCCCCTGGATGGCATTCTATCCCTTTTGCTCCCCATAAGTCATTAACCTTTTATAAAGATATTCTTCTCCAAACTGAATCAGTTGCAATTAAGCCTATTTATGCTCGAGATGATTCAACCAAAGTTCTTTACCATTCTCTTTATATTAAACAAATTTCTCCACCTTGGGGAAAACATCTCTCTGATCTTTGTCCTCTTAATAATTCTAGTAACCCTGTGATTACTAAAGATGAAAGTTATTTTAATTACTACGATTACATGGAAGCCTGGCATAGAGTTTTCCTATACCAGAATCCTTCTTTCAGTCATTCGTGGTTCCTCCAATTCGACCACAAATTTAAAAGTCAAATTCCTTTCTGGTTTACCATTTGGTGGTCCAGATATGGTCCTCTGAGTTCTATTCTTCCTGAACTCCTTCTTTCTCAAGTCAACCATTATAGCAATAACTCCCCATTTAATTCAAAAAATGAAGGTATCCCCATACTGCTCCGCTTTGTTAGTAAATATAAAATTCCTTGGATTTTAAAATGGCAGTATAACCTTCCTTAGTCCAGTCAACTTCCTGTAGTAACCAGAATTTTCTTTGTTAAATGGTGGGATAAGTTTGATGTAAACAGAATTGTCAAACAAGTCCAAACTGAATTCCCTCCTACTCCGGTTAAACCAATTTCATCTTCAATCCCTGGAACTTCCAAAGTTAAAAAAGAAAAATCAAGCCCTTCTGCCTCCGTTGATTTTTCCAGTTGTTCAGTCAAAGAATTAAAATTAATGGTTGATGCTATTAAAGCCAGAGTCTCTGAGTTACACCAGCAAAGTGATCAAGCTTCTTCAAGTAAAGATCCATATGGATCCATTTCCCTCCAAGATGCTCAAGATCCGTTTGCTTGACCCATTTGTAGGGAATCTTGTCAAAATTTATTCCTGGCCCACGCCAGCCTCTCAGTTACCCTATTTTCAGCCAAAAGACGCACCCGATGTGCTTTTAGTCACATGCTGCTGCTTTTTCTGCCAAAAGTAGCGAAAAGTGAAGATGCTCTGACAAGAGTCACTGTTCAGAAAAGTAAAATGTCAGTAATAATTTTCTTTTATAAAAGTTTTGCGTCTGTATTCGTTTGCTTTTGTAATAGTAAATATTCGCAATCATGTAACAGTTCGTTCCTTATTCTATAAAAGGAACCCGAACTCATTTGTTTAGGCAGACTGCGAACCCATAGGATAGTTTTGGTAAGAAACCTAAGAAGACTCAGAATTCCTTTTCTGACTAATCTTCAGTTTCTATTACTTCTTCTTATTTCTTGAGTCAATCTTTATAATTATTTTCAAAGTAATTAAAGAAATTATTTTAGTAAACTTATTTGTTTTGCATTGGACTGGCAGCTGTTGGCCAGAGCACAAATCTTGCATATGATATACAACTGAAGGTCCCTTCCCCTATTCCCTTCATTTGCATCTGCATCTATACCGCTTATATGGTCGGTTTATATCTATACGTATAATTTAATTTCAGTTATTATATTCAACTATGAGGTCCCTTTCTCAATAATCCCCTTGCATCATTCATACTTGCATCATTCATATGAACTGGTATCAATCCGCCTCGTCGTGCATATGATATACAACTGAAGGTCCCTTCCCCTATTCCCTTCATTTGCATCTGCATCTATACCGCCTATATGGTCGGTTTGTATCTATACGTATAATTTAATTTCAGTTATTATATTCAACTGTGAGGTCCCTTTCCCAATAATCCCCTTGCATCATTCATACTTGCATCATTCATATGAACTGTGAGTAATCCACCCCTCTGTTCTCTCGGCCTAATGGCCTTTCTGCGTCAATCCGCCTCGTCTGGTATCAGAGCCATGATTGTTCATTGTACTATTAATAACTTGCTATCTGTTTTCAACTTTATGATTAAACCTTTCAACAATCTATCTTTGCTTAACTATTCTTAGAACACCTTTCTTACTGTTTGACCACCTTGTCTTCATCCCATAGCCGTAGTAAGTCTCCAGAGTGGGAGCAGTGTAGGCGTAAGGATTTTTCACTATGGTATGCGTCTGCTTAGGTAAGAAGGTATGGGTCAAAGAAATAGTTGTTAGCAAGAGATTGTTAGAGCCCTTTGTCATTTTTGTTGACCCAGATTCAATTTATTAGTTAGTTCGTGTTCAATCTTGCCTCTTGTTTGCCTACCCTTTTGCAGAAAGTGTCTTAGTGCCTTGAGAACAGTATTCAAAATATGAGTAGACTGTTCAGATCTAACTCTTCAACTAGTCATAGGTCAAGCCTTTCTTCTATTCCTGATTTTATCAACCAGGAAGAACACAGTTATGATAATTTGAGTCAAGACCTTGGTAATTGGAACATACCTAATGTTTCACCCAAAGAAATTTACAAGTCAACTTTTTCTGATAATTTTAAGTCTGATTATAATGTTAAAACTGTTGAAAAGGTTTATGCTATTAATAAAGAACATTAAAATTGCTCTTTCTTAACTAATGAAGTTATTAAAAAACATAGACTTAAAGGATATAATTTTATTCACATAGGTCTAATTCAAGTTGTTGTTAAACCCCTAAGCATTAAAGGTATTAATTCTAGCATACTTTTATGTCTGCGTGATGCTAGATATTTAAATTATGTGCCTAGCATCTTAGGCATAATGGAATCTAGTTTGCATAATGGACCTGTCCATTTTAACTGCTTTCCAGATTTTACATTAAGTCTAAGTGACCCACATTTGTTAAAAGCATTAACTTTAAATATCAAAATAGCTGGAGAAATCACCCAAATGATTGAGGGATCTCAGGCTCTTGCTTTGATATTTAGAATTTATTATAAAACTATAAAAACTAATTTAAATGTGAAAGCCTTAAGTAAAAGTCCTAAAGATAAAACTATTCTTATTCAGAGTAGCACCAGTGATGCTAATATCCAAGTTCCAAAGACTATCCTTTGGAGAGATATAAATCTCCCAAGGCAATGGATATTAGAAAATGAAATGCCCCAGAGACCAGTTAATAATAACATAATGAATTTAGAAAATATTAAACAATACTTAGATGGAACTGTTCGGATAAGTTTTGATGATTCAAGACTTGGACGATCCTTAGTCATTGAAGATGTCAATAGTACTATAACACCTTCTGTCAGTAATACTATAGCATCTTCTAGGAAAGATCCAGAGTTATTAAGTAAAAATACACTTCAAAATATTAAGCTAAAATGAGTTATCAATGAAGGACAGACTAGTCAACCCTGCTATAATAATGAAACTGTTAGTCAGGATGAAGATAATGAACAACAATTATCACCTACACAGTCTGATTTTGAAGCAATTAACCATCAACTTAGAGTTTTAAGTAAAGAGTTTAAACCTAAATGGGAAATATTAACTTATGATTTTAATTCAAAAGAAAATAAAAATAAAAGGCATCAATTTCGAGAAAACCATAATGAAATTGATAGAGAAAAGGTAATTAAAAAATGGAAAAAATTTGTAATAAAAGAAAAGATAAATATTACATTTTATTCATGGTATGAAAGATATTATGGAAAATGTAATGTTATAACAAAAAAAAAACATGGGTAAAGGAAGATAAAACTAAAGTTTCGTCTAGTCATCCTCCTTTAGAAACAATAATAATAAAAGTTCAAAAAACTTCTGTCACTGCTAGTCCTTTCAAGATTGCTGAAGGAACTAATATTAATGAAAAGAAGATTATTGAACAAAATAATTTCACTAACCAATATTTAGCAACTCTAGGAAAACAGTTAGATAAAATTGAAGAAAAGTTTGAAGATAAAATTATCAGTCAAGATGATAAAATTGAAAAACCTTTGTTAAACTTACCCCAAAATAGGCAAGGTCTAGGATTACCTAGTTCTGATAAATAACTTTGGGGTAAGTCGGAATTGTTGGCTGAACTTGGCTTTCGAAGGGGTCGAAAGGTTTAGGTTGACTGGCCAAGGCTGAACTGTAAGGTTTAGGAATTTGACCTAAAACCTGAAATTTGTATATATATATATATATATATAAAGGGGTGGGTAATGAATCCACTGATAAAGATTTATCTTGGTTTATTAATTAACAAGGTCTAAAGTTAATCCGAATCAGGGGCGGAGTCAGGAATTGAAATTAGGCTGGGCTGAGCAAGACTATTCCTACTTAGAGTCACTTTGGGCTGGGCTGAGCAAGGTTATTCCAACTTAGGACTACTTAATTATATAATATACTTAATATAAAAAAAATAAAATTGGGGTGGACTACAGCCGACTGAGCCGACTAGTAGCTCCACCTCTGATCCGAATGACGACCCAAAATAATGGGACATGTATTGAGAAATTAAATGGAACAAGAATGAAAGTCATGTGATTTAACTTATTAATTATATCGGTTATAATTTATGTAATGTTATTGAATTAACTTAATTGAATGAAGGCCTTATGGTGCTATGTGCATGATTTTAATTAATTAAGGGAGTAACTTATTTAGTTAATTTATGAAATGATGTTTAATAATTATTTTGTAATGTTCCATGTTATTAAAGAATAAGATGGGTGGAGCAATCATATTTAAGGACAAGAAAGTAATGTCTTAAGCTATGTATGGCAGGCCCAATTTAATGTTGTGTCAAGCTTAATGTTAGAATTAATAATGAACCCAAACTTATTACATTTTCGGTAGTCCAGGAAGGGAAGAAAGAAATGGTTGGTTATGCTAGTTAATTTAGTAACTAAATCAAATTTTTGAAGACCAGTTGAGGCTAGCACAAGTTGGGGGGGGGGGGGGGGGGGGACGGGGGGATGACTGCTAGGAAGCCTCTATGTAAGTAGCTGGAGGTGACTTCTTAGTAGCTCAAGGAGCATCTCGGCAGTCCATGTCACGAGCAGGTAAGAGGTGATTTATTAGGGTCATTTAGAGACCGTGTAGGGATCATATTAGGCCAGAATAGTTGTTAAAGAGGATATGCTGATCTCTTGTTCATATTTTCTGCCTTCACTACTTTAAAGAAAATGAGTAATGAATATTGTAGAATATAGGGGTAGCTCAACAACCTATTTTGGCAGTTAAGAAGTGACCTTAAAGGTCATTTAAAAGGTTGGTTTAGGGGTTTTATAGGCTAAGATGCTGAAGTGTTTAGCTGATGAAAAGAAGGGTGAGTCCAGTTTTTGGGCAGAGCCTTAAGAGTCCAAAAACTCTTGTTATTTTCCCTTTATTAAGATAATAAACAAAAAAGCTATCTTAAGAAATAAAGAGGAGGTTTCGGATAAAAGAAAACAAGAAGAGCAACAACTATAAAATTCTATTCTAGCAACCCAACGCTATAGCACGATTAAAATATCAAACTCCCATTCAAGGTTAAAAGCTTCCTAACTTTGAACTCTTAGATAACTTAAGTTATGTTATTTTGATATTGTTACTGTGGGAGGTTATGTTTGTTATGGTGGATAAGATGGATCTGTAATAACCACAAATTCTAAGTTCATAGTAATGATGATTATTAAATAATTATCAATGAATTAAAATTTTTGTATTAATTAATTGTGCATTCACATAATTGAATGAATAAACGTGTATAGGTGTATATTTATGAATCTAATAATGTAGCAAGGTAATGAAATTAATTAAAGTAAGTCTAATTGAATTATATTTTAAGTATAAATGAATTATTAAACTAGGTCCAATAAAATTAACCTAGTAGTTCAAGAACAGAGTTAATTTATTGGTCCATGTTATAATTGAACTAGCTCAACGCATATTTTAATTAAATGTACCATATGATAGTTAATGTTAGCCCAATGAAATGAATAAATTGAGCCCAAACAAATTAAATGAATGAGCCCAATAGAATTAATTACTAAGTCCAGAGTGGAGCCCAAATTAGGTCAATGTGTTGGTCAATATATATATATATATATATATATATATATATATATATATATATATATATATATATATATGTATATAATTGCAATAAAAATATGGTAGCAAAAATAGACCATTTGACCGATACATAGGGGCCCCACTAGGGGGTGGCTTGTAGCTTATGGTTGCTTAAAAAATCTTCTCAAGGACTAAGTGGTTCAACCATTCCAATAACCTTAGTCAATCACCTAGTCAATCCATTAAATAGTAAGCTCACTTAGGCTCTCAATCAACTAAATAGTTGATTAAGAATGTTAATGAAGGGTTACCAAAGTGCTATAAATAGAATGCTCTACCAAATGGATATTGTTGACGCCTGATTCTGTCCAGCTGTCTTGGTGGCCGTCCGGGAAGAATACTTGCACAAAAGTCCTAACGGCTTGGGCCGTTAGTGGACTCCTCCAGTGTGAGTGTTAGTGAAGGTTTCAAGATAGGTCAACAATGGAGGCTTTGAGTATCTAGTATAGTAGAATAATGTGCGTAACCCTTACCTCCACTATTGACCGGATATTTATAGCACTTACTTAACACTTACCAGTCCTATTAGGAATGTCCATCAGAGAAGTAGTAATGAAATAGATAAGTGGCTATCCTACATCTCTTAGGATGCAAGACTCCTACTCCGATTCAGATTAGATATAATAAGTCATTGCTATCCGAATGGATTTAGGAACTGTACCCAAGCCTATCAGACTTTGGAGTCCTCATAATAAACTGCCAAGCTGATGGTCTGTTAGGCCTAGCCCAATACGAATTACCTTATCAGGTCCGGCGAAATATCCATCCTAACATGGCCCCCCACTCCTCCAGTATATAAATGTGCTGGAGGAGTAGAATAAAACATTCTGAAGATATATGTAAGCGGACGGATCCATTGAGAAATTAACTTTTCGGGACTCCAGATGTATGGACAACGGCAATATCAGACAGAAGACAGACCCTCATTAAACATTACATATGAATCCAGGGGCAAACTAATAGAGGAGGAAAACTCCTTCAAGAACTAAAAAGCATCGAACCGAAGGGAAAGCTATTCGGGAACCCGGAGGTATCAGACCGAAGAGAAAACTCCTTCGAGAACCCGTAGGTGTCAAACTGAAGGGAAAGCTCTTTTGATTACCCGGAGGTATCAAACCGAAGGGAAAGTTCCTTCGAGAACTCGGAGGTATCAGACCGAAGGGAAAGCTCCTTCGAGAACCCGGAGGTATCAGATCGAAGGGATAGTCATGTCAAGAAACCCTAGACGACTGCACATCGAATTATAAGAGTTGGGCCTTATATTGCAACTAGTCCCCAAAGCTTTGGTCTTTAAACCCACAGAAACTGGCCCAACTGTCTACACAAACGATTCAGCTTCCGCCTTGTGAATTTCAAAAGCCATGTTAGGACAGCTGGCAATGGGCACAGGGGCTGAATCATTTATTGTACTGCCGTAATCCCTGTAAACACGCCCCGTTCGTTAGATCAATATCATCCTGTCCGTTGAGTGAAGAATAAAATAAAAGAAATCATTTCAATCATCATTTTATCGGAAACGGCTGAATTTTGAAGAAAAGACATCCAGCAGAGAAACTCCTATCTTTTCATCAAAGTTCCATCATTCCAGACCTGCTCCCCTCCGATATCGATCCATCGATCTTCCTCTCAGCACCAAGTAAGTTCTCTGCCCCCTACTCTTCAATACTTTACAATGGTTGAAAGCACACAAAGCACGAGAGCACAAGCTTCGTCTTCCCGGGCTGAAGACGAAGTCATAGTCGCTGAACCGTGGATCCCAGAGGGTCAACCATGGAAACCCATAGTTATCGAGCGGATGAGGGACGTAGAAGAGTATAATAGGATTAAATATTTCACTATCTTATATAGAGTAACGAACACCCCCTCTTCCATCCGAAATCACCACTTCGACCTAGTCCAAACAGAGTTTTACATCCCTGAATCGTACGAGATTAAAAGGTATGGAGCCGGCGAAAGAATATACTATTAACTCGAAGGGGGGTGGATTCCTATCCATCGGCAAGTGCTGATCTACGGGGTTTGATTCCCTCTTCGCCCCTTCATACTGGAGTTACTGCATGTAACATGACTTAGCTTGACCCAACTATCTCCCAATTCCTTCATCCACCTGAACAACTTCATCGCCTTCTGTCTCTCTGAGTCGACCCCCCCCAGCCATTGACTTCTTTTTTCAATTCTTTTCAATCACTAACACCAAGGAGAAGGGATTCTTCCAAGTGATAAAGAACTCCGGAAGAGAAACCGTAATGGAGACCCCATCGAGTAATAAGGGGTGGCACGGAGACTGGTTTTTTATTAGGGGATCAGACACTGAGATGGTAGGACCTTGGGCAAACCCGAACAAACACCAGCTGAATCCGAAGAGGATATCTCAAGCACGGTTAGAGGCGTTTCGAGGTCTTATACTCCAAGAGACCGTCTATGAAGTGGAACCGGGATCTTCTTAATGACCAAGACTTGTTATATTCCTTTGGCTGTAAGTCCTTTTTTCGTGCTTGTTTACTCGTTCTGTACCAATTAAGACACTCATTTTCTTTGATTGTGTGGCAGTGGTTGATTAAGGGAAAAACCCCAACAATGAAGCCATCCTCGAGGCAGCGGGAGCCCCGAGGGAGAAACTGAGCAGGGCTGAGAAATTGAAGGCGGCCCATAATCTGAGGGCTGCTAAATCCAGAAACCTTACTGTAGACACCCAAATTTTGCACTTTTGCACTAACCCTGACAGGAGGGCAAAATCGTCACTTGACCCGACATACAAAAAGGAAGGTAGACCCCAACACGAAGCCACCTCAACGACTTATGGTCAAAGCTGCCACAACGAACAACGAGCATCAGGTTACTTGAGACAAGGCAAACAGCTGATCCAGAAAGAACCTGATTTGATCACCAAAGACGACAAATGGCCACTACGCTTACGGTAGTCGGGGGTCTCGATCCCCGGTGAGCGATCGTATAAGGGGGCAGTGCCCCCTGAAAGCCAAGCACAAAGAGCAAATTCTATATCAAGTCGCAGCCCTCCGAACGAGCCTCCCAGAACAATATAGCATGTTTCCCAGGGATTCCCGGATTGCAAAATACGAGCCTTCCAGCGAAAAATGAAAGACCGACATCACTACACGAGAGTCGAGGCAGCACCGAAGCCGACTGCAGATGGAACTGTGGCTGGCCGCGGATGAAACTGCGGCTGGCCGCAGCTGCACCTACGGCCAAGATCTAAGTTCTACATCGCCACTTCCAGTAGCATTTTCCATCAGACGGGAAAAGAAAGAAAAAAAAAGGGACGCGAGAAGAAAAGAGAGAGAAAGGAGACGACGGGGGGAGAGAAAAAAAGAGAAGAAGAGAGAAAAAAATGTGAGATTCTTCATCTTTTGTACAATCTTATACTAAGTATTGTATCCTATTTTGATTTCCAAGTGTTAAAGCATCTATTTCATCATTTGGAATGTGAAAAAATTCAGAATTTCATAGCTTTGTTGTGCTTTATCTAGTAAATCTTTTAGATCTAGTTTCATTTCGTTCCTATTGCGTTTGTTGGGTGGATCTACTATAGATCCGAAAATATTTGGTGCATTGCTATTTAAATAGTTTGATTTTGTGTATTTTAAAGTTAGATCCAATGTAGTTAATATATGTTGTAGATCTGTGGATTAGGGACGGTTAGGGAAGATTTATTGCGGATGGAATCTCCTCCTAACCACCCGATGATATCCTTTTAGTTTATTTTATGGCTTTCACGTATGTAGCGACCGTGATGCGCCTTTATGTAAATATGTAAATTTTTGGGCCTTAAAACGACATCGAGTCGAAAGTCGGGTTTAAGGCCCCGTAATAGTGAAATATGTGACTGTGGGTGTTTGGAATTATTTGGATGGCTCACATGCCCATGAATAGCCTCAACGCTAGTTTAATGCTTGGTTTTCCCTTTTGACACGAGAAAATGATTTTGAAATGAAATGATGAAGCTTTTTATAAAATCAAGCAAACTAAGATATTAGATCATCTGTAGGCTAAAATAAAACTGGAAGTATCGGATGAGCTTCATTCCTATTTGGCGAAGGATTTGAAAATCTTATTTTCACAAATGTCATCCTCAAAGATTTTGTTATCAAAAAATCGAAAGCTTAAAAATGAACTTTCAAAGAACGAATCGAATCCTTCGTGCATAGGGTCAACGAGTCTTCAGAAGTACTTTCGAGAAATAAAGCATTCCAACGATTTTCATAGGCACCCACACATACACACGCGTACAAACACACATTTTAGGATTTAAAGGAAAGGAAAACATTAAGATAGCGGTAACCGGGTTTCACGAAAGTCGGGGGGTGCCTAACACCTTCCCCTTGCTTAAGCAAGCCCCTGAACTCTATGAATCTCGGTTCGCAGACCAATTAATTCGGAGTCATACATGAGCAAGCGATTACGAAAACAAAATTCGGATGAGTTGGTACATCCATTTCAAATATACCAATTGGCGACTCTGGTCAATTGGCTCATCATAAAATCGATCTTTCAAACCCCGTCGACACTCAAGCCGAACCCTTTTCAAAACCACATCTCAATCCAAAGGCTAAAATTGGGAAGGGTAAATTATAAATAACGAAACGACTTTTTTCGGCGTCGACACTTACCGAAGAAGTCCCTGTGATAAAAGCAGTGATAGGGCCCTCCTCGATGTACGACACTGCAGAACCTTCCCAGGAGGCTACCGTTGTTCCCGAAGAGCCTAGGCCAGAAAAACGCAGGACGAAGAGAAGAAGGTTGGTGTTGAAGTCTTCATTGGAGGCATGAGCTGAACCAGTTTCACTTCCTCCCCATTCTCCAAGCAATCAACCTGAGCTGGCCCTCACTGGACAATCGGGAGAAACCTCTGTCCCTCCTCAAACTACTATAAGAGATGTCCCCGAGGAACAGGATCCTCTAAATGCACACCAAAACGACCCTGTCATTCCTCCAGTGACAACCGAAGAGAGAACAACCGGAGAAGGATCGAATCTGAATAGCCTGGGTTCTTCCATAGTTCCCTTTGCTGCAACTGGGTATGAAGATGCCAATCTGAAAACGTTAATGGAGATGTTATTCTCCTTCCATGCAAAGGTGAAAACTTCTCCCTGACTTGCCTTTTGGTCTTAATTTACAATAGTCCTCTATTGCCTAATCATCCGAACATCGTATTACAGGGAAACGCCGTTCTCCTGCGAGTGTCTGATGAGCAGAAGGCTCTAAAGAGGAAACTCAAAGAAAGTCTGAGTGAGGGCTCCAAAGTGGTGAAGAATCATTAAAAAACTCGGGAGCAGCTGAAAGCTCTTCATGAAGCTTTTCACATCATGAGGAAGGACTATGAAGAGACACGGAAGATGCGAGCCGAGAAAGATGAAGAGATCAGTCGCCTTCAGGCCCGGCTTTATGACTCTGAGAAGAGAAGGACCCAAGCAATTGAATTGGCTGAGGCTAGGGAGCTCAAGAGAGTTCTTCCCAAGGAGAATCGTGTCGAGCTTGAAGCTCAAATGCAGAGGCAAAAGGAGCTCATTGATCAAGCCGAAAGCCTTTCCACTCTTCAAACCGACCGGCTGAAAAACCTTACAGATAATATTGAACGGATCGTCGAAGGTTGGGCTGCCAAGGAAGCCGATTGGATGAGAGGGCCGATAGCTTCCGCTTCCCCGAACGTCCTAACTCCCAAGCTCAAACGAAAAGTCATTGATAAGTACAAGGCCTCGAACGAGTTTCAGACTGACATCTTTCATAGCTTTGTTGTGCTTTTTCTAGTAAATCTTTTAGATCTAGTTTCATTTCGTTCCTATTGCGTTTGTTGGGTGGATCTATTATAGATCCGAAAATATTTGGTGCATTGCTATTTAAATAGTTTGATTTTGTGTATTTTAAAGTTAGATCCAATGTAGTTAATATATGTTGTAGATCTGTGGATTAGGGACGGTTAGGGAGGATTTATTACGGATGGAATCTCCTCATAACCACCCGATGATATCCTTTTAGTTTATTTTATGGCTTTCACGTATGTAGCGACCGTGATGCGCCTTTATGTAAATATGTAAATTTTTGGGCCTTAAAACGACATCGAGTCGAAAGTCAGGTTTAAGGCCCCGTAATAGTGAAATATGTGACTGTGGGTGTTTGGAATTATTTGGATGGCTCACATGCCCATGAATAGCCTCAACGCTAGTTTAATGCTTGGTTTTCCCTTTTGACACGAAAAAATGATTTTGAAATGAAATGATGAAGCTTTTTATAAAATCAAGCAAACTAAGATATTAGATCATCCGTAGGCTGAAATAAAACTGGAAGTATCGGATGAGCTTCATTCCTATTTGACGAAGGATTCGAAAATCTTATTTTCACAAATGTCATCCTCAAAGATTTTGTTATCAAAAAAGCGAAAGCTTAAAAATGAACTTTCAAAGAACGAATCGAATCCTTCGTGCTTAGGGTCAACGAGTCTTCAGAAGTACTTTCGAGAAATAAAGCATTCCAACGATTTTCATAGGCACCCACACATACACACGCGTACAAACACACATTTTAGGATTTAAAAGAAAGGAAAACATTAAGATAGCGGTAACCGGGTTTCACGGAAGTCGGGGGGTGCCTAACACCTTCCCTTTGCTTAAGCAAGCCCCCGAACTCTATGAATGTCGGTTCGTAGACCAATTAATTCGGAGTCATACATGAGCAAGCGATTACGAAAACAAAATTCGGATGAGTTGGTACATCCATTTCAAATATACCAATTGGCGACTCTGGTCAATTGGCTCATCATAATATCGATCTTTCAAACCCCGTCGACACTCAAGCCGAACCCTTTTCAAAACCACATCTCAATCCAAAGGCTAAAATTGGGAAGGGTAAATTATAAAAAACGAAACGGCTTTTTTCGGCGTCAACACTTATCGAAGAAGTCCCTGTGATAAAAACAGTGATAGGGCCCTCCTCGATGTACGACACTGCAGAACCTTCCCAGGAGGCTACCGTTGTTCCCGAAGAGCCTAGGCCAGAAAAACGCAGGACGAAGAGAAGAAGGTTGGTGTTGAAGTTTTCATTGGAGGAAAGAGCTGAACCAGTTCCACTTCCTTCCCATTCTCCAAGCAATCAGCCTGAGCTGGCCCTCACTGGACAATCGGGAGAAACCTCTGTCCTTCCTCAAACTACTATAAGAGATGTCCCCGAGGAACAGGATCCTCTAAATGCACACCAAAAAGACCCTGTCATTCCTCCGGTGACAACCGAAGAGAGAACAACCGGAGAAGGATCGAATCTGAATAGCATGGGTTCTTCCATAGTTCCCTTTGCTGCAACTGGGTATGAAGATGTCGATCTGAAAACTTTAATGGAGTTGTTATTCTCCTTCCATGCAAAGGTGAAAACTTCTCCCTGACTTGCCTTTTGGTCTTAATTTACAATAGTCCTCTATTGCCTAATCATCCGAACATCGTATTACAGGGAAACGCCGTTCTCCTTCGAGTGTCTGATGAGCAGAAGGCTCTAGAGAGGAAACTCAAAGAAAGTCTTAGTGAGGGCTCCAAAGTGGTGAAGAATCATTAAAAACCTCGGGAGCAGCTGAAAGCTCTTCATGAAGCTTTTCACATAATGAAAAAGGACTATGAAGAGACACGGAAGATGCGAGCCAAGAAAGATGAAGAGATCAGTCGCCTTCAGGCCCAGCTTTATGACTCTGAGAAGAGAAGGACCCAAGCAATTGAATTGGCTGAGGCTAGGGAGCTAAGAGAGTTCTTCCTGAGGAGAATCGTGTCGAGCTTGAAGCTCAAATGCAGAGGCAAAAGGAGCTCATTGATCAAGCTGAAAGCCTTTCCACTCTTCAAACCGACCGACTAAAAAACCTTACAGATAATATTGAACGGATCGTCGAAGGTTGGGCTGCCAAGGAAGCCGATTGGATGAGAGGGCCGATAGCTTTCGCTTCCCCGAACGTCCTAACTCCCAAGCTCAAACGAAAAGTCATTGATAAGTACAAGGCCTCGAACGAGTTTCAGACTGACATCTATGCATCCGTGGTGAACAAGTTTAATGATGGCTTTGAATTTGCTCGAGAATTGGTTAGGGGAAAGGGTCATGATCCCGATCAGTTAGGAATTGTAATTCCTGCAGATTTACTTATTTTTTTCGTTAACTTTTGTAATTCTTGAGGACTTCATTATTTTTAATTCTGATTTTAGAAATTGAATGATTATACTTTATCTTTTCTCATGAGTTCAGTTTTATCATCTATGTGCATGATTGCTTACTTATACTACTTTGCCCCCCCCCCCCCCGCTAGCTTAATCGGATGTAGATCTAAGGAGGATAGGGGATGAACTTTAAAAGAAACTTGTATCAAAACAGTAATACCAAAAGAAGATGTAAAAGAGTCTCATTAATATCGAAAAGATAATCATGTATCTGCTAAAAACATAGCCTCTTGAAAAAATAATCTAAGTACAAATCCTATCTGCTTCAAATTTAGCCTCAAAATTTGACTAAGTACAAAATGTGGACTACTGATAATACTTACAAAGCCGAATAGCGTGCCAAGTATTTGGAACACATTTTCCATCTATGCATTAAAGCTTGTAAGTTCCAGCCCGCAACACTTCGATCAATAAATATGGACCTTCCCATGTGGGCATCAATTTACCAGTTTCCCGAGGTGTGGATGCCTCAGCTTGCTGAAGGACCAGGTCACCCACATTAAAGGACCTGTTTTTGACTTTTTTGTTGAAGTGTCGAGCAGTTCGTTGTTGATAGGTAGCTAATCTGAGGACCATTGAATCACGCTCATCTTCCAGTAAGTCAAGTTTCAGCCGAAGTCCTTCGCTATTAAGAACATCGTCGAAGTTTAGGACTCTAGGTGTAGGCACCCCGATCTCAATAGGTATCAGGGCTTCAGAACCATAGACCAATTTAAAGGATGTCTCCCTAGTGGTAGTCTGAGGAGTTGTTCTGTAGGCCCAGAGAACATGTAAAAGTTCCTCGGGCCATGCGCCTTTCGCATCTTCCAATCTTCTTTTTATGCCGTGAAGAAGTGTTATGTTGGTAACTTCTACTTGACCATTTGCTTGTGGATGAGCTACCGAAGTCCGATGATGCTGAATGTTAAGTTCGTCTAAGAATCCTTCAAATATCTTGCCGACAAACTGAAGCCCATTATTCGAGACCAGAATCATCGGAATGCCGAACCGGTAGACTACTTGCTCTTTGAAAATTGGAGACATGTTTGCTCAATTATTCTGGCGAGTGGTTTGGCTTCTACCCACTTAGTGAAATAGTCGATGGCGACGACCACAAACTTCACTTGTCCCTTACCTTGTGGAAGCGAACCCAAGATGTCTATTCCCCAGACGGCAAAGGGTATCGGAGAGAGTATCAGAGCGAGTTCTTCGGGAGGTTGACGTGGGACGGATGCAAAAATTTGGCACTTGTGACATTTTTTGACGAAGTCTTTGGCATCCTCGAGCATGGTCGGCCAAAAATATCCTGTAGCAAAATTTTATGTGCAAGTGCCTTTGCTCCCACATGATCCCCGCAAATTCCTTCATAAACTTCCCGAAGAGCGTAATCGGATTCCCTCGGGTCGAGACACCGAAGCAATAGGGAAGAGTAAGATTGTCGATATAACTGATCATTTATGATACAATATTTGGAGGACTTGTATTTTATTCTTCGGGCCACAGACTTATCTTCGGGTAGTTCCCCTATTAGAAGGAATTTAAAGATTGGGGTCGTCCAAGATTCTTCTTGTTCAATATCCATTACTGTCTGAACCATAGTGCTCGGATGTTGAAGATCTTCTAAATATACCGCTCCATCTAACTCGCCTTGATCGGTGGTTGCCAATTTAGAACGGGCATCGACCATTGTATTTTTCGATCTGACTATGCCTATAATCTGATATTTCGGGAAAAATGCCAATAATGACCGTACCAGTTGAAGATATGCCTGTAAGTGAACCTCTTTTTCTTCATACTCCCCCAAGACTTGTTTTACTACCAGTTGGGAATCACTGTAAATGACCAAGTTCTTCACTTCCAGGCTTCGGGCCAGTTTCAATCCTGCCACTAATGCTTCATACTCGGCTATATTGTTAATGGCGTTGAACCTAAACCGCATCGATTGTTGCACTTTAAAGCCTTCCGGTGAGGTGAGGATTACGCCTGCCCCGCTTCTTGTTCCAGTAGCGGATCCATCCACGAACAATGTCCATACCATTTCTTCGGGAGTTTCTATAGTGCCATGACTATCTGAGGTTTCCTTTTCTGATTCATTGGGAAAAGAGCATTCAATGATAAAGTCGATGAGCGCTTGAGCTTTGATAGTCATTCGAGGACGAAATTCTATGTTGAATTGGCTCAGCTCTATAGCCCAAGCTGCCAATCTACCCGATGATTTCGACCTGTAGAGAACTTTTCGAAGAGGCCGATCAGTGAGGATGAGAATAGTCCGCCCTTGAAAATAATGTCGGAGCTTCCGACTAGAAATGACTAACGCGTAAGCCAACTTCTCTAGGTTTGGATATCTCATTTTGTCATCCTAAAGAGCATGGCTTACGTAATAGACAGGTTTTTGCCCCTCAGAATCTTCCCTTATTAAGGCGGACTCAATTGCCAAAGATGTGGCAGACAGGTACAGTTGTAGATTTTCTTTGGCGAGGGCTTTACTAAGTATTGGGGGAGAAGAGATATACCTTTTAATATGATCAAAAGCCTCGTGGCAGTCTTCGGTCCAGAGAAATGCCTTTTGATTCTGAGCTCCCTTCAAAGTGCCGAAGAAAGGGAGGCACTTCTCAGTTAAGCAAACCACAAACCGACGAAGAGCTGCCAACCTCCCCATCAACTGTTGAACTTCTTTGAAACTCTTCGGAGGCTGCATTTCTAGGATAGCCGATATTTTTTCGGGATTTGCCTCTATCCCTTTTTGGCTAACCATATATCCTAAGAACTTGCCTGACCCGAGGCCAAAAGTGCACTTTGTTGGGTTAAGTCTCATGTTGTGGGATCTGACATTCTTGAAGCATTCTTTCAGGTTTGATAAATGGTCTTCTTCCTTCATGCTATGAACGATCATGTCATCCACATAGACCTCCATGTTCCTCCCAATTTGGTCGTGGAATACTCTATTCATCATTCGTTCGTAAGTGGCTCCGACATTGATTAAGTCGAAGGACATGACTTTGTAGGTATAGATGGCTCGATGGGTGATGAAAGCTGTCTTCGGTATATCGCTTTCAAGCATGGCGATTTGATTATACCCCGAGAAAACATCCAGGAAGCTCATTATTGCATGTCTCGACATAGAGTCTATTAACTGGTCGATGCTCGGGAGAGGATAGTAGTCTTTAAGACACGCCTTGTTCATATTTGTATAATCCACACACATCCTCCACTTCCCATTATGTTTTTTAACCAGCACCACATTGGCGAGCCATTCTGGATATATAATTTCAAAAATAAAGTCAGCAGCCAAAAGTTTATTAATTTCTTCGTCAATTACCTTTTGTCTTTCAGGAGCTATATTCCTTCATTTCTGCTTGATGGGTTTTGAGCTTGGGCTCACACTTAGTTGGTGCACGGCCACGGTCTTATCAATGCCTGGCATGTCGATCAGGACCCATGCAAAGATGTTCGAATACTCCTGCAAGAGAGCGACCAGCCGAGTTTTATTGTCTTTCTGAAGGCCGATTCCAATCTGTACGGTTTTCTCATCGTCTTCTTGAAATAATGGAACCTCGACTGTGTCTTCCGCAGGTGTTGCTATTGGCTCGGTACATCCCTCGATAAAAGGTTCAAGCTCGATCTTCATGGTGGCTTTCTACTTATTGTCTGATAGGGGATGTCTGGATGGTCTGTAGATAACATCTTCGGGAAATATCCTGATCGCCGACTGATTCCCCGATCCCATTTTTGGTTGGAAATTTCATTATAAAATGAGGGATTGAGGTTATTGCTTTCAGTGTCGACAATGTTGTTCTTCCCAAGATGGCGTTGTAGTTGCTTTTTACTTGAACTACGTAGAAATGGACCATAATGGAAGCTTGCTTCGGGGTTGTCCCGAAGATCACACACAAATCAATCGTCCCCGCTATGCGGACTGGGTTATTTCTGAACTCGTATAAGGGAGACTCATTGCAGATCTCCAGCTTTCTTCCTCCTAAGTCTAACCGATTGTATGCTCGACTGTGGAGTACATCGACTGAAGTCCCATTATGAACAAACATCCTCTTCATATCCATGGTTCTGACCTGAGCTGTAATGACCAGTGCGTCTTGGTGGGGAGTAACCATTCCTGATGGGTAGTCATCATCGAAAAAGGTTATGGGGTCAGTCTTGGTGTTCGGTAATTTGCCAGACACTTGATGGACATCTCTCCCAAATGCCTTTCTTTTTCGGTTGGAGAGGGCGGAGATTGATCCTCTAGAAATGACATCAACAACACCTCTTGCCTCCGTGATCGGTGGTGGAGGTTCGAGTCGGTCAAATACCGATGGTCGGTAAGAATCGGTAACATAGCTGTCTAGATTACCCAACCGGACTTGTTTTTCCAAGAAATCTTTTAGTTGGTAACACTCTTCGGTGTCATGATAGGTACAATACATCCCCATTCTTCTGTCTCGTAAAAACTCGTATCTTCAGGGGTTTCTCATAGAAGGGTTCATTTTTTATCGCTTTCACGATATTGCTTTTATTGGTATTCAGGGGCGTGTAATCCTTTTCGTTACCCCTTCTGTCCCTCGGGGGATCGTTCTTCTACTGCCAATCTCCGTTGGAATCTTTCTTGTCATTCCCCTTTTTGCTATTACTGTTGGATTTCTTTTCGGTACTATCGCCTTCGGGGTCTCTTTGGTGAAAATCACCTGTGTTTCTCGAAGAACCCCGAAGATTGGCGAGAGCCTCTTCCAATTTCACGAACTTGTCCACCTTTTCGTAAGTTTCTGACAAAGTTTCGGGAGCCTTTGAGATAAACTCCTCGATTAACCTGCTGGATTTATCCACATTCAATCCCATGGTTAAAAATTGCATTACCTACTTCGGGTCGATTCCATTGATTTCAGACACAGCCTCCCAGAATCTTTTGACGTACTGCCGAAGAGTTTCATTCGGCCTCTGTTTTATTTGTAGGAGGGAAGTCATTATCCGGGCACGTCTTTTGTTGCTCCCGAAATGGGTATGGAATTTCTCTTACAGCTCTTCCCATAATTTAATAGACCCGGATGGGAGGGAAGTGACCCATTCTCTAGCAGTCTTCTTCAGAGTGGATAGAAATAGGTGGCACATTGCCACGACATCATGTCCATGAAAGTGCATGGCTTGCTCGAAGGAGTAAGTGTGATCGTGGGGGCCTCCTGTTCCGTTATACATCTCCAGAGTGGGTACTTTGCGGCTTCGATCGATCTTAGCTTCTTCTAACTTTTTTGAGAATGGGGATAATCGGGCCTTCTTGGATCCATAATACTTATCCAAGGCCTTCTTTGGTGAGGATTCCCTAGTATGGCTGTCATGGCTTCGCTTATCTCCCTTATCTCTCTTGGAAGGTGATCGGGCTCGCTTCCGCAAGTCTTTTGTCTAGATTAACCTGGAACGGGCTGGCTCCCTATCCCGATCCTGTTCACCACCTTCACGTCTGATGAGCGGGTTTTATACCTGCGAATTAGTACGTCTAACTTAATATTTTATGAGTTTTTGAGAGTTATTATTGCTTATATTTATGAATTTTATGGTCCCTAATGTCTCGTCGGTGTTTTGTAGGATTTTTGAGCTGAAAGGGCAAAATGGTAATTTTCACAAAAGACTACCGCCGCAGCGGTGGATTCGACCGCCGCGGCGGTCGACCATGCTGTTTTCTGACGAGATATTTGCTACTTAAGAGGCAAGGTGGCTTGACCTAGCTAATCAGTTTTGCACGTTTGAGAGCTCTTTTTCTTCATTTCTTCTAGCCTTCAAAGCCACTTGGATTGGTGTTAAGCTCAAGAACAAGAAGACTCATCAAGCTTGGATTGCTATATTGTGAAGGGAGTTTTAGTGTTTGAAACTTGTGTTTTAGGAAGTTTCATTCATTTTAGTTATCTTCATTCTATGTATTTAAGCCTAATGAGTAACTTGTTAATGATTCTTAGTCATTTAGCTATGAACTAACTTCATTTCTAGGATCACAATGGATCTCACTACTAGATTTTAATGGAATATCTTTTTTTTTTATGTGAATGGATTGCTAATGAATGATTATCATGCTTTGTTCTTCATGTATGGATTATGTACTTTGTATGTATTGTGTGGTTGTTTATGATATTGAAAAATGGATTAAATAACTAGGCCTAAAGCATGATAGTACTTGTAGGTTGTTTTATCTTCGGATGAGAGCCTAATTTGTATCTCGGATAGGAATATACCGGTGTATCTTGTGTAACCTTGTTGAGAAGTGCTTTTATCACCATCTTGCTAAGTTAGGTCACATAGGAATATAGTGAACTAATTAGTAGGGTGTGATTCATTTAACTATCGGAAGAGGTTATTGGTTGCTTATTTTCTCTGGTTATCATTCGAGCGATCTTAGCATTGAAAAGAGAGGTGTGAGGGTTAAATGAGGTAGTGAGTGAAGTTGTGATCTTAGCTTGTTTTAATCGAATCTTTGTCGCTACGTTTTTATTATTTTAGGTTATTGTGTTAACAAAAAAACTCGCCATCTTAATCATAGTTTAAATCGGATTAGATTGCTTTAAGATTGCTATGCAGATATCGTTAGTATAACTCCTCGAGGGATCGACAATTTACTTTCATTATATTACTTGGTGACCGCGTATACTTGCGCGTACATTCATTCAAACGAATCCGGAATCGCGTGCTTTTTATAGGTACCGATTTCGCTCAACAAGTTTTTGGCGCCGTTGCCGGGGAGTTATTTATCTAATTTCTCTGCATCATTAAGCTTTATCAATTTAATCTTAGTTTAAACTATTACATTTGTCTAACTTATTTTATTTGTATTTTTATTTTTGTTTTCTTCCAGGTACTCTTGATTGTGCATGCTTCCTTTTCAAGATCCTAATCTCGTACTTTTTGATCCTGAGATTGAAAGAACTCTGCGTATATTGAGAAAAGAAAAGAGAAGTCAAGTTATTCACCATCAAGATACAATGGCGGAAGAAGATTATAAAACTTTGCGGGAATATGCTATGCCGCAAGTTACCGATCTTCATACAAGCATCAATAGGCCAGCCATTGTTGCTGTTAACTTTGAGATCAGGCAAGGCACTTTCCAAATGATTCAAAATCATGTGCAGTTCGGTGGGTTGCCTAATGAGGACCCGAATGATCATCTGGTAAAATTTCTGGAAATCTGTGACACATTCAGATATCAAGGGGTTTCTGAAGACGCTCTCAGACTCCGTCTGTTCCCTTTCACGTTGCATGATAAGGCAAAGAGTTGGTTGCATTCTCTACCAGCAGGCTCTATTAGCACCTGGGCTGATCTAGCTCAGAAATTCTTGGCTAAATTCTTTCCGCCTGCCAGAACAACAAGGATGCGAAATGACATCACAGCCTTTAGCCAACAGGATGCGGAGCCTCTCTATGAAATGTGGGAGCGTTTTAAGGATCTTCTCAGAAGATGCCCCCACCATGGTATTCCTAAATGGTTACAAGTCCAGACATTCTATAACGGTTTATCTAATTCTACCAGACAAAGTGTGGATGCTGCAGCTGGCGGAGCCTTAATGGGAAAAAGTTATGATGAAGCGCTTGAACTGTTGGAAATTATGGCAGCAAATAACTATCAGTGGCCTGCTGAAAGGTTCACTCCAAGGAAGGTAGCGGGAATGCATGAAGTGGATGCAGTTACTTCTTTATCTGCACAAGTGGCAGCGCTTGCTCGAAAAATTGACAATATGGGAACAAAACCTGTGCAGAGTGTAACAGTGATATGTGACATATGTGCTGGAGAACATCCTAGTGAGCAATGTGCCATCAAGGCAGAATCAGTGCAGTATGTCAGTAATTACAATCGGCAGCAAAACACTAATGTGCCGTCACATTATTATCCTGGAGTGAGGAATCATCCTAATTTCTCGTGGAGCAATAACAATAATCAAGGACAATCTTCATCCTCGAGGCAGCCATATCCTCCAGGATATCAAAATTACAATCCACAGCAGCAACAACCACAGCAGCTACAATCAACTCAACAACAACAACAACCACCTCCACAACATCAACAAGCTCCTTCTCCTCCTCCTCCTACGGAAAAGAAAGCTAACTTGCAGGAACTTCTGACTAGATACATTTCACAGAGTGAGACAAGGAGCAACAACCAAGACATTGCTATAAGGAACCTTGCAACCCAAGTGGGGCAACTTGCTAATGCTATGAACAATCGTCCGCAAGGAACTTTGCCTAGTGACACTGAGGTCAATCCAAAAAGGGATGGCAAAGAGCAATGCAAAGCAGTCACACTGCGCAGTGGTAGACCCTTAATGAATACCACTGGAGAAACTACTACTGTGCCACCAAGTCTAACGGAAGAGGAAGTGGTTGTTGAGACAGAAAACACAACAGCTGGAACTCCTGAAATTGTGGAAGAAGTCCAAGAGCGAAGTTCCATAGTCAAAAAAACCCTTCCAAGAGTTCAACCCATGCCATTTCCTCAAAGGCAGCAAAAGCAGAAACTGGATAAACAGTTTTCGAAATTCTTGGAGGTATTGAAAAAGCTTCACATAAACATTCCATTTGCTGAAGCTTTGGAGCAAATGCCGAGCTATATGAAATTCATGAAGGATATACTGTCCAAGAAGAGGAAGCTTGGTTATTATGAGACAGTTGCTCTGACGGAGGAATGTAGTGCAATTCTACAGAATAAGCTTCCTCCCAAGCTAAAGGATCCCGGGAGTTTCAATATTCCGTGCTCTATTGGAAGTGAATTCAGTGGAAAAGCTTTATGTGATCTTGGAGCAAGCATCAATCTGATGCCCTTGTCTATCTATAGGAAGTTGGGGTTGAACGAAGCAAAGCCTACCAGTGTTACTCTACAACTTGCTGATAGATCTCTGACTTACCCGAAGGGAATCGTGGAAGACGTGCTGGTAAAGGTTGACAAGTTTATCTTTCCAGCTGACTTTATAGTTCTGGACTTTGAGGAGGACAGGGAAGTCCCTATTATATTAGGGCGTCCATTTCTAGCCACGGGGAGAACTATTATCGATGTTCAGAAGGGAGAGCTCACTATGAGGGTACAATATCAAGAAATAAAGTTCAATGTCTTCAAATCTATGAAGTTCCAAGTGATTCCGAAGAATGCTTTAGAGTCGATGTGGTTGACAAGTTTGTCCAGGAAGTTTTCATGAAAACTTGTGTTCCTGATCCGTTGGAAGCTTTGATCATTAGAACCACGATTGCAGAAGATCCTACTCATACAGAATGCATGAAATATTTGGATTCGGCTCCTCGATTTGCCAAATTCAAACCGCACTATGAAGCTTTGGAACAGCCAGGAACTTCTGTTTCAAATTTATCTAAAGAGGAAGCACCGATATTGGAGCTCAAACCATTGCCAAATCATTTGAGGTATGCATTTCTGGAAAAAGAATCTACTTATCCTGTTGTAATATCTGCAGCTTTAAATGAGGAACAGGAGAGTAAACTTTTAAGTGTGCTGAGGAAGTATAAAACGGCTTTAGGGTGGACTATATCAGACATCAAAGGCATTAGTCCATCCTTCTGTATGCACAAAATTCTGATGGAGGAGGACAGCAAGCCGACTGTGGAACATCAGAGAAGGCTCAACCCTATCATGAAAGAGGTTGTTAAGAAGGAGATTTTGAAATTGCTAGATGCTGGGATAATATATCCTATCTCCGACAGTGCGTGGGTGAGTCCTGTCCAGTGTGTACCCAAGAAAGGAGGGATGACAGTCGTCAGGAATGAGCAGAATGAGTTGATACCAACAAGGACAGTGACTGGTTGGAGGGTGTGCATGGACTACAGAAAGCTAAACAAAGCTACAAGAAAAGATCACTTTCCATTGCCATTCATTGACCAAATGTTGGACAGGCTGGCGGGTCACGAGTACTACTGTCTCCTAGATGGCTACTCGGGTTATAATTAGATAGCTATTGCACCTGAGGACCAGGAAAAGACAACCTTCACCTGCCCCTACGGGACGTTTGCATTCAGACGAATGTCGTTTGGGCTTTGCAATGCACCGGCAACATTTCAAAGGTGCATGATGGCCATCTTTTCTGGCATGGTGGAGCATAACGTGGAAGTCTTCATGGACGATTTCTCTATATTCGGGGACTCTTTTGAGCTATGCCTAGAGAATTTGATTCTTGTGCTGAAACGCTGTGTAGAGACGAATCTAATTCTAAACTGGGAAAAATGCCATTTCATGGTACAGGAAGGAATTATCCTTGGGCACAAAGTCTCAGAAAAAGGGTTGGAGGTTGACAAGGCAAAGCTGGAGACAATTGAGAAATTGCCACCGCCTACAACTATTAAGGGGGTGCGTAGTTTTTTAGGTCATGCGGGCTTTTATAGACGCTTTATCAAGGACTTCTCCAAGATCTCCAAGCCTTTGTGTAGCCTATTAGAAAAGGAGGTCCAATTCAAATTCGATGAAGACTGCTTACAGGCCTTTGAGCTATTGAAAACAAAGCTAACATCTGCTCCCGTAATAGTAGCACTGGATTGGTCTGTACCCTTCAAATTGATGTGTGATGCGAGTGATTTTGCAGTTGGGGCAGTGTTGGGTCAGCGCAAGGAAAAGATCTTTCATGCCATCTATTATGCCAGCAAGACCTTAACAGATGCTCAACTTAATTACACCACCACCGAGAAAGAGCTATTAGCGGTTGTATACGCTTTTGACAAATTTAGGTCATATCTCGTAGGAACAAAAGTTGTGGTATATACGGATCACGCTGCTATAAGATATCTGATTTCCAAGAAAGATGCAAAGCCCCGACTTATAAGGTGGATTCTTCTTCTCCAAGAGTTTGATTTGGAAATCCGCGACAAGAAGGGTTCAGAGAACCAAGTGGCGGATCATCTTTCTAGATTGGAGAATCCGGAGCAGGCTAGGAAGGATGACAGGGTGATTAATGAGCATTTTCCGGATGAGCAGCTGTTTGCTGTGCACAGCGAATTACCCTTGTATGCGGATTTCACAAACTTCATTGTGAGTAATGTGACTCCTCCGGATTTAAGCTATCAGCAACGGAAAAAGTTCTTAAGTGACGTCCGATTCTTTGTATGGGATGATCCGTTCCTGTTCAAGCAATGCGCAGATCAATTACTGAGGAGGTGTGTGCCTCAAGAAGAAATGAGTGATATTCTTCATCACTGTCATTCATCTGAGTATGGAGGACATTTCGGTGGGGGTGAGAACAGCGGCAAAGGTCCTACAATCGGGGTTCTATTGGCCATCTTTGTTTAAGGACGCTTATTCCTTTGTATCAAGATGCGACAAGTGCCAAAGAACGGGTAATATTTCTAAGAGACATGAAATGCCCCTGAATAGTATTCAAGAAATTGAAAATTTTGACGTCTAGGGCATAGATTTCATGGGACCATTCCCGTCATCTTATAACAACCAATACATACTAGTCGTTGTGGACTATGTATCAAAATGGGTTGAAGCTGTTGCTCTGCCGACCAATGATTCCAAAGTCGTTCTGAACTTCTTGCGTAAAAACATCTTTTCGCGCTTTGGCACTCCACGGGCTATTATCAGTGATGGAGGTTCACATTTTTGCAACAAGTATTTCGCTGCCCTCCTTGCTAAATATGGGGTCTCCCATAAAATTGCTACGGCCTATCATCCGCAAACCAGTGGGCAAGCAGAAGTCTCCAATAGAGAAATAAAGCGGATTTTAGAAAAGACGGTGAATCCCAATAGAAAGGATTGGTCTAGGAAATTGGACGAAGCGTTATGGGCATACCGAACAGCTTTTAAATCGCCAATTGGAATGTCACCATATCGCTTGGTTTTCGGAAAAGCTTGCCACTTGCCGGTTGAACTTGAGCATAATGCGTATTGGGCCATTAAAAAGCTCAATTTTGAATTACATGCAGCCGGTGAGAAAAGGATGCTTCAATTGAACGAAATGGATGAATTCCGTCTCCAAGCATATGAGAACGCAAAAATTTATAAGGAAAAGACCAAACGATGGGATGATCAGAAAATTGTGGAGAGGAATTTCGACATTGGCCAGAAAGTGCTTCTATATAATTCCCGGTTGAGACTCTTCCCGGGAAAGCTGAAATCCAGATGGTCGGGTCCCTTCACTGTCAAAAATGTATTCCCGCACGGTGCGGTTGAGTTGGAAGATGCCACAACGTCGAACACATTCAAGGTTAACGACCAGCGTCTTAAGCCATACATGGGGGGTGAGGTGGATCGGCAAAAGGTCTCTATCGTTCTCGCCGACCCGCAATAATTCAGGAAGTAGTCAAGCCCAAGACTTTAAATGAAGCGCTAAATGGGAGGCAACCCATTTTTATTGTCAATATGGTTTTATTTGCAGTGCATTCTATATTTAGTCATTTTTGCGGTATTTTTGGCTAAATTCTTTTGATATAGTATATTAGTCTACTATTTATTATAAGTAAAAATTTGCTCTATAACTAATTGCAATTTCTATGTTTTTTTTGAGTTAAAATTGTGATTAGTTATTAAGTTTTTGATGCATCTATGTTAAAAATTTCAGGTACTATCAAGGAAATGCTTCAATGTGAAATCAGTGAACAAGAAAAAAAAATTCTGGCAGCAGCTTTCACCGCCGCAGCGGTGCCCTGCTACCGCCGCAACGGTGGTCTTATTTTTTTTTAAACAGAACTTTTCACCGCCGCAGCGGTGCCCTGCTACCTCCGCAGCAGTAGTCTTCCGAATTTGTTAACAGAATGTTTCACCGCCGCAGCGGTGAATCTGGCCGCCGCAGCGGTAGGTCGGGTTTCCAGAAAAAAAATATAACCCCCCGTCGAGGGTTATTTCCAACTGCCGGCTTGCTCGACATTCCCTCTTCAAAACCTTGAATCTTAATCTCTCCCAGCCATCCCTTCCATCCGATTCTTACATCAAATTGCAAGTCATACCAATTACAAGCCACAGAGGATCCATATTACACTTTGCTTCACTCTCTCTCTCCTTGCCAACCGTGAAGTTTGGGGGGGTTTCTCTCGGTCGAAATTGGTACCAATTCCTTACCTTTTTGTTGCAAATTTCTGTTGCATTCTTTGAATTAAGGATTGGTAGTATGATGTGTTGGTGATATACCCTAAATTGGGTGGCTAAATTTGATTGAGGGAAGCCTTGTTCATTGTTCCAAGCAAGGGTGCACGCCAACTGCTCGATAAATTGCCTCAACCAAGTTTCTCTTCAAAATCAGTGGTTTGGGGTTGCCGTTTGCCATCGTTTCCGATTCTTAGCACTGCATTGATCATCTATGGCTCCTAAACAACAACGTGGGCAAACATCTCGCGCCACATATGACGCGCATCGTTTTGTTAGTGAAGAGGCTGAGAAGAGATTTCATGAGGTGATCGAAGGGAAAACTATTATCCCAGAGTAAGGCCTCCTTCCGAATTACAATGATGGACGCTTGTGCCATATGATAACTGAAAAGCATTGGAATAATTTCACCGAACAACCTGAGCTGGCATGCATTGCAATTGTCAATGAATTTTACGCCAATGCAAAGGAGACTGTCAATGTGGTGCGCATTTGTGGTGTGGATGTGCATTTTGGGGCTGAGCGGATTAACGACTTCTATCACATTCCCCACATAGAGGAGATGGACCAATATACCTCCTACAAGACCGAGCACCTCAATCTAACCGACGTGCTTCGGGGCTTGTGTCAGCCGGATGCCGAATGGACTCTAAAGGATGGGGCGCCCCGGTTATTTTCGCATCGATTCTTGAGCAGAATTGGCAAGGCCTGGTATTATTTCATTTATGCCAAATTGCTCCCTACCACGCACGTCAGCGATGTGATCATATCCAGGGCAGTGCTATTATATTGCTTGGTCAACCGGATGAGCATCAACGTGGGACGTGTTATTCTCGGATCAATCAAACACACTCTCCACGGGGGTACTCCGGGTGGTTTGCCGCATCCTTCTCTGATTTGTGGCTTGTGCCAATTTGCTGGAGTTGAATGGTCTGCGGATGAACCTCTGCAGCGGCCCAAAATCCCGATCGACTCTCGGTTGATTCGTAGCTACAATCAGTGGGATGGGGCCCCAGCTAATCCGACTGGAGCCAGTTTTATATTTGAGGCTCAGTCTCCCGATACGGAGGAACTCTTTGCAGATGATCAGCAGGAGGAGGATGACACCGCCAATCAGCCATCTCTAGCATCCATTGCTTGCGAAGGGACTCGCGTCGCCAATCTCGCCAAATTACTTATGTCGCTCAGCAGGTTAACACTATGATGCAGTTCAATGCCAATTTCACTGCAACCCTTGCTGAGATGTTCGAGAGGACGGGGTTGAATTCTGGTCCAAACCCTCTACAGTTCCCGAGCCCGCCAGTGATTCCTGACTACCCTCAGGATTCTCCTGACGAAGATGCAAATGCTTAATCCAATTCAGGGGAGTCCTCAATTTTAAATTCTCTATCTTTCCAATGAGGGCATTGTCATGTTTAAGTTTGGGGGTGGTTTCCTCTGTTTCTATTTGTTTTTGTCCTTGTTTAGTGCCTGATTAGTTGTGTTGCTTTTATGCTTGTTTTAGTCGTAGTAGTAATTTTGGGTTTTAGCCGATGATATGATGTGTTGCCATGATGCTCGTTTAAGTTAAATTAAATTGCAATCTTAGTCTTTATTTTAGCGATTGATTCGAGTTAACGAAGCCATTGTTCTTGCCTTTTTCTTCATGCACAGTTGTGATCCCATTGTTGATTAGTTCGTGTTTAGAGAACTGGTGTGATAAATTGCTTGTGAGTTAAGCTGTGAAATTCTTAAAACCCTTTCTGAGCGTTAAATGTAGGCTCATATATAAGTTTGGGGGGACCTCGGATGTTTGTATATTTAAAAAAAAAATAAAAAAAATAAAAAAAATAAATAAATAATAATAAATTACTTGGCTAGTCGAGTTTTGTGGCCTTTGCTTCTCGAGTGATTAAATCCGTGGGGTGTTTTTCCACCTAGTGCCTTAAAGCCGACTGGTTTGGGAGTCACTGATTAAAAGCTCGATACATGGGTAGCTCTGAAAAGCCTAATAGAATTAGACATTGCACAATCAAGCTTGTCAGTCAAGGTGAGACGGAGCGTAAAACGCACTCGCCTGTGCTTCTAAAAATATGTTTATCTTTTCTTGTTTAAATCCGAGAGACCCTGTTCTTATATTATTACCTTGTTTGGTTGTGATTGTTTGGGTTATGTGGATTGAAGTTAAATAGCTCATGGCATTGTTTTCGTTAAGTTCATCTAAGCTCTGACTAATTTTAACATTGGGTTTTACACGCACACACGTAAAGCGATTCAGGGGCATTCGTGAGCTTGGAAATTTTGTTAAAATGTTAGACTTTGTTCTGCATTATGAATTGTCTTAGCTGTTGCAGTTAATTCTTGAGGCTATGATTCCAAGTCATTTCTGGTTTAGTAATTTTAGTAGTTATTTAATTTTTGTTTTATTGTTTTGCTCGAGGACGAGCAAATGTTTAAGTTTGGGGGTATTTGATGAGCGGGTTTTATACCTGCGAATTAGTACGTCTAGCTTAATATTTTGTGAGTTTTTGAGAGTTATTATTGCTTATATTTATGAATTTTATGGTCCCTAATGTCTCGTCGGTGTTTTGTAGGATTTTTGAGCTGAAAGGGCAAAATGGTAATTTTCACAAAAGACTACCGCCGCAGCGGTGGATTCGACCGCCGCGGCGGTCGACCATGCTGTTTTCTGACGAGATATTTGCTACTTAAGAGGCAAGGTGGCTTGACCTAGCTAATCAGTTTTGCACGTTTGAGAGCTCTTTTTCTTCATTTCTTCTAGCCTTCAAAGCCACTTGGATTGGTGTTAAGCTCAAGAACAAGAAGACTCGTCAAGCTTGGATTGCTATATTGTGAAGGGAGTTTTAGTGTTTGAAACTTGTGTTTTAGGAAGTTTCATTCATTTTAGTTATCTTCATTCTATGTAATTAAGCCTAATAAGTAACTTGTTAATGATTCTTAGTCATTTAGCTATGAACTAACTTCATTTCTAGGATCACAATGGATCTCACTACTAGATTTTAATGGAATATCTCTTTTTTTATGTGAATGGATTGCTAATGAATGATTATCATGCTTTGTTCTTCATGTATGGATTATGTACTTTGTATGTATTGTGTGGTTGTTTATGATATTGAAAAATGGATTAAATAACTAGGCCTAAAGCATGATAGCACTTGTAGGTTGTTTTATCTTCGGATGAGAGCCTAATTTGTATCTCGGATAGGAATATACCGGTGTATCTTGTGTAACCTTGTTGAGAAGTGCTTTTATCGCCATCTTGCTAAGTTAGGTCACATAGGAATATAGTGAACTAATTAGTAGGGTGTGATTCATTTAACTATCGGAAGAGGTTATTGGTTGCTTATTTTCTCTGGTTATCATTCGAGAGATCTTAGCATTGAAAAGAGAGGTGTGAGGGTTAAATGAGGTAGTGAGTGAAGTTGTGATCTTAGCTTGTTTTAATCGAATCTTTGTTGCTACGTTTTTATTATTTTAGGTTATTGTGTTAACAAAAAAACTCGCCATCTTAATCATAGTTTAAATCGGATTAGATAGCTTTAAGCTTGCTATGCAGATATCGTTAGTATAACTCCTCGAGGGATCGACAATTTACTTTCATTATATTACTTGGTGACCGCGTATACTTGCGCGTACATTCATTCAAACGAATCCGGAATCGCGTGCTTTTTATAGGTGCCGATTTCGCTCAACAACGTCGTCTTGGGTACCTGTCATCTCGGTGATCACGGCGACCCAAGCGGGAGGCCGAGCCTCCCTGGCTCAGAAGATCGTCTTCAGCCTCGGTTAATTCCTGGTATTGTTTATCAAGCTCCTTCTGTTGGACGTCTAAAGCTTTCTTCTTTACGAGGATTGCATGGAGCTGACGTTCCTTTTTCGCTATTGTCTCCCGGTGAGACTGAGTGGGGGGTGGCCTCCTTGAGTTACGTTGACTCCGTGTTGACTGTGATGTTTCCATGTCAATTATTTTTGATGGAGAGCTCACTCGTTACTAAATACGGCCCTCCTTCTAGTGCCAATGTTAACGCCTGATTTTGTCCGGCTGTCTTGCTGGCCGTCCGGGAAGAATACCTGCACAAAAGTCCTAACGGCTTAGGCCGTTGGTGGACTCCTCCGGTGTGAGTGTTAGTGAAGGTTTCAAGATAGGTCAACAATGGAGGCTTTGAGTATCTAGTATAGTAGAATAATGTGCGTAACCCTTACCTCCACTATTGACCGAATATTTATAGCACTTACTTAACACTTACCAGTCCTATTAAGAATGTTCATCAGAGAAGTAGTAATGAAATAGGTAAGTGGCTATCCTACATCTCTTAGGATGTAAGACCTACTCCAATTCAGATTAGATATAATAAGTCATTGCTATCCGAATGGATTTAGGAACTGTACCCAAGCCTATCGGACTTTAGAGTCCTCATGATAAACTGCCAAGCTGATGGTCCGTTGGGCCTAGCCCAATACGAATTACCCTATCAGGCCTGCCAAAATATCCATCCTAACATATATGTTGTTAGTCATTTTGCTAGAATCACCAAGAGAGAAAAGAGAGAGTTTTCTAGAGAAAAAATAGAGAGAATTCTTGTGAACTTGAGAATTGACCATGTTATTCTCTCAAGAAGAAGAAGAGTATCCAAGTCTAGGAGGTTTAAAAGTGTTCTATACCTTCATCATTTTATTTCTATAGTCAATATATATTTTAAATGGTCAAAATATATTTTTAACGGTTCAAAACCTATTTTGATGCTCTATAATGCTAGAACTATGATATATATGAATATTCATGATTTAATATGTTTAGCATATGTGTTAATATGCTTGGTATGTAAATAAAGGAAAGATAAGTGCATATAAAGCTTTACCGGTAGAAACCCTAACTTATTATGTGCTATATATTTTTATAGTTTGAAATGTACAAGTTAATGATTTGATTTTTATGGCTAGAAAGTTATATTTATGATTTATAAAGATAACTCTACTTGAATATCTCAAAAATATGGAAAAATGAGGAAGTTATGAAGTTTATCGCACAACATGTCATTTTGAAACCATAGATTGATCGATCTTTAATTCTATGTCAAAAATATTTTCGAAAATGAGATTGATCCATGAAATATTGAAGAACATGAAGTTAGGAAGATAAAAAAAATTGATTTTGTGTCTTTTGGATAAGTATATTTTATTTTATAAAAGATCGATCCAAAGAAATCAAAGTTAAAAAAATTAGGGTTTGAAAAACAGAACTACCACCACAAAAGTGAAACACTCTGCAAGTCACCGCTGCAGCAGTGGTCCTTACCACCATAGTGGTGGTTCTGAATGTTTGAAAATTAATTTTTATTAATCGGGTCGGCTCGGACTATAAGAAACGGGTCGGGTTGGATGGGATCAGATCTTTTGAAAATGAAATGGGTCAGAAAATATAATTTTACGTAATATTAATATTTGACAAGTTTTAAATAATTATAATATTATTAAATAATTAAAAATATTAAGAAATCAATAAAATATTATTAAATGAATAATAGTATTAGAAAATAAATAAAATATTATTACATGATTAATAATATTAGAAACTCAATAAAATATTATTAAATAAATAATAATATTAGAAAATGAATAAAATATTATTAAATAAATAATAATATTAGAAACTTAATAAAATATTATTAAATGAATAATAATATTAGAAAATAAATAAAAAATTATTAAATGATTAATAATATTAAGTAATCAATAAAATATTATTAAATGAATAATAATATTAGAAAATGAATAAAATATTATTAAATGAATAATAATATTAGAAGATGAATAAAATATTATTAAATGATTAATAATATTATAAAATTAATAAAATATTATTAAATGATTAATAATATTAGAGGTGGAATAAAATTATTGTTTAGTTATTCATAATGTTGTTATAGGACTTAAATATTATTATTTGATTAATAATATTAGATAGAAGTTTAAACTATATTAAATAATTAATATAGATTTTATGTGACTAAAATATTATCAAATGATTACAATATTTTCATGTGTTTAATATTCCTTTAATTATTTAATTTTATGATTAAGTGTTAGCAAATTAAGATGTTCAAATGTTATTATATGAACCTAGATATAATACTAATTGCAAGATCAACTTGATTAATTGTTAGGTCTGTTCAAAGGATATTAAATTGTATTGGTTAGCTGTAATCAACAATCGAGGCAAGTTTCCTATACCTAAACTTGTATTTATTTTGTAAGAGCTTTAAGTGGCTTAATTATTTAAAATTAATCCACATCCATATTGTTTATGTATTCGCACTTAGTACATTTGAAGCTTTATAGTTCTTTGATTCATGATTTGTTTAAGAATGTCTAAGCTAATTGTTATGGCTAGAGACTACATGTATAAATTTATTAACTTGAATACTTTTAAAAGCTTATTCAAACTATTGGTTTATGCGGATTCTTATAGTAAGACTAATAACGAACAACCCTAAATAAGTGAATTATATTCGGGAAACTGACATTCGCACAAGATGTTTGAATGTTATACATATACATGGGGTACAAGAGAGTGATCCCCTTGAATACTAAAACACTAAAAGGGTCAAACACATATCTGATTTACCTTAAGTATTAGTTCATGGTCCTTTGAGGTCACTCAGCAGTAAAGACTCAATTATTTCTTTTAATTGAAATTCGATTCTTGTTCTTTCACAATTATTATATATTGTTGAATTTTCTAAAGTTATTTCCTATTCAATCATGATATATCTTTTATTAATTGTTCTTAAACTTGCTGAGTAAGCTAGTTACTCACCATTGCTATATCATGAACCCTTTTTCAACTAAGCCTGAATGTTCCAAGAAGGACAAAGGTAAGGGAAAAGCCAAAGCTTAGAGTATGCATGCTAAATAGCTTATTTGTTTAATATGTAATTGATTGTTGTAAATCTTTTGAGAACCCTTAAGATATGTATTTTTACATTAACGTTAGAAGAACTTGGGTTTGTATTACATTTTGTAATGAACAGTATGTATTTTTTGCTAAGATTAATGAAGACTATATATTTAGTTGTTATTATATATTGGATTGTGAGCACTAAACACGAGGTTATGGAACCTGAATTTGGGGACGACATAGGTTGGTATCAGAGCTGTAGGTTATAAAACTTTAGGTTGCAAAACTTTAGGATATAACCTTAGAAGAGTCAACTTATTTAGAGTTATATGAGATGAATTATGAAAATTCAATAAGTCAAGTTGTAACACAATTAAATATACTTTCATTTCATCAATGAATATATTTTATTGCAATACTGATTTCGTTTTATTTGTGTGATTGTAGGATGCCTGAGATTCAGAAAGTTTAGTCACACAGTTAAGGAGGATTTCATTGATATCTATATGGATACAGCATAGCCGTTGGTGGCTGTACCGAGAGAGGATCTGGAGTCTAATTCAAAGAGGGAGGAGAGAGAGGAGCCAGTCAGAGCTCGAAGGATGAGGCCCTACAGTGAGGAAGAGTCTGCCGAGTATGCTGATGGCATGAGCACTACTGCTAGTGACATCATCGATGAGCTGACTACCAGGAATAATGAGCTGAAGGATAGAGTTCGACACTTAGAGGAGGAGAATCTGATCCACCAGCATTTGGAGGATCAGTACAGGGCAATAGCTTATCAGTTCTCTGGCGAGAACATGGAGCTAAAGAAACATATAGCAGATCTGGAGGAGCAAGTGTAGGGGTATGAGGACTCCGTTGAGCACATTGGGTTGTTAGCCCATCAGATGGTAGATCAGGATATAGAGTTGTAGGCTAAATTAGCACAGTCAGTGGCTAGGTTAGTAGAGGCTGAGCTGAAGGTTCAGCATGTACAGACAGAGAAAAAGGCCATTAAGGCCCACTGGCAGAAGGCGATCAAAGAGAGGATCGAGATGGAGATACAGAGAGATGCTACATATGGGCAGATGTTTGAGTTAGAGGACGAGATCCAAGAGAAGAAGGTGAAAATTGATAGGATCAATTATGTTTATCGTTCTTTATCCGGCAGATTACAGAGTACTATTACTCAGCTGAGAAGGGTCAGTCCAGACACACTATCAGTAAGAGCTTGGTGATGGCCATAGGTGATGAGGAGTATGATGATGTGGTTCGTCGGGGGATGCACAGTCATTAGTTGTAGTTATTTTATGCCATTGTATGCATATAAATGCAGTAGAACCCAACTTTTGTTTTGATAGAGGGTTAGTATGTTGTAAATCCTAAACTCTAGAAGTTTGTGGGATATGTTTATGATAAATCCTATCTTTTATAGCATTGCAAGGATAGAGGCATTTATAGCAGTATACTTGTGATGTAAGATGCTATGCACTATTATTTTAGCATGAGAATATAAATGCAGTTATGTTTATATATGTTGATGTGATTACTTATACCTTAGTTTTAATTGCTTAAGCGGTAAAATTAAAATAAAAGTAAAAAGATGAGATAAAAATAATAACTTAATTTTCTTTTAAATAGAAAATGTCGTCACGTAGAAGAAATCAACCACCACCACCGTCACCAGAAGAGTCAGTTAATGCAGAAGGGGTACCACCAAACCCAGTTCAAGAGTTTGTGGAAATGCTAATGGGAGCATTCCACGGACGTAACGCTAACATCACGGGAGCACCAAATCCTACCGCTCCATTTGTTAACTTCAAAGACTTCAAACTAATAGTACCACCTGAATTCTGAGGAACAATAGATCCGATAGAAGTGCTATTTTAAATAGAAAATGCCGTGACGTAGAAGAAATCAACCACCACTAGAAGAATCAGTTAACGCAGAAGGGGTACCACCAAACCCAGTTCAAGAGTTTCTAAAAATATTAATGGGAGCATTCCACGGACGTAACGCTAACGCCACAGGAGCACCAAATCCTACTGCTCCATTGGTTAACTTCAAAGACTTCAAACTAATAGGACCACCTGAATTTCGAGGAACAACAAAGTCGATAGAAGCGCAGACCTACATAGAGAAAATGGAAAAGGTCTTTGAGGGTGCACGTGTAGCGGAAGAGCAGATGAAAACGTTTGCCACCTTTTTGATGAAGGTAAAGATGAACTATTGGTAGAAGGCTAACAAAAATAGAGCAGGAGAGAGAATTATCGCATAAGCGATATTTAAAGAACTGTTCTTCGAGAACTACTTTTCGGAGAGCACACAAGACAGAATGAAAGTTAAATTCTTGGAGCTCAAGCAAAGGAACATGTTAGTAGCAGATTACACAACCAAATTTAATGAATTGACAAGATTCACTCCATATCAGGTGGACACTGATGCAAGAAAGGCAAGGAGGTTAGAGCAGGGACTGAAACATTGAGTTTTTAATAGGGTCGTTGTTCTTCAAATTAGCAATTTCTCAACCTTATTGGAGAAAGCCATTATAGCCGAGGGGGGAAGTGAGGCCCTGACTAAGTATAATCAAGAATGAAACAATAAAAGAGGCGAAGGTGGAAGTAAAGAAGGAAGCAACGGAGGCAGCAACTCGAACAAGCGCAAGTGAAACAACAATAATAGTTCAGAGACACCCCAGGGAAGTGACCAAAAAAAGGGGAACAAATACAGTAAATGCGGGAAGAATCATTCAGGGGAATGCATAAAGGGTAGGAATGTCTGCTATAATTATGAGCAAGAAGGGCATATCGCTCCTAATTGTCCCAAACCAAAGAAGGAAGGATGTTTTTTGCGTGAAGCTGCATACCATCAGATGAAGGATTGTCCAAAGGGGAAGAATGATGGAGGAAATGGAAATAAGTGAAGCAACAACAAGCTAACCATTGGAGGGTCAGTTCAACAGAACAAGCCAACAGCACAGACTTTCAACATGACGGTGCAAGACGTCGTGGAATCTAAAGACGTGGTGTCAGGTAATATTTCGATCAATAATATAAATGTTTATGTATTGTTTAATTTGGGTGCTACCTGTTCATTTATGTCTGATGATTTCGCTAGACGATTAGAATTTCCTAATGAAAAATTAGAAAATCCAATGAATATAGAAGTTGTAAATAAAGAAGTGATTCCTGTAGAGTATATACATAGAAATTTTTTTGCTGAAATCAGGGGTCAGAAGTTATGTGTAAACTTAATTCCAATACGTTTGGGGGAGTTCGATGTTATACTTCGAATGGATTGGTTGTTTAACCACAGAGCGGTAATTGATTGCCAGAAGAAGTGTATACACCTTAAGACACCAAATAAGTCTAAGGTTGTATTTTATGGTAGTAAGTCGTCAAGACAATCTTGTTGTCTGATGATGATGCAGGCCAAGAAGTTGCTAAAGAAATGATGTATAGGATATTTGGCACATATAGTGGATACACAAATGTTGAATCTTGAGATGGAACAAATACCAATAGTTAAGGAGTTCATGGATGTTTTCCCAGATGAACTGTTAGGTCTTTCGCCAGATAGGGAGATAGAATTCGTGATTGATTTAGTACCGGGGACAACACTGATATCAAAAGCACCTTGAGGGAGTTGATGGTTCGGTTACAAGAGTTGTTGGATAGAAAGTACATTCAACCTAGTGTTTCTCCGTAGGGAGCACTTATGTTATTTATAAAGAAGAAGGATGGATCGATGAGACTTTGTATGGACTATAGAAAGTTGAAAAAAGTAACGATTAAGAACAAGTATTCGTTGCTAAGAATTGACGATCTATTTGATCAACTAAAATGGACGAAGTACTTTTCAAAGATTGACTTAATGACTGGTTATCATCAGTTAAAAGTAAGGAAGGAGGACGTACCCAAGACAGCATTCAGAACTCATTACAGCCATTATGAGTTTTTGGTGATGTCGTTTGGACTGACGAATGCGCCAGCCACATTTATGGACATGATGAACAGAGTGTTCAAGCAGTACTTGGACAAATTTGTAGTTGTGTTCATTAACGATATTTTGGTTTATTCCAAAACTGAAGAGAAGCATGCCGCACATTTAAGATTTATGTTGGTGATATTAAGGAAGAAGCAGTTGTATGCCAAATTTTTGAAGTGTGAATTCTGGTTGGAGATAGTTTAATTTTTAAGTCATGTCATTCACAAGAAAGGAGTTTCAGTAGATCCTACAAAAACGGAAGTGTTGATTAATTGGGAACAACCAAGGACGCCGACGAAAATTAGGAGTTTATTAGGGTTAGCGGGTTATTATCAGAGATTTATCAATTATTTTTTGAAGATAGCAACGCCATTAACAATTTACAAGGAAGACAATAAAGTATGTCTGGACGGAGAAGTGCGAGGAGAGTTCTCAGGAGTTAAAGAAGAGACTTGACCTGTGTTGACTTTACTAGACAATATGGGAGGTTTTACGGTCTATAGTGATGCATCGCACAAGGGACTATGCTATGTGCTTATGTAAAACGGCAAGGTCATTGTGTATGCATCATGACAATTAAAGGATTATGAGAAGGGATACCTAACCCATGACTTAGAGTTGGTAGCGGTAGTGTTTGCCTTAAAATTTGGAGGCATTATTTATATGGAAAAACGTGTGAGATATTCACAAACCATAAAATTCTGAAGTATATCTTCACAGAAGAAGAGTTGAACATGAGGCAGAGGAGATGGTTAGAATTGATCAAAGATTATGATTATGAGATTCTATATCATCACGACAAGGCTAATGTAGTAGCAGATGCTCTAAGCAAAAAGTGTAATAACCGCAAATATTACAAACCTTGTAAATTAAATTGAGAATTTATTTTCCAATGAAGTGAACTTTTGTGAATTAATTTTTTTTACGATTATGTGATCACATGACTATGTGATTAGATGTTAAATTAATTAAAGAGAAGTCCAAGTAATGAATATATTAATAGATTGACCTTGGAATTTTAATATCAAGAAGTTGATAAAATGAATCAAATAAATATTCAAGAAATTCTTGAATATGGCAAGTCTAATTGGATTAAATAATTGAGTTAACTAATGTGATTATTAAATGCGATGCATATGTGATTTTAAATAACAGTCCATGTATGTGATGAATTTTAATAGACTAGATTTATTTATTAAAATTAAACACGTCAAACAATTAAATTATGAAAAAGGCTTGTTGTTATGTAATGTTAGATTAACTTATTAATTAAACTAGCTACTATAAGAATTAAATTGCATGTATGCTAGTAAAATTATTTTGGCTCAATGTGTAATTAAATTGAGCCTAAGTGGATATTATTTAGTGGACTAATACTTGATGGAAATTAATTTAATTAAAAGTCAAAAGGTGGTCAACTTTACTACCATTTAGTCATTAAAATAAAAAGTAAAAATCTTGGATAATATGGAATGGAAGTGGACGGTTGTAGGAGTCAAAGGAGCATGTGATTTTTTTATTCTTAGCATTCTAATTGGTGGAAATGAAATTACTTCCAAAATGGTTAATTAAGGAGCAACTTCCAAGCCTTAAGTGAAATTAAATTCCATTTCAAGTCCATCATTATCTAACACCTCCTATATCATCTTCATCTTCATTTCATCTTTCATATAGTAAGCTTGTAAAGAGAGAATGAGAGAGAATAAAGAAACCCTAGCTTGAAGAGAGAGAGAAAGTGAAGGAAAAATTGTGAAAAATATTGTTTCTTATGAGTTAGCTTGTGATCTTGTGAGATAAAGCAACAAAATCATCGAGGCTTGCACTAGTGAGTTTTTGGTCACAAGGAGGAAGGAGAAGGAGTGCATGTCTTCAAGCTTTGTGACTTATTTTGGAAAGAGGAGAAAGATTGCCCACAAATCTAAAAGGTTGAAAAGTTTCCTTGAAACCCTAGCTTTTATTTTTGTTATATTATGTTTAGTTTATGTGATGCCATAGTTGTGTGGTAGCTTTGTGTGCTTGAGGAACCATGTAGGGTTTGAATATGTAAGGATAAAGGATTAGATGAAGGTTATGTGATTATATATGTGAACTATGTTATTTTGCGGCTAGAACATGCCTTGAGGATATACTATGTTATTTAAATGGTTGAAAATTATTTTAAAACCATAGAATGATAAAAAATTGAGGTAAATAAAGTTTTATAGCTAAATATGTTAGATATGTGTGATAATATGTGTTGTATGTAGAAACACTTAAAGAAAATGTGTTTAAGTTTATTAAGAAAGTGAAACCCTAGCTTTGTTTGTGGGTTGTGGCTTTCATTTTTAAGTTGTACAAATTATTTTCATGGTTTTGTAATTTTTGGCATTGGTCATATAAGTAAGGAGAAAAATAGCTTTGGATTCACTCAAAAATGATTTAAAATGATTTAGTTATGATTTTTAGAAGCAAGGTAGTTCACTGTCAAAATTTAAAACAGATCAGTCCAATTTATGCCGTCACCACAGGACCAAAACATATCCAAAAATAGCAAACGATCCCATTTTATTGTATTTCAAGAAAAGACAAATCCAACGATATAAAGTAGAGCTTCATCAGAGTTGTAGAACTCAAGATATTCAAGTTTTAGTAAAAGACCCTAGATCTGAAAACTAAGGTATACACTGCTTGGTTTTTCTGTAATTAATGGCAACTTTCTGATTCGGATCTGGACCGGGTCAGACACGACCTGGTCAACATTTTCGGGTCTGTTAGCAGATTTTTTTGATAAAATTAATATTTTAATGATTTAAAATGATTTTTTAAATGATTTATATGGTATTAAATGTTTTAAAATATTAATTAAATAATAAAATATTATTAATTAATTAATAAAAATTATAAAAAGGGACTAAAACATTATTAGATTAATAATGTTAGTAAGAAAAAATAATTATTATTTAATTCTAAATAATAAGTAACTAATTATTTATTAATTTAATAAAGATTAAATAATGAGTAAGAATAACTAACTAATTATTATTTAATTAATTGATATTAAATAATAATTAAAGGATAGTAAGCTAATTATTTATTATTTAATTAATATTAAATAATAAATAAGGGTAATTAATTAATTAATTATTATTTAATTAATATTAGATAATAATTAAAGATGTATTAAGGTAATAAATTAATTATTTATTATTTAATAATAAATAAGGATGGTTAATTAATTAATTAATATTTAATTAATATTAAATAGTAATTAAAGAGGATTAAAAGTTAATAAATAAATTATTTATTATTTAATAAGAATTAAATAATAAGTAAGGATCACTAATTAATTAATTATTATTTAATTAATATTAAATAAAAATTAAAAAGGATTAAAATAAGTTAGTTAATTATTTATCATTTAATCTAAGGTTAATGATAAATAAGAGGGATTAATTGCACATGAATAATTAATCATTGTGCAACAACAATTAAGGATAGTTATCCTTTATTAATAAATGAGTTAATTAAACAATTTTAAATAAATTGTTTAAAGGTTTAATTAATTATCTAAATAATGATTTGATTAATATTACTTAACGAGAGGTAATATTTGTTTATTAAATCATTAAACTTAAGAAACAATTAAATGTTTTGTAAGGTTAAATGATACTATATTACTGACAATGTGTTATATGATCATTATAAGTGATTGAATGATTATATAATTGATGAACTTAATTGTTTAAATAAGATTATTTTGATCGATACTAATTGATAGGCCAACGTTAATTATGTTATGTAACGACCCCAAAATTCGATCCACTTTATCACCTTAAATTTCTTATTTATCAAACATTATCTTCGTAACGTCCAAATTTCGGTTCGTTAATAAATCTTTCATCACCCTCTTTAATCCTTTAAATTGACTTTAAATTATCAATTATCGAATTTTTCGGTATAAATTTTTTTTTTCTTATTTTCTTAATCACTGTCATTGTATAAAAATTTTGGATATTTAAAATCCTTACATTCTGGATCCTAGTCCCTGGATCGCAACCTTAACTTTTTCTTTCTTTTACATGTATCATAAAGCTCATCATTTAAAATTTACTGTTATTTATTTTTATACAAATATTCCTTGTTGCGTCATTCGTAATCAAACATATATTAATTTCTATCGTAACAATTATCATGATCAATCACAGTTCATAATTGAACTTCTATCATATCCAGATTCAAATTATATATACATACAATTCATCATAGTAAATTAACAAATTTCTCACATTGAATTATAATATTAACAATATAACAATCACGTTTTCTACCTTCTAGGCAATTCATCTCTAACATAATCCAATATTCTTGAATTTCAATTCTTTCCTGCAAAAATATTTATTAAGCAAGTAATGAGCACAACGGCTCAGCAAGTTCAACAGTTTATGTTTCACGTAGCACATACCTTAACATGCTCAGTGTGTGTCATACATCACGTGCTTGTGCTTCTACTATAGCAATATATCTCACATCATTACATAAAGTACACATAGTTGTCATATTAGCCACATATCACATAACACATAATTTATATGCATTTAACATATCATAACAGACAATATTTAACAATAAAGAACTGAAGAACTTGTCTGTATTGCGAAATTAAATAATAAATATCCCTTCTATGCAGCTTCTCGTACAGCCTAAGATCATAAAATAATCAAATAATAATTATTTATCCTTTCATGATATTAATTTAATTAATTAATATCATCTATAACGTAATTAACCCTACCCGACGATTTATTTTAGGGTAGCGGGTTAATTATTAATTAACATGGTTAATTATATTAACCTCGTTCTCCAATATATTAATTTAACTTAATATCAAATACCTTCAATACGGACAATCCGGCTCATCGAATAAATTTTATCCTAACTGGTTGTCGAAAAATTTTATTTAATCATTTTCTAACCTTTAAACTCATTAGATTAATATTTAAAATATTTAAATATTAATCCACAATATTTAATATTTAAAAATATTAAATTTAATGCTCAAACATCATTTCTATATTTTAAATATTTTTCTAGGATTTTTAAATCATTTTTAAACATTTATTTCAATTAAAACTAATTTCTGGGGGCAATATGGTAATTTCCGCGCCCATAGGCACCCATCCGGCATTAACAGAAAAGGTCCGGGGCATTTTCGTAATTTTCGTGGCCTTGGGGATACGCTCGTCATTTCTAAAAAAGAACAGGGGTAACACGGTAATTTCAGCCAAAAACTCGGTCGCGCATGGCGCAGCAGTCCTCTCCGGTTTACAGAAAACGGCATCGTTTGGGCCACTGTTCGGGGACAGCCACGCATTGCGTGGACGACCGAACTTCGACGCCCCAAAACGGCGTCGTTTCTATCCCGTGTCTGCCAAAAAAAATGGCTGCCGCGCAATGTGCGGCACTTTTTCTTCTTCCAGTTTTTCTCGCAGCACAGTACACCGCCCCAAGTAATTTTTAACCATTTTAATTACCAATTTCACAACATAAATATTCCATAAATCACATAATCCATAGATATACCACTAAAAATTATTTAGAATAATTTTCTTAATTAATTACTAATTTTTCTCAAAATTATTTTACTACCAAAGAATAAGAACATAAAACCAATAATTTAATTTTCTACCTTCCTTGAAGTTTTTCTTCCCTTCCCTTGATGGCACCCAAAACCTCATCTCTCTTGGTGGTGGTGGAGCTCGGTGGCGGCATAGTGGTGTTGCTTCGGTGGAAGAGCAAAGAGAGAGAGTGGTGTGTGTTTGTTTTTTCTTTTCTTTGCTTTTCTTTCTCCCTATTTATTTTCTCCCTTTATCCCTTTTATATTCCCCTAATCACCTACCATGTTGCAATAAAAAAAAATTCCTACCGACTTACACGCCCACTTCCGGATTTTTCCAGAAAATTGCATGCAAAATTTTTGTTAATTAAATACATTACGTAATTATATCGTGTAATAAATATTTTATATAACAAATATAAAATATTTATTTTAATTCACTAAAAATCATAATATGATTTATCAATAATATTTAGACCCTTTTGGGTACCTTACATAACAAACTTTGTACACGCATAACGTCATGCATGTAATTATATGAGGTAATTTATATTTTTAAAAATCATAAAATAATTCATAGGATATAAAAAATTTATTTTTCATAATTTTTCACTTCGTTACTTGGACAACATGTTACATTAAAATGTTCACATTTCTGAAATATTATTTTTCATAAAAGTCATAATAATTTCATTATACATAAATATAATTTTTAATAACTTATAACATTCCTTTTTCTTATTTATTATTTAATTTCTTTAATATTTAAAATAATTTCTTTATATATAAATTATATAATTTAATATTATATAATCTATATATTTACATTCTCATTTCTTAAATAATTTCTTAAATTCCTCCATAATTATCAATTAATCAATAATTTCACATTTATTAACTCTCTCATTATTTTAATTCTCTTATATATAAATTATATAATTTATCCTTATATAATTTATATAATTATAATTTCTTTTAAACATCACTTTAATTTTCTTATATAAATTATATAATTTATTATTATATAATTTATATAATTACATTTCTTCTCAATCAATTTCTAAATTTTCACCATAATTCTCAATTAAATCAAAAATCAATAATTATAATTTTATTAACTTCCTCATTAACTTTTCATAATTCCTGGATTAATTTAATTATTAATCCCTTACCTTTCATAATTAATAAAACTTATAAATATAACAATTAAGCATAAACACATATATATACATATTTAATTCATATTTCTTACATTTCCATATAACCTCATTTAAAACATAATTTCTGCACTTCCATAATAATTTAATTGTACAATTTATTTTACATTTACATGAAATTTCTTTTATTCTTCATAAATTGTTTCCAAATAATTTATTTACTTTTTCATTTATTTTAAATCCACACAATTCATCACCATCTTGGTACAAATTTAATTTACCAATTAAATTCCTTCACACACTTTAAATTACTTATATCATAAATAATTTAAACAATTTTGATAATTTTATCAATTAAAATCTCATTTAATATTATTAAAGAAATCTTGGAAATTCGGATCCTCACATTCTTTCTTCCTTAACAGGATTCCGTCCTCGGAATCATAATTACCGTAATAATCATACGTATTTTATTTATAGCACCTTTCTATTCCTTTATCTTGATGAATAATAATTAAATTCAGAATAATCATATTTTACTTCTTTGATATCCATAACTTACATGGATAATACCATAATGGTCGTAACTGTTAGAATATTCAACTCTTAATTCAATTCACATTTTCTTTGGTTCCTTATTCTCTGAAATATTTCCTTTCTTTAATCGCACATCTCCTTACTCCATTTACTTATTTCATACACTCTATTGCACATCCTTTATACTCTGCACATTCATCTTTCTATTCTTAGTTCATATAATTCTTCTTCGTATTCTATAAATTATTCCTCAATACCTTCATCATTCGACACTAGGTTCTAAACGTTAACCTTTACTTAATTCATCATAATCTTTATTTGAAATTATTCTAAAATCCTGGGGTATCACATGTTAGGTCTTCAATAGCAGTGTAATTAAGAGAATTAGTCGTAAATCGACGATCATGCAAGTTCCTAACCTTACTCAAAGTTTAATTGAGCAAGTTTCATAATTCTAAACTTTTGCAAGTTTCCTAACTCAAACTCAAGTTATATTTCTTCAATATATGCTAAGTGGTTTAATTACTGTAAATTAATCCACATCGATATTATTGTCATTCGCACATCGTGCATTTGAATTCATGTTTTATTATTAAACTACGAATCATGTAAAGTACTTTTCTTCATGAACTGTTTAAGAATTTGTCTACGTCATTCGTTCCTGCTAGACCTTGCATGTTAATTATTGTAAAAGCTATCCAAACCATAGTGGTGCGGATTCTTATACTGAGATAAACAACCCTTAATTGGGGTATTGGTATATGATCTAAAACTGATCAGATACTTGAATGTTATGCATATACAGAGTACAAGAGACTGGTCCCCTTGAGTACAAACTTGCGGTTTACCGCTGAACAAGAGTTAGTTGAAATACTAATATCTTGGATGTAGTTCATGGTTCATTGAACCACTCAGCATGTTAAATATTCAATTACTGCATAATATTCTAAGCATTGATTATATCTTATAGTTATTACTTTGGATTCATGTTATTGATATACTCAATTGGCATTCGTATTCATTCATGACATATTCCTTTTTATTCATTTAAAACTTGTTGAGCACGCTAGTTACTTACCCTTGCTATGTCATGAAACCTTTTTAGTTAAGCCAGAGACCTCGAGAAAGGACAAAGGCAAAGATAAGATGAAAGAGCAGTAATGCATGCTACGTGTTTAGTTTAAACGTTATCTTTTGGATATGTAAACCTTTTGATGTATTAAATGGTTCTCAATGTAATTATTAAAGGTTAGATACCTTGGGACAAGTAGTTAATCATTTTGTATAAACAACATATGTTTATTATTCCGCATTAGAGATATGTGTTGTTTGGGGATGTATTTATGTTATAGATGTATGATTATCGTGAGCACAAGTTCATGGTACTAGTATCCGAATTTGGGGTCGTCACTGAAAGAGCAGAGAGAAGTTGTTCATATTGACAGATCAGGAAGAACTGATAAAATAAATGGCTCAAATGAAGTTAGAGGTGAAAAATCTGAAGGAGTCGGAAGAAAAATCGATAGGGATGGAAGCGAGTCCAACCTTATTAGATAAGGTAAAAAAGGCTCATTATAAAGATGAAGAATGTGATAGAATAAGGAAGAGAATGACTGATGAAGAAGAGTTCAAATTTAAAATAGCTAGCAAATGATTACTAAGGTTAGAAAATCGGGTTTGGGTACCGTTAGTGCCTAAATTGCAAAGAAAGATATTGCAAAAGGCTCACAGTACGAGATACTCGATACATCTGGACAGCATGAAGATGTATCAAGATCTACGTCAGTATTTTTAGTAGTTGAATATGAAAATAGAGGTTACTGAATGTGTTAGCCGATGCCTAACTTGTCATAGGGTAAAGACATAACATGAAAGACCAAGTGGGTTATTACAGCCGTTAGAGATTCCTAAATGGAAATGAGAGCTTATCACGATAGATTTTGTGGTAGGACTTTCAGTAAAATAGAAGGGATACGACGCAATATATGTGATTGTAGATCGACTAACAAAGTTAGCGCACTTTTTGTCGATTAAGATTAAGTTCAATTTGGATCAGTTAGCCAAGTTGTAAATTAGAGAGATAGTATCAAGACATGGAGTGTCGGTATTAATTGTGTCAGACAGAGATCTACGCTTCACATCAAATTTTTGGAGAAGTCTTCAAGAAAGAATAGGGACGCAATTAATAATGAGTACAACATATCATCCGCAAACTGATGGGTAAAGCGAGAGAACAATTCAAACGTTGGAAGACATGCTCAGAGCCCGTGTGATGGATTTCAAGGGCAATTAGGAGGACCATTTACTGTTAGTAGAATTTGCATATAATAACAGTTATCATGCGAACATAGGTATGTCACCCTATGAAGCATTATATGAGAGGAAATATAGAACACCTCTATATTGGGATGAAGTAGGAGAACGTCGATTGTTGGGCCTGGAATTGGTTCAACAAACTGAAAAAATTATCAAAGTAATAAGAGTTCAGCTAGTAGCAACTCAGGATCGACAGAAGAAGTGTGCCGATCTACATCGACAAAAAAGAGATTTTAAAGTAGGAAGTTTTGTGTTTATGAAAGTATCTCCCTAGAAAGGAAAAATTAGATTTAGGAAGAAAAGAAAACTGAGTCCGAGGTTCATAGGACCGTTCAAAATATTGAAGAAAGTGGGTGAAGTGGCATACGATGTAGCTCTACCTCCTGAACTGGAGCATATTCATAATGTGTTTTATGTCTCAGTGTTGCGGCCATACAAACCTGATTACAAGCACGTCATCTCCAAGGAGCCGATTCAAGTTGAGAAAGATTTATCCTATGAAAAAATTCCTATCTAAATATTAGATAGGAAAGAACAGACGTTACAAAATAAGGTTATGCAATCTGTCAAAGTGCTTTAGAGAAACCACAACGTTGAGGAAACTACGTGAGAACTTAAAGAAAAGATGAGAAATAATTATCTGAATCTTTTTGAGTAGCGTTAAATTTGTAATTCCGAAGACGAAATTCTTATAACATGGGAGAATATAATAACCACAAATTCTAAGTTCATTGTAATGATGATTATTAAATAATTATCAATGAATTAAAAAAATTGTATTAATTAATTGTGCATTTACATGATTGAATGAGTATACGTGTGTATGTGTATATTTATGAATCTAATAATGTAGCAAGGTAATGGAATTAATTAAAGCAAGTCTAATTGGATTATATTTTAAGTCCAAATGAATTATTATACTAGGTCCAATAAAATTAACCTCGTAATCCATGAACAGAGCTAATTTATTGGTCCATGTTATAATTGAACTAGCCCAATACTTATTTTAATTAAATGTACCATGTGTTAGTTAATGTTAGCCCAAATATAATGAATAAATTGATTTCAAACAAATTAAATGAATGAGCCCAATAGAATTAATTACTAAGTCCAAAGTGGAGCCCAAATTAAGTCAATGTGTTGGTCAATATATATATATATATATATATATATATATATATATATATATATATATATATATATATAGATGTATTTATGTATATAATTGCAATAAAAATAAAACAAAATAGGAGCAAAAATAGGCCGTTTGGCCGGCACATGGGGGCCCCACTAGGGGTGGCTTGTAGCTCATGGTTGCTTAGAAAATCTTTTCAAGGACTAAATGGTTCAACCACTCCAACAACCCTAGTAAATCACCTAGTCAATCCATCAAATAGTAAACTCACTTAGGCTTAGGGGTGTCCATCGATAAAAATCGAACCGGTACCGAAAAAATCGAATCGGTACCGAACCGAAAATGCCATTAAAACAAGGACCGGTACCGAATTACCGATTTCGGTACCGGTCCGATACAAATTCGGTTCGATTTTCGGTTTATACTAATTGGTAATATATATAATTATAATTTATAAATAATAATTATATTAATTTATTTATAAATTATAATAATATATATAATTATTATATATATTATAATGATATGTATAATTATTATATATATTATAATAATTAATATAAATTTAATATTATATTATTTATTTCGATTCTTTCGGTATATCGGTTTTTACCGAAATTCAAAAATGTCCATACCGCTATCGGTACCGAAAAGTATAAAAAATTGAAAAAATCGATACCACCGAAAAAACCGGTATCGATTGGTTCGGGAAAAAAAACGAAAATATTAAATTTTTTGAAAACCCCCACTTAGGCTCTTAATCAACTAATGTTAGTTGATTAAGAATATTAATGAAGGATTACCAAAGTGCTATAAATAGAATGCTCCACCAAATGGATATGTTGTTAGTCATTTTGCTAGAATCACCAATAGAGAGTTGCCTAGAAATGTACAAGTTAGTGATTTAACTTTTATGGCTAGAAAGTTATATCTTTGGGTTATAAAGATAACCCAACTTGAATCTCTCAAAAATATAAAAAAAATGAGAAAGTTTTGAAGTTTATGCTAAACATGTCATTTTGAAACCCTAGATTGATCGATCTTAAATTTTATGTCTAAAACATTTTTGAAAATGAGATCTATTCATGAAATATTGAAGAACAAGAAGATAAGAAGATAACAAAACTGATTTTGTGTATTTTGGATAAGTATATTTCATTTTATAAGAGATTGATCCAAAGAAATTAAAGTTAACAAATTAGGGTTTGAAAAACAAAACTATCATCGCAGCGGTGAAACACTTTGCAAGTCACCAATGCAACAGTGGTCCTCACCGCCGCAGCAGTGGTTCAGAAGTTTAAAAATTAATTTTTATTAATCGGGTCGGGTCGAGCCATAAGAAACAGGTTGGGTTGGATATTTTGAAAATGAAATGTGTCAGAAAATATAATTTTACGTAATATTAATATTTGACAAGTTTTAAATAATAATAATAATAATAATAATATTAGAAAATGAATAAAATATTTTTAAATGAATAATAATATTAGAAGATGAATAAAATATTATTAAATAATTAATAATATTAGAGATGGAATAAAATTATTGTTTAGTTATTCATAATGTTGTTAAAGCACTTAAATATTATTATTTGATTAATAATATTAGATAGAAGTTTAAACTATATTAAATGATTAATATAGGTTTTATGTGATTAAAATATTATCAAATGATGATAATATTTTCATGTGTTTAATATACCTTTAATTATTTAATTATGTGATTAAATGTTAGCAAATTAAGATGTTCAAAGGTTATTATATGTATCTAGATATGATACTAATTGAAAGATCAACTTGATTAATTGTTAGGTCTGTTAAAAGGATATTAAATTATATTGGTTAGTTGTAATCAACAATCGAGATAAGTTTCCTATACCTAAACTTGTATTTATTTTGCAAGAGCTTTAAGTGGTTTAATTATTTAAAATTAATTCACATTCCTATTGTTTATGTATTCGCACTTAGTGCATTTGAAACTTTATAGTTATTTGATTCGTGAACTTTTTAAGAATGTCTAAGCTAATTGTTTCAGCTAGACACTGCATGTATAAATTCATTAACTTGAATACTTTTAAAAGATTATCCAAACCATTGGTTGGTGCAGATTCTTATAGTAAGACTGAGAACGAACAACCCTAAATAAGGGGATTATATTCGAAAAATCGACCTTTGTGTAAGATGTTTGAATGTTATGCATATACATGGGGTACAAGAGGTTGATCCCCTCGAATACCAAAACACTAAAAGGGTCAGACACATATCTGATTTATCTTAAGTATTAGTTCATGGTCCTTTGAGGCCACTCAGCAGTAAAGACTCAAATATTTCTTTTAAGTGAAATTTGATTCTTGTTCTTTCACAATTATTATATATTTTTAAAATCTTTGAAGTTATTTCCTATTCAATCATAATATATATTTTATTAATTATTTTTAAACTTGTTGAGCAAACTATTTGCTCACCCTTGCTATATCATGAACCCTTTTTCAGTTAAGCCCGAATGTTCTAAGAAGGACAGGGGCAAGAAAAATGCCAAAACTTAGAATATGCATGATAAATAGCTTATTTGTTTAATATGTAATTGAATGTTGTAAATCTTTTGAGAACCCTTAAGATATGTATTTGTTACGTTAATGTTAGAAGACCTTGGGTTTGTATTACATTTTGTAATGGACAGTATGTATTTTTCGCTAAGATTAAAGAAAACTATGTATTTAGTTGTTATTATGTATTAGATTGCGTGCACTAAACACGAATATGGGGGCGTTATAGGATCCAAGGAAGATATAAGGGAAAATATACTGGAGTTATATGTTTATTATGTGCTTAATTTATGAGTGGTTAACTAATGCACGCTAAGTGTTTGATAAAAAGCTTAAATGAACTATTTTTACTAAGCTTTGAGCTTTAAGTGTTTAAACTGATGGTTATCCATGAGTGTATGTATGTATGGTGTTTTCAACCCATTAATGGTTTAAAACATAGAATGAAAGATTATGATAAGTTTAAAACTCAACTTGAAATTCTAGGTTAGGAATGATTGATTTTGAACCAAATGTATGATTATGTGTTTCTTGATTTATGACCTGTGAGCTCTATTTGGTTCTATAATGAGTTTAAAAGATGGTCCAAATGGTTCAGTTGAGAAGAAGCCAAAAAAATGGGCTATGGGAATTTCTTTGAACCAAACTGACGTGTGTAATCTTCTTTAGCAGACCATTTTAAGCCTTTGGTTTGTTGCCTTAACAAACTGATTTAAGCCAAGTCTTTGCATAAATAAATACTATAATGTATGGTCTAGGTCATGTCCAAATATGAGAGCAATCAGAATTGTATGAACCAAGTTATGATTTTTAGAAAATGCCAAGAAAATCACGAAAACCAATCGAAGTATGAAAACTAAGTTAAACAAGGGACTTTCATGTTGGGTTTTGGAAACCTTAATGAAATGATTTTGACCAAATAATATTTTTATAAAATACTAGGTAGCAAGGAATAAATTTAGGTCCAAGAATGATAGCAATTGAAGTTATAACGAATGAGTTAAAATTCTCCAAAGTAGTCATGAAAATCAGCAATCCGTAGAAAAACCAAATCTATGATGAACAAGGATTTTCATGGCTTTGCATGGAGGTCTTATTGAAATATTTTTGTATGTGTTATATTTTTGAAAAATACTTTGATGCATGATCTCAATTTATGTCCAAGAATTGGGCCAAAGAACTTAAGGACAGAAAGGTAAAACTAATCAAAGTTGCATAAAAAATCAGAACATTATAAATTCTGTAGAAAAAGTTAAGTGTGAAATCTGTGATAAACACAGATTTTCAACCCCTTGTTTTAAGTTGTTAATGAAATATTTTTATATATGGTATATTTTTATAAAATTCTTTGTAGTGAGGACTACATTTCTGTCCAAGAAGAATAACATTCGAGCTAACAGAGACAAAATTAAAATTCCCTAAAGTGGCCTTGAAAATCATAAAGTTAAGAAAAATTATAAGTCAGAATTTTCAAAATTTTTAAGTTTGGTGATTTTTAATGTAATTTTCTCATTATAAATATGTTATATAATCCCAATAATGTATTACTTCGGCGTCAAGGTAATAATTCATCAAACTTAGTAAAGAATCCAAAATTGGTATAAAAGAGCTAACTTAAGAAATATTTTAAAATGTTACTAACTTAGTATTATTTTGAATAAACTAAGTTAAATAACCTAGATAGATGATACTTAACCAATGTGTTGGATAATATAGTGTGAAATACACACAATGAACCACAAGTGTAATAATCTAAGGTATGTGGTGATGAAACTGAGTTATATAAATAACACAGTTGGATGTTTATAAAGACAATATAAGGAATAATAAGTTAATGTAAGGTTTTAAAATAAGATTAACAGTTAGAGTTAAGCTTTGACTAATAATGTGTTTATTTATCAATCTCATATACAGTATAGGTTTTGCAAGGAATGCATAAATTTGGTGTAAAGGTAAAACGCCGATAAAGACAAGTTTTTCAGAACTTGCTCCTATCTGTGAACTGTATTTATGTGCAAACATGTGTAATGTGCTTTTATGCCATAATGTGCTATGAATTGTTATTGTTCAACTATTAAATTAAGTTCAACAGTTCTTCTTGAAGTATATAACTGGTGAATATGAAAAGCATGATATTATGAATCATGCAATATGTTTTAAATGTCCAGTACGCATATAATTGTGATACATAATGTTAAGTATGTATACAAAATATGAATTTTGTGCTATGTGATAACTCTTAAACTTGTTGAGCCATGCATCGTGCTCATTCTGGCTTTAAATAAATATTTTCAGTTAAGTACGAGACATCAAAGGTTCCGATAATGACCAAGGAACAAGGAATGGATTTTGACTTTCACGTATTTGATATATATTCTAATGAAATCTTTTTGGGGGTAAACAGTGTTGACAGATGGTGTAAGTTACAATGTAATGTTAAGATAACATTTAAAACTGATGAGTACCAATATAAAATGTTGTTTATTTATGTATATGGGTGAAAGGTTGGTACAGATAATTAATGTAATAGTATAGATCATTATGTATATGATCTTGAGTTGAAATAGGGCAATGTAAAGATTGCAATTCTAAAATAGAATAAAACTGTAAGTTGTAATCAAACGATGTGTTGTATTCATTTATAGGTTAATTACCTGGAATAATATAAGGATTTAATGTAATAATTGTATTTACTTATTGTTGTTAAGTCAAATATAGCTAGTTAGAACTCATGGTTGAGTAGTACCATCATCACCGAATTCGAAATTCAAGGGACCCGAATTTAGGGGCATGACAGTTTTGCCATGAATTTGTTTACTCATAAGTCATTTCATTCAATTTCAAGTACTTTGAGAGAATTGCATGATAATAATAGTGATGTGACAAGTGTGGTTGATGATACTATTCCTTATGTTGGTCAAAATTTTGATGCGTTGAAAGATGCTAATTTTTTTTTATAGAAAATATGCGAAACATGTTGGATTTGAATTAAGAATCAAACTAGTAGAAAACATTTCAACAATGAATATTTTTGTTCTAGATTGTATCAGTGTCGTAAATCTGTATATATGATTGTTAAGAAGGATGATGTTGTCATTAATGATGAAGAAAATAATACTAAGGGAAAGAGGATGAGGGACTTTATTGATATAATATAATGTAGAGTAAAATTTTATGCAGTGCATGATAAGAAGAAAAATAATTGGTTTGTGTGTATTCTTGAACTTAATCATAATCATGAATTTGTTTCCCCAAGTAAAGTTTCTCAAATTCAAGCGCACAAATTAAATATTTCAGGAGTTGTTAGGGATTTGATTGAAACTCTTAATAATGTTAGGATTGGTCCAAGTAGGTTGATGAATGTTCTGAGCTTATTAGGAAGAGGTATGACCAATTTTGGGTTCTCTGAAACGAATGTGGTCAATATAGTTAAAGATATTAGATGTGAGAATATCGGTTTGAATGATGCATAAGCTGTAGTAGATTACTTGAGAAAGTTGCAATGTGAGAGCCCTAACAGATTTTATTTTAGTGTCAAACAAGGCATGGATAACCGTATAACATGTCTTATGTGGGTAGATTATCGGTCAATACTTTATTATTAAATTTTTGGTAATGTTGTTACTTTTGATACCACATATCGAGCAAACAAATATTCCATGTCATTTACTCCTTTCACGGGTGTAAATCATCATTACCATTCTATATTGTTTGGGTGTGCACTATTGAGCGAAGAGACTGATGATACATTTGTATGGTTGTTTGAGCAGTGGCTTGAAGTGATAAATTTCAAACATCTCATAACCATTGTCACTGATCAAGATCGTGCTATATTAAATACGTTTGCTAGGGTTCTCCTTAATACACATCATGCATTGTGTACATGGCACATTGCCAAAAAATATCCTGAAAAACTTAGTCATATCTATTATGCGCATCCGACTTTTAAGTCAGATTTTAATTATTGTGTCTTTAAGTCATTAAGTATTCAAGAATTTGATAACAGATGGAATTTGTTGATGGAAAACTATGGTCGACATAATCACGAATTGTTGAAATCTCTATATGAAATAAAAGATAAATGGGATGGGGTGTATTCAATATTTTTTTTTTTTTTTTTTTTTTTGTAGCGAGAATGACTACCACTTCTAGGAGTGAAAGTATGAACAATTTTTTGACGAATATGTAAATAGTACTATGGGGATTAAAGATTTTGTTTTAAAGTCCCAACAAGCAATTGAGAAATAGTACATCAAAGAGAAACAATATGATTTTATTATAGTCAATCGTAGAAGAAAAATTGTTCTTAATGTCCCATTAGAGATGCATATAGCTAAAATATATACCAAGGAAATGTTTCAGCATTTTCAAATTGAACTAACAAAATCGCAGAAGTTAACTATTAAAAAGGTTCATAAGATGTCAACTCCTGATTCGAAAAACTACTTGATGTTCAAAGCCATGGTTCCTAAATCTTGTCGTAGACATTTCATAGTTGTGCACTATATAGATACCAGGATGGCGAAATGTAATTGCAAAATATTTGAACATACTAGTACTATATGTCGTCACATTCTCAGGCTATTAACGTCAAAGAGCTTTGTTGAGATTCTTGGAAAATTGGAAAATTGATACATAATTGATGGACTAAATATGCTAATAAAACCAATAGGGTTGCCTCGTATGTTCTTACCTTGGTGACTGATTATGCTGAGACATAAACCGATCAGTTCAATCATTTGTGTAAACGATTTATGGGTTTTGTGTTGGACGCTTCATGTTCTAAAGAAGCCACTACGTATGTCGATCAACTACTTGATTGTGAGGAACAAATTATAGCCAAAATTCTTGTCGAAGGTGTAAATATAACACGGGACTACAATGTGCAAAATGTAACTGAGGTCGAGGAAGCGACGAAATTGTGGGATGATGATGTTGACCTCAACGATCCTGTTTTTGATTCAATATGTTCGTAGACAAAAGGTTGTAAAAAAGAAAAACTATTGAAAAGTGTTGTCGAACAAATAACAGGACAAAAGCCATTTCGAAAGTGTGCAATTTTGTGGAATATTTACAAACCATGATAAGCGAAACCGTTATAAAGCTTTATGATTGAAAAATCCTGAATCTTCATAATTTTATTTCTCAATAATAATATTTTATTACTTTATGCAATGTATTTAAATGAAATGTCACATACTTAAATGCATTTTGTGTTGTATATTACATTAGATTTACAATTTGTGATTAGTATATTTTGTACATGTTGGTTTTGTTTAATATATGGAAATACATTTTTCCAAGCAATGGATTTAAAGTTTGTTGATTAATATATTTTACAGTGGATTTAATTACGTGTAGATTGGTATAATTTTTTACATATTGGTTTTGTTTGATATATGACGTAACAGATTCAGAGTTGGTAGATTACAATGGATTTACAGTTTGCTGACTGGTATAAGATATGTTGATGTTGTTGTTACGAGGAGCCTAGAAAATTCTATGGACAATCTGTTTTAAAAAAAAAAACCTGTTGTGTCAACAGTTTAATACTACGAACGACAATATTTACAAAAATATCATTCCCCAATTTAATTACCCAGATGATATTTTTGTAAATACAGTCGTCTGTAGTATTAAACTGCGGACGACGGCTGACCATATTAGGACTGTAAGGGTATTTTTGACATTTTTCCTTGTCCGCAGTATTAAACAGCACGTACTGGTAATTAAACTGCAGACGGGAGGACTTTTAACCATTAGATCTCAACATAAAGGACTGAGATTTGTTGTAAGGATAAGTTCTCATTTATGACGTTGTAAATACATAGGTCCGTATATATATATATATATATGATGGATCTAAAGTACACCTCTCTTAAATAGCATACATTTATTAAAACTACGTCGTTTTAGATATTCTTTTAAAAAATAAGTGGGGTCGCGGGTGGCATTTTTGTATAAAAAGGAAAAGAAGTGAGACTACTCTCTTTTAATATTATGTTATTTTTTAAAAGAATATCAAAATGACGTAATTTTAATAAAGATATGATATTTAAGATGTATGCTTTAGGAGCACACCATCTAGGAAATAACTACCATTATTTCCACCATTACCCCCACCACCTAAAGGGTGGGTCTATAGGAATCGGCTCTCCTGATCACGAATTCGATTTTTAATAATTTTTTTGATTAGAAGTGTACCTCCTAATTTTTGATTTTTTGTGAAAAATCATTTCTTAGCAGATTTTTTTATTTTTTTTATGATTTTTCAAAACCAAAGCTCCAGACCTCAAAAAATTATATTTTTGGATATGATGTTAAGAATCAAGTCCTCAATGTCATATATATATATATATATATATATATATATATATATATATATATATATATATATATATATATATTTGAGTACAACAATTTTAATCTAAATACAATCAAATTGTTATATTTATAGAGACGTGAAAAAGCATTTAACATGTTCGACATGAACTATTCATGAAATTATAATTTCAATCATATAAAAGGTATTGACCATATATTATCATGGAAATTTACTTCAAACATATAGTTTATAGTTTGAAATGATGCATCTGATTTTAGACTTACAAGAAGATTGAAAAAATAAACTTAAAATAAGTTTAACCAAAGGATTAATTATTTTTTTATTCTCCTACTTTCACAAAAAGAAGTTAAATTTGCAACTAGTAAAACAACACTAACTAAAGAAAGTAGGACTGAACTAGAAATTATTTTCTTATTATTATTTTAAAAAGGTAAATGATATATATGTCGACAAATTTCATAATGAAGTTGTATTGCGTCTAACGTGAAATTTTATTAAATAAGATAGAATAATAATATGTGGATCCCTTTTTAACTCTTACTTATCACACATATCTATATATGTCGATAATTAATATCGACATAAATTTGTCGTTATATGTAACAAGACTCTTTTAGAAAAAGTTTTCTTAGTTATAAAGGCAAATATCACATGGACCCTAGTTTGAACCACATATAATACTTCTACCCCTCCCTTTAATTAGGTTGATCAACCTTAACTATAATCCATATATAGCAAGCCTTTGAAGGCTTCAATGTCATAGAAGAGGTCCACAAGAAATCGAAAACACTATTTCATGCCTAAACAACTTAAAAAAGAAGGAATTAATGCTGAAAAATACTGGCTTTTACTCGGATTGCAAAACATGTCATATTTTTCTTAAGACTCTTAGCGTTCATAAGCCCATCTATGAATATACAAGGAAAATGATATATTTTGCAATTTTATATGTAAACTTGTTTTGTTACGAGTTACGTAGATAACTATTGTTGTTAATATTTTAACGATGTGTTTAATATAACAGGTCAATTTTTTAATTCTATCTAATCATATATATTGATATAGTTGCAATCATAATTCAACAAAAAACTTTCACAATTACTCATAATATAATACCACTTTTTTATCCTGGGATAAATCTACCTATAAGCTATGTCAATCAAAAATTGAAACCCTCATTCACAAAAATATAAGATAAATTTTTACATTTTGAAATCAATTTAAAATATTTTCAAAATTAATATTCAGTTACTCTTATACCTAGCACTTATTTTGTTTCTCAAAAAAAAAAAAAAAAAAAAAAAAAACAGGAAAAATTCCCATTATAAAATCTTGTAATTTGGTTCTGTACTTGTAAGACCACAATGTAGCTGCATTCTAGCGACTCTAGTCCACCAAATTCTATCGACCTTTCTTGTCTCAAATATACGCAACATAATTTTAATCCAATCAAAAGATAGTGCTGTTTGTTTGAAAGGTGTGATTTACGGATCAAAATATTTTGTATACTACTGTTATAATCCTTGAAAAACCCATCCAAAAGCTAGTTAGGGGAGGGAGAGGGTGGGTCTTTTACCTCGTTCAAAACTAGAGTTCAATTCCCACTCATAAAAGAAGAGGGGGGACTTGGGTTCAATTCCCACTAGGTGTGAGTATGGTGCAGTTTGGTGCGATTTAAAACTCAAATCGCACATAAAATTGTTTGTGATTGGTGTGGTGCAATTTTGAAACGTGCGATATGGTTTCATTTGGTGTGGTTTAGGTTTTAAAACCAATTGAACATATACAAAAAATTAGAACTGAAATGATACAGACACCGAAAGAATAACCAGATTACTTAATTTATAAGTGTAGACGATTGTGTATAGAAAATATTAAAATAGTTACTTAAGAAGAAGTAAAGTAAGACTGTGGTGAATAGTTGTTTATAACTTAAAACTGTGTAATGTATTGCTTATACAAGAAGATCATCACTATTGAATTTATTCATCTTCATCCACGTTATAATGAAACTTTGTAATTACAAAAATGTCGCTAACAATCAAATAATAAGAAACTTCATTAGTTAAATAAAATTCACAATTAAAAGTTTTCAAAATTACAATTAATAGTCATACGAAAGACAACTATAGAAGTTAATGTTATGCTAAAAAAAAGGAGAAAAATATAATAAACACGATGTAATTTATTTATTTTTTAAAAAAAACAAAACGATATTGTTTTGACCATTATTAGTGCGGTGCAGTTTCTGTGATGCGATAGACAGCAAAAATCAAAACCAAACCGCAAATACGATTTCAACCTTCCTAAAGTTGTTATATACAGTGGAACCATTGATGAGATTTTATTGATGTGATTTTTTTTCTGTTTTTGATGCGATTTCAGGACCAATTTTAATTTTTTGCTCACCCCTAATTCCCACCCATATAGAGGGAGGGGTGGGTCTTTTACCTCACTCAAAACTTGAGTTCAATTCCCACCCACATTGAATAATTGTTGACAACTCTATGTCTCGCAAAATCTCTGAACTTCGGCCTCATAGGTAACATAGGTGCGAGAATTATGTGTTTAGTTGTTGTAGACATAATGTGCCCTACCCGGAGTTTAAAATACCTTATTTACTTTCTATTTTTTGCACCCAAAAATAAAACAAAAAGAAACCAAGACCATATCAACCCAAGATAAGTTGGCCAACTAGCCCATATGAGACTAACCCATATAAAGGAGTATAGAATCACAACATACAACATGAAAATTAAAGAAATATTACTCCATCCATTCTTAAATATGTAACGTTTAAGGTTTTTGTACAAAAATTAAGGAAGCTATTAAATAGCTCTAATATGAGTAAAAAATAATTGAAAGAGACTAAAATACCCTTATCTTGGGAAGGAAAGGAATATGAACGGTAGCCTACTTCTAATCTGATGCAGTTACTTCTCCCTCTAAAATCAATTAAGAACAAGAGAGATAAAGAGAATTATCCAATAGGGATAAATTAAAAGAGAGAAAAAATAGTGTAAAAAAGATGAGAGATGATTAGAGAGAGTATTGATGTTTAGGGGTAATTAAGAAAACAGTATGATCAATGTGTCTTAGAAATCTTGGAACGTGAAATATATAAGAATAAAAATAGCTCTCTAAAATGTCAAATAATTAGGAATTGAGGGAGTAACATATAGCCACCAACATCTTTTTAAATACTCACATATAATCAAACGATAGAGACTAAGCTTTTAAGCTCAACATTTTACTGAATTGGAGTTTTACAAAACACCTTCTATAGAGAAAAACATTCTTCCCCACCAAAAAACACAAGGCAACATACAACTTTCACTTTCTATCCGCTAATCTGACGGAAACAACACCCAAGAAGAAAAGTATCTACGGCTTCCGTTGGAACTTAACTCCAATCCAGATCCTGACTCAAGAGGAACCTAAAATGAACTCAGATTCGGAATAAACGCTTCATTATTTTTTTGCGATACTATGTTTAGAATTCAAAGTAGCTTAAATACCACCCATGCTGCGTTTAGAGCTAAACATCTTTGCCGAAAATCCAGCTGAAAGGAGCAGTAACCTTTTGCTTTGCTCGCCCCACTGCTCTCTCCTCCAACCTTCTGATCCTTGGAGCTAGTCCGCACACGTAATCTTGTGCTTTATTCGCCTCACTGGAAAGGCCTGTCAACTTCTCTATATTCCATCGTCCCACCAAAAATTCCAAAATATCTGCATAGTCCTTAGCAGTGTACACTCCAAGACGCTGAGCAATGGAGGAGAAGTTTTCAAAAAGAGTATCGTCCTGCCCATCATACATGAGATGAGCTGGCATTGAGATTTTCTTCCTCATCATGTCAGCGACAGCCAGAACGGTGTCACTAGGGTCAATCTCCAAGAGCTTCTCCACGATCTTGGTGTAGGCAGTCTCATGGCGTTTCTCATCTGCTGCAATGATACCGCATACTTGTGCCAGTTTTAGATCTCCGTAATCCTTGGCATGTTTAGCTGTATTGCCATGCGAAATGAAGGTTGCCCTCTCTTGAAATGAGGTGTAGACGAAACAAAGGTAGGGGCTGTTTTCTGTTCCAATGTACTAAATAATGCATGTTGACATGAAAAAAAGTTAAACCAAGTTCATAAAGTAAGAGAAACTAATTATAAATAGGGCCACTTTGACCAAACATTTATGAGGATCAGCTGCTCATACATATGTTTAAGAGATCAATGAATATTAGTAAGACTGGTAACTTTGTGTTTCGTTATAAAACAGTTTTACGTCTTGTTCCCCTCTACAAGCATCACATATAAGTTATAAAACTGACAAAAACTGAGACACTAAACGAGAGTAATAAAGTGCCATCATGGAGCATTAGAACCCTATCATGGAGCACCATCTTTAGCCTTGTTTACCTTAAAACAAGGAAGTATTTGATGGCATTGAAGTTTGAACCCAGACTAACTAGAAAGAGTACTTGAAACTTTTGTGAACAGGAGGTTGGAAAAAAAGAAGAAGAAAGAGAACCAATAAAATGCAGCATAGAAATCAAGCATGTTTAATCTTCGCATCTTTTAGTACGGAAGACTACTGTGTAGAAGTTGTTAGTTTGTTCAAAGAAAGAAACGAAGGCAGCAGAGAGTTTCATATAAGCATGGTGCAGGAATCTCATAAAAGAATAAATAACAAACATATTACATTGTTGATTCTATAACCAAAATTTCTATTCACCAGATTCATTTGGCAGATTGTTAGCTGGAAGAATTATCAAGTTGTGAAAATGCAAAAAATCAGTGGAAAAAGGAAGAACTCTAGGACCCTGCATCAATTACTGATCAAAAACTGGGAAAATATATGGCAAATTGTGTTTGGACCAGGTGAGTAAAACTTTCAAAATGAAGAACTGACTCTCGTTCTTTTATAGCCATCTATTCTAACAAATCCGTATTCAAAATATATAGCTGATACTAACAAAATATGAATGAAATTTAAGAATCTCACCATTCCTGAACCTATCAAGTACTGAATTGTCTTCTCAATTTGCTTCATGTCAACCCTTCCTGAAAGGTAAAGATACTTGTTGAGAAGGTCCCCATGCCTATTCTCTTCAGCAGTCCATGCCCTTGTCCAGACAGCCCAAGGACTGAGGCTTGCACCTGTCTCATCTCGAACTCCGTCCAGTGTGTTAAGCATGGTCTGGTAAGTCGGAAGGGCTTCTTCTGTAATCATATCTCCTACCAATACAACATAATATTCATCAGGAATCTCCTTTGATCTTTCCCTCAGCTCCTTGATTTGATCCATGAAACCTTCTGAGGTGGGGTCTGGCAGAAAATCATTGGGCTGCCAACATTTCTCAACAGGTTTTAAGTGCACCAAGAGGTCCTGCTCGGCCCAGTTATGTAAAGATTTGAAGATCTCAATCTTTTCTGGTGGCATGGAGTGGGTCACCTGGACATGTACCTCTCGCGGAGTTCTGAAAGGCTTCTTTATATTCGCAACCTCCCTATGTCAGAAAATAGACTTAAGAAGCAAGCACTTCGTATAGATTTTTACATGCCATAATTTTTGAGCTATAGCCCCAAAATTCAAGGCTTCAGATAAACATTGTAAGAAAAAATAACAAGAAAAAAGGAAAAACAAACAGGCACACACAGAAGGGGGGGGCACCACTTGACTGCTGTCCTCATGAAGGAAAATCCTCTCTAAAAAATTTATTTCAACTACGCGAACACAGCACTAACCATAATACCATAATTACTTGGAAATTGGAATCAACCGCATGCTATTCAAATAGAGGAGTCATAATAATAGACTATCGAGTGACAACAAATTTTGAATCAACCCCACTTTGAAATAATGAAGTGAAAGGCAGGGCACTTAACGAAAGCTCATCCCTAAACATCTGTTCAGTGACTTAATAACTAGATTTCCAGGGGGCAGAGTAGCCCCATTTTCAATTTTGCAGTTATTAGTAAGAAGAGTGGATTAACTCACTCAAGAAGGCCATTCTTTCCTGAATAGAGTTTCAGATATGCTCTTAGAAATGTGGTTAGATGAGCATTAACCCCTGGTTCAGATGGATTGGCAGTGTTATCAAATCATGCCAGCCAAATACAGCAGAACATAAAAAATCAAAAAACACTAAACTAATTATGTTATGTAGAAATTCAGGACTTGATTTTATACACAGAATTGAGATACGGGGGAAGATAAACACACAAATACAACAGGAAACTTGTAGTGTAGTATAAAAGAGAGTTTAAGGGAAAACTTGTGTATGGGACTGCTATTCCTTTCCACTAATGACTAAATGATATGGCTGTAGTTTAATGGAAAAAGCCAAAGCCCCACATATACCTACACATAGACATATGCTCTATAATAAAAACTCCATTAGTAGTCTATATGTAAAGAAAGAAGAGATAGTCCAACAACAACATTATAAACAGACCAAAAGAGTCCAAGACTTGAGTATCAATTTTTAAGCATCGAGTCTAATAAAGCGAAGAAAAAATCAATTCAATGACTAATTGACTTAGTTTTTACTAGTAGTTTCCTGAAATAATAACCATAAATGGAAAGTTTTTTTACTATTATTACAGAAATAATAAGAATAAAACGGAAGGGGAAAAAAAGTAAAACAAATTAAAGTTTCAGCATAATGACTAATTATGACCCTACTCAAATATTCATACTTCAAAAATTTTGAACTGGAGGAAACCAAAACGAAGAAAATTTGTTTAGGACATGCACTAATTATAGGGAATTGATATTTCCGCAAGCTATTTTGATAGTTTCATAAGTGAATCCCATTTGATCTTGTGGTACTGTCAAAATAGCTTGTGAAACTATTAATTTCATATGAGAATTGATATTTCTACAAGCTATTTTGATAGTTCTACAAGTGAGTTCCACTTGATCTTGCGAAATTATCAAAAAATCTTGTGAAAATATCAATTCCCTAATTATATTGCATGAAATTATCATCCACATAGAATCAACATTATTTGGAAACTATGATGCTTGGCCTATCTAAAGAAATAAAGGTTTGCATTACTCTTTTATTTTTATTTTTGGTGCAAAAAGGTTTGTACTACTCAAAAATTACTCACAAGTTTCTAAAACACGTGAGCAAACTGGAATTGGAAGTAATTTTATATTAATTGGTCATGTATTTTTTAAGAAGCTGGACCATTAGACCTCTTCAGAACACTGCTAAAATATTTATCAGATAAGAATGTAAATAACATAACTATTCAGTTATACGAAAATTATGTCAACATTAAAAAATAGTACAATAAAATCAATGGAGGATAAAACAAGAAAATTCTTTAACCAGAAAAGTTGGCATAAACATTACAAAATCTAACCTAAATTCAACTAATAAAACAAATCATTAAATAATGATTCCACTTGTACAACAAACATACTTAAGACCTAATGGTAAAAAGAGTCTTCTTCATAATTAAACGGACAGATATAACAAACACCTAATAAAATCAAAGAGTAAAAACAGAACAGAAATCAAAACTAAAAAAGTTAACAAGATAAATATATAGTCCCTCAATTCATAATTATAAGATCATTCTAAAAGTCAATTTGAGATATTTTTAAATTTAAAATTGACATGATTTATTTAAATTTTCAAAACGATTAATCTCATAACTAATATTACGTTTATGATATTTATAATTATATGGACATAAACTAAATAAATTTATCTTAATTTTGAGCTTGAAAATATTTGGAATTGACTTTTTAATAGTTAATAATAACCTTATAATTTGGAACGGAGTGAGTATTTACTAATTTGCAATCAAACATTCAGCTGAAAATTCATTCGTGCATCAATTCAAATTCGCATTACACATTTAGTACTAGCAAAATGAAGAATCAAAGAAATCCACATAACTTCAAGATAAAAAGTAAGTACGACACTTAGGAAGCAAATCCAATTAGAAAAAAACCAACTGTTAGATAGATAGAATTTAAAGGATGAAAATGACAAAATTTACAGTCCGATCGATGCAGTAACATTATTTTGAATTCATTCAATTTGAATTGATTTTTTCTCCATCACAATTATTGTGAAGAGAGGTCTACAACAATGAGTCTCGGGCAGTTTATTTGTTTTGTACAATCACCATGCAATATCAGTATCTAAAAACACTAATAACCCAGATCAATTAAAAAAAGTAAAAACCCAAATTCGATCGTACCCATGAGCAGAAAATGCTTAGAAAGATAGAATCATTGTAAAATCACCATGCAGTTAGCTAAATCAACATCCAAAAACACCAAAACCCGGATCAGTTAAACAAGTAAAAACCCAAATTCGAATATACCGATGAGCTCAAAATGCAATTAGCTAAATCCAAAAGCTACCCTTAGAAAGATAGAATCATTGTAAAACCACGATGCAATTAGCTAACAACCCAGATCAATTACACAACTAAAACCCCATTCGACCATACCCACAAGCTAAAAACACAAAATGAAACGAATGTTATGACTTCTGAAGCATTGGCTGGTACAAGAAAGAATGAGAGTTACAAAAGAAGAAGAGTACAATAACAACCATCTGATATATATCCTCACCCTACCATCAATACTGCTTATAAAGGAAGCTAAATTCTTAACTAAATCTCCCGCTCAAACAACAGTTTGAATTAACTATGACATCATCATTTCCTAACTGATTATTTGACAGTTGGCCTAACTAATCTTTAAGTAGCAATGTACTGATTATTTGACAGTTGGCCTAACTAATCTTTAAGTAGCAAGCTGCTTTGCATTGGCTAACACGGGAAGGAATAAGAGAGAACAAGCATCTTGCTACTTAAAGATTAGTTAGGTCAACTGTCAAATAATCAGTTAGGAACTGATAATGTCATAGTTAATTCAAATCGTAAATAACAGAACGTGAGCGGGAGAGTTAGTTAAGAATTTAGCTTCCTTTATAAGCAGTATTGAAGGAAGGGAGAGGATATCAGATGGTTGTTATTGTGCTCTTCTTCTTTCCTGTACCAGTCAACACTTCAGAAGTCATGACAACGAAATAACAAAAGGGAACTCACGAAGGAGGGGCGCGAAGACTAGAAGCCATGAAAACTCTGTGAGATCCGAGATGGGCTGTTTGGGGGAGGCCAAAAGATGAAACTTCGTGAGATTGAAAGGCCACCGGATTCAGTTTCAGAGCCATGGTGTTGGATTCTGCGCAGGTGGTTGTTATTTGATTTGGTTCAAGCCTTTTAAATCGGAAAGAATGAAACCCAAAATGAAGAGACAAATACAAAAAGGTGGAAATAATTATAAGTACATAATATTTAAATGTTACATTTATCTTATCTATTAAAAAGTGGGATCTGACTTTGAAATTTGTATTATACCTAATTTTTTAATAATTAAAATAGGTGTAATGTTTAATTTTATATTTAAATATTGTGTATATAGACTTGTTAAAAAGGGTAGACAGAGAAGAGTGGGAAAGACTACCTAAAAGAGGCGGAGGAAAAGAGAAAAACGATGCTCACGGAACGAAAACTTGGAAAAACACGATTGCTTCGTTAAAAAAACGCCCAGCGTCTATATATCACTGAATGAAGAGTAGTAGTTAAGCACAAATATTTTATTTCTACTAACATTCGATCTTACACGTTTTATATATAAATTATATAAAATTTAAAATAGTAAATAAATAAAAAATATTAAAAAATAAAATAAAAAATATTTTATAAATTAAAAGACATTTTAGAAATTAAAAAAAGTCAAAAAATTGTTTATGCAAAATAAGTCTAGAATAAGTCTAAGTATGCTACTTTGGAATATTATTTAGAACACAATATATTCATCTAAATTATTAAAAAATGAGATATGACATGATACTATTTTTTAATAGTTGAGATAAATATTGTGTTTCAAGTAGTGTTTCAAAGTAATATATATAGTAGGGTCATAAATTTATAAATTTATGTGAGACGTACACCTGGCTGGTATGACTGTGCTTAGGGCCGAGCAAGAAATCAATTTTCTCCCTAAATCGTATCAAAAATTGTACAAATCGCATAAATTTAAACCGCACAAACGGTTCCGGCATATGTGACAGTTTTAGGTTAATTGAAAAATCGAATTTGCTGTTTGGGTTTAGTTTCTGAGTAAAATCACACATGAAAAAATCGCACTGCACTATACTTTTTTATTTATTTTCGTCGTTTGGCCATTTTCAACATGGAGCATATCAAGAAGCATGATTATTTAAACCACCATTCAATTAATCCATTTGAAATTATCCATCATATAATTATCTCTGTTTAGAATTTTTATATGTGAGCAAAAAATTTCAATTAATCCATTTGGAATTATCACTCATATAACTTCTATTTTATATTTGTTTAGATAAAATATTATAAGTAAAATTGTGTGTGTTATCAAAGTGATATTTAACATCGTGCGATGTTAAATTATTAATTTAAATTGCATAAAATTTAATTGTTTCAATTAGTTTTGAAACCGAAAGTACATCGCACGCTTCAAACTGCACCGTACAAATCACAAGCGGTTTCATATGAGGTTTTGAATTTTTCAAACCGCACGTAAGAGGTTTCATGTGCAATTTAGGTTTCAAACCGCACCATGTTCATCCCTTTTAGAAATTGTAAAAAGGGTGATCAAACACAATTTGTTAGAGAAATTTAAACAGATTAACCAATTGAAAATAGTTGTTGATAATGCGGATTATGAATCAGTTCTTCCAACGGAAGAAGTCATCTTATTTATTGTGATAAATTTATGTCGAATTAAGATATGAGATTAAGTAGAATTATAAAAAGATTCTACTTATTAACACCCTTTAAAAGAATTTTCATTAATACTTATCCACATAATTAAAAATCTAAAAATCGACACAGATATTTGTAATATATATCATTTTTCATTACATAATTATTCATTTGACTAATCGGCTATTCCTATACTCGTATTAAAAAAATTATTTAAATCTGTATATTTTATTATTATTTTTTAAAAGTATATCTGTTGTCTACTAGCTGTTGTTACGAGATTATCTGATATTATGTTTGAATGGATAACTTTTTTGATTTTTTATATTTTAATCTTTTCATCATTTATTTTATAATTTTAATTAATTATACCCGTTGATAAATAAATAAACTAGAAAAGACAACTCATGTGTCCACAATAAAACTTGAGCATTGCACGTGCAAGGTGATCATAAATCATAATCAATCTAAAATTAGTTTATTGGCAATAATTAGGCTCTATTTATTTAAACTCGAGACGTAATCTTTTAGTTAGTTAATTACAAAAATTTAGCTACCAAAAATATCTCTAGCTGTTAACGTGTACCAATTTTCATTGGAATCTAAGAGTTTTCATACGTTTTAGCTTGGAATATGACAGCAATAGAGAAACACGTATTTTTCACTAAGAGAGAACAAAAGAGTGTTGGATATTTCTCTTTCTTTTATTTTCTTTCGCACTTGCGGAAGATGCTCTTTAATTTATATAAATTATTTATTTTAATTTTATAAAATGAGTTTATTTAAAAAAATTAGTAAAATTTACCTTTACATATGAAAAGATCATATAAAAATATGAGTAAACGTAAATTTTTATTTAATTTGAGATTGTATAACGTTATTATTATAATATTATAAAATAAATATATATATTTTTGACTAAGATTAATTAAACTTTTATTACTATAAAGTTGATAATAAACATTACAAAATCGTATGAAAATTCATATATTTAAATATGTTTATATGTTTTTTAAATTTATAGGTTAAATTTATATAAAAATTGGCATATTAACGTTGCGGGGTATACTAGCTAGTTAGATACTCTTTAGGGAATATTTCTTTTTCACGTTTCTTCGTTAGTTTTTTGTTATTTTATTGTTGTTGAGAATTCAAAGGAAAATGGACAAAGTGAACATTGCTAAAACCACCTTATAAACCTAAATTGTGTTTTGTTAATTAAAAATGAATGCAAAAGTGAGATGTAAAATGATTTGATTGTTGGAGTTTGTTGAGTCATCCACGTATACTGAAATATCAATTTAATTATAATTTGATATATTATTTTATATAAAAAAAATTATATTTATGTTTTATCACTATATGATCCATTTACAAGATCTTGGAAATGGATAATTAATACAACTGTTTAGGATAATTAATACAACTGTTTATATATATATATATATATATATATATATTGGGCATGATATTTCGGATAGTAACTTTACTGTAAGTAATAGGACTAGTCGTCCTAGTAGGATCATGAAGAGTGTGTTTAATCTCCATGGCTGCTGTTTCAATCATTATACCTTCATAGATATATTTATACTGGTCAAAGTGAGGGGAAAATTGTTGGGTAGCGAGATACCTGCGTTTAATTTCTCATGGATCATTCATCCATTTCTCATCATTCTGTTCAATGTAAAGTACTGTTTCTTCACAATTACTGTTAAAGATGTATTTTTCTGGAGTTACCAGAACATCTTTTGTTGTTTGGCTAGAAGAAGCCTCAGGAGTACTGTTTTGAGTATTTAAACTCGGGAATTCTGTTCTCCTTTGATATATTCAATATCAAAGTCAAATACTGATAAAATACTTTGCCAAGAAGCAAATATTTGCTTGGATGCAAGATTTTGAACATCTTTTTTTAAAAATCTGTTTAGCTGCAGAACAATCAACACGAATTAGAAAATGCTGATTTAAAAGATCATCTTGAAATTTTAAAACACATTTAACAATAGCTAAGCATTCCTGTTTAATGGTAGGATAATTTAAGGCTGGTCATTTCCAAGTTCCTGATGCAAATCGTACAAGTTCTTCCTTGTTTTTATTAGGATTAAACTGTTTTAGAATTCCTCCATAACCTTGATTGGAAGCATCAGTTTCTACAATTTTCTTCCATTCAGGGTTTGGTAGGGATAAACAATGTAACTGTTTTACTTTTGTTTTTATTAATTTTATAGCCTGTGTATGCTGGTCAGTCCATGGTAAAGGATTCTTTTGTAGCCTGGTAAATAAGATAGCAGCATCTTTTGACAATTGCGGATAAAATTCTCTTATATAATTAAGATTTCCTAAAAATCTTTGCAGTTGAGTTTTGTCTTTTATTCATCTGGAAATTTAGAAGCAAATTCTATACTCCTGTCAATAGGAATAATAGTTCCATTATTAATGGTGTGACCAAGAAATCTTACAGTTGTCTGAAAAAGTTTCATTTTAGGTGCAGAGATTACTAATCCATTTCTGATGACAACATTTTTGAATATGCTTAAATGTTTAAAATGCTGGTCTAACGAGGATGAAAATATAAGAACATCATCAATATAACAAATTGTGAATGAAGTATATGGATTAAATATATCATTCATAATATGTTGGAATTCAGAAGGGCCATTTTTTACTCCAAAAGGTAATACGTTCCATTCATAGTGGCCAAAGGGTACTGTAAAAGCTGTTTTATACCTATCCTGTTCAGCAATTTGAATCTGCCAAAATCCTGATTTAAGATCAAATTTAGAAAAGACAACAGCATCATAAAGTCTATCTAAAAGGTCTTTTTTATTTGGAATAGGATATCTGATCCATTTTAAAACATTATTAAGAGGTTTATAATTTATGACTAATCTAGGCATTCCTCTTTCAAATTTCTGCATTTTTATTGACATAAAATGCTGTACAACTCCAAGGAGAGTGACTAGGTCTGATAAGGTGTTTTTGTAATAACATATCAATTTCTGTTTTGCATAATTCTAAATATGCTTTTTTCATTTGGCTAGGTCTAGCTTTGGTAGGTATGTTTTTCTCATTAAATTCAGGTACATATGGTAAGGAAATAATATGTTTTTTTCTTTCCCAGAAAACATTAGGAGTAGTGCCACATATTTCTGTTTGAAATTCCTGAAGTATAAGCTTAATCTTATTCTGTAAAGAGGGTTGATGAATTTTCTGTTCAGTAGTAAGAAATTGAATTTCTTTTTGAATAAAATTTATCTGTTTTTCTTTAAAATAGACAAGATCATTTAACTGATCTAATTCTTTAGTATAGGGTCTGGTTATAAATTCAAATATAATTTTCCTGTTATTTATGGTTGTATGAATGCCTAAAGCATCTATCTTGGTTATAGGCATAAGCAAACATAAAAAAGGAGTTCCTAGTATTATGTTTTGAGACATATTTTTAACTAGGACAAAAGATGTTGGTAAACAAATTCCTTGATTACAGATAAAAGCTTCGGGTATTTTATAATTGATATTCATTGAGTTTCCACTTGCGCTTACTAAGGATTGAGTGGTTTTCTGAAAATATTTATTAGGAATTAAACCTTCTTGAATACAGTTCATATCTGCTCCACTATCTACAAGTGTAATAGCATCTCTGATTATGAAATCTGGTTTAATAATAAATGTTATTCTGATATACCATTTTTGGAAGGTTACCTGATTAAGTAACATTAGATACTGATCTTCATTCGTATTAGAAGACTCTAGTATTTCTACAGAATGACTTTCTGTATGAGTTACCTTTTGTTTTATGTTATTTAAATCTTGAATAATGATTTGGTATGTTATTTGGAGTTGTTTAACCTCATTTTTTAATATATTTATTTCTGTTTTTAAGTCTTGGATCGAGACAGGTCTTTCTTTTATAGGGTTTGTCTTCATTCGATCTAAAACTTCTTTTAAGCTATAATTATTGTTAGGAATTATAAGTTATGTTTTTTGAGTATGATTTTGATGACATATTTCTAAAAATTTCATCTTCATTTCCGGGTTTTTAATTTGAATAGCAAGATCAAGCATAGTTTTTTGTTCAGTAGTTAGAACATTTATACTTGGTTTTTCTAAGTCAAGACCATTCATTTCTATAATGGCTTTTAAATAGTTAACTTCAGATTTGTAACCTCCTGCACAAATATCTTCACTATTATTATTATCTGAATTACTAGATTCAGTTTCTGTTTGAAAATAAATTTCAGCAAGTTCATCGTCAGAAGAACTGGTGTCTGTTTCAATTTCTGTATCAGAAATACAATTAAGTATGGATTGTTGAATTTTATCTTCAATACTTAATTCATTCATTTTCTGTTTTAGTTTTGCTCTACATTTATTAGCACAGTGTCCTGTTGCTCCACATTTGTAACATTTAATTTGAGATTTATCTTTCTTAGGATATTTTCTTCTTTTATGCTTTCGATGTGGTCTAGGGTTTTCAAAAGTTTTATTATATCTGTTAGATTTCTTTGGATACTATATCTTCTTATGTTTTTTAGAAGGATAAGAATTTTTCTGTTTTCGAGAAGGATATTGGAGTTTAGTATCATAAGCAAATTGATCACAAAATTCTCCTAATTCTTTTCTCTTAGTTAAATTCTGTTTTTTCATTAACTGTTGTAATTTTATATCATTACATAAAGATAATCCTTCTTCAATAACGATGGCAATTAAATGGCCATAAGAATACTGGTTATAGGGGATAGTCATCCTATTATTCTGGTCTCTTAATTTCTTTCTAACCTTTTCAACAAAAAGATTAGGAAGGCCATCAATAAATTTGGCTTTCCAATGTTCACTGTTAGCATCACTTCTTTGCATGACTCTCATAAGGAAAACATCTTTATACCATCTAAAATGTGACAAAGAAGGACATCTAAGATTCTGTTAGACATCTCTATCTCTATCGGCATTAGAAACAGTAGGTCCTATAAAATGGAGTACAATAGCTTGTATCAAAGTATAACAAGCATCCTGTATCTGAGTTTGAACCTGGGTTTCAGGGTTTGTTTCAATTTTTACAGAATTTATAATTTCATCCCTTTGTGGCTGTGTAAGGACATTATCGAACCATCCTTTAAGAATTCCTGTTATACCATTGATTATAAATCGACAGATTTGTTGATCAGTATTATCATTTTGCTTACAGACTGTTACATACATTAATATATGATGTATGGTTTCAAATATTTGATATTCAGATTTTCCATCAATATTCCATTCATATATGGTTTTACCATGGTAAGATTTTTGTGAATGGAGAAAGTCTTCCTCATAGAGAATATCCTGGGGAGTAGGTCTCGGATAATAATAACGGCTAGGTCCTGTTAAGGCCATACGATTAGTAGGTCCTTTATCGTAAGAGATTTTATTGAAGTTTTTCATATCATTTAATTCATTTTGAATTTCGAATATTTGAGAAGTTAATTTGGGCCTAAGGCAACTATTTTAATAAAAGGTGGGGATACAATAAGGACCAAATATTTGGGCCTTTAGCAGCTCTTAAATCTTTGCTTTAACCAAAATAGGAATGGTAGTTTAGCAAGTATAGTCATTTTAAGCCTTTTATTTGATTACCATTTTGTTTGATATTTGCCTTTTATTTTATTATCATTTTATTATTCAAATGTTATTCCATCAGTTTGTATGGTTGGCATTGTTTTCACTTCTACATATCCATGTCAATATGATACAATTATTTTCTATATTAATCAAAATATAATCATGTTGGTTCCCATATAGTACATTGACATGATCTAGAAGATGGAGTTTTAGATCATTATACAATTATCGTATAACTTTCATATTTTACAACAATCTTTACCAAATAGATAAACAGTTGTATGCGTGGTGGAATTAGAGTATTTGGTAAAGCACCTTTTGATAATTGAGAAAGTATTTATAGTTCTGAGTTGCTATCGAAAGACATGACAAGTAAATACATCAAGCAAATAACACAAAGCATATTTTTGAAGGACAAAGAATGTGGTAAAGAGACATTGAGTACATAGAGAATTTTAAGAGGTTTAAAGCCTGAACTACCCCTATTCCCCTCTTCCGCTCCGCTAAGCAGAGATATTCCACTAAGGATAAATGGACACTAAGTACTTACAATTTGAATACTAAGTCTAGGACATTTAGCCCTCTCAAACTTTAGGACACAAAGTCCTCTTCCCTCAATAAGGGTTGATTCAGACCGGCCTCACCCGATTTTCTCCTCAGGATACTAAGTCCTCTTCCCTAAATAGGGGATAGATTCCTCTGATTTTGGCAGATCACTATGTCCCGACTTTGTTGGTGTTATTGTTGTTGTTGAACGGTGCTGCCAAGTTGACATTAAGCTTATATCGAATAAACTTGGCAGCTATATTGTGATCGATCCTCCAAAACGTAGAGTGACTTTGGGTTGAGAATATATATTTGCATTTGATCGATCCCCTCAGTGGTCTTCAATTGAATGGCCTTTCCATTCTTATTCTCATTTCGTTATGAGTCATTCTATTTATTTAATCTTTGACCATTTCTTTTCTCTACTATTCTCTCTTTTGGTGAGTTTTCTGAGTGAATATCTTTAATATTCCTCACAAAGGCTATTCTCCCTTTCTTTAGTACTTCTTCAATTATTTTTATTTTCTCCCTTCACTCTTTCTTTTTCTTGGTGAATGATTTTCCTTTTATACTCAGGGAGATCTTCTTTATTTTGTCCATTAAGAATTTGCTTGTTGATAGTTTTGTCCATTGGGAGGTAACCGTTGCTTTAACGATTAAGAGCTTTAAATGTCTTTGATGTAGAGAATACCTTGTGGTGTCAGCTTGATTTCTTGAGTTGTCACATCAGTCAGTTTATAACGTTATTTATCCGTTGGATAAAGCTCAATCTCCTCTTTGAGAGATAAATCTTCTTATATACTGTAAATAGTGTCAATACACTTTTGGCTCTGTCTTCTTATCAGTTTTCTATAAATGGAAACCTCGTGTCAGATGAAGTTTGGACTTTATAGTCGTTAAACATAGCTTTGTCTAATTCTTTTTCTGAGCTTGATCAATGGTTGTTTTGTCACTTTCATCCTTTTGATAATTTCTTAGACCATACTTCTTGATTAATCTACTGTAGGATATTTCACACTTTGCCATTTTTATTGTTCATGAAGTTTCCTGACTCTTATTGCTTTACGAATCTTCTATTCTGTAATTTACTGATTTCGTATTACGATCTCAGAGTTGGTATATGATCTTCATCTTCGTTATTCTGTCTTACGATCAGTTCCAAGATCAGTAGGCTAACGATCGTATTCTTTCTTCTTTCTGTTCTTTGATTTGCGTTCTCCTTTCTTTATGGTCATCAACTTTATGATCTTGAATTCTGAGATTTTTATAGCTTGCAGATTATACGATCTTTTTTCTCTACAATTCTTATATCTGCTGTCGCTCTTCGTTCTGAGTTTTAGCTCTATGATCTACCTTAGTTCATTTACTGAGAACTAAGACTTTTCTTTGTATCATTAACTCCCCCTTATTTAGACATTTTCATCTTCTATATGATTATGTTATTCACTTCTTCTGAATTCAACATACTTTAGTGATAGTGGATATCATTTGTTCTCTTCTCTTCGATTTCATATATCCTCTTCTGATGAGCCAACCTTCGCACTAATGTCTTCTTTGGCTAGGTTATCACAAACTACTTCTTGCTAGAGATTTCTTTTGTAAGAACATCCCATTCATTATCTCTCAATGCCATTTTCTTTGTGAATTCTGATAGGTACAACAATGAGGCATCTCATTATTATTGTACCTCTGGGTCTTGAAGTAGCTCTATGAAACTTGTTACTCAATGATCTGAGGATATTCAGTTCAACTTCATTCTTCGATCTTGAGTACATTAATCCTTTCAGCATCTGCGAGCTTCCATCTTTACTTCTTTAGTTGGAGCCTTTTGGTCTTTGTTGTGTTGTAATGTGTCTACTTAATAGAATCCTACGAATTATTCCTTTGCATTTATCTTGTGGGAAACTTGTGCATCTTTATGGTTCTTTCTCCTCGATTCATTCTTCTACTCAATAATTTTCTCCTGCTTGGCTCAAGAACCTTTTCATTTGATCTATTTAGATTTATCTTTAGTGGCTTTTATTTCTTGTTGAGTCTCTCCTTTTTCTTTATCTGACCCTTCTTCAGCTATGCGATCTTCTTCTTGTTATATGATCAGAATCTTCTGTTTTGTTCTACGATCAGAGCTTTGCATTGTATGATTTATGCTTTTATACAATCTTTGTCTTTTGTTATATGTTTCGCCTTGTATCATCTTCGCCATACGACTTGATGCTTGTCATACGATACAATCTGTCCTTGTAATACGAACCGAGTCCTTCCATTTGATCTTGTCTCTGCATTCTTCCAAACGATCTTGTACAAATTGAATTCCTTTATACAAATTGAGTTCTTCTATACGATCTTTCAATATGATTTAGTTTCTACTATACGATTTGGCTTTGCTAAGCAATCTTTTGATTCAGCTATTACTTTACGATCTGGCCTTGCTAAGCGATCCTGATTTGGAACTTGCAATACGATCCAGCTCAATATAATCTTGATCCTTTCAATCATAATCTATTACATCTTTGATATCACTCTGTAACTAGATTCAACCTAACACTTTTGATCCCTAGTGTCCTTTTACATTTCATCATTCTTTTAAGGACAATACAAAGTTTATCTTAACTTTTTGGATCAACCTAACAAATTTGATCATCTAATTCTAGTCTAACTTTTAGATACGAATCATCTTAACAAAATTGACCCTCTAAGTCCTTTTACATTAATTGTTCTTCATAAGAACTGTACAAAGTTGTAACAAATGTTTATAACTTCACATCTGTTTGATTTCTCTTTTTTCTTTCTTTTCTTTTCTTTTCATACAAGTAGTAAATAACTTTAAATAAGTCGCTAAAGATTATATAACACATATAACCATTAAAGATTATATAACACCCACAAACTCTACTTAAGACTAATTCTATAAAGACATAGTATCACAGAATTAATCTTGTGATTGTCACAACAAATATTTCACATAATCAATGATTGTTTTGTCATCATTAAATCCAAATATGTATACATAAATTTGTCTAACAAATTAATTTTTAACTTTCAAACTCATTCAATTTTATTGATTGAATATATGGATAATAAACTTTGACATTTTATGGTTCGACGACATTTTTTAGTAACATTGATCTTGTTCCTCATAGTCCAATATAGCAAATGTCGTACAACTAGACCTCGTGAGAATAAGCCTAGAAAAGAAATAACTAAATGAAAAAAAAAAGTAAAGGATGAATTTGTTGACTTGGTCACACTCCATCCTTATATGTTAATGATGACATTATATAATACTATGTATTGCTTTATATATTAACTATGCAGGAAGCTACTTTGCATCCTAATTGTGAAAACAATTATATGCATCAATACAGCAAGCTGAGTACTGCACTGAATCAACGTGTCAATATGTAAACTGGTCAGCGTTATGTTAAACAGAATCTGTCATTCAGTAGGACACATACCAAAGCTGGATCGGGTCTAGAGAATTAATGAAGCTGAACAGAATTCAAGCCAATTCCTAGTAATTAATGTAAGATCTTAGTTTGAGTATTTAATTCAATCAAAGCCTTTGTTAGAGTGCATTACATGCATGGAAACATGAATCAAGGTTAATAAATCCCTCCCATACCTACATGCTATAATTAAGGTAGTACGGAACTGTCTTATATATATAAAAAGATAATATATTCTGTGATTACCATAATTCACAGGATCGGGTATGCTAATAAAACATTTCTTTATGTGTGTAAATGAATAATCAGTGAATCAATTTAAGTAGATGACAAAACTGGTAAGAAACAAACTTTCCATGTTTAAAGGTGATTGATTGATGGGCATTATATCTTTTGATAACACATATCAATTAAGGTCTAAATCTCTGATTACCTCTATGCGTAAATCTATAATCCATCTAATCGGTAATTCATGATTGTCATGTTTGATATAATCAATCATACTAAATTATGATGTGATAATCAATTTGTAACAGTAACATAATGATCTTGTAATCCACTAGTGTTGTTCAGTCATGTATGTGTGTGTGTGTGTGTGTGTGTGTGTAATATCCCGGATATTTAAATGAATTAGAAATAAAATATTTAATATTTAATAAAGGTTGGAGTTTGATAACCTAGTAGTGATAGATAAATAGAGGTTCAAATTAAATTTAACGGACTAACTTAGATATGGTGACATCAAAATTTTTGATAAGTTAGCAAGTAAAGTGATAATTCAATAAACTTGACTAACAACAAGTCTAATTAAATTAAGAGAATTAATTAGTGGAGTTATGTAATTATGCGATGTGGTTGCATGTAAATTAAATATGTATTTATATGAATATATATATATATATATATATATATATATATATATATATGCGTGCATATTTAGTAACATAATTTAATGGTTAATTAAATTGTGATAAATAGATAGATTAATATTAAATTAATCCGAATTGAATTAAAAGGTTTATTGTGGAATTAATTTATTCTTTAATCAACAATTATGCAAATTGTTGATAAATTATTTGTGAGGAATAATTATGTAATTTATATAATTATAAATTATATAAAGTAGTTGAATTAATTAAGGGAGATTAGTAATTGTATATATGTACAACATTTAATTTCATATATATGTACATATATATAAAGGGATTAAATTAATTAAGTAATTTTAAATAGTAATTGAATATATTAAATGAATATATTCTATAATTAAATAAATCATTGTAAATGATTTATGAGAGTGAGAAATTTAATTATACAATTATTTGTGTAATATTAATTAAATAATTAAATAAATTATTTAAATAAGAAATTGAGTAAATATATTATTATTTCAATGTATTTTCGGGTAAATGGAATTATTTCTATAATTGATGAGAAATGAATTATTTAATGTAAATGTATTAAATAATTTAATTTATGGCGTAAATAATATATATTAAATTATATATTGTATTTATTTAAATTTCATAATTTATTGTGAAATTGTTTTTGAGGTAAGCTGACGTGTATAAATAATATATATAGATTATATATATTATTATTAGCAAACACACTCTAAAGTTTTAATATCAAAATAATTGACAAGTTGTCATTAATTAAATATTCAATTAAATTGAATATAATGAATGAATTAAATTTTTATAAATTAATTAATATGATAATTAATTAATGTAAATAATATAAAATATTATTAATAATATTATTAGTCCATTTAGTAATTTAATATTAATGGGTTAGAGTATTTAATTAATTAATCAATTCAATTATTATTTAATTATGGATTGGATAATTAATGTGTAACAAAATTAATAATTAATCATTTGGGATATAATTAAATAGCCCAATGATAAATTAAATGGACTTGACAATTTAGTAGCCCAAACAAGTTAATTAGAGCCCAATTGGTATTTTAAATTAAAGCCCAATGATTGGCCCACTTGAAAAATACTTAATTAAACTATTATTTATTAAAAAGTGGCATGTGACTAACATTTTGGGACAATTCTTTGTGCATTGCCGGCAAGGAGAGGAGAGAGAGGATGAAATTGATTGTTAATTGATTTTATTTTTCTTTTAATTAAATAAAGGATTGCTTGTTTATTTTTTTAAGTACATGACACCATCCCTCTTCCACCAACTAAGACATGGGTTAGTTTTCTTGAGCAAGTATCCAAGTAAAGAGTATCATGAGTTATAGATATAATCTTGTATCTAATAATTTTACATGTATACTTGAAATGATAAACATTTCACTTCATTTATTTTCCAAGTTTCAAAAGAGAGAGTTTGAGAGGAATAGCTTGGGAGAGCATAATATTTGAGAGACTAAGGAGGAAGAAGGAGAAGTTAGCTTTGTTCATGCCATTCACCATCTATTTTGGAAGAAAAAAAAATGAAGATAGCCATTAAAATGAGGTAATGTTTATTTTAAATGTAGTTTGTTTTTTTTAATTAAATAAACTAACACGTGAGTATAAACATATTAATATAGTTAATAATGTGTAGTAGTAATATTTATGTCATGCTTGATTTAATATACTTGGTTTGTGTTTTGGTATAATTTATATGCTAAAAACATGTGTTTGGTGGTGTTAAATCAAGTCTCAAAGTAATGACAAGAAATTAATTTTTATAAAATTTAGATTTAATGTTATAATATTATAGAACATTAAATCATGAGAAAAACAAAGTTTGAATCACTCAAAATGGAGTTATACACAAAAAGTTATGATTTGTGGTAGTTTATGTGATGTAAAAATTTTTATAAATTTTTTTAATATTAAATCATGAAAAATTAAATTTTCATGTTATAAATTGATATTAAGTGATTGGTAATTTTTTTGGATTTTTAAAGCTCACTTGAAGGTATAATTTTTATTAAAGTAGTGTATTAAAACTACTATTCACAATCTGCTAAAGGGAAAGAAAAAGGGGGTGCCGCGCAATGCGCGCGACCCTGTTCACTGTCGGCCGCGGACCGAAAAACGACGTCGTTTTGGCGTGTAAAAAAATTCATCCGCGCGCTATGCGCGGAAGCCAGCTTCGATGACAATAAAACGGCACCGTTTTGGGACCTAGTTTTGTCGGCGCGCGCAATGCGCGAGATACCGATTTTTGCGAAATTACATTTTTGCCCCTCCAGTCTTTTTTCTGCGAAATTACGAAATTGCCCCTCCGTTCGTTTTTCGGCTTATTTATAGAATTGTCATTATGGATAATTTAAATGTTTAAAAATTAATTTAAAATTATAACAAAAATAATAATAATACAAAAATGATATTTAGGTATTGAATATTATATTTTCCAAATATAATATGTATTTAGGATTAATATTTAAATGTTGTAAATATTAATCTAGTTAGTTTAATATTATATTTTTCAAATATAATAAGTATTTAGGATTAATATTTAAATGTTGTAAATATTAATCTAGTTAGTTTAATATTATATTTTTCAAATATAATAAACATTTAGGATTAATATTTAAATGTTATAAATATTAATCTAGTTAGTTTAATATTATATTTTTTCAAATATAATAAGTATTTAGGATTAATATTTAAATGTTGTAAATATTAATCTAGTTAGTTTAATATTATATTTTTCAAATATAATAAGTATTTAGGATTAATATTTAAATGTTGGAAATATTAATCTAGTTAGTTTAATATTATATTTTTCAAATATAATAAATATTTAGGATTAATATTTAAATGTTATAAATATTAATCTAGTTAGTTTAATATTATATTTTTTCAAATATAATAAGTATTTAGGATTAATATTTAAATGTTGTAAATATTAATCTAGTTAGTTTAATATTATATTTTTTTTTAAATATAATAAGTATTTAGGATTAATATTTAAATGTTGTAAATATTAATCTAGTTAATATTATATCTTCTGAATTTATGATTAAACTAATTATTATTTAATTAATATTAAATAATAAACAAGGATGATAAATTAATTAATTATTATTTAATTACTATTAAATAATAATTAAAGACAACTAAGATTGATTATTTAATTATTTATTATTTGATTAACTTTAAATAATAAATAAATTTAGTTAGTTACTATTTATTATTAAATAATAACTAATGATATTTGAGTATTTACTATATAATTTTATTATTTTTTATTTAATTAACTTTAAATAATAAATGAATCTAGTTAATTAGTTATTATTTATTATTAAATAATAACTAAAGATATTTGATTATTTTTAATATAGTGTAATTATTTATTATTTGATTAATTTTAAATAATAAATAAATCTTGTAAGTTATTATTTATTATTAAATAATAACTAAAGGTAGTTAATTACTTACTATTTAATTAATGATAAATAGTAAGTAAATGAAATTAGATTTAATGAAATAAAGAAAATGTCTTTTAACTCTTTTGTTTAAACAATTATAATAAATTGTTTAATAGTTTAATAAGTGTCCAACACTTAAGAAAAATATTTTCTAATTTATTAAATTATTAACCTAATTTGATTGAGGGTCTATAAGGTTAATAATATTGTTTTGACTGATGTAAATTATGTGTTAGTACTTATTTGTGATAGATAAGTTTCTTAATGAGCGTATAGTTGTACAAATACGCTGTACTAATTATTAGACCAACTTTACTAATGTTAGGTCTTTCAAAGCCAGTTAGTTAAAGCTAGACATTAATTGTAGCTGAGCAAACAGGCAAGTTTCCTAAACCCTACTCAATTTATATTCGAGCAGCATATATTATTTTATTGTTCAAGTTCCTAACTCAAACTCAAGTTATTATGTTTCAAGCATGTTAGGGTTTAATTCTGTATAATTATTCCACATCTTTAAATTATTGATTCGCACATAGTGCTTGTTGCATGTGTTCATCAGGTATGAAAGGTTGATCACCTTCATTACCATAAGGTTCAGTTAAATTGGTTCATGGTCATTATTGACACTCAAAATTAATTAATTCAGTCATTCAATTATTGAGATTATGACTCGTACTCTTTCACAATTATTATATTGTTGAAAATTCAAAAGCTTATTCTTTCTTTCAATCATGATATATCGTTATCCTATTTAAACTTGCTGAGCAAAGTCGTTGCTCACTCTTGCTATATCATGATAACAAATTTCAGAATAATACGAATGTCCATGGAGAGACGGAGACAGAAGCAACAGACAAGATTATAGTGTTATGCATTATAACTAAATTGTTATATGATGTAAGTAATTTTGTAAACCTTTTTATGAATCTAAAGGTATATATGTAAGTTAAGGTTAGAAACCTTGGGAAATGTTGTAGAATAAACAATTTATGTTTATATATTCCGCATTAGTTATAGAACGTGTATGAAGATGATGTATCGTGACGTACCAAGTCTAGGGTTAAAGGAACCCGGATTTGGGGTCGTTACAGTGTGTGTGTGTGATCCCCCTCCTAATGAAAATACACAGAACAACGATATACTGAATCATATTCTAAGAAGCTATCGATATTCTCTTCATCATCTCCTAGCAAGTGACAATCAGTTTATGTGAAAACCTCAAAGCTGCTTATCAAATTAATCAGACTGATAATCCATAATTCGATAATACATTTTCATTATTGATCATTGCATATAGTGGGCCTTGCATTATTTTATTACTCTTGCTTTGATCATAGGACTGTTTGCGTTTTCTATCTATCTTGTTCTGTCTAAATCAGTGGATTTACAATTAGTTCACAGAGAGCTTAGGAGCTCAGTGAGTTAAATGACTCGAAGGGTGCACAAGACTGCAAAAGGAAGCATAAAGTGCTGGGGAAGAGTAGTCCTTATAACGTCAGTGAACTTGAATTATAATAGTGTAAATCGTGAAGTGATTTTATCAATAAAAGAAGTCTCCAATACCATTTGATATTGGACATGGATTAGGCCACTAGACTAGTGGTTAGGGGCCGAACCACATAAAAATCTTAGTGTTTGTGTGATTGATTATCTTATTGTTTGGACAAACTTGTCTCATTGCAAAGCAAACCACATTATCATTCGACATACTGTTTCATATATTCAACATATTGTTTCTCCAAACTGTTTTCTTAAAAATTAAAATTGGACATAGTTTCTCCCGCACTTATTCAACCCCCCCCCCCCTCTAAGTGTTCTTATCTTATATTTTAATTGGTATCAGAGCTTAGCTCTACTTATCTTGGTCTTAAAGGTGACTTCTAGGATAAGATCTTGTTATGGCACAATTTGGAAGTAACGCATAAGAAGGGCAATCAACCAATCGACCTCCATTGCTACATGGAACCGAAAACTACAACTTTTGGAAGTTTCAAACGAGGATCTATGTAAAGACGGATCATTGGGAATGGAGGGTTGTAGAGAATGGTCCAGTTACTCCAAGAAAGGATTATGGTACACCAAAATTTTTAACTGAAATGGTTCTACCAAAGTATACATGACATCTTATGACTCGAAGGCAATGAACACATTAATCAGTGGCATGGTACAATCTGAAATAGACAAAGTATCTAATGGAAAATGAAAAAGATAGTATCATTTACGAGTATAAAGGAAAATAATATCACTTACGAATATGAAAGAAAATGATATTACAAATGAATATGGAATAAAAGTGTCATGTGATAATTCGTGTAGACAAATTATTTCCACAAGAGACAACTAAGAAATGAATACAAAGAGTAATTCACCAAACATGCGGTAATTCACGTAATCAGATTATTCTCGGAGATTAATAAGGAATAAATACGAAAGGTTATTCACCAACAAGCAGTAATCCGCGCCGTAAGGTTATTCCCACAATTTAATAAAAATTGAATACGAAGAGTTATTCACCAAACAAGCGGTAATCCGCGTAGTAAAGTTATTCTCAAAGATTAATAAGGAATACATACGAAAGATTATTTACCAATAGGCAGTCATCCGCGCCGTAAGGTTATTCTCACAATTTAATAAATGGAAATAAATGACACATCTTATGAGTAAGAGAGAAACGATATTATTTTCGAGAATCAAAAAATGATAATCCCTTACCGTAGTAAGTTTGAATAGTGGAAGATGAAAAAGGTGGAATCCCTTACGAGTATAAAGGAAAATAATATCACTTACAAATATAAAAGAAAATGATATTACAAACGAATATGGAATAAAAGTGTCGTGATAATTTGTGTAGAAAAATTATTTACACAAGAGACAAATAAGAAATGAATACAAAGAGTAATTCACCAAACATGCGGTAATCCGTGTAGTCAGGTTATTCTCAGAGAGTAATAAGAAATAAATACTAAAGGTTATTCACCAACAGGTGGTAATCCGCGCCGTAAGGTTATTCCCACAATTTAATAAAAATTGAATATGAAGAGTTATTCACCAAACAGGCGATAATCCGCGCAGTAAAGTTATTCTCAGAGATTAATAAGGAATGAATACGAAAGGTTATTCACCAACAGGCGGTAATCCGCGCCGTAAGGTTATTCTCACAATTTAATACATGGAAATAAATGACACATCTTATGAGTAAGAGAGAAACGATATTATTTTCGAGAATCAAAGAATGATAATCCCTTATTGTAGTAAGTTTGAATAGTGGAAGATGAAAAAGATGAAATCCTTTACGAGTATAAAGGAAAATAATATCACTTACGAATATGAAAGAAAATGATATTACAAACGAATATGGAATAAAAGTGTCATGTGATAATTCGTGTAAACAAATTATTTCCACAAGAGACAAATAAGAAATGAATACAAAGAGTAATTCACCAAACATGTGGTAATCTGCATAGTCAGGTTATTCTAAGAGATTAATAAGGAATGAATACGAAAGGTTATTCACCAACAGACAGTAATTTGCACCGTAAGGTTATTCCCACATTTTAATACACGGAAATAAATAACACATCTTATGTGTAAGAGAGAAACGATATTATTTTCGAGAATCAAAAAATGATAATCCCTTATCGTAGTAAGTTTGAATAGTGGAAGATGAAAAATATGGAATCCCTTACCTTAACACGTGACCAGATATTGATTTAAATGAGGTTGATTAACTTGAACAGTACTCGTACACTTATAGATCTTCACAAATACTCAAGATGACTTAAGCACACTTAGAGAGAACTTACACAAAGAAGTATTTAGAGAGTGAAAGAAAGAACAAGTAAGGGAGTTTATAAAAAATTCTTAAGTTAAGGCCTCTATTTATAACCAAAAATCTTATCATAACCAAGATTTTCTAATTTAATCCAAACCATTCATTTCAAGATAATGTTTAATTCTTACCACTCATTTTATCTTTTAAGATTTCTTTAATTTAAACCATTCATTTAAAGATCATCTTTAATCTACACCATCCATTTCAAATTCTATATTATCTTTAATCTATAGAATTCATTTAATCTTTTAAGATTTTCTTAATCTAAACCATTCATTTAAATATCATCTTTAATCTACACCGTTCATTTAAAATTCTATAATTATTACATTATCTTTAATATATACCATTCATTTTATATCACCTAACTTTATATTATTTATTATAATAAACAAATAACTTTATCAATTCAATTATTCAACAATAATTCACACTTATTCATTATTATCACTAATTGTTATAAATACAGTGTAGTTGGCTCTCTGAGTTAGATATCAAATTAATTAATAATGAAATACAACAGTTTAATGAACATCATAATAGAGATAACAATAATGTAAAAAGTATATAAAAGAAAGAATACGTTACTGTGTAATGACAATTATTGATTCAATAATGAGAATTACTGTGCATATGCTACTGTGACAATTATCAGTTTAATAATATAAATTATTGTGCATGTGACAATAAAGTCAAATATTGTACAATAACCACTTTATCAGTTCAATAATACGAAATACTATGCAATACCGTGTGCTACTGTGTAATACCGTGTGTTACTTGTAATACCTTATATTACTATTCTTGTACCATCAGATATTTTAACAATTAAAAGTGATAGTACCATTGACCATTTAAAAGTTGTTTATGTCGTTTTCTATATCCAACAATTATTCATTGTGGGGTCCACCAATGATTGGTTCGTACGGCGCCGTAGTACGAATATTCCCCGACCAAACGAATACTGTCCGACATAATATAATTTACACGTAACATCCTTAACTTTTAACTTTATCAATTTAACCACTTACTGTTTCAGGAAAAATATATATGAAGAAAATTAAATTTTGTATTTCATAAAATTCGGGGTCTTACATTTATGCACGATTACGATATGTTCAAACTGGAAAGAGAAGAGACCATGAAGGAAATACAGGCTAGGTTTCTAGTGCTCATGAACTCCTTAAAGCTACTTGATAAGACGATTCCTCAAAGTGAGATCAACCAAAAACTACTTTGGGCTGTGCCCAAAAAGTTTGCATCAAAAGTAACTACACTTCAAGATTCTCTTACTATTTCTATTATAGATACGTTAACTTTATTTGGAGAGTTAGAAAAATATGAACATTAATTAAAAAGATATGATGACGAGGAGGAAACTCCTAGAAAAAAGGTGTTAGCTCTTAATGTAGGAAAAGAAGATGAAACGAGTGACGACTTGATGAAGAAATAGATATGCTATCCAGAAAACTACAAGGGATGCTACAAAGGAAAAATAAAAGGAGAAATTTCACACCTTTCAACAAGTCCAAGGGAAAGGCAAATGAAGAAACATGCTTTAAATGTGGTCGCCTAGGTCATTTTAAAAATGATTGTTTTCAATTGAAAAACCAAGGAAAGACAAATTTCAAAGTCAGCAAGAAGAAAGCACTAGTTACTTGGAGCAATGATTTAGACATAGAAGTTGATGCATATGACGAGATAGCTCAAGTTTGCTTCATGGGACTTGAAAGGAGAAACAAGTTAGGTAACCTTTACTGATTATAATGTGTTGAAACAGAAAAATATGAAATTAAAAGAAAAGAACGTGTATTTAAAAGAATTAATAAATACACTAATGAGTGAAGTTGACACATTACTAGAAGAAAAAGAAGAAATGGAAACATCATCACAAGATGTAAGAATTTTAAATGCTAAAAATGATTATCTAGATAATTATAACAAAATACTCTATAATAAAGTAAATCATGTAAATAGTGAGAATGAGAAATTAAGAAATGAAATAAGAATGAGAGATGTGTGCATTAATGCTTTTAATGATAATACATGCATAAAAAGGAATGATGATAAAGCTAAAGAATTACAAAAAGAAATTGAATTATTAAAAGTATCATTGGCTAGGTTTGTCCAATGAGAAGAAAATTTAACAATCTTGTTAGGATAGCTATGAAAAATAAGGGATTGGTTATCAAGAAGCATCCAAACAAAACAATATAAAAATATTATAATCACAGTTTAAATTAAATTATTGTTCTCCTTTCATTACTTGTAAAAATTATGGAAATAAAGGACATTATAATTGCAACAAGAAAGTTAAGAAGATATGGGTAAAGAAAAATGAATCAAATGTTACTAAAACAAATGAACCCAAAAAGAAATGGGTACCAAAATAGTAAACGGTATTCTTATTTCAGGTATGCTTCAAAGCAAAAATTCCATCTCAAAAATGGGTTTTAGATAGTGGATGATCTCGACATATAACGGGTGACAAAAGTAAATTCCTAGAACTATCTCTCAAAAGGAGAAATGAAACAGTTACGTTTGGAGATAACAAGACCTGTGAAATAATCAACAAAGGTAAAATAGAGAATGGTAAGATTAGTATTGATAATGTCCATCTTGTCAAAGGTCTTGGATTTAATCTTATTAGTATAAGTCAAGTAATGGATAATGTCATCAAGTTAAATTTAAAAAGGATAAATATTCTATTTTTAATGGTACTAATAATGTCATTCTAATTACACAAAGAGAAGGAATTATATATACTATTGATTTTGAGCAATAGGAAAAAGAGGTTTGTCTATCAGTCATGGAAGATATAGCAAATCTATGGCACAAGAGGTTAGGACATGTACATACAGATTTAATAAAGAAATTGTCCACAAAAAATCTTGTGAGAGGACTACCTAAAATCAATTATGAAAAGAAATGAATATGTGCATCGTGTCAACTTCGTAAGCTAGTAAAAGCATCATTCAAGGTAAAGAATCAGGTATCAACTTCATAACCTTTGGAATTATTACATCTTGACTTATTTGGACTAAAAAGGCATGCTAACTTAAATGGTAAATTCTATGCTTTTGTTTAATTGATGATTATTCTAGATTCACTTGGGTTACTTTTCTCAAAACTAAAAATGAAGCCTTTAGAGACGTTGAGAGACTAACAAAAAATTTGGAGACAAAATACAATGTCAAGTTGATAAAAATAAGAAGTGACTATGGGGGTGAATTTCAAAAAGACCTTATTCCATTATGTGAGAAAATGGGAATTAGCCATGAATTCTCTGCACCAAGAACACCACAACAAAATGGAGTAGTTGAAAGAAAGAATACAACATTACAAGAAACTACTCGGACATTGTTTCAAAAAAGTAAGCTTCCATAAAAATTTTGGGCCGGAGCAGTAAATATATCTTGCTACATTTTAAATAGAGTACTAATTTGTCCTATTCTTCTCAAAACCCCTTCTGAATTGCTAAACAATAAAATTCATAACATAAGTTACTTTAAAGTCTTTGGTTTAAAATGTTTCATATTAAATACAAACGGTAACTTAGGAAAGTTTGATGTTAAATCATATGAAGGAATTCTTATAGGGTATTCTTATCATAGCAAAGCATATCGTATTTACAATACTCATAAATATGTGGTTAAAGAATCTGTGCATGTGAGTTTTGATGAACCTAACAATACTTTGTCTAAAGAAAGAGATAAGGATGTAGGTAATACAGAAGTCATGGTTAATTTAGCAAGTCAGAAAAACCAAAGTAGTATGTCGGATACAAATTCAACTACACAAAGAGATCAATATAGCTTACTGGATACCTTAAATCAACAGAAATAGCCATACAGAGGAGCAAACCAGGACACTGTTTTGGAAATCCAGTAAGCTGAATTCATTGAATCAGATGGAGAACATCAAGATCCAAATTCTAATTCACAAGAGAAGCAAATGCACAATATATCGATGTCTAAAACAGCAAGGCATATTAAAAATCATCCTCTTGAAAACATAATTAGAGACATCAATCGAGGAGTTACCACAAGGAGAGGTGTGCGTAATTTATGTGCGTTCTCAGCTTTCTTATCATAAAATAGAACCGAAAAATGCAATAGAAGCATTACTTGATGAGAATTAGCTCCTAATAATGCAAGAAGAGCTTCAACAATTTTAAAGATGTCAAGTATGGGAACTAGTTCCTACACCAAAAGAAACATCAATAATAGGAACCAAATGGATATTTAAGAACAAGCTAGACGAGCATGGAACTATTACTCGCAATAAAGCAAGACTTGTGGCTCAAGGATACAACCAACAATAGGGGATAGACTATGAAGAAACATTCACCCCAATTGCAAGATTGGAATTCATTTGAATACTTTTAGCATTTGCATGTTACAAACTGTTCAAACTACACCAAATGGACGTAAAAAGCGCATTTCTAAATGGGTACATAAATGAGGAAGTATACGTAAAATAGCCTCCCAAATTTGAACATGAAAAGTATCCTCATTATGTGTATAAGCTAAAGAAGGCACTCTATGGACTCAAGCAAGCACCTAGGGCGTGGTACGAAAGGCTAAGTAAATTTCTTACGTCAAATGGGTTCACAAGAGGTAAAATTGACTCTACATTATTTATTAAGTATGAAAAGCAAGATATTATTATTGTACATATATATGTAGATGATAGCATTTTTGGAGTTACTAATAACATGCTTTGTGAGTGGTTTTCTACGTATATGCACAAGGAATTTGGTATGAGCTTAATTGGAGAGCTTAAGTATTTTTTAGGACTCCAAATCAAGCAAACTAAAGATGGCATCTACATTCATCAAACTAAATACATAAATGAGTTACTAAAAAGATTTGGTTTTGACCAGTTGAATCCAAAAGCAACACCAATGAGCACTACAATCAAACATACTTCAGATAATAAAGGCATCGATGTAGAGGCAACAAAATATCGAGGTATGATAGGAAGCTTATTATATTTAACTATCTCAAGACCCGATATAATGTATAATGTCTGTCTATGTGCTAGATTTCAAGCAAAACCAAAAGAATCACATTTAAATACTGTTAAAAGAATATTTAAATATTTGTATGGCACTATCAACTTTAGATTATTTTATCTAATATGTGAGGATTTTGATCTAATGGGATACTCAGATGTAGACTATGCAGGATATCAAATTGATAGAAAAATCACTAGTGGTGCGTGCACATTTTTTGGGACAAAGTATGATGTCTTGGCATAGTAAAAAGCAAACATCTGTTGCTTTGTCGACAACCGAAGGAGAATATCTAGCTATAGGAAGTTGCTATTCTCAAATACTTTGGATGCGTCAAACCTTAATAGATTTTGATGTGATATGCAATACTGTGCCCATTTATTGTGATAACACGAGCACAATAGACATATTTAAAAATCCAGTTTTGCATTCACATACAAAACATATAAAAGTTAGGCATCATTTTATTAGGGATAATGTGTCTAAAGCATTAATTAAATTAATTTTTATCCCCACTGAGCATCAACTAGCTGACATTTTCACTAAACCACTCAATGAAGAAAGGTTATGCACTTTAAGAAGAGAACTTGGCATGTACATAATTTTTTAAAAACATACAAGTCTGTATGATATTATATGGCATGCTGAATTACATCTTGCATACTGGTAAATTATTCACTATGTCAAATTATCAAAAATTATCTGCATAATATATGAAATTTTTGGTGATATAAATGGATTAGTTAATTTTAACTTAATCTATGGAAACCAGAATTTCAAATAATTAATAAGGTTCCTGATTTATAGCAAATCAAAACTTAAGGAAACTAAATTTTAAATACATTGCGAGATTTTTGGAAACCGTGTCTATCTATCTCTCTATTATATGTATCTCAGCTGTTTCCTTCTCTTACTTTACCAAAAATCGATCGTTTTCTACCTTCTCCAACAACCTCCACTGTAAATTCGAAATTCTTCAACTCTTCGATTCCTTAAAGATGAAGACCAGGAACTCTAAACGACCACTAGTTGTGTCTGATTCAGATGAGGACTCACTGATCACATCAATGCAATCCAAACCAAACCCCACTCAAGCTACAAAACCCAAAAAATAGGCCCCATTGGTCATAAAGAACACTGAACCAGCTATGGTATCTGGGTCATCTTCTAAAAGAGCCAAATGGAAGGGTAAGGTGAACCAACAATCGATGGAGATCATCCCTGAAGAAGATCCCATACCAGTAACGAGTTCTTCTTTATCTTTTCAAAATTCTGCAACCATCTTTAGGGGTAACAACTTCAAGGTTCGGTTTAAAAACTCAATCATTTCAAAGTCTTTTGTTTATGAAAAATCCATGGATTTATTTCTCTATCAAAATTTTGTACTGTAAAATCTGTTTGAATCATGTGGAATCACTTTTGTGGTTTTCCCCCCTTCAATTGCCTATCCTCACTTAGTCCAACAATTCTATGCAAACTTTGAGCTCAAATAGCATTCTTGCACTTCTGTTGTAAAGGGTACACTTTTTGAACTAACTGACAAAATATTGTGTGATATTATATCAATCTCATGTGTGGGTCCCTGCCCCTTCACCCTAAAGGGTGTTATCCATGACCCTTTTTCTACTTTGACCAAATTATAAATTGTCAAAGATGACAACACGTTGACTGAACTTGTGTTGCCCACTACTGTGGAAGTCTCCCCACTTGCCTCAGTCATTCATAAGCTCTTTAGGTTCAATCTATTGCCCCGAATTGGAGGTGGAGCTAATTTCACTTATCAAGACTTAGTCTTAGCTACTATGATTCTTGAGGGTGAATCCTTTAATTTTGCCCTAATGATGCTAATGCACATGGATAGATGTGTAAAGCAGAGCAAAAAGTGTCTACCCTATGGTGGATTTCTCATAAAAAATTTCTAGTACTTTGAGATCTCTCTAGAAGGTGAAGTCTCTATTCAGCTTGTTGAATCCATTGACTCTGACAACCTGAAAAGTTCAAATCTATCTTTAGTTGATGGGATTTTTATCTGTATACCTCGTGACCATCCCACTGTACCAAATCCATCCAATCCTCCTTCAAACCCAACCTCTAAAAGTCCTGAAATCATGTCCATCCTCACTCAACTTCTTTCAAATCAGCAAGAGATTCAGAAGGACATAAGTGATATTAGGGAAAGGCTGGGGTGTTTGGAAAAGGGCAAGATTACAATATCAACCCCTATTGCCTCCTCACTATTCTGAAAAGTTGAAGATGAGTTCATCGATTTGCAAGTTGGCTTTGTCTGTCAAATAAACGCTATGGTAGAAGCTATGCAAAGAAAGATAAATCGAAATGCTTGTCAACTTAGCCAAGAGTTGCAGTTCGTGAGCCATCAAATAGGTGAACTAAGTGAATTTGTGGCTGTGCAGACCAATGATATTCGGGCTGAGTTTGGTCGTCGACAGAGAGGATCCACTATACCCGAATGGGTTCGAGCTAATTGGCTTGTTGAATATAGAGATGATTTCCTGAATTTTCCCCTTCTTCCCCCCACTCATATTCCTCGCCCCCCTTTATTTGCCAATATTTTATCTAAAGAATAACATGAACATCATCGACATCATCGTCCATATTTTACTCAACGTGACCAGCCTGGGTTAACATCGAAGATCTTCCTTAAAATTCCACCCCTATCTTAAATTACTTTTAGTTACTTACTTAAAACTGATTCTCTGATGTCACTGGTTGTTTTTGAATCCTTGATTCATTGTTTGGCATGTACTTTAACTTGCTACTGGTTTGTATATATCTAGCTGTGATGCATCTCTCTCTATAGCTATTTTCATCTTTTTGTATGATGACAAAAAGGAGGAAAAAGCTTATGCAGGGTTTGAGGGGGAGCTACATTAATCACTGTTGATGATCTATCTCTTTCAGATTCTGTTGATATATATGAATTTAAGGGGATCATTCTGTATAGTGTTGTCGTCATCAAAAAGGGGGAGATTGTTGACTTGATCACACTCCATCCTTATGTTTTGATGATGACATTATATAATACCATGTATTGCTTTATATATTAACCATGCAGCAAGCTACTTTTGCATCTTGATTGTGAAAAAAATTATATGCATCAATACAGCAAGCTGAGTACTAAATTGGATCAATGTGTCAATCTGCAAACTAGTCAGGGGAATATTAAACAGAATCTGTTATTCAGTAGGACACATACCAAAGCTGGATCGAGTCTGCAAAATTAATGAAGCTAAACAGAATTCAAGCCAATTCCTAGAAATTAATGTAAGATCTTAGCTTAAGTATTTAATTCAATCAAGGCCTTTATTAGAGTGCGTTGCCTAAATGAAAACATGAATCAAGGTTAATAAATCCCTCATAGACCTGCGTGTTATAATTAAGGTAGTACATAATTGCCTTATATATATATAAAAAGATAATATATTATGTGATTACCATAATTCACAAGATCGGGTACGGTAATAAAAAAAATTCCTTTTGTGTGTAAATGAATAATTAGTGAATCAAATTAAGTAGGTGACAAAACTGGTAAGGAACAAACTTTTCACGTTTAAAGGTGATTGATTGATGGGCATTATAGCTTTTGATAACACATATCAATCAAGGTCTAAATCTGTGTTTACCTCTATTCGTAAATTTGTAATCCATCTAATCGGTAATTCATGATTGTCGTGTTTGATGTAATCAATCATAATAAATTATGCTGTGACAATCAATTTGTAACGGTAACATAATGATCTTGTAATCGACTAGTGTTGTTCAGTAATATATATATATATATATATATATATATATATATATATATATATATATATATATATATATATATATATATATATATATATATATATATATATGATCCATCTCCTAGCGAAAATACACAAAACAATGATATACTGAATCATATTCTAAGAAGCTATCGATATTCTCTTCATCATCTCCTAGCAAGTGACAATCAGTTTATGTGAAAACCTCAAAGTTGCTTACGAATTAATCAGACTGATAATCCATGATTCGGTAATACCTTTTCATTATTGATCATTGCATATAGTGGGTCTTGCATTATTTTATTACTCTTGCTTTTATCATAGTACTGTTTGTGTTTTCTATCTATCTTGTTCTGTCTAAATCAATGGATTTATAATTAGTTCACAGAGAGCTTAGGAGCTCAGTGAGTCAAAGGACTAGAAGGGTGCACAAGAATGCAAAAGGAAGCATAAAGTGCTGAGGGGGGGGGGGGGGGGGTAGTCCTCATAATGTAAGTGAACTTGAATTGTAATAGTGTAAATCGTGAAGTGATTTTATCAATAAAAGAAGTCTCCAATACCATTTGATATTGAATGTGGATTAGGCCACTAGACTAGTGGGTAGGGGTCGAACCACGTAAAAATCCTGGTGTTTGTGTGATTGATTATCTTATTGTTTGGATAAACTTGTCTCATTGCAAACATATTTAATCTAGACTTAAAATAGATTACTGTATTTATTCAGTGTCAAAAATAGTAACATGTATTTACTATTAAACCAACTGTTTTCATAACTCAATAAACCACAATTCAGCCTATTGTTTCATATATTCAGCATACTATTTCTTCAAACTATTTTCTTAAAAATCAAAATTGGACATAGTTTCTCCCACACTTATTCAACCCCACTTCCAAATGTGCTTATCTTATATTTCAGAATTGCTTCATGAGATAAAGTACAATGAGAGAAGTCGTAATGTTATTAGCATGGGACCACAAGCCTTTGAAAAATTGTGTAAGATATTGCATGACGAGGGAGGTCTTCGACCCACTCAACAAATATCTCTAGAGGAACAAGTTGCAAAATTTCTTCACATATTATCGCATAATGTGAATAACCATACAATTACATTATTCTTTCGTAGCTCAATGGGAACAACGAGTCGTCATTTTCATAGTCTTAAGAGCAATAATATCATTGGAAGAAAAAATTTTAATACAACCAAATAAAGCACATGTACCTTCAAAAATACTCAACAATAGTAGATTTTAAACATATTGTAAGATAAAACTTAAAACTTAACATAGTTTAACTCAAATAGAGTTTGTTTTAATTATTTGACAAGGTATAGGCATGTTAACTTTCCAAGATTGTGTAGGACAAATAAACGAAACTCATGTTCGAGTAAAAGTTTCTCAAATTGATGTACCAAGATATCGTGGTAGGAAGGGCTACCCTACGCAAAATGTCTTAGCCATATGTACATTTGACTTGAAATTTACTTATATTTTGACTGGTTAGGAAGGGACGACATCTAACTCCAGAATCACTAAAAGTGCCCTTGTAAGATAAGATAAGTTGAAAATCCCTAATGGTAATACACTATCAACCTTTTAGGATTTAATTAAAAAAATTCCTTATTTTGCATGTAACTAATATTATGCTTTTCTAGGCAAATATTATCTTGTTATTGATGGATTACCATTTATCAACGGATTAATAACACCTTATAGAGGTGTTCGCTACCATTTAAAAGAGTACTCAGCTCGACCTCCAAAAAATCCTAGAGAATTATTTAATCTACGTCATGCATCATTACGTAATACAATTAAAAGGGCATTTGGTGTGCTAAAGAAATGGTTTCCCATTTGGGATGCTGTCGTAAGCAACCAAAAATAAAATTTTATTTTGAAAAATATTAATGTAGTAGTGAAAGTAAGAGTCGAACCCACAGAGAGTGAATTGTTTTAATAAATCTAATGTTTTCAAAAATATCTAATTAAATGGGGGGTTTGGAATTAATTATTAACTAATTAAAATTCAAACAAACAAATAAAACTGAATAATAAATGAATATGAGAAAAATCAATTAAAACAAACTTCAGTTCCTTAGTTCAGTATCCCCTTCTTTTAATCAACAAATTAATCAAGTTATTATTATCTTTTCCTTCAATTGAGATTAATAATCCTAGATAACCGACAATCGCCAAGCTACCCGAAATCCTCCTTAAATTATAAATCTAATGTAGCAATCGCTCACAAAAGATCCTAACTATCACACAACATAGAACTATCAGTCTAGATTTAATATATCAGTTGCATTAAAAATTAGAAAATTAGATTATTCCAAGCAACAATCATAACATCGCAGATTATTTAACTTGCCATCTTGATAATCATAACAATATTCAAAAGTTTGTTCACAATCAAATATTATTAATTACTACTTATGATCAGATAAAATATCGTTTGCTTAATATCAAATCTTAATCTAGCATATGATAAATTATTGATTAACCTAACAGACCCTTATCAAATTAATCAAGCAAATATCATAAAACAATTAAAAAAGATTATCAAGAATAAATCTTATGCATGAAGGAATAGATTATAAAACTCAATTAAAACATCAATTAAAAATAAGGTTCAACTTCCCTTTAGAATTGAAAATAAAAATTTAGCCTGACATCCTTCAAAATAATCTCCACTAGTTGAAAAGCTCTCTTCAAGAAATTAGAAGAAAGATCTCCCAAAACCTTACAATCAATAATGAGAGGTTAGCCCTCTATTTATAAGCATCTAACTTGTCCAAACCCTAATAGGATTTATAATTAAAAATAAAAAAAAATTAAATTAATTATTATCTAACCCTAATTGGAATTAAAATCCAATTTAAAATCAAAAAATAGCAAAATTCCAAAATAATTCCGTTTTCCAGCATTAATGCGTCAAACAAACACGCCCCTAACACGCCAGTTGACTGGTCAAACGCGTTTCCGCGTTGTTGACGTCACCGTGCACCTCCCGCGCATTGCGCGGACGCTTTTCTACTGCTCGGCCAAATGACGTCGTTTTTGTACTCCGCGTTGTCCGTTTCTTCACTCCGCGCATTGCGCGGTCGCCTGTTGATTTGTTGCTCAATACGGCGTCGTTTCAATTCCAGTGCTAATTTGAATTTCTTGTGCGCATTGCGCGGAGATCAGTTTTCCGTTTATTACGATTCTGCCACTGGTGCTGGTTCTTTACCATTTTGCCATTAGCCTTTTCTAGAATTTACAGATTTGCCCCCAAGCTTATTTTTCCTACAAAATTAAATATAAAATAATTAAAAATAATACAAAAATACTAAAAATCCTAAAAACACATAATAATAAATAAAACACCTAAAATAAATAGAAACACATAAATAAAAAGAAATATAAAAATATTATAAAAATATTATAAAATTACCTAAATTAACATAAATTAACTAAAATCCTATTAAACCTATTAAAAACAAAATAAGCTAAATAATTAAACATTTAAGCACGCAACAAATATAAAAACTAAGTATTAGGGAATAAAAATATCGTATAATTTAACCCTATCACCATTATTGGGAGCACAACTGAGCCAAAATACGGTGTGGATACTCAATCTGAAATTGTTATAGCATGTTGCATTTTCATAATTACTTGATGTCAGTTGATCCTAATGATGACCTTATTGAAGAAGTTGATCGAGAGCTCGTAGAGCAAATACAAGAATATGATGATCATGTAAGAGATGCCGCTGAGGATGCAACGCATGTTGAGTATTTGAGGACTTTTATTGCAAATGATATGTGGATTGATTATATAAATGAAGTTGATAGTGCTTGAGTTCATCTCATGTTGACAACTAGTGTATAATACTTTTGGTTTAATAGTTTATTATATTATTTGATGAGTGTTAGTGCTGTAACTTGAATGTTTTTTTTTCTTATTTATATGAGATGAAATTTTTTATTTTATTATTTATCTATTGTTTAGGGTTTGCATTGAATGAACTAAAATAAAATTAGGTTTGCATTGAATGAACTAAAATAAAATTAACGAACAACAAATCAAAAAATAACGATCAAATGAATATAACACCGAAAATGACAGAAAACCTAATATTGTTCCTTAAGATTGGGCCCCGTATGGTTTGACCCCCTCTTAAAGTTAAAAACGCTCGATAATGAATGCCTGATTGAATTTGACATGATTTTTTGAAATAGAACAAGGACAAAACGAACCAAAATTGGACAACATCCTAAGAAGTTCCCCTTAGGGTTCAGCCCCTAGGGTTCAGCCCCCTAGGGGTTGATCAATTAGGGTTACAAACTTTTTTCCGAACAAGTTTTAGGCGGGACAATAAACAAATAATGAATCCAAAATTGAGAAGACTTGTGAAGGCTAAAAAGTGATCTCTCTTAATTTATTTATGACAAGATAAATTTTTCATAGAAATGAGATTAAAGAGAAACGAACAAAAAAATCGATCAAGAAAACATTAAACAAACGAAACACGTAAGAAATGGAGCTGGTCCCCTAGGGTGGGCCCCCCTTGGGGTGGTCTTTTCCCGCTCCGTGATGTGTTTCTTTAGTTTCTTCAATGGTAAAAATTAGTTTATGCAATTTTTTTGAACTTAATATTATTTAACCTTAAAATATGATTTAATAGGTGTTATCATGAGTCTAGATGAAAAAGGCTCATAGGGACAACTTATATTGTGAATCGGTTGAAGGATTGGATTAGTGGCTAGAAGAATTGGATGATTTGGGTATTATCGGGGTAACCAAGGGTATTTCTGAAATTTTTCCTTTTGACATATGCCTGGCATATGACTTGGACCCTATAAATACCTCTTCACTTGACAAGTGAAGGGACTTTTGGAACTTGGAGATCTTTTGCCAATTAAGAACTTTCTCTCTCTCAAAACACAAAAAAAGTTGAAAGTAATTAGGGAACTTATGAACAACTCCAAATCGAGTGAATAAGAGTATTGGCGTTACTATCTTAAATTCGTTTGAACTCATATAACACTTGTCACGACTCTTGGACACCAATGATTATGCTGGAACCCCGAGAGTTCTGTCACGTGTTACTCTGGTAGTTGTTTTTCAATTCTTCCCCCCTCTCTAATCTTTCAACCGATTCCATATCTTTCACAAGTTTTTCGCCTCCATCATCACACCGAACCTTAACCCTAACCCTAGTACACTACACGATTTTAATGCCTACATTATTTTAATGACTCTGCTGGGAAGGTGATAATTTATGAAGGGTATTCCAACGACTCCGAGTAGGAGAATTATGGAAGAGTTTCATCGACTCCAAGCAGCACTTCACTACAAATGGCTGATCAGTGACTCACGAGCACCATTTCAGTAAACACAGGAGTACAAAGTGAGGAAGCAATGGGAGAACAAAATATAATGGAAGCCATGCAATGAGAGATGATGAAGGCGTTAAAAGAAACTTGTGATGGGCAAGAAGTGATGATGACCATGATGATAGAAATAAAGGAGGAGATGATGAGTTTTTGCCTACAATTGATGCAAATCTAGATCTACAGAGCCATGTTCCCAAAAAATTTGCATATAATGCAAGCAGGAATGAGAAATGGTAATAAAGATATCTAGAATGCGCCTCCAACAATAGAAGTCCAACAAATTCCAACTATTATTTTGGAGAACCAAGACGGAGGTGACATGCCACCACCCAGGACAAAAATAAACCAACCTCAACCAATAATAAATCCAACCATAATTTTATTATATTCATAAATACAGACTCCAGTAGGCCTAACCTAAGAGGGTTATACCTCAAGTCAGTATGTAACCAAAAACATGATGGATGTAATCAACCAACTACGCAAACAAGTAACCAGGCCCGCAGAACTGGACTACACTCTTTCTTACTTGACACATGTTCGTAGACAACCTTATCCAACATGTTATATTTAACATCCTCCATAATTCCCGAAATACAATGGGGAGAAAGGGAACACAAGGGAACATAGAGCCTAAATTTTGGAATCAATGTCCTCATGGTTGGGTCATGACAAAGTCAGTAACTATAATATCCTATTGAAGGAGTTTAACAAAACGTTGACAAATGGCGCCTTCAGTTAGTACTATTAGTACTATAATTTGAAAAATGGGCCGGTTTAGGATTGGGATGATATAAAGTTATAATTTTTTAAGAAGTTTTTCTATGTACAAAATCAGGTGACCATCATGGAGCTGATGAGAATCACATATAAATCAAGCGAGGGGTTATCAGACTATGTAGATAAATTCAGGCCTCAAGCACAAAAGTGTGTAAAGCAAATTAAAGAAAAGAATTTCATCAGCGTATGCAACAATGGTTCTCTAGATGCCTTCAATAACACCCCCAAACTTGAATCATTGTTTGTCCCCAAACAAAACTAAAATACACAAAACTAAACACATACCTACTATACACATCACAAACTAGACAACACTAAACATGTTGCAAACTAACTATCAACTCAAGCAATTGATCAATTAGTAATCCAACATTTAGCCTCAGTAATTATTACAAATAATTCCACAAAACATCAACTTCATGCTTATCTGTGAATTGTCTTTTTACCCATTTCACTCCCTTTTCAACTCGTTCGTGTGTGTGTGAATTCGAACGCATTAAACACGTATTCTAAATTAGCTAAATGAACAAGGATAGTCAACAATCAATATATAATAACTTTATACCCAATATATTTACTCAATAAACTCAATTTTCACATATTTATACTTTCAGCTCAACATTGCGAGTGCGTTTTAACGCTCCATCTCGCCCCATCCTCTTGGCATGTGCAATGTTTAATCCTCTTAGGCTTTTCAAAGTTACCCACATAATGAACTTTCCACCAATGACTCCCAAACCAGTTGATTTTAGAGCACTAAGTGTAAAGACACTCCTAAAGGCTTACTCGTTCAAGTAATAGAGGCCACATAAATAAACTAGCCAAACTGCTTTTAACCATCAATTTTTTTACATATCAACATATTTTTTCTTCTTAAAACTGATGGACATTAAACCACATTACAACCCAATATATTTACTTCTACCCATGACATGACTATGTATAATACAGAAATTATATATCCCTTACAAGCACCCCCATTCACGGTATATTCCAAATTTAACAAGTTTAATGCCTCGAATATGTGCATGCTATTTGAACAGGGTCTGAAGTATCACAAAACTAATAATTAGACCATTCACAAATTTGCAGTCTATATCCATCCCATGAAATTTATCTGTAAACAATTGAAGTTTTCATCATTGGCTAATAAATTAAATTCCCTCTATCAATCCATTGCTCAAGTTATTACCCTAAATGCAACACAATGTATGCAACAACTTATGCAAGATACAACAACATGACTATATGACTTGACTGAAATGTAATACTACTAAGTAAATAAAACTAATGCAATGCAACACATGCATAAAACAATGACAACACCCCCAAACTTAAGATAAGCAATGTCCTTATGCAATCAAGAGAAAGAGTTAAGAACAGAGGACTCCCTGATAAGTGATTTTTATACCTACGAATTGAATACACTTGAGCTTGATAAATTGCTTATCTTTAAGTATTTATGTTAGTTTCTATGTGTTTTTTTACGTGTTTGTTGTAATTTAGGTTGTATAGTAAGTTTATGTGTTTTCTGTTCATTTACGCATCTTTTTATACCACATTATTATAGAATGTAGTTTTGTATTGTTTTTATGCGTTTTTACTTTATGTACAGGAATTATAATAAGGGCTTGCTTGTTCGCGACTTGGATTTGCCCGGTTCGCGTTTTCGGCGTACCGTTTACATGGCGGCCAACTTTCGACCTTGATCCATTCCGATTATCCAATTGTACCAAACATGAAAGTTGTATAAGTTCTCCTCAGCTTTCCAAAACATCTTGAATCAAAGCAATCGGAGGTTGGACGCAAAAGTTATACAAAAAATATGAAGAAATGCAGCAGCAGCCTATTGAGGCCAACTTTTGACATGGATCCGTTCTGATTCTGCAATTTGGTCAAACATGAAAGTTGTAGCTCTACGAATTTCCTTTCCAGAACATCTTGAATTTCCTTAATCAGAGTTCATATGAAGAAGTTACGCTGAAAATACAAAAGGACCTGAAGCAGCCAAATGTCAAATTTCTGCATAATGGTGCAGTTGCGCCCATTTTGTACTAGGAAATGGTGCAGCTGCGCCGTTTACCAGGCAGACCAAGATTTGGCACAGCTGGGCCCATTTTGCACTAGGGAACGGTGCAGCTGCGCCGTACGTCAGTCAAGCCGCGGACAGAGTGCTATAAAAGCCACTTTTTGTGCCCTAAAACATTACATAATCAGTTTCTTCCGAGAGGGAACGACTTAGGCGATTTTGGGAGGCCATTTTGGTGATTCCATGGAGCTTCTACATCAATGTGATGCTATGATTTAGGGAGTTTGTCTATATTTCTCTTCCTTTTGCCTCTCTATTTCATGTATTCTATTGTTGTTTGATTTTTGGAACAAGTTCTTCTATTTGTAGTTCTATTGTTCTATCGATAGTAGTACTTGTAGGTGTAATTGGATGATTTGTAATCCATGGGTGTAATATCTATATGTTTGTATTGAATCCATTACATGTTTTATTCATATTGAATCTTGTTATACTCATTTGCTATGTATGTGTGGATGTTGTATTACTTGTTTAGTATGAACTAAGCATTGAATCTAAGTATTGTGATGGAACCCAATAGGTTGTTCTAGTTGATTTCTCTCTCTTTGGTTGGCACCATATGGATTGGTTGTTGTATTTGTGCTTGTGGTCAAATTCTAGGTCATGCATTTACTTAGTAGCCTATACGGAACTGAGAGAGGGAGTATAGTGTTTGACCCAAGTACGTTACACATGTTCGTGATTCCACATGGCGTTGGGATTATGATTCGTGGAAAGAATAGACATATACCGATCCACCATGTGCACCCTTTGAGAACTTGACCTTCAACCCTTGTTATTCTTAGCTTGGGCGTTCCTGCTTGTTTCTGTTGCCTTGTGTCAGATTTGGGTAGGATGTCGCTACATGTGCTCGAGAGAGGCATGTTAGTACCATAGAGAGTTCTCGGTTGACCATTCATCGGCTACGGCCATGTGGATGTGTTTTCATATTTTGCGCCTAACGCGTATTTGTCTGACCTAGTTATTAGTGTGGTAACTCGTGCGAAACTGAGAAAGGGAGTACCAGTTTAGACCTAGATACAATGACACGTGTTCGTGATTCCACCTGGCGTTGGGATTATCATTTGTGAGTTAGGATAGAGATATACCAACTCGCCTCGTGTAGCCAAGAGAGAATCTGTTCTTCAAATCCTTTTTAGTGTTGACTCTCATAGAGATATAGTGAGTTGCCTAGTCAGGGTGTTCCTTCCCGTTTCTATTGCCCTTGGGTCGAATTTGGGTGGATTCGGGTATGGTGCAATGAGAGTTGGCCATATCTATTATAAAGAATTCTCGGTTGACAATTCGTCATAACCGAATGGCCAAAGAGAGAGTTAGGAGACTTGAATGAACTATTGGGGGAAGTTACATACTTAGATTCACCTATATTTAATTGTTTTCATTATCTAGTATTAGTTTAATTTTTATTAGTTTAATTTCAAAACAATTAATCTTTCGTTTAAATAGGATTGAATTGGTTATAAGCTTGTGTTTGGCAATTTTTATTACACAATTCCTCGTGGGATCGATACTCTACTTTCATTATATTACTTGTTGACCGCGTATACTTGCGCGTTTTGTTCATTCAAACGAACTCGTCGAGGTCGGAACTCATTGAATATAAAAACATAAAAACAGAACAAAAATAAGTTCCGACCGGCGACCCAACACTCCCCTAGTAGTTTAGTCAAGTGTTATCATCGTTTTCCATATCAGGACAATCAACTGGATATTCTGGAATGTTTAGAGGAGCAGGAATTGAACTGGTCCGGAGTTGGAACTTGCATTAACACCGGAGTGTAACTAGGACAGTATGGTGGCAAACTGCATGTTGAACTGTAACAGAGCATCTACGTGTTGCGCCAAAGCATCCATTCGCCTGTTCTGCCTTCTGGATTGACGGTCCATTTTGCACTTGAGTCTGTCAATGGTAAGTTGTAAAGACTCCAAAGAAAGTGGTTGTGGTTGTGGTTCTTCAATTGGAGCATCAGGTACACCTCGAAATCCCAAGCCTCGCGGATGGGAAATTGCACCATCCCAGACCAGATATCGTTCAATATTGCTATAGTCAATGGCAGCCATCGACGACTGAAGTGCTTCATGAGATCCCCACTAAACCCTAGCAAGCCGACATAACCCAGTAATTAAAGCTGGGAACGGTAAACTGCCTATAATTTTCCCGGTAAGAAACTTGGTGATAAATTCCAGAATCACCGACCCCACATTAATGTTCGTGTCGAGTACTAAAGTATATAACAATACGGCCCTGTCAACAGTCACTTTGATTTGATGCGAAGTTGGCATCAAGTTGGAGTAGAGAAAGCTAAACCACGCCTTTCCATACTTACTTAGGGCTGTCTGAGGGAAAGTGGCATGTTTGTTGGTACCGCTCTTCTGTGTCCAAGTAATCCTAGGTTGGCAAATTCGACACACCACTAAATCCAAATCGTACTTTTCAATCCCATGACTCAAATATTCATTAGGCTGGTCGGCATGATTTAGCACATGAAAGTAGGCATTTATGGTGTATCGTAAAAAAGAAAATGGATGATCGCGGACTTGAATAATGAAGTTAGTGGCATGTATGGCATTTACATAAAATTCCTTCACCACTGATATAACAGCTGGCCCTAGTTGCTCTATGAAATCAAACCAATTGTGCTCAGCAATCTGGGCGGCCATCTCACAATCACTCTCGGTGTCCGGCTTTAAACCCCTCTCAAGGACAAATATCTTCCCTACGAGCACCATTTGATATCTTGTCTCCGCTTCTTCACTCATAAATCTAGTTTCATCATAAGCCGGTCGTGAAAAGTGCAAAGTAAAACCCCGTCTGCGCTTTGGCGTCATGTCGGATGTTAACCAAGGATATTGCTCAAATTACCCATAATCTGTGTAGAAATTATTGCCTTGGCATTTTGTCAAACAGTTGGTGGTCGACAATATACCCCCCCAAACTGAAGAATTACACTTTACGCGCCCAAGTTAAGCACCACACTACCCAATTTCTATATGATTCCAATGTTGGCACATACAAGCATGCAAAAAAGGAAAATCACACCACAAAGGAATATTATATATAAAATTGAAAAACCCCAACTCATATGGAACCTATAATCGGCCGTGTATATTGACTCCTCAAATTTGTTTCGCAGAAAAATTAATGTAGATGGCTACTGAATTGTTCTTACTTGAATATAGGTGGACTATGGCAAGAACAAACCTTGAAGAAGAAAACACAAGCTGACGATTAACACTGTTGCGGACGAAATTGGTTCTCCTTCCAAGTTCAAGTAGATAGGGGAGCCGATTGGTGATGGGTGTTCTGGTTTTGGGGTATGGAGGGTTACATCGAGGGAGAGAATAAGGAGTGGGTTGATTTCTAGCAATGGGTATACGATTGGGAGGAGAAGAGGCGTGGGTGTTTGGGTTTAGAGGAAGTTGAAGAGAGGATGGCGATAGAATGGAAGTCGTGGGTTAGGAATAGGGCACAGCGTACATGGGGCGACCGCGCTGGATTAAGGGGCGGGCTCTCTACTTCGGCAGAAAAATTGAGACATGATATGGGGTTATGGGGCGAGCTCACTAGGAAATGGGGCGGGCTCACTACGCAGGCAGTGTTTTTTTTTACTGGGCAAGTGGGGCGGGCGCGCTACTCCGGTAGAAAAAAAAAACTTTGTAATCTGAGAAAAATGGGGCAGCCTCACTATCAAATGGGGCAGGCTCGCTAAAATGACAGTGCCTTTTTCCAGCTTGATTTACCTCGGTTATTGTCCGCAACTATGTGGGTTAACTTGTAGCAGAATAAATACACCATTAAATCCCATTGATTGTAAATTTAGCTACTAATCAAATATTATTCCTAAAAATTCAAAACAATTCTAAATATTGAATAAAGATAAATAATACGATTGGGTTGCCTCCCAATTAGCACTTGTTTTAGAGTCTTCAACCTGACTACTTCTTGTCTCAGTTGATCATGGCGAGGCAGACTGAGGACTTCTAGCGATCAATACCACCACTCAGTAATGTTTAATTTTTTGGCCGTTGACTTTGAATGTAGCATCGGACTTGTTATCTTCTAACTCGAGGGCTCCATGTGGGAATACTAATTTGATAATAAATGGGCATGACCATCTGGATTTAAGCTTCTCAGGGAAAAGTTTCAACCGGGAATTGAATAGCAACACAGCTTGTCCTAGTGAAAAATTTCGATCCACAATATTCTTGTCATGCCACCTCTTTACTCGCTCCTTATAAACCTTAGCGTTTTCATATGCTTGGAGACGAAACTCATCCATTTCATTAAGTTGCAGAAGGCGCTTTTCTCCAACTGCATCAAAATTGACATTGAGTTTCTAAGTAGCCCAAAATGCATTATACTCTAATTCTACCGGCAAATGACACATTTTTCCAAAGACTAGCCAATACGGCGACATCCCAATTGGAGTTTTATAGGCTGTCCTATATGCCCACAGAGCATCGTCAAGTTTTAGTGCCCAGTCCTTCCTATTGGGATGCACTACCTTTTCCTAAATCCTTTTCATCTCTCTATTTGAAATCTCAACTCGACCACTTGTTTGAGGGTGGTAAGCTAAGGCTATCCTGTACATGACTCTATATTTAGCGAGTAAGGCCTCAAAGAGTTTATTATAGAAGTGTGAGCCTTCATCACTAATTATTGCACGTGGGGTTCCAAATCTGGTGAAGATGTTCCGTCGAAGAAATTTTATTACCACCTTTGCATCATTAGTGAACAATGCAACAGCTTCTACCCACTTTGAAACATAGTCAACTGCAACTAGAATATAGGAGTTATTGAAGGATGATGGAAAAGGGCCCATAAAGTCAATACCCCATACATCAAAAAGCTCGACTTCCAAAATAGAATAGAGGGCATCTCTTGCCTTTTAGAGATATTGCTAGTTCTTTGGCATCCGTCGCAACGTGAGGCAAAGGAATGGGCATCCTTGAAAAGAGTAGGCCAATAGAATCCTGATTGTAAAACTTTTACGGCCGTCCTCTCTCCATTGTAATGCCCTTTATACAACGAATCATGGCAATGCTGTAGAATACTGTCTATCTCCTCTTAGGGTACACATCGTCTAACCATTTGATTTGCACATTGCTTGAATAAGAAGGGCTCATCCCACATGTAAAATTTCACATCATGTAAAAATCTTTTCCTTTGCTGGTACGACAAATCAGGAGGAAGCACTTGACCCACAATATAATTAACGAAATCTACGTACCATGGTGTTATCGTACTGATAACGAGTAATTGCTCGTCTGGAAAGAGCTCATTTATTATCAGCTCATCACCTTTCGTGTGATCTTGATTTTCTAACCTTGAGAGGTGGTCAGCCACTTGATTCTATGTTCGTTTCCTATCTTTAATTTCCAAATCGAATTCTTGAAGCAATAAAATCCATCTAATTAACCGTGGCTTCACATCCTTCTTGGAAATTAAGTACTTAATTGTTGCATGATTAGTGAAAACTACAACCTTGGTCCCAACTAAGTATGATCGAAACTTATCAAAAGCATACACAATCGCTAGAACCTCTATCTCAGTAGTTGTGTAATTCAATTGTGCCTCTATTAATGTCTTACTTGCATAGTAGATAGCATGAAAAATCTTATCTTTGTGTTGGCCTAAGACTGCTCCAATTGTAAAGTCGCTAGCGTCGCACATCAATTCGAATGGTGACGACCAATCTGGTGCAACAATGACAGGAGAAGTGATCAATTTATGTCTTAACACTTCAAAAGCTTATGTGCATGCTTTGTCAAAATTGAAAGTTACATCCTTCTCCAAAAGATAACAGAAAGGCTTAGTGATTTTTTAGAAATCCTTGATGAACCTTCTATAAAAGCCCACATGACCGAGAAAGCTTTGAATCCCCTTAATAGACCTCAGTAGTGGAAGATTTTCAATGATTTCTATCTTCGCCTTCTCTACTTCAATTCCTTTGGTAAAAACCCTATGTCCCAAAATAATACCTTCTTCAACCATGAAGTGACACTTCTCCCAATTCAACACTAAATTTGTTTCCACGCATTGCTTAAGCACAAGAATTAGGTTCTCCAAACATAAGTCGAAAGAATTCCCAAATACTGAGAAATCATCCATAAATATCTCTAGATTGTGTTTGACCATATCGGAGAAAATTGCCATCATACACCTTTGAAGAGTAGTCAGTGCATTACATTATCCAAAAGATATTCGCCTGAAAGCAAACGTACCATAAGGACAAGTAAATGTTGTCTTCTCTTAGTCTTCAGGTGCAATCACGATCTGATTATATCCTAAATACTCATCTAAGAGATTGTAGAATTCATAACCTGCCAAACGGTCCAACATCTGGTCAATAAAGGGTAGAGGGAAGTGATCCTTTCGTGTTGCTTTGTTGAGTTTCCTGTAATCCATGCATACTCGCCAACCCGAAACTATCCTTGTTAGAATTAGCTCGTTGTTGTCGTTAGTCACCACTGTCATTCCACCCTTCTTAGAAATGCACTGCACTGGGCTTACCCATGCGCTATCAGAGATCGGATAGATTATACCCGCATCTAGCCACTTGATAATCTCTTTCTTCATGACTTCTTTCATTATTGGGTTCAGCGTCCGTTGTTGCTCTATTGTTGGCGTAGCTTCATCCTCCAAAAGGATTTTGTGCATACAGATAGACGAACTAATCCCCTTTATATCTGCTAAAATCTAACCAATCGCCGATTTGTACTCTCTAAGAACCCGCAACAGTTTTTCTTCCTGGCTTTCATTCAACGAAGCAGAGATTATTACTGGTAAAGTAGAAGAACTCCCTAAATAAGTGTACCTCAAATGACTCGAAAGCGGTTTTAACTCTAATGTAGGTGGTTCTTCCAATGAAGACTTAACTCGAGCAGATGGTTTCTCTGAATAATCTAATGTCTCAACTGGTGGTCTAAATTTATCTACCCTTGGCACAGTATTCAACAATTGTACCAATTCAAACAATGATGGATCATCTAAGTTAGCACCATGATCAAAGATGTATCAAGAGGATCTGCATTAAGTGTAGCCATAAATTCCCCCTCAACTACATCTTTTACTATATCCACACTAAAACACTCCTCCATCTCCTTAGGAAACTTCATTTCCTTAAACACATTAAAAGTCACCTCTTGATCTAGGACTCGCATGGTCAACTCGCCTTTTTGCACATCAATCAGTGTTCGACCGGTTGCCAAGAATGGTCACCCAAGAATGATCGGTCTTGGACTCGCATGGTCAACTCGCCTTTTTGCACATCTATCAGTGTTCGACCAGTTGCCAAGAATGGTCACCCAAGAATGATCGGTATGTCACGATCCTCCTCAAAATCTAAGAGATGAAGTCCGCGGGGAATATAAATTTATCTACCTTTATCAAGACGTCCTCCACAATTCCCTTTGGATAAGTAAGAGATCGATTTGCGAGTTACAATGTCACATTAGTGGGAACTGCCTCCTTTAACCCAAGTTACTGATAGACCGATAAAGGCATTAGATTGATGCTTGCCCCCAAATAATAAAGACACCGGTTGAAAAATTGAGTCCTAATTGTACATGGAATAGTGAAGCTACCTGGATCCTTAAGTTTTGGAGGAAACTTCTTCTGTAAGATTGCACTGCACTCTTCAGTAAGGGCCACGGTTTTAAATTCTCCAAGTCTCTTTTTTCTTGAAAGGATATCTGTAACGCCCCGAGATCCCACCTTCCTTAATTAAGTCCAATTATATCCGGATTACATAGTGATTAACTTAAAACCTTATTAACCGGGATCCCGTGCGTTAAACTTAACCTTTAACCTTTGAAAACATTGACTTGACCATAAATGCGGTCCATATTTTTTTTTTTTTATAAAACAAAACTTTGTTTAACTTATATGCCTTAAACCTGTCTCAGGATCGCAACGTTCACTTACCTTACATTAAACTTAGGTCAAACAATTACCAATGGTGACCGAGTCTATTTCATTTCATAATCATATATATTATTATGATTTAACCTGTCAACAAAATTTTTCCATGATCTATTCGTTTAAGGCCCTATTTATATATACATGTACCTGTTCAAAAATACTTGTACACATCTATATCACACATATCCTGATTCATACATCTGTACCATACATGCGAGTTTCAGTTTATATCAGACTCGACTTATCATAATATAATAGTCATACGACCTCATTACATCCTCTACTTTAAATAGTACATACATTGTGACGCCCCCAAATCTAGGCCCACACAGCCCAAACTTGAGTCGCCAAAAGACTACAACAAAATTATTACAACAAAGCACAACGTACAACAATACAGGGTATAATAATACACAACTAAGTCTTCACTATTATTGCCACACTATTTTACAACACGTGAAGACTACGACAGCTATTCCTCAGACTCTCACTCCATTCCCCGGCTAGACCCTGTTACGTTTTCATCTCCTGTAATGGAACAAAAGAAAGGGTGAGCTCAAATAGCCCAGTAAGAAATATCATGACTAAGATAATGACGAATAATTTATCATTAGCCTTCAACAGTTGAGTTCTTGATAGAATACAATAGACTACAAGGTTTATATCAAAAACTGCAGTTAAATTCTTAAACAACGTTCAGATCAATAATAGCAGCGGAATGAGCAATCTATTAGAAGAATAATGCAGACTATAATGTCCACTCGCTTCTCTTTTTAGTAAAAATATCATCAACTTTTATCATCTGAAATACCATTAGTCAAAATAATACAACTTCACAGTTCCTGGTCATAATCATGCAGATCAACAGTTCATCTTTGCACTACGGGCCAAAGACATTCAATATAACACCAACGGTCATGATTATACCAGATTCAGCCTTTGGTCATCATCATACCAATCAACAGTTCATCTTTGCACTACGGGCCAAAGAGAACATTAACCACGTGCCATAAAAGACACCGAACAGATGTATCGCCTTTAACCTAGTATATCGCCTTTAACCTATCATCTGTTCAACAATTATATCACATCTGTGCCCCCGGCCACAGATATTCACAACAGCTTGATTCTTGATGATTAATACAAATAACAGTGATACAAATGATGAACAGAATAACAGGATAAACAATAAGTATCAGAAGTTTACTTTGTGCAGATTCAAATAATGTCCAAATTGTCAACATGATGTGGAGTGAAATTTAAAAATGATATTCAAGATCCACAGTTCAGAATAACGGTTACAGTTCAATAGAAAGGTTCACGTAAATAGGAAGGTTCAGTTGAAATAATGAAGTTCAACTATTATGGAACATATAATATTTTCAGGAATTATAGAAGCAATAGTTCCATAATAAGTTTCGATTTAGGAGTATGAAAGAAAATAATATCCCTTACCGTAGCAGGTTTGATTTACAAAAGGTGAAGGAAATTAATATCCTTTACCATAGTAAGTTTGAATAATGGAAGATGAAAAAGATGGTATCCCTTATGAGTATAAAGGAAAATGATATCACTTACGAATATGGAATAAAAGTGTAATGTGATAATTCGTGTAGACAAATTATTTCCACACGAGACAAATAAAAAGGGTTATTCACCAACAGGCGATAATCCGCGCCGTAAGGTTATTCCCATCAATTTGAATACGAAGAGTTATTCACCAAACAGGCGATAATCCGCACCGTAAGGTTATTCTCATCAATTTGAATACGAAGAGTTATTCACCAAACAGGCGATAATCCGCACCGTAAGGTTATTCTCAAAGATTAATAAGGAATAAATACAAAAGGTTATTCACCAACAGGCGGTAAACCGCGCCGTAAGGTTATTCCCACAATTTAATACATGGAAGTAAATGGCACAAGAAAGAAACGATATTATTTTCGAGAATCAAAGAATGATAATCCATTCAAGTAAGAAAGAAAATAATATCCATTTATGATGATGAAAAGAATGATACCCCTTACCATAGTAAGTTAGAATATGAAAGAAGATAATATTCCTTACCACAGTAAATTTAAGAGTTTGAAATGAATGATATTCCTTACCTTAACACGTGACTGGATATTGATTTAAATGAGGTTGATCAACCTATATATTTTTAATAAAATTAGTAATTACCACATATAAATTTCAAGGTGTATAATAATTCATATATTATGAACTATCAAAATTATATATATTTAACATAATTTTTGTAGTATAATATAACAACTTTAAAATAGTTTTTAAAATAATATTTCAAAATAAATCTTCCAAAGAAAGCTTTTAAAAATGAATCTTCTTAAAGAAGAGTCTTCTAAAGGAAGATTTATGAATACCGTGAAAAATAGGAATTTATGAAATTACTACTCTTTAATAAAAGACTTACTTGAAAATTTTCTGCACTCCTTTTGGCTTTCAAACACTCAAAATAAGCTTACTATTCTCAGAGAAAACTCATAAAATTCTTATAGAAAAATTTTATGTTTTAGGTGTGATTTTTCTATTCAGTTGAGCAAGCTATTTATAGGAGAAAATAAGTTACTATGCGTGGTAGGTGAACAGAAAAAAATTCAGCAGAGGCTGCTGCGCAGCCTCCACCAACCCATTCCCAGCAAACACATTTCTCACATTTCGTGTGGGCCCCACAGTGGGTCCCACATGTTTCTTACTATTCACTTACTATTCACGTTACTATTCACGTCACTATTCACGTTACTATTTCAAATAGTAAAATTAATTATATTTTTTTATTTATTTATTTATTCTTCCTGTGAGTCCAACATATAAAATAATGTTACCACAATAATGTAAGAAACACGTTACATATTTTTATTAATTTAATAATATAAATTATAGTGTATTTGCTACTGTGACAATTATTAGATTCAATAATTTTAAACTACAGTGCACCAACAATTATTGACTCGATGATATGAAATACAGTGTAATGATAATTATTGAATCAATAATGCAAAATACTGTGTAGCAACAATAATTGAATTGATAATATAAAATATTATGCAGTGACAATTATTGATGAAATGATGCGTAACAGTTACGGTGTCAATAATATGAGACACTGTGCAATACCGTGTGCTACTGTAGAGTATCGCATGCTACAGTAAAATACCATAAATTACCGTATGCTACTATTCTTTTATCACCGGTATTTTAACAGTTAGCACCGTTGACTATTTTTATTAAAAATGTTACTTCTGTCTTTTCTATATCCGACAAATATTCCGTTGTGGGGTCCACAAATAATTTGTTATTTCGGCGCCGTCGTACGGCTCGAATATTCCCCGACAAAACGAATATTCCCCGACAAAACGAATATTGTCCGTCAAAATAAAATTTGCATATAACATCCTTAACTTTCAATTTCGTCAATTTAACCACTTACTGTTTCATGAAAAATATATAAAGAAAAATTAAATTTTATATTTCATAAAATTCGGGGTCTTACAACCTCCCCTCCTTATGAAATTTCGTCCCCGAAATTGACGTACCTGGCATTTCGAAGAGGTAAGGATATTTAGATTTCATCTCGGATTCTAGCTCCCAGGTCATTTCCTCAATATCTTGGTTCCTCCATAAAACCTTAACTTGAGGTATAACCTTTGAGCGTAGAATCTGCTCCTTCTTATCTAGGATCTTAACAGGTACCTCCTCATACGTTAAATCTTCTGCTATAACGTCTGGTTCTAACTCAATGACGTGGTTTGGGTCCTTCACATATTTACGTAACATAGATATGTGAAAAACGTTATGGATGCGAGACATACTTGGTGGTAGGGCTAGTCTGTAGGCTACGGTTCCTACTCGATCGAGGATTTCAAATGGGCCAATAAATCGAGGGTTAAGCTTTCCTCTCTTTCCGAATCTCGTAACTCCTTTCCATGGAAAAACACGTAAGAATACATGATCTCCGACGTTGAATCTCTCATCTCTCCGATGAAGATCGGCATAACTCTTTTGTCGTTCTTATGCTGTCTGTATTCGTTGTCGGATCATTTGGATCTTTTCGGTCGTCAAGCGTACCAACTCGGGTCCCAACAGTTTTGCACCTCCTACCTCATTCCAACATATTGGAGAGCGACACTTGCGTCCATATAAAGCCTCGAATGGAGCCATACCTATACTTGCTTGGTAACTGTTGTTGTAGGAAAATTCCACAATTGGCAAGTACTTATCCCAACTTCCTTTGAAATCTAGTACGCAAAGTCTCAAAAGATCTTCGAGGGTCTGGATCGTCCTTTCCGATTGTCCGTCCGTTTGAGGATGGTATGCAGAACTAAAACGTAGTTCAGTGCCCATAGCTTTTTGTAGACTGATCCAAAAGCGTGAAGTGAATCTAGGATCTCGATCAGAAACTATGGAAACTGGCATGCCATGCAGTCTCACGATTTCATTTATGTACATACCGGCAAGACGTTCAAGTGAAAAGTTTTCTCGTATAGGCAAGAAATGAGCGGATTTGGTCAATCTATCTACGATGACCCAAATTGCATCTAAACCTTGAGAAACTTTGGGAAGACCCGTCACGAAATCCATATTGATGTGTTCCCACTTCCATTCGGGAACCTCAAGTGGTTGTAAAGGACCCTTAGGTACTTGATGCTCTGCCTTGACACGTTGACAAGTTAAGCACCTTGAGATAAACTCTGCAATCTCCCTTTTCATATTGTTCCACCAAAATGTATGTCGAAGATCTCGATACATCTTGGTACCTCCTGGGTGGATTGCAAACGGCGTGTTGTGTGCCTCCATCATGATTTTATGCTTTAATTCAGGATCGTTAGGAACACAGAGTCGAGAGTTGACTCGAAGTATTCCTTTCTCGTCGATTCTTGCTTCGGGAATGGTACCTTCTTGTACTTTCTTTATCATGTTTATCACTTCCGGATCGGTAGCTTGAGCAGCTTTAATTTTATCGATTAAAGCCGGTTCTACTCGCACGTGAGCAATCTTCGAATGGGTCCCTGGTGTCTTTAGCTGTATCTCCATCTTTTGCAAGTCGTACAAAATACACTTTTGTGTTGTCAGCAGTGCACTTGTACTCGCATAAGATCTTCTGCTCAAAGCGTCAGCTACAACGTTTGCCTTTCTCGGGTGATACTGGATTGTGTGGTCGTAATCCTTCAATAGCTCAAGCCAACGTCGTTGTCGCATGTTGAGTTCCTTCTGGGTGAAGAAATACTTGAGACTTTTATGATCCGTATAGATATCCACTTTTTCTCCGTACAAGTAGTGTCTCCAGATCTTCAACGCAAAAACGACTGCTGCCAACTCTAGATCATGAGTAGGATAATTTTTCTCATAATCTTTGAGTTGTCGAGAGGCATAAGCTATAACCTTTCCATGTTGCATAAGGACACAACCTAAACCTTTGCCTGAAGCATCGCTATATATGACGAAATTTCCTGATCCTGATGGAATGGTCAGAACAGGAGCTGAAACAAGTCTCCTCTTGAGTTCTTGAAAACTCTTCTCGTATTCCTCGCTCGAATGATACCGATATCTAATAATCAAACTTTCATCTCTTGGCATTCTATGGGAGCCATTTGGTGTTAGGCTTTGGAAAAGGGCTTAGTATCGGGTTCAAGATCGATACAGAATTCAATTTCTCGGTTTGGGGATAAGCCAGGAAGTTCCTCAGGAAAAACGACAGGAACTCATTAACAATAGGAATATCATTCAAGTTTGACGTGTTTTTGTTCATATCAATGACATAGGCTAAAAAGGTTTGACATCCGTTTTTCAATAAACGAATGACTTTATGGCTAGAAATAATAGTTATAGATTTCAATGGTTTAGTTGCTTGAATTTGCATGACAGGTTGATTAGGAATATGAAAACTAATAATCTTATGAAAACAATCAATTTTAGCATGATGGGTAGTCAACCAATCAATTCCTAAAATCACATCAAATTCATGCATCTCCAAAGAAATAAGGTCAACAGGTAATGTGAGGTTGTTGATTTGAACTAGGCAAGATTTATAGATAGTAAATGTAATAGGTATTTCTCCCAATGAGGTTTCAACTGATAAGACAAAATTTAAGTTTTCAGAAGTCAAATTTAAACGTTGAGCACATGCAGGTGAGATAAAAGAATGGGTAGAGCCAGTATCTAACAGAGCGTAGAATTCACGAGAATTTATGAATAGCTTACTGGTTATCACCTCATTCGGTTTCTTGACTGTTATCGTCAAATCGAATCCCGAGTACTTCATTCGGATCTTCACGTATTTCAACCATGGGAATACCACTAAATAATTCTCTAACGAACTGTTTCTCGGATTCTTCAACTTCATCAGTAGTAACGTACCAATGATTTCTGTAAGAATAGTATTTTCGATAGACTGCAGTTTCCATGATAGTGACTAACTTAACCTGAATTCCTTTAAATTGTAGCGCCCAAAAGTATAGAAACATCATTTTTAAATAATCTTGAAACTCATAGCTGGAACACCATAAATCCCAAAGACTAATATGAAAAGTCCATATATTCTGATCCTTTGTTATAGAGCATAACCAGGTGATATGACTCTCCCAATTAGTGAGTAAATTAAAGGCAATAATTTCCGCAAGTTCATTACTTCCTTTAATTGCTTCTAATAATGGATCTGGAACGACTGTAGCAGAACTTTCACCTTCATCCTTACTGGATAGAACACGCATAATTTTTGCCTTAGGCAAATGATTCAACTCTGAGTTTGTAAGAAGATTATTCGTCGCCTCTTGTTTTGCAGCTACATTTGTTTCGGTCATTTCATAGTTAACCTCCTGATTTCCAGATGTCATACCTAACTGTTGTCACAAAATAATTGTTAGTTCAAACAAACTGACTCATCACTTCATGTCCCTATATTCAAATCAACTCATTAGATAATAAAATCTAATTTAGGTGGGACACACTAGTGACCGATTCTATTCATCTCTCCCCTCCTAATTCTAACCCCAGATCTCCATTAAAGACCATATCCCTAAGCTCTGATGCCAACTGTGACGCCCCCAAATCTAGGCCCACACAGCCCAAACTTGAGTCGTCAAAAGACTACAACAAAATTATTACAACAAAGCACAACGTACAACAATACAGGGTATAATAATACACAACTAAGTCTTCACTATTATTGCCACACTATTTTACAACACGTGAAGACTACGACAGCTATTCCTCAGACTCTCACTCCATTCCCCGGCTAGACCCTGTTACGTTTTCATCTCCTGTAATGGAACAAAAGAAAGGGTGAGCTCAAATAGCCCAGTAAGAAATATCATGACTAAGATAATGACGAATAATTTATCATTAGCCTTCAACAGTTGAGTTCTTGATAGAATACAATAGACTACAAGGTTTATATCAAAAACTGCAGTTAAATTCTTAAACAACGTTCAGATCAATAATAGCAGCGGAATGAGCAATCTATTAGAAGAATAATGCAGACTATAATGTCCACTCGCTTCTCTTTTTAGTAAAAATATCATCAACTTTTATCATCTGAAATACCATTAGTCAAAATAATACAACTTCACAGTTCCTGGTCATAATCATGCAGATCAACAGTTCATCTTTGCACTACGGGCCAAAGACATTCAATATAACACCAACGGTCATGATTATACCAGATTCAGCCTTTGGTCATCATCATACCAATCAACAGTTCATCTTTGCACTACGGGCCAAAGAGAACATTAACCACGTGCCATAAAAGACACCGAACAGATGTATCGCCTTTAACCTAGTATATCGCCTTTAACCTATCATCTGTTCAACAATTATATCACATCTGTGCCCCCGGCCACAGATATTCACAACAGCTTGATTCTTGATGATTAATACAAATAACAGTGATACAAATGATGAACAGAATAACAGGATAAACAATAAGTATCAGAAGTTTACTTTGTGCAGATTCAAATAATGTCCAAATTGTCAACATGATGTGGAGTGAAATTTAAAAATGATATTCAAGATCCACAGTTCAGAATAACGGTTACAGTTCAATAGAAAGGTTCACGTAAATAGGAAGGTTCAGTTGAAATAATGAAGTTCAACTATTATGGAACATATAATATTTTCAGGAATTATAGAAGCAATAGTTCCATAATAAGTTTCGATTTAGGAGTATGAAAGAAAATAATATCCCTTACCGTAGCAGGTTTGATTTACAAAAGGTGAAGGAAATTAATATCCTTTACCATAGTAAGTTTGAATAATGGAAGATGAAAAAGATGGTATCCCTTATGAGTATAAAGGAAAATGATATCACTTACGAATATGGAATAAAAGTGTAATGTGATAATTCGTGTAGACAAATTATTTCCACACGAGACAAATAAAAAGGGTTATTCACCAACAGGCGATAATCCGCGCCGTAAGGTTATTCCCATCAATTTGAATACGAAGAGTTATTCACCAAACAGGCGATAATCCGCACCGTAAGGTTATTCTCATCAATTTGAATACGAAGAGTTATTCACCAAACAGGCGATAATCCGCACCGTAAGGTTATTCTCAAAGATTAATAAGTAATGAATACAAAAGGTTATTCACCAACAGGCGGTAAACCGCGCCGTAAGGTTATTCCCACAATTTAATACATGGAAGTAAATGGCACAAGAAAGAAACGATATTATTTTCGAGAATCAAAGAATGATAATCCCTTCAAGTAAGAAAGAAAATAATATCCATTTATGATGATGAAAAGAATGATACCCCTTACCATAGTAAGTTAGAATATGAAAGAAGATAATATTCCTTACCACAGTAAATTTAAGAGTTTGAAATGAATGGTATTCCTTACCTTAACACGTGACTGGATATTGATTTAAATGAGGTTGATCAACCTATATATTTTTAATAAAATTAGTAATTACCACATATAAATTTCAAGGTGTATAATAATTCATATATTATAAACTATCAAAATTATATATATTTAACATAATTTTTGTAGTATAATATAACAACTTTAAAATAGTTTTTAAAATAATATTTCAAAATAAATCTTCCAAAGAAAGCTTTTAAAAATGAATCTTCTTAAAGAAGAGTCTTCTAAAGGAAGATTTATGAATACCGTGAAAAATAGGAATTTATGAAATTACTACTCTTTAATAAAAGACTTACTTGAAAATTTTCTGCACTCTTTTTGGCTTTCAAACACTCAAAATAAGCTTACTATTCTCAGAGAAAACTCATAAAATTCTTATAGAAAATTTTTATGTTTTAGGTGTGATTTTTCTATTCAGTTGAGCAAGCTATTTATAGGAGAAAATAAGTTACTATGCGTGGTAGGTGAACAGAAAAAAATTCATCAGAGGCTGCTGCGCAGCCTCCACCAACCCATTCCCAGCAAACACATTTCTCACATTTCGTGTGGGCCCCACAGTGGGTCCCACATGTTTCTTACTATTCACTTACTATTCACGTTACTATTCACGTCACTATTCACGTTACTATTTCAAATAGTAAAATTAATTATATATTTTTATTTATTTATTTATTCTTCCTGTGAGTCCAACATATAAAATAATGTTACCACAATAATGTAAGAAACACGTTACATATTTTTATTAATTTAATAATATAAATTATAGTGTATTTACTACTGTGACAATTATTAGATTCAATAATTTTAAACTACAGTGCACCAACAATTATTGACTCGATGATATGAAATACAGTGTAATGATAATTATTGAATCAATAATGCAAAATACTGTGTAGCAACAATAATTGAATTGATAATATAAAATATTATGCAGTGACAATTATTGATGAAATGATGCGTAACAGTTACGGTGTCAATAATATGAGACACTGTGCAATACCGTGTGCTACTGTAGAGTATCGCATGCTACAGTAAAATACCATAAATTACCGTGTGCTACTATTCTTTTATCACCGGTATTTTAACAGTTAGCACCGTTGACTATTTTTATTAAAAATGTTACTTCTGTCGTTTTCTATATCCGACAAATATTCCGTTGTGGGGTCCACAAATAATTTGTTATTTCGGCGCCGTCGTACGGCTCGAATATTCCCCGACAAAACGAATATTGTCCGTCAAAATAAAATTTGCATATAACATCCTTAACTTTCAATTTCGTCAATTTAACCACTTACTGTTTCATGAAAAATATATAAAGAAAAATTAAATTTTATATTTCATAAAATTCGGGGTCTTACATACATGCTCATTTATCTATATGAATTTACAAACCATACATCTTCTTATACCATCTAGATTTAGCATTTAAAATCAACTATTACATAACTTGCATTTATACAAATCTATATGTCACAAATTTGCTCGCACTCGTCCATGCATTCACGTTTCTTTACCTTAGCTTAACCGGAACATCCGGTCTTCTTGTACTTTACCTGAAAAGTTAGTTTATAGCAAGAATGAGCATAAAGCTCAGCAAGTAATTCAGCTAACACCTTGCATGCTCACAATTCATATTATGCGTCATGCATCCTTTACCTTAACATACTATGCTTAATGTCACGTAATTCATTTAGCAATTAAAACACATAGTTGTACATATGGCACATTTCAATTCATTTACTATCACGTAGTTCATATCGAACATCTATTATACTTAAGTCTGAAAAACTTGCCTGGAATACTCTTATATACTTAACCTTGGTTGCCTCGCTTGGCTTTGTTATCCGTCATTTTGTTAGTTTGCTACTTCGAGCGCTATCTGTAAACATACCATCTAAATACATCACTATAGGATCATAAACTCATTTAACTTGTCAAACTTAATTCTTAATTACACGACCATTCGTCTCTAATCATATTACATTTGATGTATTATACCTTACATAGGTTAATAATACATCCTAACTTGTTCTCGACCTTTTTCATAACCTATATCATGACTTGGCTTAGCTTTAGGCATATTATATTATGTCATTCATTATCTCATTATACCTTAACACCCTTTACATAGTCCATTTTTATCAATCTAGGGTTTACATAACTTATCTCCATCATTTAGTATCAAAATATTTCATTTTGGGTCAAAAATATCATTTTTTTAAACTCTGGCAACCGCGGCCCCAGCCGGATTTTGGCCTAAGAAACCATGGCCCCGGCCGTGACCTCTCAGCCAAACTTGGCCCCGGCCGTGGTTTTGCCTACAAAACCATGGCCCCGGCCGTGGTCCTCTTTTCTGCCAAGAACTGAAATTTTGATTTTTGTTGCTGCTTTGGTGAATTTTAACTCCTTCACCATACATCCAATTAAGCTCACATTTGGACCACATCTAGTCCTTACTACATAGTATTTTATAAAAAATTTACATGCCTCATTTGGATATTCAAAATCATAGATACACTAGCCCATAAGAGGGATGTTCATAACATTTCCAGACTTAGAAAATTTTTCAGATTTTCAAAACTTAACTTTTGCAAGCTTGTGATTTTTGGCCATTTGCTTTAAAACATCATTCCAACACTTGACATAGCTCACATACATCATATATGACATGTCTCAACTTTCAAAACCGTAAAATTTCGCACGAGGCGATTTTTGTCCGTTAAAATCCGTTTAGGATCGAAACGATCGATTTCGATCGTTCGAAACCCATTTTCATTCAAATTTCCTTCCGTTGATTACCAAATCAACGTAAACACATGTAACACCATAAAAATGACTCATTTGACTTTATTTCACCTTTAAATTCTCAAAATTGCCAAAAATCACCTTTAGATTACATTTTCATCAAATTTCACAAACTTTTCCTTTCCAATACTTGTGTTACTCTTGGCCCCTCTATGAAAAACTTGATTCTAACTCATCATTTACCACATATAGCACATATTTGACTTATATAGGACTTCAAAATGTTTATAACTTTTCAAATGACTTCATTTTTCAAAATGATTCGATTTAGGCGTCGGCGAACGTTTTAAAACGTTTAAAATCCTCAATTGTCGTCATACACGCCAAACAACTTCCAAATCGTTTCAAACACATATATTAATATCAAACTTAGCTTTTTGGCCTCATTTGATCACCAATTACACACAATGGCCAAAATTACACATGAGTGACATTTTGTCAACTTTACTTATTTCATCCCTTAAACTAATCTTCAATCTTTGGACTCTATGCTTCACATAGGTTATCACGTACTCAATTAACGACTTTATAAGTCCACATAACTTCTATATGCACGTACTAATGCACTTTACAGATTAAAACGTAATCTATACAAAAAGTATAGCCTAATATTGTAATTATCTATCACAAGTCCTTCCTTTAAACCATTTAGGTATTTAGCTTGCCATTTAACACAAAATTTTACTTGCATCAAACATAATCAATCTTTCAAACTAGGTTTTCATCACTTCTAACACCAAATAACACATGATTCTCCATGAATCATGTTTTTTAGCTTGAAAAAAATACAAGAATAGTACACCACCTTTGGTCTAGAAACTTAAGCTTAGGATTTCATAACACAACTCACATATAGAACACATAACTCACATAATCTTTACATCTAGCCACTAATCCATGCATGGCTACTCTTAGACTTGAATTTAAACTCATAAACTTCAAACTTTAAAACAAATACATAGTTATACCTTCTTTAAACCTTCTTCTTTCTAGCTAAAAAGCTTGCTAGGATATGCTTTATCACTTTGATGACTTGATCACCTTCTCTTGGACCACTTTTCTTGAGTTCCTTTGAATTCCTATGGAACCCTAGATTTTCTCCTTCCTTTCTCTCTTTAGCCGACTAACTAGGATGGAAATGAACATACTTGGCTTGATACTTGTAAATTATATACATATAGGTTTTGTATATAATTTCTCCAACAATTAACTCAACATTAGTTAGCTAACTCATGCATGGTCAAGGTTATACATATAATTTCCCATGGCTAATTAAGGACATAATGGTTATTTTACCAACATAGGACTCCAATGTAATTCTTTAACTTGTCGAGGGCATTTTGGACTTTTGTCCCAAAATCTAGATAATTAAATTCCTTTAATTCATACATGGCTCATTTCTCATCCAATTTAACTCCTTTTTGATCCAAACTTGTTCTATCATGATTGAATTTTATTTCATCATCAACTAGTCCACACTTGGCTTGTCCCAAATTACTTGTCACACTTAGGAACTTGAATTTCTTGAATAACTTATCAATTTGCAACATTTACGATTTACATAACATTACTCTTTTCAATTTTCTATGAACCCTTTGGTTCCTCATTTCACAAACTTCACTTTCCGACATTTCAATATAACCAAATCGCTCAATTTTCCATAAACCGCTTCCTCGTGAAGCGAACCTCGATAGGGTTTACAAAAATCCATCGTCATTCAACTTCATTCGCACATTTAATCATTTTACGATCCTTACGTTCTTTTACTTATTTACTTATAACATAATTGTCAATCCTCAACATAATTAATATCTATTTTCTTTCTACACACTTTCGAGTATCACAATCTGTATCTATGCATCATGAGAAATGATCATCTTATTTCAATAATTTAATATAAATTTCTTAATAACTTCAAAACTTTCAAATACCATCAACTTTATTATTTCCTTAAATCCTTTTACATCCTTTATCCTATAACTTAAACTCCCATTTCCTTCTCAACTCAAATACATACATATACACATATTCTCGTATTCAATCCATAACCCGTTGACACATAATATCGTGTCGTACAATAATTCTTCCCAAATTACCTTATTGTAGGTATCACCATCAATCATTCATCCTTAATCTTTTATATTACAATGTAATCATCATAACTTCATATTTATTACGTCACTTATACATTTCACATATATAGCTGCTCATTTCCATTATACTCTAACTTAACTCATCTTCTATATTCAACCACATAGATCCCTCTTTAATATTTCAATCATTCAGGTCCTTTATAACACCTTGATCACATCAAAATCACATTTAATCATTTATCGTTATCCTTTGTCCTCCAACTCTAGGTTTTATCATATAACCTTTACTTAATTAATCATAATCCTTAATTTAGAAATTCTGTAAAATCCTGGGATGTCACAATATCCTTCATGAACTTCACGTAACTTGGCATTTGTTCCAATGCGTCTGCAAAAGGGATGTTGATTTGGAGTTTTTTAAATACTTCCAAGAACTTTGAGAACTGCTTTTCCAATTTCTGTTTTTGAAGACGTTGTGGAAAAGGCACTGATGGATAAGTTAAAGTCTGCTTTCCTTCTTTTGATTTCATTGTTGGCTCATTGTCGATTTTCTTGGCCACGTCTAAATTGCTAGCCTCTTCATTAGATTGTTTTTCCTTTGATGTTTTTCCATCTGTAGCTTTTAACTCCTTACCACTTCTCAGCGTTATTGCTTTACAATACTCGTTCCGATCTCTTCTAAGGTTCACTTTAGTGTCACTCGGTAAAGCCCCTTGTGGTTGGTTATTGATTGTATTGGCCAATTGCCCAATTTGATTTTCCAAGTTTCGAATTGCTACTGCTTGATTTTTTACGCTTACATCCATTTGATTCATCATCTTGTCTTGAGCCTGCATTCTCACTTCAGTTCCTGTCATATATTTGGCCAACATCTCTTTCAAATTTATTTGCTTTTCTGGCTGAGAAAGAGGTTGTTGTTGTTGACGAGCTTGGAATCCCGGAGGGTAAGGTTGATGTGGAACTTGAGGTTGAGTTGGGTTGTCTCTCCAAGAGAAGTTGGGGTGGTTCCTCCACCTAGGATTGTAGGTATTGGGGTTACTGACGTTTTGTTGCCAATTATAGTTCCCCACATATTGCACTAACTCAGAACTTATAGCACAATTCTCAATCGAATGTTCACCAGCACACAATTCACAAATCACTGATACATTCTGAATATTGGGCATTCCTATAGCATCAAATTGCTTCACCAAGGTAGACATTTGTACAGTCAATGCAGTTATCGGATCCACTTCAATTCTTTCAGCTGCTCTAGGTTGATTCATTGGCGCAGTAGGCCATTGGTAGTTATTTTCTGCCATGGTTTCTAACGTGTACGCTTCATCATAATTCTTTGACATGAGAGCACCCCCTGCAGCTGCATCAATACTTGTTCGGGTGTCATTGAATAAACCATTATAGAACGTCTGAACTAAGAGCCACTGTGGTATCCCGTGATGAGGACATTTGCACATTAAATCTTTAAATCTCTCCCATACTTCATATAGCGACTCTGAGTCATGTTGAACAAAGCTAGTAATGGCATTCCGCATCTTGGCTGTTTTAGCTGATGGAAAGAACTTGGCAAGGACTTTTGCGCCAAATCATTCCACGTCGTAATTGAACTAAGGGCAAAGAGTGAAGCCAATCCCTTGCCTTATCACGGAGTGTAAACGAAAACGGCCTTAGCCTGATTGCATCTTCACTGACTCCATAACACTTGAATGTATCACAAATCTCTAAAAAGCTCACTAAGTGCTCGCTCGAATCATCATTCGGTAATCCCCCAAACTGAACCAAATTTTGAACCATCTGGATTGTTCCTGGATTAATTTTGAAATTTGTAGCAGTGATTGCAGTCCTTTGTAGCAGTGACCTGAGGCATTGCAAAGTCCCTCAACGATTTTTGTTCCTCGTCCGCCATTTTCTCTTGATTTTGCAACGTTTCTTAAATGAAGTGTCAAATTCGATGGAACCTTCGTTCAATATCGTCTTCGTAAGGTACGGTTACCTGACCCTTCGAACGTCTTTGCATACAAAATCACGAGTACATGAAACAGAAAGTAAATAACAAAAATGAGAAAAAGTTTAATCTAAGATCAATAAAAAAAAACTAATATTGTCAAAATATCAAAAATAATCCCCGACAACGGCGCCAAAAACTTATTGCCTATTTTTCACCCTAGGTTTAACACGCAAGTATACGTGGTCAACTGTAGTAAATTGACAAGAAGAGTATTGTCCCACAAAGATTATATTTGATAAATGTCAATAATTAACTTTTTAAATAAACTAATCTTAATTCCCCAAATGTTTCATTTAAATATTATTAATTGTAGTTACTTCATATTAAATACACTGGATTGTTAATTAAGAATTCTTTCTAGTATTCATATGCACCTCTCGATGACACATAAACAATTTCACTAAATTTTACCAATTAAGGAATAGAATTGTGTGGAGCATCTAAATTAATTAAAACACTATATCTCAATGTGAATTATATTAAAGAAGATTTAAGTGCAGATTTTCTTCACAATTACATATAGCAAATAGGCATATCTCTATCCTACTCACAAATCATAATTCCCATCAAATGTAGAAATTACAATCATACGCTATCATACCAAGGTTTAAATCTATAATTCGTTCATCAAGTTCATATAGATTACCACGCTAACTACTGGCCAGGTAATTAAATTTAAGCCCAAATACGATAGATAATCCAAATATGTTTAACATAAAGCAACTAAGAACAAATTCAATTCAAACTATGCATTGGGTTTCGTTGTGATCTTAAACAGGAATTTAGTTCATCATAGAATAATTAAAAAACATAGTTGCAAATGTATTCAGCATCGAAGAGTATCAAATAAAAAAATAAAAGAGAAGAAATAAGAATAAACTCTTTAATCTCCCCAATCCTAATGCTTTGATCTCCTCTTGTTGTATACTTCCAAGCTCTAGCCTCCAATTGCAATCTTTGATGCCCAAGCCTCCAAAAGTGAAAATTCCTCCCCCTTAGGGTTATAAAACTACTATTTATACTCCTAATAAGTTTTTTCCAACTTCCCATGGATTTTTATAAGACAAAAAAAAACTCAGCCCAGTCCAAAACTCGCATAACAAAATCTGCTTGCCGACTGGGACGGTCGCGCTACTCTCACAGATATCAAGTTACACTCTGCATAGGTGGGGCGGCCACGCTAGTTCATGGGGCGGTCACGCTACTATTCTAGAATTCATGCCTTGCTCCTTTTCATTCGGTTTTGATCCTAAATATCCAGTTCTTCCTCCAAAATGATATTTCCTACAAAATAACATAAAAACACGTCGAAAGTAACATGCAACACATAGAAATAAACACTAATTCACGGCTAAAAGTACTAACTTCGTAGGTATTTAACCCACTCATCAAATGCCCACCTTATTACCAAGGCATGTGACTCATTCATCACTATCATCATTCGTACAGGATTTAGGAGGAATCGAATCATTACCTGAGAGCCGCGAGATCATTGCGTGGAAGGTAAGAGGACAACTACTGTGACTTTATCATATTCTTAGATAAAGCCGCAGGGGGGGTAAGAGGAAAAGGAATAAAAATAATCTAGTGCCGTCAGTCCCAGAAGCCATCACCTGTAGTGAGAAGGCATTTAAAAATTTATACAAACAATGTGTGGAACACGGAGTGGTGAAGCCTCCAACACCCAGGTTCGTGGTGACCGAATAAATGAATAGGAGCCCAGACTTTTTCATATATTAGCAGTGCGTAGGGCACTCCACCATGGACTGTCACAAATTGGGAAAAATCTATCCAAAAAAATTAGCAGCTGGAGAAATCGAGCTGGAATAGAGAGGTTGCATGCCAAACAAGACATGTGCCAATAAGACTAAGTGATGAAACGATTTGAATAGAGAGGTAGCATGCTGAACAAGACATGTCATTTATGTCTTTTGATATTATTAAATAAATACATTATATCTTGAGCAAAGAATTTCTCGAAAAGTTACACTTTGAATTCCAAAAGTGATGAAATGATTTGAATTCATATATATATATATATATATATATATATATATATATATAAAACAAATACACTTTTTCTTCCAAAGTGATTAAGCTCTTTAACATAAGCCCTTAACCAGAACAGTTACACTTTTTCTTCAAAAGTGATGAGGCACCTAAACATAAGCCCCCAACCCGAATAGTTACACTTTCTCTTTAAAAGTGATGAGGCACCTAAACATAAGCCCTCAACTCGAACAGTTACATTTTCTCATCTAAAATGACAAAGCACTTGAATATAAGCCCTCAACCCAAAAAGATACACTTTTTCTTCAAAAGTGACAAGGCACCTGAACATAAGCCCTCAACCTAAAATGTTACATTTTTTTCTTCAAAAGTGATGAGGCACTTGATCATAAGCCCTCAACCCCGAACAATTACACTTTCAAACTTCAAAAGCAACCCAATAGTTACACTTTCAAACTTCAAAAATGACTCGATAATTACACTTTTAAACTTTAAAAGTGATGAAGTGCTTGACCCTAAGCCCTCAACCCGATAAAGTTATACTTTTCTTTCGAAAGTGAGGGGAAAACAAAAAATTATAAAGGGATCATAATCTAATGCCCATGACATATCAAATTGAAGAAGAGGCAGAGCTAGATCCTCTAGGTCGACAACAGCGAAATCCCGAGCCTTTTTCTTCTCGATGTTGTTATTATCTCAAAAAATAGACTTGAGTACCCGAAGCTCGACCTTCAAGATTAGCTATGGCTTTTTGAAGCGTAACCAAAGCTCTTAGGAAGCAAGGGACAAGAAAACAAAATCCCACATCTCTCCCAATTATCGTCATAACCTTCGGACTTCCCCTAGGGTTAGGATTTGTACCTAAGGGTTCGATCCGAAGGAGTTTTTCCTCCTATGATTAGAATTTTTATAGGCCAAAAATTTGGATGCCTAAAAATCCTATTAGAAATATATAATTTCACGTAAGGTACAACCCTATAATATGTGAAAACATCTTTTAAACATAAAATAATAAACTCCAAAGCTTAATTATAAAAGGAATAACCAAATTATGAAGAAATATAAAAAATCTAAAAAATTCGAAAAACTTTAGAAGGCCAAAACATCTGCTTCTGAACCTTTTTTGGGCTTTTTATAGTGTCCATCGTAGGCAAAGATTTTATGTCTTGTAGGACTCATCGTTCCGATCGTTTTGACATATTATGAATCCCGGAACTCTAAACGCATCAAAAGTTATGATAAAAACAGTATTGACCCTTCTAAAACTTAAATTTTGTGCACGATCGTCCCAAGCTATGACTCACGTGCAGGGGGCAACTTTGAGCCCATGAATAAAATTAGGGCTCGCATTGAATGAACTAAAATAAAATTAACTGACAACGAACCAACAAACAATGAACGAACAAACAAAAGATTGAAAATGACGAAAAACCTAAGATTATTCCTTAAGATTGGACCCCCTAGAGTTCGGCCCCCTAGGTGGGTCCCCTCTTAATGTTAAAAACGCTCGATAATGAATGCCTGATTGAATTTGACCTTGATTCTAAAAACAAAATAAGGACAAAACAACAAAATGAACCAAAATTAGATAACATCCTAAGGAGTTCCCCCTAGGGTTCAGCCCCTAAAGTATGACTCCCTTGGGTTCGACCCCCTAAGGGTTGATTAATTAGGGCTCTGAACTTTATTTCCTGAACTTTGTTCTGAACAAGTTTTAGGCGGGACAATAAACGAATAATGAATCCAAAATTGAGAAGTCTTGTGAAGGCTTAAAAGTTATCTCTCTTAACTTATATATGACAAGATAAACATTTAATAGAAATAAAAATCAAGAGAAAAAACCGATTAAGAAAACATTAAATGAACGAAACGTGTCGGAAGGGGAGCGGGTACCCTAGGGTTCGCCCCCCCCCCCCCCCCCCCCCCCCCCCCGGGTTGGTGTGACGTCCCAAAATTCGGGCCTACACCACCAAAATTTTTGAGTCATCAAAATACAAATAACAACTATTACAATACAGTACAACGTAGAACAATACAGTGCTCAATAATACACAACTAAGTCTTCACTATTATTGCTACACTATTTTACAACATGTGAAAACTACTAGAGTTATCACTCGAACCTTCACTCTATTGGCTACTCTCTCATCTCCTGTTGAAGATCAATGGAATAAAAAGAATAGGGTGAGCTCAAATAGCCCAGTAAAGAATATTATGACTAAAATAATGACGAATAAATTATCATGAGCCTTCAACAGTTGAGTTATTGATAGAATAATATAAACAACAAGTTTTAAATCAACTACTGCAGTTAAGTTCTTGAACAAATTTTAGATCAACAATTGCAGCAGAATAACAATCACTAGGAGAATCGCGTAGATCATGATGTCTACTAGCTTCTCTTTTTCAGAAAAATCATCATCAACATTTATCATTTGAAACACCACTGGTCATGATCATGCCAAATAATATTTCTTCTTTACTTTAGGCTAAAAAGAACATTTACCACGTGCCCTAAAAGACACATCACTATTACATCACATTTATCCTATCATCTGTGCGCCAAGCCACATATATTCATAACATGATTATGATCATTAGAACAAATAGTATTGATATAAATGATGAACAGAGAAATATATGATAAACAATATACATTAGAGGTTTACAAAGTTTACTTTGTGTAGATTCAAATTATGTTCATATTGTCAACATGATGTAGAGTCAAATTCGAGATGATATTCAAGATCCATAGTTCAAAAATAACATTTAAAGTTCAATAGAAATATTCAGGTAAATAGGAAGGCTCGCGTGAAATGATATTAAATGAAGTGCAAACTATTAAGGAACATATAATCATTTTAGAAATTTTACCGAATAATACTTACCATAGTAAGTTTAAGAGTATGAAAGAAAATAATATTTCTTACATTATCACGTGAAAAGAGACTGCTTTAAATTTAGTGGATCAACTTATATATTTATAATATAACTAGTAACTATCACATATAAATTTCATGGTGTATAATAACTCGTATATTATGAGATTATCAAAAGTGTTTCTATAATATAAATTTGTGTAGTGTACAAAATAAAATATAATAACTTCAAAATAGTCTTTGAAATAATATTTCAAAATAAAATCTTTCAAATGATGCTTTTCAAAATAAATAATCTAAAGGAAAAGTCTTAAAAAAGAAGATTTATGAACACTGTATGAAGTGAGTATTTATGCAAATATTACCTAAAAAAAAAGACTTACTTGATAAATTCTTGCACTCATTTTGGCTTTACCAATACTCTGAGTAACCTTAATATACTCAAAGAAAATACCCACAATATTATAGTAAAATAATTGTGTTATTGGTGTGTTCTTCATTGCTCAACTGAGCAACCAATTTATAGGGGAAATGACTCTCACAATTTTTGATAGAGTGTGATTGAGGAGCACATCTGGTTTGACAAAACAAAAGAAGAAAAATGTGTGTGTGTGTGTGTGTGTGTTTGTGCGCGCGCGCGCGTGTGCGGGGTGGGTGGCTAACGCACACCTCAATTGAAAACCTTTACTGATCTATAAAATAAGTGGGTCCCTTATAATAAAATAAAATTTCGGGAAAATATATTTGACAATTTATACACAAATGGGTTCCACGGAAGAAATTAATAAAATTGTGGGTCCCGTGGAAGAAATTAAGAAATAAGCCAAATATATAATCTTTCAATAATTATTCATAATTATTCACCAATTATTGTTATATTATATTCAAAATACCAACTATTATTTAAATATAACAATTAAAGTATGCTACAACAGTGATAATAATATTTCAAAATAATGTAAGAAAACATTACTGTGATAATTATTAATTTAATATAGTGCATGAGCTTATTATGAGAATTATTGGTTTAATAAACTATAGTGAAATAATAATTATTGACTCAATAATATAAATTACAGTGTAATGACAATTATTAGTTCAATAATACCAAAATACTGTGTAACAACAATTATTGAAGAATACTGTGCGATAACCACTTTATCAGATCAATACTATGAGGCACTGTGCAATACCTTGTGCTACTGTATGCTATTGTAGAATACCGTGATCTACAGTAAATTATCATAAAATATCATATGCTACTATTCTTTTATCACCGGGTATTTTAACAACTAAAAGCTATAGTACCGTTGACCATTTTTATTTAAAAAGGTTAATGATGTCGTTTTTTTATCCGACATATTTCGATGTGGGGTCCATCAATGATTGGTTATTACAGTGTCGTCGTATGGATCATATATTCCCCGACAGAATAAATATTTTTTGACAAATCGAATATTTCCAAATATAATAAAATTTGCACATAACATCCTTAATTTGTAACTTTTATCAATATAAGACCTTACTGTTTCAAAATAATATATGAGGAAAATTAAATTTTATTAAATAAAAGTTGGGGTCTTACAGTGGGCTCCCCTCAGGGTGGTCTTTTCCCGCTCCGTGATGCGTTTCTTCGGTTTCTTCGACGGTAAAAATTAATTTATGCAATTTTTCTGAACTTAATATTATTTAATCTTAAAAATATGATTTAAGATGTGTTGTCACAAGTCCCGAGGTAGAATGATCATGGGAACAATTTATACTGGGAATCAGTTGATGGATTGGATTGGTGGCTAGAAGAATTGGATAATTTAGGCATTATCGGGGTAACTAGGGGTATTTTTGAAAATTTTCTATTATTAAGGGTATTTTTGAAAAAAATTTCTTCTGACATGTGCCTAGCACATGACCGGAACCCTATAAATACCCCTTCACTTAACAAGTGAATGGACTTTTGGAACTTTGAGATATTTTGTCACTTAAGAGCTCTTTCTCTCTCTCTCAAAACATCGAAAAAGTTTAAAGGAATTAGGGAACTTGTGAATAACTCTGAATCTAGTGAATAAGAGTGTTGGTGTTGCCTATCCTGAATTCGTTCAAACTCATATAACATTTGCCAAAGCTCTTAGACACCAGCGATTACACCAAAATTCTGAAAGTTCTACCACGTGTTACTCTAATAGTTGCTCACCAGTTTTTCTCCTCTCTCCAATCTTTCAACCGATTTTGTATCTTTCGTAGGTTTCTCGCCAACATCATCACACCGAACCCTAACCCTAATAAGGTACGCGACTTCCGTGCCTATATTGTGTTATTTACATATATGTGTTACTTCTTTTAATTTAATGATTATTTATATAGGATAAACTTGACCTAAACAACAAATGAAATTCCACCATCAAAGAAAGAGAATTTGAAATGGATGAATTGTTCATTGAGACAATGCTTTATGAATAAGCCTGAGGGAACAGGCCTAATGGAACTTTTACAACTCATGCCTATGCAAATATGTTGAAATATTTGATAGAAAAACTTGAGATACCATACTTAAAGAAAACTCATTTGCTTAATCGCCAAAGGATAGAAGGAGGGAGGGAGGCATAGAGATAAAAAGATAAGGAGGGAAGAAGAGATAAAGATAGATAGATAGAGAGAGAGAGAGAGAGAGAGAGAGAGAGAGGTCATCGTGTGTAGGAGTGTAAATAGATATAAACGAATTCGAATACAGTGAAATATAAGTAGGTACACTTAGAAGGGGGGTTGAATAAGTGTGTGAGTAAACGGTGTCCGATTTTTGCAAAAAGATAAAACAGTTTATTATGCAGTCTGCTAGATTATGAAAACAGTTAACAGAATCAGAAACTTAGTCTACTGGATATGAAAACTGTTTACTGTATTAGAGATTTAGTCTGTTGGATATAGAAACAGTTTGTTGTATCAGGAAATTAGTATGCTGGATATGAAAACAGTTTGCTGTATCAATAGTTCAACCTGTTATATAACCAATGCAGTGAGTCGTATAACAAACTGTTTTGAAATTATTAACACTTTTATGTAATGAAAAACTTAAAACATGTAACAAGATAAATAGATCAAGCAATCACATGAACACCAAGAATTTTTACGTGATTCGACCCCTATCCTCTACTCTAGTGGCCTAATCCACGTCCAATACCAACTAGTATTGGAGACTCCTTTATTTGACTTGGTTAACAAATAACCGCTTTACAATTCAAGTTCCCAAACCTTTTGAGGACTAATCCTCCCCGAGCACCTTTGCTCACTTTGTACAAACCTATGCACCCCTTGAGTACCTTTACTCACCGAGCTCCTAAGCTCACCTGAAACTTGAATATAAAAACTTCTAATCCAAACTGGATTAAATAACAAAAGATTGATATAAAATAATCACAACATGAACTACGATCAAAACAATAATTATATCACAATTCAAAGCTCACATCTATATGCAATGATCAAGTTAAAGAAAGATATCACCGATTTAAGAGCAATGTAAAAAAGCTCAAATTAATAGAGACTTGATGTAGCACAACAGCTTTGTATATTCTTCACAATATAAAATTTAATAGATCTATGAATTATATGCGAAGAGATAAAAATATAAGAGAGATTTTTTATTGTTCTTCTTCTCTCCCTTTTTGAACCACGGCTGGGCATATATATATAGGAAAGGAATAGCTGTTTGGCAATATACAACTTTTTGACCGTTGGAAATATGAAAGCTTGATTCACTGAATATAATTATGGATTAACACAATTAGTTTGGCAATATAGACAACCCATTCTCTTTTCATTGACCGACATCTTTGACTAGATAAAATACTATATCAAAGCCTTCAATTTGAAAAAGGTATCCTGGAAAGTATGATGATTGCCCATTCCTTTTTAGCCAACCACATTAATTTAGGAAATCAAGTGCTTAGAAATAAGTCCATTAAAATATTCAATCAATAATAAAGATGTTTTTTTATGGAATGATGTGTAAAGTGAATGAATCACTTTTACTAAGATGATAAGAATCCTTCCAATTCCAATTACCGTTTCAAGTTTCCTTTTTAACCAACCAAGCTACCAAAAGGTAAGTCCAACAATTTAAGATATAAAATAAAAGTCACTAAATGATAGACACCTTTTTAACCGTTGCATGCTTTTTCTTTCACCAAGTAAGGAATCATGATATATTGAATTAGTTAGCTAGTTCACTTACAATTCGGATTGGGCAAGAAATTAATTTAAAACATCATTTAAAATATTCCCATATTAATTTTGAAAGCCCAAATCATTATTTTCTTAATTGATTAATTACACCCATGATTACCCAAATAATATGATTAATTGATATGAAGATATGGAAATAAAATTGCTCAATTAATCAAGATAATTATGGAAATTCAAATCAATAGAAATCTCAATTCCAAAATTTATGGTAATAGATTAAAATCTATTTTCAAATTAATTCCTCTTATTTTGGAAAGAACTAATTAATTTGCTTTAATAAAGGATCATTCTTGGAAAACTCAATAAAGTAAAGTTAATTTGACCAACATGTAAAGAAATCTCTTTAACTTCTTAAAGGTTAACGCCGCTACAGTAAACAAATATTATTTCAAAGTATGTTTTGTACTTTAGCTCAAGATAATAATGGAAAGCCCAATTAATCAGAAATCCCAATTTCAAAACTTATGATAATAGATTTTATTTAGAGAGTATCTATTAAAATCTATTTTTAAATTAACTCCTCTTATTTTGGGAAGAACTAATTAATTATCTTTTTAAAATTGATTAGCCCAATCAATTATGAGAATAGGAAAATTGATTTGTTCAATCAATCAACTAATTTATGGAAGGCTCAATCAATTTTGATATTAAGGAAAGGATAATTTAATAACCCACAAATCTTGTTCCCGTAACTAAATCCCATTTTATCCACCATAATTGATCTAAAGGATATCTATATCAATTAGCACAATGAACATCTTAACCAATATAATTTAGCTCATTTAATTATGGAAAAATTACTAATTAGCTTTACAAAACAATATATTATTTTCTTTTTAAACCAAGTTAGTTTTGAAAGCTTAATTAATTATTTCCATAATTATTAATTAATTACTCTTATGAATATGTTCATGCAATGCAATCCTAGAGCTTTGACTGAGACATAAATAAAGCTACGATCTTACATGATATCCTAGATGCCCAAATCTGATTTTTGTTAAGGCACTTGAATTTAGCAGATCGGATCCAGCTTGATATATAGTATGCTGCATAGTTCCTGTTGACTGCTGCAATCCAGTTTTACATCCAGCATGCTGCATTCAGTCTTAATAAATCCTATTGACTGCTGCAATCCAGTTTTACATCCAGCGTGCTGCATTCAGTCTTGATAAATCCTGTTGACTACTGCAGTCCAGTTTTACATCCAGTTTGCTGCATTCAGTCTTGATAAATCCTGTTGACTACTACAGTCCAGTTTTACATCCAGTTTGCTGCGTTATATTGCTGCATGTAACCTATCATACAATTTCAAGGTTTTAGTACACAAGAATAAAGTCATCATCAAAACCAAATAACGGAGTGTGACCAAGTCAACAATCTCCCCCTTTTTGACGATGACAACACAATAACCAATGCTCCCCCTAAAAGTATGCCACATATAATATGCAAAGATAATGATATAATATGATAAATAAAATGTGCAGCAATATAACAATATAACACATCATAATAACCCAAGTATCTCTCCCCCTTTGTCATCATACAAAAAATAAGTAAGTTTAAATTCAATTATCTCTCCTCCTTTGTCATTAAACAAAAAGATTGAAGAGAGATTATCTAACCTGTTTCAAAATATCAAGTAAGTCTAGATCAAGTCTATTTTTGTCTCCCCATTTGTTCATGCATATGATATAATTAAAAATGAATATTGCTCCCCCTAAGACCATGCAATATCTATCAAGTTATATAATAGAGTTCCAAACCAGCAGCCTGTATGACCAAAATATAATCTATCCATGTACAGTGTAACATGTATATTTGACTCTGTGTATATCAAACAACAAATATAGCATTATGTATATTCATCTCCATGCAATAACAGTGCACAATATATATATATAACTAGCAACCTGTATTAACTTCTCATGATAAAACAGAATCTGTCAAATCACTAACCAACACATGTATGTTTGTTTTCGCCATTTGTTACTATGTAAACAGAATGAATCGACCAAGTAACCGATCATATAATCACAAAGAACAAATTATATGATGAACTCATTAATCAAAAATGCCACATTTAAACCATAGTAAATAGGTAGCCAAGCTTAGTACCAAATACCCATAGTGCCACAATGTGTCAAGAAACATGTATCAATTTAGAGTATTAAATCATGCATATGATAAGTGAGCCAAATAGATCAATTAAGCATGTTTCAATTTTAAATATAATCATGTATCATCACAGTATGCATGTAAGTAGGTTAAGGAAGTCTTCACCTTTGTTTATATCACCAAAGATCATGCATTTCGTGTAAGATAGGATTGCACTTCGTGTTAGATAGGATTTGATTTTGGAGGTTCTTCGTTTATCTCATCTGATTCAGCTTCCTGATTCTCCAATTCAGTTTACTAATTTGCTAAACTGATCTACTGTTTTGCTGTAACCAATGTACTGCATGCTGAATTGACTGTATCCAGTAAGCTGTTTTGAGTGGTCTGCTTTGCTGAATTTGTTGCAGTTTTATATTTCCCATTTCTTGTAGTGTTTAATCCTTTCATTCCATCATCTCATTTTGTGAAGGAACTTTCACCTTGAGACACACCTACAAAAAAATTATATTTTTGGTACCCATATCTTTTTGGGTCCACTTGTGTTAGTAACGTACAAGTCACTTTTTTTCATCCATACATTTTTAACTTTCTTATTACAATTAACATTTAAATGTCCTTTAGTTCCACAGTTTGTGCAAGTAGTAAAAGGATAGCAATAGTTTAATTTAAAATGTGATTTAGATTTTAATATTTTCACAATATTCTTTTTATGTGTTGAGTGATAACCAATTCCTTGTTTTTCAAAACTAGGTCTTTATTTACCCAATATAACAGTTAAATTTTCTTCCCCTTGAACAAATTTAGCCAATGATGATTTCAATGATTTTATCTCATCTTGCAATTCTTTATTTGAAGTGTTTTCTATATGAGTATTATCATTAAAAGCATCAATACAAATGTCTCTCATTTTTATCTCATTGTTTAATTTTTCAATTTCACTATTCAAGTGATTTACTTTGGTGAAAATAATATTGTTCTCATTTTCTAAATAATCATTTTTAGCATTTAAAGTTCCCTCATCTTCTGATGGTGTTTCCATTTCTTCTTTTTCTTCAATCAAAGTATCAACTTCATTCATTAATGTATTTATCAAATCCTTCAAGTTCATATTCTTATCTCTTAATTTTTTATTTTCTTTCTTTAAAAAATTATAATCAACAGTAGTTACCTCACTTGATTCATCACTTGATTCGTTGTCAATTCCCATGAAGCACACTTGAGCTACTTCATCGTTTTCATCCATTTCCATGTCGGGCTCATCATCACTCCACGTAACAAGTGCTTTGCTCTTTTTGTTATTCTTGTAGCTTGACTTGCCTTTTAATTTGAAGCAATCCTTTCTAAAGTGACCCGGCCTCTCGCATTCGAAACAAGTATCTTCGTTTTTCTCTCCTTTGAACTTGTTTGAGGCTATAATATTCTTGCTTTTATTCTTTCTTTTTAGCAACCCTTTGAGCTTCATTGAGATCATTTCAATTTCCTCATCTGTGTCATCATCTAGCTCTTCTTCATTTCCTGCATTAAGAGCTAATATTTTCTTTCTAGGCGTTTCCTCCTCATCATCATATCTCCTTAATTGATGTTCATATTATTCTAATTCACCAAATAATGTTAGAGTATCCATAACAGAAATATTAGAAGAATCTTGAAGAGTAGTTACTTTGGTTGTAAACCTCTTGGGCATCGCCCGAAGTAACTTACGGTTGATCTCACTTTGAGGAATTGATTTATCAAGTAGCTTCAAGAAATTCATGAGTACTAGGAACCTTGCCTGTGCCATCGTGATAGTTTCATCCTTTGCAAGCTTAAACATCTCGTAGTCATGCATGAGCATGCTAAGCTTTAATTCCCTCACTTTTGATGTTCCTTCATGACTTACTTTCAATGTATCCCAAATCTCCTTAGCCATGCCACATGATGAGACTTTATCTATTTCCGATTGCACCATCCCACTAAGTAGAGTGTTCATTGCCTTTGAATCATATGATATCATATACACCTCGGTTGAATCCATTTCTATTAATGTCTTTGGTGTACCATCATTCTTTCTTGGAATCACTGGACCATTCTCCACGACCCACCATTGCCAAAGATCCCTTTTGAGATAGAACCTCATTCGAAACTTCCAAAAATTGTAGTTCTCAGTTCCATGTAGTAATGGAGGTTGATTCGTTGATTGCCCTTCTTGTACGTTGCTTCCAAAATGTGTCATAGCAAGATCTTACCCTACAAGTTACCTTTAAAACCAAGATAAGTGGAGCCAAGCCCTGATACCAATTGAAATATAAGTAGGCACTCATAGAAGGGGGGGTTGAATAAGTGTGTGAGTAAACGGTGTCCGATTTTTGCAAAAAGATAAAACAGTTTATTATGCAGTCTGCTAGATTATGAAAACAGTTAACTGAATCAGAAACTTAGTCTGCTGGATATGAAAAATGTTTACTGTATTAGAGATTTAGTCTGTTGGATATAGAAATAGTTTGTTGTATCAAGAAATTAGTATGCTGGATATGAAAACAGTTTGTTGTATCAATAATTCAACCTGTTATATCACAATTCAAAGTTCAACTCTATATGCAATGATCAAGTTAAAGAAAGATATCACCGATTTAAGCGCAATGTAAAAAAGCTCAAATTAATAGAGACTTGATGTAGCACAACAACTTCGTATATTCTTCATAATATAAAATTTAATAGATCTATGAAATATATATGCGAAGAGATAAAAATATAAGAGAGATTTTTTATTGTTCTTCTTCTCTCCCTTTTTGAACCACGACTGGGCATATATATATAGGAAAGGAATAGCTGTTTGGCAATATACAACTTTTTGACCATTGGAAATATGAAAGCTTGATTCACTAAATATAATTATGGATTAACATAATTAGTTTGGCAATATAGACAACCCATTCTCTTTTCATTGACCGACATCTTTGACTAGATAAAATACTATATCAAAGCCTTCAATTTGAAAAAGGTATCCTGGAAAGTATGATGATTACCCATTCCTTTTTAGCCAACCACATTAATTTAGGAAATCAAGTGCTTAGAAATAAGTCCATTAAAATATTCAATCAATAATAAAGATGTTTTTTTATGGAATGATGTGTAAAGTGAATGAATCACTTTTACTAAGATGATAAGAATCCTTCCAATTCCAATTACCATTTCAAGTTTCCTTTTTGACCAACCAAGCTACTAAAAGGTAAGTCCAACAATTTAAGATATAAAATAAAAGTCACTAAATGATAGACACCTTTTTAACCGTTGCATGCTTTTTCTTTCACCAAGTAAGGAATCATGATATATTGAATTAGTTAGCTAGTTCACTTACAATTCGGATTGGGCAAGAAATTAATTTAAAACATCATTTAAAATATTCCCATATTAATTTTGAAAGCCCAAATCATTATTTTCTTAATTGATTAATTACACCCATGATTACCCAAATAATATGATTAATTGATATGAAGATATGTAAATAAGATTACTCAATTAATCAAGATAATTATGGAAAGTCAAATCAATAGAAATCTCAATTCCAAAATTTATGGTAATAGATTAAAATCTATTTTCAAATTAATTCCTCTTATTTTGGAAAGAACTAATTAATTTTCTTTAATAAAGGATCATTCTTGGAAAACTCAATAAAGTAAAGTTCATTTGACCAACATGTAAAGAAATCTCTTTAACTTCTTAAAGGTTAACGCCGCTACAGTAAACAAATATTATTTTGAAAGTATGTTTTGTACTTTAGCTCAAGATAATAATGGAAAGCCCAATTAATCAGAAATCCCAGTCTCAAAACTTATGATAATAGATTTTATTTAGAGAGTATCTATTAAAATCTATTTTTAAATTAACTCCTCTTATTTTGGGAAGAACTAATTAATTATCTTTTTAAAATTGATTAGCCCAATCAATTATGAGAATAGGAAAATTGATTTGTTCAATCAATCAACTAATTTATGGAAGGCTCAATCAATTTTGATATTAAGGAAAGCATAATTTAATAACCCACAAATTTTGTTCCCGTAACTAAATCCCATTTTATCCACCATAATTGATCTAAAGGATATCTATATCAATTAGCACAATGAACATCTTAACCAATATAATTTAGCTCATTTAATTATGGAAAAATTACCAATTAGCTTTACAAAACAATATATTATTTTCTTTTTAAACCAAGTTAGTTTTGAAAGCTTAATTAATTATTTCCATAATTATTAATTAATTACTCTTATGAATATGTTCATGCAATGCAATCCTAGAGCTTTGATTGAGACATAAATAAAGCTAAGATCTTACATGATATCCTAGATGCCCAAATCTGATTTTTGTTAAGCCACTTGAATTTAGCAGATCGGATCCAGCTTGATATATAGTATGCTGCATAGTTCCTGTTGACTGCTGCAGTCCAGTTTTACATCTAGCATGCTGCATTCAGTCTTGATAAATCCTGTTGACTGCTGCAATCCAGTTTTAGTCCAGTTTTACATCTAGTTTGCTACATTCAGTCTTGATAAATCCTGTTGACTATTGCAGTCCAGTTTTACATCCAGTTTGTTGCGTTATATTGCTGCATGTAACTTATCATACAATTTAAAGGTTTTAGTACACAAGAATAAAGTCATCATCAAAACCAAATAACGGAGTGTGACCAAGTCAACATACAGTAGTACCCGTATCTGAAAAATTAATTCGCTATCCGTATTCATATCTGATATTTAAAGGATTTTAAAAATGTTATCCGTATCTGGTATTCGAAATAATATTCGAATACGGATAATATCCGTTTTCTTTTATTTTATTCGAATAAATAGATTAGTCGAATATTCGGGTATTCGAATTCGTTTATCAGTCACCTAATATAAAATTCATTCAAATTATTTATAAAAAAAATAGAGAAAAAATTGAATAATTACTCATAACCAATCACAATTTAAAGTTTAAACTATACATATTAATAGATGAACGTTAATTTATTTATTTTTAATAAATACAATAATCAAAGTTCTAAATTACAATTCAAATGAGTTTTTATTATTTTTAAAATTCTAAATTTAAAATGAGTGCTCTATTTATTAATGTTTAGATGTCCATTAATAAGTAGATGTCCATTTTATATGTTAATTTTGAGTAATATTGTAGTGTGTATGAATATTTATAATCTATAATTATAACATTTAAATGATATTTATAACGCTTGGTAAATGATACATTTTAGACATATTGTAACACTATATATAACTATAATAAGGGAGAAATAATGAGTTTTAAATTATAGCTCAATAATGAATGAATGTTAATTTATTTATTTTTAATAAATATAATAATTAATGCTCTAAATTATAATTTAAATAAGTTTTCATTATTTTTGAAATCCTAAATTCAAAATGAATGTTCTACTTATTAATATTTAGATTTAATGTTTAGATGTCCATTACTAAGTAGATGTCCATTTTATGTGTTAATTTGGAGTAATACGTAGTGTGTATGAATATTTATAATCTATAATTATAACATTTAAATGATATTTATAATATTTATAACACTTTTTAAATGATCTAAAAGTTATCTTGTAAAACTTGTTAAATTATACATTTTAGATATTTTAACTTTATAATAGTAAAAAATCATTAACTAAAATTAAATCAATTTATTTCAATTTATTAATATTATAATAAAAGTATTATTTCTACTTATTAGAAGTGAAATGGCATTTTAAAAATAATTTCCGTATGATAGTGAAAACTAATTATTATTATTATTATTATTATTATTATTATTATTATTATTATTATTATTATTATTATTATTATTATATATATATATATATATATATATATATATATATATATATAAGTTATTCGAATACGAATTTCAGAAATAAATCCAAATTCGGATTTCGAATTTCGGATATCTGCTATTCGCCGAATATATTTACGGTCGGATGTTAAAGGAGTACGCCTATATCCGTATTCGTATCCGTTTATTTGCGAATACCTACAAATCGAATACGAATATATCTATAAAAAATTTGAGTATGCGAATAATATTCATTTTTTTTTCAAATACAAATGCAAACGAATATGAATTTTTCGGTTACCATTTACACCCCTAGTCGTGTGTATAATGTATACACTACTTGGAATGAAGTAGAAAAATAAGAGAGAGCCAAATAATTAATGCTCCTTCTATTAAAAAAAATATAAATTTAATATTTATTCTTTACAAGTAAAATTTGAGAATTTTTTTAAAAAAATGATATGAATAATTTAAATATATATATATATATATATATATATATATATATATTCAAATAATATTAACAAATATTTAAATTTAACCGCTCTCTTTTCAAAATTGAGAAGAGTGTTAGGTAAAGATTAGACTTCAAATTGAGGAATGTAAACCTTTTTAGTGGAAGAATTTGTTGAAGATTACCCACTCTCTTTTCAGAATTTGAGGTGGGGACATTTTGGACAAATTTTTGTCTCATTTGACCGTTACAACCATAACTTACACTCTTTAGCTGAGTTTCTTACACGCACAGTTAGTTTGGATGAAAAATGTAACTTTTTCACTTCACTTCTAAAATACAATTGTTTAAATGTAACTTTTTAGACAACAAGTGGTTAAGTGAAAAAACGGTAAAACCTCAAGTAGTAAAGTGAAATTAACCCAAATTAAAATAATATAAATTTTAATCTAAAACATAACACAAAAGGAATAAATTAGAAACTTAAATATTATCTACCTTAAACCTATATTATGAAAAGTATACTCTTTGATTCCAAAAAAAAAAAAAAAAAAAAAAAGAGTTTTATTTATAAAACTTATAAATATTAAAAAAAAAATTATTCTATATTTACCTTTAAAATAATAAGTTATTTATTTAATAATAATGATATAAAAATTATAATGATAAATCTAAACATATTGTATAATTTCATAATACAATTGATAAATAAATAAATAAATAAAACTCTTTTTATCAAAGAAACGAAATGATGAATGCCAACTTAAGAGGCATTATCCATTCATGGCATAATATTCCACTTGCTTAAGTAATGCACTAATGCGTAAGCTTTTTCGTACTATGTGATACGTATATGTTTACTCATATATATATATATATATATATATATATATATATATATATATATATATAATTGAAATTCAATGTATAAGCATTTATTCTATATAACTTTAAAATATTGTTGAAATTATTGTATAATGATTCAATTAAAAGTGCATTTTATTTGATAAACTTGTTCATCCAAAATATTATCACCAAATGAAATTGTTAACGGTTGAATTTGTATGCACGTTTATCCATCAGCTTGAATATGAATCTGTACAGAAAGAATCACCATAATGTATTTGATGACTTAAGTCATCGGGGGACAGCTCCGGTGTAAGAGTAAGTACAAGTTTCAATATATATTAACAATAGAGGTAACAGGTATTTAATATGTTAGAATATTTTATCTGTATCTTTATTGTTCACTATGTATTTATAGTACTCGCTATACTCAATAGGGTTATGATTCCTAATACGAATCATGTATTAGAAACTCTGTTGGAGAAGATAACTATCGTGTTAATCACTGTTAGATATGGTAACTCCTATAACAATTAGTATTGGATGTGGTAACTAGTTAGTATCTGAAGTCCATGGAGGCATCAAATCAAAGGAAAAATTCCTTCGGGAGTCCAGAGGCATCAGATCTCTTATAACGACAAATTATGCCCCTTTATAACGATAGGACAATTCCTATGTATATAGCTGACGGGAATTATTTCTTTATTAGGTACTTCTATGTTCTGGGGATGTTCTAATTTTTTTCGAGATAAATTCAATCGGTAATCAAATTCATAAGGCACAAAAGAATAGGTAGCACTCAAATCAAATAATACATAGTCATTTATATCATTGACCGGAATGATACCTGATACTACGTCCCTAGATGCCACTGCATCCTTAACCGTCATGTTGAAGGTCCTTGCTATTGGTCGATTGGGTGGAGTTGAACCCGTTATCGCCAAGTTGTTGTTACTTTTATTTCCCCCTCTGATCTCAGTTCCCTTCCTAGGGCAATTCCTAAGCACCTATTCTTTTTCGGTTTAGGGAAATTGGGAAAGATGAGTCCATCATGCCCACAACTATAGCAAACGTTTTTCCCTTTTAAACAGATTCCCGAATGGTTCTTTTCGCAATTCTTACAATCTTCTCCTCTTTTCTTTGAGTACCCCTACTTATTCTAGGAATTATTATTGTTGTTGTGGTGGTGGTTGTTATTGTTCTTGCTATTGTTCCATTTTCTTTTATTGGAGTTGCTTCCTCCACTACTGTCTTTACCTCTTTGTCCCCTTCTTCATTTCTTTTCTTTATTTTGCTCTTAATTGTACTTCATCAGAGCTTCGCTTCCTCCTTCCACTATTATGGCCTTCTCTAACAAAGTAGAAAAATTATTTATTTGCAATATCGACAATATACTAAAAATCCAAGGTTTCAAGCCCTACTCAAACATCTAATTAATTAAGCTAAACATGATTAGGTTAATAAATTTTAGGTTTTACCAAAGTCAAAGTAGGTCCACAAAATAAGGGAAATGATGTAGGAGAGTACCAGGCACCACGTCCCTCTACTTAGCCATACCAGGCCATGCTTGTCTTTTTTTATATATTTTTTTAGTGATGTCATTGCTTAGATCATTCTCCCAATTAATTACACCAACTTAGGCTAGCTTCTTGGGCTTCTTAAATGCTTATTAATTTATGTTTTGGGCTACTAATTTGGGCTATTTTAAGTCTCAATACAAGTCTTGCAATTATAATGGTTAATTTATAAATTGGGCTTCAACTATGTTGGGCTTGTTACTTTGTTTCCACAATTTAAAGTATTTTAATGCTTCAAGGATTGGGCTTATTACTAACTTAATTAATAACCTTTTTTGGCTTTCCTTCTTGTTTCATTATTTATTCCAAATAATTTAATTAATTAGTTTTATTAATTATTAATTTCAATAATTATTCATATAACATAATTATTCATCTGCTTCATTGCAAAATATCGTACTTGAATAAAATTTAAATTTCATAAATAATTTCGTACAAAATTCTCATTTCAATATATTCTGAAAAGTTTGGTTATTACAATGCCGAACACACCTTTCAATTTTGCATGCATTTGTATTCACAGTCTAATGTGTGATTTATCTCTGTGATATTATTTTGACTTACTTTTGTGACAAGGTATAATATCCCGGATATTTCTGAGGCTATTAAATTTGATCTTAAAAGATGAAATAAAGGTTGAGATTGAAAACCTAATTATTATGAATAAAATACCTAAGAAATGATTTCTTAGGTATACGTTAAGGACTTAATATGAATCAAAAATACGATTGTGTGCGTTTAGGGTTAAACTAATAACCTAATCTGTCTTATGTAAGTAAGCATAAAATTTTATTTTTAAACTATGTGTTATGTGATTTATTAATATAATGTTGTTATATGTAAGAAAAATAATTTTTCGAAAGATAAGCGCCAAAAACACCTTTTTGTTTTTATGACTTTTTACATTACAACATAGCGTTTATACGGGATATGAAAATATAATATCCAATTAAAGTTTAAGAATAAAAAGTAGTTAAACATCCTAATTAAGTTACTTGTAAACTACTGGTAAATATTAACCAAGCTACTTGGTATTTATTAATCAAACTACTTGGTATTTATTAATCAAGCTACTTGGAATTAATGATCAAGCTACTTAAGTTTACTAATCAAGCTACTCAGAAAACCTAAGTAAGCTACTTAAAAACTTAAAATCAACCTACTTGATTATCTTAATCAACCTACTTGGATTAAACCCTAATCAAGCTAGTTAAAACCCTAATTAGGGTTAAGCTAAACTATGTTTATGAAATCAATCCAAGTGAACAAGGATCAACCAATTAAAACCCTAATCCAAGTGAAATAAAACCAAAACCAACCAATCAGATGAAAGGAGGGAGATTGGTCAACCATAGCTAGACCAAAATCTACAATAAAACCTTAAGCATGTCGCCACTACTCAGCTCCTAAACAACTCAAGCTATGACTAGTGCCTCAATTAGATATTTTTTGTTGCAAGCATCACATAATGACCATAAAATTCTAAGCTTTGTAAGCCTATAAATACTAGCCTATTTCATTGTTAAACCCACAAAATTTTACACTTCAAACACTGTAAATTAGAGTTATAATAAGTACTATAAAGAGTTCATTGAAGTCTTGATCAATCGAAGAGAAAAGCTAGCACTACAAGAGGTAAATACTGTATTCTTCATTGTATAAATCATGTAGGTATACAAAAGTAGGTCTAATATTGTGTTATACTATGTTATTTAGTCTTATAACATGATTAACCAATAAGAAACTACATAAAATATCATGATTTAGCAAGCTGCCAAAAAGCTGGAAAAATAGCCTGACTAAGCACTTTGTAAGCTTTGTGCAGTTTGATTCGGTAGTTATTTTGGTCCAAATAAAAGGCTAAGTTATAGTTTCTAATGTAAGGAAGAAATAGAAACAAGAATCACTTAAAAATGTTATGAAACAAAGGAGATTTGAATCTCCAAAGTAGGCCCCTTGAACATCCAAAACTGTCGAACAGTGCAAGTGTTAATCTTGCGAGCAATGTTTGAAGCCCTTTGGGCTGGAACTGGGTTCTTTGATATAAAGAAGAAACGTATCATGTTGTGCAATGAAGATGGGAACATAAGAATAATGCAAATCTATTCTGAAACGAGAAAGTTATGACTATCCAAAGTAGGCTACCCGCACAACCAAAACTGTTGGTAGCACACTTTTAAGCACTGTCAAGCAGTGTTAGCTGAGCACTGTCGGGCTGTCCATTGGGACTCCTACTTCTGGGACGAGTGGGGTTGTTGCCTGGATAGATGGGGGCGTCATACGACTAGTGTCGAGGGCTACCGGCTAGCGTCGAGTAATGTCGTGCAGTCCGAGGTTTCCCATAGCAAAAAATTAAAATATTTAAAATTGTAAACTATGAATAATTTAAAATTTCTAGAAATATATTTAAGGTCTTCAATTGAGTTACAAACATAGTAATAATGCCCGAAACTATAATTGACCAGTTATTGTTATACAGACCGTACGAACGAAGAAACATGAACTAGCGTAAATGGTATAACGAAATAGGCAAGTCTTTACATCTTGTGTTTATGTGCAAGTTCTTTCAGTGCTATATGAATTATTTATATGTTTATACTCTGTGCAACAACATGCTATTAAAACTGTTTAAAATATAGTTGTTATGTGAAGTTGATTTGTAATGTGAACAATATAAATTGTGAGAAATGTAAAGCATGTTATTTGTTACATGTTAGACTTGCTGAGCCGTCATGCTCATTCTTGCAAATAAATGTTAATTTGCAGTTATGGAAGATTATTAGATGAAACTCGCAGTAAAGGAAAGGAATGAAGTTATGAAGCATGTTCTTATTGTTTCTTTATTTGTATTCATTAAGAAACATGTTGTTATTTATAATAGAACTTAAGTCAAAATGACTTATTAAGCTATAATAACATTGATATTATGATATAAAATATTATTATTTTGGAATGAATTATGTTATTTACTTTACTTTTAAAGTTAATAGAGGTTATGAAACAAATACTTGAAGATAGTTTGGATTGGATGTTAAGATTGTTAAGATTAGTACATTACTAATAAAATCTATACATCTAAGTGATAGTATTAAATAATATTTAATGTTCTGATAAAGACTGGGGTTGTCTAATTTGCGCGCCGTTAAGGTGTCATCTTTAACGCAAAGCCCCCTCGGTCGAAAAGAACGATCTTATTATTGATGTTGTGAATCTCGAATAGATAGAAGTTATGAATAATGAAACATCTATCTTAGAGTTGATAGATGTTATTAGTAATAAAGTTATAAGCAAGTTCTTAAAACTCATATTTATGATAAATTCATGACTCATAATTATATGGTAAGTTCATGACCCATAGTATATGGTAAGTTCATAAACCATAGATAAATGGTAAGTTCCTTAGTGGAACTCGTATCATTGTGGTGTGAACTCATATCAATATGGTGAGTTCCTAAACTCATACTGTTTTAGTAAGTTTCTGAACTCATGACGTGTGGTAAGTTCGATGATCAAATGAACAATGATTGTAAGTCTATAATATTTACACTCAGAATGATTTAATGTTAGATTGGAAGATTTATGTAATAAATTAAAATCATAATGAATTTGAGATATAATACAAAGAATGTAAAATATATGATCTGATGCATTAGGTATTGAAAGTTGTAGTAACAAATGTGAGTGTACATTTGAGATCAATTTCGATCCAGGGATGAAAGTATAAATATTGTTGTAATTGTCTATATGGACTAATTAAACCAGTAAAGTTATTGGTAGAATGTATGGAAGATGTTGAAAAGTCAGCACCAGATCCGCTATGAGAGGAAGACGTATTTGGGGGCGTGACACAAGGTATATTTGTTTTGTTCTGAGTTCAGTATGAAATCACAATTTAGCTACTTTGATTAAGCCTTCTATTTGGTTTCGTTAATTTTGTTGATTTAGTTATACTCTTTTTTAGACTTTGGAGATTTCGGTTACAGCTGATATTTATATTTGAGATTATCATTTGTATTATGTTCAATTAGTTCTAGATTTTAGTTTTGCTTCTTTTTCATATCTTTATTCGTACTGGGCATTTGATACTTATGCTATATTTTTCAGCAGGTTTGCAAGGGAGATTTAGGATTCTTGTGAAAAGAGCTACTTTTGACCGTCTAGGTATTTGATTAATTTTGATTATTGTGTAAATTTTAGAGAATATTTTTAATTTATTTATGACTTTTATACTATTAAATATTTTAAAATTATCAGTGTTCTGTTTATTTATTTTTTGAGATTTATTGTACTTTACACGTGACCTTCCTTTCCTATTCAGGAAGGGGTGTTATAGAAGAAACCGGTGCAATCACCACAGACTCTCTACAATCTTGAATAGTGCTAGAACAACTACCTTTTTTCGGCCACATCAAGTTCCACAAACATTGTTATTTACAATTCTAGTACTTTCGTAGGGGTTATAGAACTTGTACCCTTTCAAATGATCTAGGTACGTAACCAACAAAATAATAATGAGAAGATCTGGAGTCTAACTTACTCAAAGTCAAATTATACAATTTTACCTCTGTAGGACATCCCCGAACTCTTAAATGATTAATTAAGGCTAGGTTTTCATCCACTTTACAACTCAAAAGGAATAAGTGGAACTACTTTACTAGGAAGTCTATTAAGGATGTAAAGAGATGTTTTCAATGCTTTATCCAAAAGAAACTCAGGCAAATTCATTCTACTCATTGTACTCCTTACTATCTCCATAAGAGTGCGATTATACCTCTCAAAGACTCCATTTTGCTCATGACTATCAAGCATAGTAAATTGGGCTATAATCACTTAATTCTTTAATTATTTGGAAAATGGGTTTTTAAGCTGTCCAGCATCCTCATATTTGCCAGAATCCCTGTATGGTGAAAGCAACATGATTAGTGTTTGCCTAAATTTAAATAGAAATTTACACACAAGTATACGCGACCCACAAGTAATAAAGTGATTAAGTTGAGTGTCGAACCCACAGGGAATTAAAAATAATTAATACCAAACACTAATTTAATATCAAATTAATACTATTTAAACATTCGCAATCTAATTATAAAATAAACTAATTAAAATTACTAACTAAATTAAACTAATAAAAATGATTAAATTAAATGAAAATAGTTAAGATCGCAAGTTTCTCCGGTGCTTCATTTAAATCTCTTCACTCTCTTTTTAATTAATTAACTATATAGAATTATTAATTGATATTTCTTAACTATTTATTAAATTTTTTCAAGAATTAATAAAAAGATTTATTCCAATTTAGTTGCTATATTGCTATGCAAAATAACTTGAAATAAATTCATTAAGATCCAACTCTCAACAAAGTTACATGTAGCATATAGGTATCTTCATCCTACACACTATTATTCTACTCTTCCTAGAAAGAATCAACAAATTCACATGTTATCATATTAGAATCTAAATCTATAATCCACTTTTGATTTCATATAGATTATCCCAATAATTAATCACAATTAATTAATATATTAACGCACAAAATAATTAATTAGGTATAAACACTATAATCAATTCATTAACTTCATATAGATTACCACATTAATTAATGCAAATAATTACATATTTGAACACACAAAATATGATAAATAATTAAATTATAATCAATTTAATTAGAAAGAAAATAAATTAATTTAAAATACACGTTGGGTTCAATTGCAATCTCAAATAAAAATTAACTCATAATTAAATAATAAATTAACCACAAATAATTCAACATCTCAAAATTACAAAAATAAAAGAGAAAGAAAAGAAATCAAATCTGTGTTAATATCCGTCTGTCACTCGGATCACAATCTCCAATTCCCAACCTCTGCTTTTAATTCTCGAATCCTTCGCGTTGAATATTTGCTCCTAACTATGCTAATTCTATTCTAATAATCTGTTATTCTATGTTAATGTATATTATTCTCTTGAAAATAAAAATTACATAGTGTATTTATAGGAGTACAATAATAATTCTAAACTAATGTGGAAAATAAATCCATTTTAGAGTCAAATTAATGCTTAATTCCACGAATAATCTATTCTGGCTATTAATGCGTCAAATAAACAACCCTTGACCGGTCAACTGTACTGCATCCGCATGCATGGCACGGTACCAATCCTAAAGCTCCAAACGACAATGTTTCCTTCTGTTCCTTGCGGCTCATCTTCGCGCATTGCGCGCAATGCGAATTATCCCCTTACATTACACGACGTCGTCTGGTTCCCGGTTGCTAACCATTTCACTTCCGCGCCTGGCGCGCCCAGCAGCTGCTCCATTATAACGATTTTCCCATCAATGTTGCTATAAATTACACTTTTGCCCTCAGCTTCTTGTAGAAATTACAACAATGCCACCAGTGATTAATTTAATTTTTTTTTCCTACAAAATAATAATAAAAATAATGTAAAAATACTAAAAATAATAATAATACATAAAATTAAATAAATTACCTAAAATTAATTAAAAATACTTAAAAACTAACAAATAATTAGGTCTAAAAATATAAAATAAATAGGTACAAAAACCCATTATCAATTAGTTACACCACTACTTAACCACTATGAACTGGATGGTGCTTTAGATAGATTAGATTCACAAACAAAAATCAAGAAATCATTACCTGATAGTTCACGTTTAGATAACCAAGCTTTATATTCCACATAGTCATTTTTCTTGTAATCCCTCTTTTTACAGAAGAAACAAGCACCATCATTCTTTTTTAAAAGAAGTCTTTTCAAGACCTAAATTACCAGATTCTGTGACGCCCCCAAATCCGAGTCCCTTGAACCTCGGGTTCGGTGCTCACTATTCAACACTTGTCAAACATTCATAAAATACATCTTCAATAGCTCGCGGAAAATATTCATAATTGTATTACAATTCGTACCATCAATCCCAGGTTCCATTAACCTTAATACATAAACATTACCTTATAGTACAAAAGGTTTACCACTTAGAAATAGCATCTAGTTACTTCTACTCGTTCACCTTTACTTTGTCGTTGCACTCCTTAGGTTCTTCGGCTTAACTGAAAAATTGGTCATGATATAGCAAGGGTGAGCAACTACTTTGCTCAGCAAGTTTAATTAAACAATAAAAGATATATCATGAATGAAAAAGATTTAGCTCTGGAAACTTCAACAATATACAATAATTGTGAAGACATGCAACTTTGAATAACAAAATTCAATTTATTTAACATACTGCTTCATCATGCTGAAAAGGTCACAAGACCATGAACATACGTTTTGAGTATTTACAATACCCTGTAGACAGAAGACTGCCAGTTCGTTTTGAATATTAACAATCATTTCGATTGACATATCTGGTGATGGGTACTCTAAGTGGTCAGCCTATCGTACGTTTATAGAGTGCACAATATAACCATCTAGTTCGTTTTGATCGGGAATGTTCCATTCGACCGTAAGCTTATCCGCTTATAATGCTCTGTTCATTTCAGCTTATCCCATCAGATTCCGCACCACAACAATATGGTTTGGACTAACTTCAATAATATTCAGATTTATGAATTTAAATCGTACATGGTCTAGCCGAAACAATTGGCATAGAATCCTCACTTAGAACAGTTTATAACAAGAACAGTCATAATATCACATGCAATATCTAGCTGAAATAAATAGCATAGATATTTCTCTTTAAACAGTTCATAACGTGAACAGTCATGCAAATGCACCTAAGTGCGATTGTCAATAACAATATAGATATGAAATAATTCTTAATAATTATTTCATCATGCATTTTGAAATAAATTTCAGATTCTACATAAATAACTTGCCAAATAGAATACAAGTTAGGTTCAGAGAAACTTGCATGTTCCACTGACTACTGCTATTCAACTTAAAGATACTTCATTTGGGTGACCTAATATTCAACAACATTGATCCTCCAATTAGCATAACACATATAGGTTTATTTAACATTAATAACCTTAACATATATGTCTTAAATCATCTATCACTTAATCATAACCTTAAAACTCTTAATAATATTATCAATCCCTTGATAATATTTGAACTCACATAACCATCACTTCATTGCTTTATAATATTATCTCCTTTGATAATATATAAATACTACATATAATATTATTAATCGTATAATAATATTTTAACCATTTATTATTTCAATAATAAATCACTTAGCTTCTCAATATTATTAATCATATAATAATCCTCTTAATCTCTTTATTATCTCAAACACTTATTAACATTATTAAATAATGCTTTACACTATCACCAATGATATTAATTATCAAATAATATCTTAATCATTTATAAATATTATTAACCATTTAATAATATTTTATCCTCTCAATAATATTATTAATCCTTTAATAATATCATTATCCTTAGTTAATATTATTAATCATTTAATAATATTTCGATCATATGTTAACATTATTAATAATGTCTTACTCTTCAAATAATATTATTCATCAAATAATATCTTCAATAACTTATAAATATTATTATGCATTTAATAATATTTTACAATCAAAATAATATCATTTAATACTATTTTCTTCTCTTATTAATATTATTAACCATTTAATAAAATTTTATTCATTATCTAATATTATTAACTATTTAATAATATTTTATTAACTTACTAATATTATTAATCATTTAATAATATTTTAATCCTTATTAATATTATTAATCATTTAATAATATTCTACTAACTTACTAATATTATTAATCATTTAATAATATTCTATTAATCTTACTAATATTATTAACCATTTAATAATATTTTAATCATTCATTAATATTATTAACCATTTAATAATATTTTACTCAAAATCTAATATTATTAACTATTTAATAATATTTTAATCCTTATTAATATTATTAATCATTTAATAATATTTTAATCATTTACAAATATTATTCACCATTTAATAATATTTTAATCACTTATTAATATTATTAACCATTTAATAATATTTTAATCATTTACTAATATTATTAACCATTTAATAATATTTTAATCATTAACTATCATTATTAATCATTTAATAACTTTTTAATCATATACTAATATTATTAATCATTTAATAATATTTTAATAAAAATCTTTAAACATTACCAATATTTTAACTTTTTAATGGTGTTAACATTAATCTTTATTTTAAACATTTTGCTACCCATTAATTATAAATAAATTCCATATATTGTTTCAATACACAGATACCTTCATTTTACACTTAGTTATACTTAAACTTTTCAATAAAACCCGACCCGGACCGACCCGACCCGACCCGGACCAAGTCTGCCCCCAGAGACAGCCGGTTCAAGCGCCTAGGCGCTTGGTAGGCGCTCGGTAGGCGCTCAGCCAATTTTCAGAAACCCTAATTTCACTGCCCGACCCTCCGACGCTCCGACAGCCATAACTTCTTCATTTTAAAATATTTTGGGGTGATTCTTGAGTTCATTCTCATCATAATTTCCCACTCTACAATTTCTCTTTATATCACAATTCCAAATTCCAAACGGAACTAGACTAAAAACTGCTCACAAGGACAAAGTGAAAACTAAAATCACAAATCCTTGATTTTAATTGTTCAAACTTGAATAAAATAAACTCTATACATCCAAATGACACCAACTTAGTGTTGTTATTTTTCTAACTTCTTGTTTTACAATATTTCATGGTTCAATCATATTTTTGCAAACGTTTGACACAAAATTTAAAGATCGAACCACTTAGGGTTTTACCGGTAAAGTTCGATATGAACATTTCTACCATTTTTAAGCATACCACACATACCAAGTCATGATATAAACACATCAAACTATGAATATACATATATAACATAGTTTAAGACTTCTAGACCATCAAAACAAGTTTTGATCGGTTAAAAATAGATTTTAACCGTTCAAAATCGATCTAGGCTATAAAAATGAAATATGAGAAGGTTAGAGCACTTTTAAACCTTTGAGATTTGTGTGCTCTTCTTCTTCTCCCACCAAAGTATTTGATGATGCTACTTGACATTCACTAAGCCCTTCTTGTAGAAATTTCTCACACTCACAAGTGTATTCTTTCCTTCTCTCTTGAAAATGCTCTCTATTTTCTCTCTAAGAAATGCTACAAATGATCTAACCAACATAACAACTAAGAGTAAAACTCTATATATAGCACATTACTAATCCCTCATCAACCTACTAATCATCTTGTGTTGGTGAAATTAGGAGCTTAAGTGAGGTTATTATTGCATGAATGACCAATTGTAATGACTAGGGTGGTTGGCCAACTATGGAAAGAATTGTGGAAGAAGCAACCTTGCAAAATCAAGCCACCCCATGTGGGGCCCCCTTAAATCTCAGCAAAATGGGATTTAATCCCCCATTTTTGCTTTATTTTTATTACATTTATTATACATATATACATCTATTTATATATATACATATATATAATGTTTGACCAATATTTTGACTTCCTATTGGGCTCCACTTTGGACTCTAGGATATAATATATTGGGCTCATCCAATTAATTGGTTGAGCTCAATTTAATTAACACATTGGGCTTGCATTTAAATAACTATGCTACCTTTAATTAAAATAAGCATTGGGCATATTTAATTAATTACATGGACTAAGGTTTAATTTAATTACTTGGGCTACTAGGTAAATTTAATTGGCCTAGTTTAACAACTCATTTGGATTTAAAATTATAATCCAATTAGATTTGCTATTTATAAGTCCCTTGGACTCCTTAATTAAATTAGCTTACATAACACCATAAATTCTTGGGTTTGTTTTAATAAACCCTAACACATAATAATATAAGTACTTTGACTTGATTAAATTCATTCATTAACCCTTATTATCAAATTGGGTTTATAATATAGTTAACCATACACAAACAATTATTCCCACATTGGGTTATCTTAAATAATTCACTTGCTTCTTCTTTCTCATTATTCAAACAAGTAATTAACTTGTTCATTATAAATCTTCTTAATTGTCATACAAGGCCAACATTCAAGATTTGTGATTTCATCACATAAGCTTCTCTTGAAATCTTTTTCCTTCTTTAGTTAATTAATTTAATTAACTAATTTAGTACCTCTCATCATACAACTTATCACATACACACATACTTTATACCTCATATTTTCTTATGGATATAATTAAATAAAAAAAAAATTAGGTTCGTAATTTTCTCGGTCATTATATTCACCCCTCCTTATAAGGATTTTGTCCCCAAAATCACCGTTATAAGATTTCTTAAGATTTTCTTATCATCTGTTCTTTTCCTGACTCTTTTCCTCGTATATCCGAATTAATTTTTCGGACAACTTACTCTTAATCTTCCTAACTCAATCCTTTGATTTAAAGACACTTCATTTTAATAAAGTATTTTACTTTCTTCGAGAAATTCTTTTGATTTAGTGAAATTCTCATACAGATAGTATTCGAATCAAATAATACCTAAACGATTATATTATTGATCAAAAAATACCTGTCATCATGCCTCTGGTATTACTTCTCGTCTTGCTTTCTTTCTTCGGGCAGTCCTTAAATGGATGACCCATTCTTCCACAAATAAAACACTTCCTACTCTTTCTTGGACCAGGACAGTTCAAAGCACCGTGTCATTTCCCTCCACATCTATAACAACTATCTGTCCCTTTTAGACATACTCCTATGTGGTTCTTTCCACAATTTTCACAAGTTTCTATTTTTCTTTTTCCTTTTCTTTGACCATTCTCACCATTTTTGTGGTTCCTCTTTCGTTTCTGAGCGTTACAACCTCCGCTACTACATTCACCATTTTCTTCTTCACTATTCTTTCCTTTCCTCTCCTGATTATACTTTGACAAAGATTCTCTCCCGCCTTCTGCTATGATTGCCTTCTCCAACATTGTTGAAAATGTGTTGATCTGAAGAATTGAAACCTTACTGTAGATCCATGGATTAAATCCTTGTTCAAACTTTCTTTTCTTTCGTTCTTCCGTATCCGCTTGATGTGGCGCAAATCTCGCTAGTTCATTAAAGTTGGCGGCATATTCTGCTACCGTCATGTTCCCCTGTTTGAGTTCTAAAAATTTCACTTCCATCCTTGTTTGAGTACTATTTGAAAAATAGTTTTCAAAGAATAACTCCTTAAATCGAGTTCACGTAACCATTTCTCCTCCTGCTCGATTTTTATTAGCCTTCCACCAATAATTAGCCTCTCCCTTCATTATGAAGGTGGCAAATGTTGTCTTATGTTCCTCCGCAACACGCGTAACTTCAAACACTTTCTCCATCTCTTCTATCCACGTCTGAGCTTCGATCGGATCTATTGTTCCTCGAAACTCCGGTGGTCCTACTATTTTAAAATCCTTAAAGTTCGCCAATTGATTTACCAGCGAACTTCCTACTGCTGGAGTTCGGTTTTGAATTGCGTATGCTAACATATTAACAAAAGTTTGCATCGGGTCCACCTGACCTTCTTCATTATTAACTGATCCTTTTGCTCTCGGGTTTCGGGGTTGTCTACGTGGCGGCAATGCCTATTTTTAAAACAAATCTTACGTTATTATCATACTTTTTGACTATTACAATCATTCTTATAGCATTTACTATTTAATGCTCACATTAATTACCTCAAAGCATATAAATATTACGCATTTATATTTATACGCAAACAGTAGTGCCTTAGCACATTACACTCTGAAACGTTCATAATTAAATGATCATATCCCTTACTGACCACAAAAGTCGGGATTTATCTCAACCACATATCCCACATACTCCTAAAGTTTGGGATTTACAATTACATGATGCCTCTGAATCCTCTTATTCAGTTCTTCTTTCCTTTTATATACATATTTTACATTTCTTACCAAGGATCTTAAAAACTCAAATGTCATATTCTTCTTATGTTTCTTACACGTACTTGATTGCTAAGTCGTGTGTCACTACTCTCTTTTAGTCGTTCTTTATCTAGTAGGATTTACTACCATGCTAACCCTTGTCGTTTATTCCTCAACATTTTCTTCATTAAGCTTATCCATCTCCATATCTTCATACTCTCGATAATTTCTCATACTGTTTGTCGGCTTCTTCCTTTCTTCATCTTTCTGAGATTTCTGTATCTTTAAAACCTATACTCACTTCCTTCTCTGATAATCGTACTTAAACGATTCTCTTAGAATTTTGATAACTATGCTGCCACATACACAATCATCCATCTTATGATGTTTCAGATCATAGCCTAATCATCGATGCCAAGCATTACTATCTATTACAACCTACCAGTACTATTTAGAAAAATAATACTGGGTCGTACACCATTTTCCATTTACTGATAACTCTTAAATCTTTATCTATGACCTTGTTCTAACCTCCATCATAAATTGTTCATCGAACTTACCACACAATATGAGTTCAAGAACTTACCACAATCGCATGGCTTGAGGAACTTATCCTAGTTAGACCTTAATCGTTCATTCGCTGAGGGGCTCCACCATACAATTATGAGTCACGAACTTACCATACGTGTGAGTTTTAAGAACACGCACCTAATGTCAACATTCTCTACCTATTCGATATACTATGAGAAAAGACTCACCTTCTCACCATATATACATCGAATAGCGCGACCCAAGATTTCAATGATTATCATAATTAGGAAGCTAAGTGGTTGTCGAACCAAACACAATCTCCTACCCATACAAGAAATTGGTCAACTCGGCCACTATATTACTATAGGAAGCTAAGCGGTTCTAAAACCAAGCACTAATTCGCTGCCCATACAAAAAATCGCACAACTCAACCACTAATATGAGTCCTCAAATAAAATCTACAACCTCTAATTTTCTTATTAACTTAATATGAATTTTCTTAATCCATATTTTAACACATAACTCCTCACGAGTTCGTCTTCGTAGATCATTTCACGATCTTATTATACTATTCAACAATCTTATTGCAAGATGTCTTCTAACACTTCTTTGATATCCTCTTTCAGATATCTCTTATACATAAATTAATTTCTTTCTTGCCTCTGGATTTCTCCAATTGCATTGATTCATTCCTCAAAAGCGTCCACTATTAGACTCATCAATTGTTTGTAAGGAATTATGGTGTAATTCCTTAACTTTCTTCACTATTGTCTAGAGTATTCTTTCTTTAGAACTTTCTCTTGACATTCTCGTTTGGCATAATACGGTAGTATTATTACCTCTCTATAGATTTTAGGCATATACTTTTAATGCCAACACATAATCTATCACTTAAAATTTGTTAACATACCCTTCCTTGGTACGTAGTACCCCATCATTTATACAGCTACACACTTTTAAGCATTCTTTTGCTTACTATTCCTACGCACAATTATTAGTCACCTATCTTCAAATCGTTTTATAGCCTAAACGCTATATCTCGATCTTCTCATTCACTCTACATTCTTCAAACTTTCATATTATCATCACCTTGTCTCTCTATCATCCATTTGCATATTTAATAAACATTTTAGTATGCATCACATTAGTACTTAGTACCATACTTGTTCTCGGCACCATGCTAAATACATAACATATCCCGTTCTTAACTCCAAAATTGGGATTTTTAAAATTTTATAACTTCTTCCATCATTCTCATAGATAAAATTCAACTTACAGATTAGAAAATCATCCGATTTTTAATCTTCTAAAATAACTTTCGAAAACATAATTCTTCAAACATATTCTCCAAAGTCAAACTCCCAAAGATATATACTTCCAAAGTTAGACTCCTCAACATACACTATTATCATACTTATGTAATTCTTTATCGTGCTTATCTTTTTCTACAATCATTCTATTTTTCCTCAATCACTTCATCATTATCTGCTTATACGATTGACTCCAAAAATCTGCTCATTCTTTTATAACTCTGTTAACTCTTCATCAATTCATTTGTTTAACCCATCATTTCATCTCTATTTACTCTGATCATCATTACTACCACCGATCCATATAGATCAATCTTCTTAAGATATCTTTAATGTCCTCGAATCACTCATTTATCTCTTAACATCATTTCCTTCTATTATACCTTAGCCACATTTACAACTGATCACTTCTTCTTATCTATTCTCCATAGAATAAGTATCTCTCAATCATTACTCTCTTTTCTTCATCATTGCTTAACTTTAACTTTCGGAATATCTTCCAAATCCTCATACTCTTCTGATCTAATAACAGATCATTTCTTACATACACATAACCTTTTTTACTTGATGAATTTCCACAATTCATCTCCTAAACTCTTTATAAGTTTTCTTATCTTCTCTACGGTCATAACCCTAAGGGTTTTTTTTCCCCACCTAAGGTTTATAACCTACAGCTCTGATACCAACCTGTGACGCCCCCAAATCTTAGTCCCTTGAACCTCGGGTTCGGTGCTCACTATTCAACACTTATCAAACATTCATAAAATACATCTTCAATAGCTCGCGGAAAATATACATAATTGTATTACAATTCGTACCATCAATCTCAGGTTCCACTAACCTTAATACATAAACATTACCTTATAATACAAAAGGTTTACCGCTTAGAAATAACATCTAGTTACTTCTACTCGTTCACCTTTACTTTGTCGTTGCACTCCTTAGGTTCTTCGGCTTAACTGAAAAAATGGTCATGATATAGCAAGGGTGAGCAACTACTTTGCTCAGCAAGTTTAATTAAACAATAAAAGATATATCATGAATGAAAAAGATTTAGCTCTGGAAACTTCAACAATATACAATAATTGTGAAGACATGCAACTTTAAATAACAAAATTCAATTTATTTAACATACTGCTTCATCATGCTGAAAAGGTCACAAGACCATGAATATACGTTTTGAGTATTTACAATACCCTGTAGACAGAAGACTGCCAGTTCGTTTTGAATATTAACAATCATTTCGATTGACATATCTGGTGATGGGTACTCTAAGTGGTCAGCCTATCGTACGTTTATAGAGTGCACAATATAACCATCTAGTTCGTTTTGATCGGGAATGTTCCATTCGACCGTAAGCTTATCCGCTTATAATGCTCTGTTCATTTCAGCTTATCCCATCAGATTCCGCACCACAACAATATGGTTTGGACTAACTTCAATAATATTCAGATTTATGAATTTAAATCGTACATGGTCTAGCCGAAACAATTGGCATAGAATCCTCACTTAGAACAGTTTATAACAAGAACAGTCATAATATCACATGCAATATCTAGCTGAAATAAATAGCATAGATATTTCTCTTTAAACAGTTCATAACGTGAACAGTCATGCAAATGCACCTAAGTGCGATTGTCAATAACAATATAGATATGAAATAATTCTTAATAATTATTTCATCATGCATTTTGAAATAAATTTCAGATTCTACATAAATAACTTGCCAAATAGAATACAAGTTAGGTTCAGAGAAACTTGCATGTTCCACTGACTACTGCTATTCAACTTAAAGATACTTCATTTGGGTGACCTAATATTCAACAACATTGATCCTCCAATTAGCATAACACATATAGGTTTATTTAACATTAATAACCTTAAAATATATGTCTTAAATCATCTATCACTTAATCATAACCTTAAAACTCTTAATAATATTATCAATCCCTTGATAATATTTGAACTCACATAACCATCACTTCATTGCTTTATAATATTATCTCCTTTGATAATATATAAATACTACATATAATATTATTAATCGTATAATAATATTTTAACCATTTATTATTTCAATAATAAATCACTTAGCTTCTCAATATTATTAACCATATAATAATCCTCTTAATCTCTTTATTATCTCAAACACTTATTAACATTATTAAATAATGCTTTACACTATCACCAATGATATTAATTATCAAATAATATCTTAATCATTTATAAATATTATTAACCATTTAATAATATTTTATCCTCTCAATAATATTATTAATCCTTTAATAATATCATTATCCTTAGTTAATATTATTAATCATTTAATAATATTTCGATCATATGTTAACATTATTAATAATGTCTTACTCTTCAAATAATATTATTCATCAAATAATATCTTCAATAACTTATAAATATTATTATGCATTTAATAATATTTTACAATCAAAATAATATCATTTAATACTATTTTCTTCTCTTATTAATATTATTAACCATTTAATAAAATTTTATTCATTATCTAATATTATTAACTATTTAATAATATTTTATTAACATACTAATATTATTAACCATTTAATAATATTTTAATCCTTATTAATATTATTAATCATTTAATAATATTCTACTAACTTACTAATATTATTAATCATTTAATAATATTCTATTAATCTTACTAATATTATTAACCATTTAATAATATTTTAATCATTCATTAATATTATTAATCATTTAATAATATTTTACTCAAAATCTAATATTATTAACTATTTAATAATATTTTAATCCTTATTAATATTATTAATCATTTAATAATATTTTAATCATTTACAAATATTATTCACCATTTGATAATATTGTAATCACTTATTAATGTTATTAGCCATTTAATAATATTTTAATCACTTATTAATATTATTAACCATTTAATAATATTTTAATCATTTACTAATATTATTAACCATTTAATAATATTTTAATCATTAACTATCATTATTAATCATTTAATAACTTTTTAATCATATACTAATATTATTAATCATTTAATAATATTTTAATAAAATCTTTAAACATTACCAATATTTTAACTTTTTAATGGTGTTAACATTAATCTTTATTTTAAACATTTTGCTACCCATTAATTATAAATAAATTCCATATATTGTTTCAATACACAAATACCTTCATTTTACACTTAGTTATACTTAAACTTTTCAATAAAACCCGACCCGGACTGACCCGACCCGACTCGGACCAAGTCTGCCCCCAGAGACAGCCGGTTCAAGCGCCTAGGCGCTTGGTAGGCGCTCAGCCAATTTTCAGAAACCCTAATTTGGACTGCCCGACCCTCCGAAGCTTCAACAGCCATAACTTCTTCATTTTAAAAATTTTTGGGGTGATTCTTGAGTTCATTCTCATCATAATTTCCCCCTCTGCAATTTCTCTTTATATCACAATTCCAAATTCCAAACGGAACTAGACTAAAAACTGCTCACAAGGACAAAGTGAAAACTAAAATCACAAATCCTTGATTTTAATTGTTCAAACTTGAATAAAATAAACTCTATACATCCAAATGACACCAACTTAGTGTTGTTATTTTTCTAACTTCTTGTTTTACAATATTTCATGGTTCAATCATATTTTTGCAAACGTTTGACACAAAATTTAAAGATCGAACCACTTAGGGTTTTACCGGTAAAGTTCGATATGAACATTTCTACCATTTTTAAGCATACCACATATACCAAGTCATGATATAAACACATCAAACTATGAATATACATATATAACATAGTTTAAGACTTCTAGACCATCAAAACAAGTTTTGATCGGTTAAAAATAGATTTTAACCGTTCAAAATCGATCTAGGCTACAAAAATGAAATATGGGAAGGTTAGAGCACTTTTAAACATTTGAGATTTGTGTGCTCTTCTTCTTCTCCCACCAAAGTATTTGATGATGCTACTTGACATTCAATAAGCCCTTCTTGTAGAAATTTCTCACACTCACAAGTGTATTCTTTCCTTCTCTCTTAAAAATGCTCTCTATTTTCTCTCTAAGAAATGCTACAAATGATCTAACCAACATAGCAACTAAGAGTAAAACTCTATATATAGCACATTACTAATCCCTCATCAACCTACTAATCATCTTGTGTTGGTGAAATTAGGAGCTTAAGTGAGGTTACTATTGCATGAATGACCAATTGGAATGACTAGGGTGGTTGGCCAACTATGGAAAGAATTGTGGAAGAAGCAACCTTGCAAAATCAAGCCACCCCATGTGGAGCCCCCTTAAATCTCAGCAAAATGGGATTTAATCCCCCATTTTTGCTTTATTTTTATTACATTTATTATACATATATACATCTATTTATATATATACATATATATAATGTTTGACCAATATTTTGACTTCTTATTGGGCTCCACTTTGGACTCTAGGATATAATATATTGGGCTTATCCAATTAATTGGTTGAGCTCAATTTAATTAACACATTGGGCTTGCATTTAAATAACTATGCTACCTTTAATTAAAATAAGCATTGGGCATATTTAATTAATTACATGGACTAAGCTTTAATTTAATTACTTGGGCTACTAGTTAAATTCAATTGGACTAGTTTAACAACTCATTTGGATTTAAAATTATAATCCAATTAGATTTGCTATTTATAAGTCCCTTGGACTCCTTAATTAAATTAGCTTACATAACACCATAAATTCTTGGGTTTGTTTTAATAAACCCTAACACATAATAATATAAGTACTTTGACTTGATTAAATTCATTCACTAACCCTTATTATCAAATTGGGTTTATAATATAGTTAACCATACACAAACAATTATTCCCACATTGGGTTATCTTAAATAATTCACTTGCTTCTTCTTTCTCATTATTCAAACAAGTAATTAACTTGTTCATTATAAATCTTCTTAATTGCCATACAAGGCCAACATTCAAGATTTGTGATTTCATCACATAAGCTTCTCTTGAAATCTTTTTCCTTCTTTAGTTAATTAATTTAATTAACTAATTTAGTACCTCTCATCATACAACTTATCACATACACACATACTTCATACCTCATATTTTCTTATGGATATAATTAAATAAATAAAAAATTGGGTATGTAATTTTCTCGGTCATTACAGATTCACTTGACTCCTTATTAGTCCCATGAGCCGCTTTATTAGTATGATTTCTAAACTTTTTGCCTTTCTTAATTATGACTAAAGGTTGAAGCGTACAACGCAAAATCTTGACCTTTCTCCTTGTTTAGCTCCGCCTCATTAGCAACAACCATGGAAATCAAATCATTGACAAACCAGGATTCATCTTGAGAGTTGTAATTGGTCTTTATGATGCTAAATGAAGAGGGAAGAGTGTTCATTACTTGATGAACAATATAAGGATCAGGAAAATCAACTTTCAGAACCTTAAACTTGGTCTGATAATCCACCATCCTTATAATGTAGTCCCTAACACCATTAACTCCATCATACTTCATGTCGAAGAGATTCTGCAGAAGCATCCCAATTTCATCATTTGATGAGACACAGTGCCTTTAACAAATGGTTGTCATTAACTCCTTAGTGGTTCAATCAGTAGACATATTACTCTTAAGGTGCATGTTGATTAACCTCTTCATGGATAGAAAGTAAATTCGATTACTCTTTTTTCGAATTGCATAAGCAACCCTATCAGTGCCAATACTTTCTTCAGTAAGATCTGCAAGTTTATCTATATATAGTGTCGTATGGACATCTGCCATCTCCATGGCAAATTCAGCATCCTCTTTCCACTTTTTAAAATTAAAACCATTTAGAATCTCTATAGTAACTACATTGTTGTTGACAGCGAAGGTGGCTACCAAATTAAAATTAACATAATTAATGAATGTAAAAAGTGTAACTTAAAACCATATAAGCATACTTGTAATTTTACAAACATCACCAAAAAATCACCTTCGGGCATAATGTATAACATGCAATTGCAAAATTATCACATAATAATGACCATGAGAATATATTCTATTTTTCGTAATCTATCACCTTTGGGTGTATAAATTATTCCAACTAGACACTCCTCCTGCATATGTTACCTATGTGCAATATTTTGAAACCCGGATCGAACCGGTTGAACCGGACCCACTTCATTTTTCAGTCCGATTTGGACTAGTTCAACTAATTTGGTCAAAAATCGGTTAACCACCGGTTCGACCGATTGAACCAATTTTGAAGTTTCTTTTTCTTTTCTTTTTTTACCAAAAAAAAAAATTGTAGTAATATTATAACATAATTTTTCTATATTTTAGCTTATGAAAAATTAGATGTTTTAAAATTTTATTTATTATTAATAATATATATTTTTATATATTTATGATGTCACTGGTTTAATAACGGTTCGACCACTGGTTAAACCAGTAATTCATCCACCCGATACCATTTTCGGTTTGATGGTAGGTCCGGTTCTGAAAACATTGCCTGACCTTCTAAATCCTAATACTTAATCATCTCCTTTGGGAATATGATTAAATACTAAAATTAGAGACATCCATCCCACTACCACATGAGCTTTTAAATTTTAAAATTAAATCAAATAGGCAACTTTGACGGTTACAACTTAATTCAACCCTAAAATTCTCTTATACCAGAATATACCTTATTTTACTTTTATATTAAGCCTTTATGTGATTGTATTAGTTCATAATTTAGTCACAATTATATCATTTTTTTATGAGACACACTGTAGTATCATAAATTCCACAATATAGAAGTTGAATATATGATATCAATTATGCATACAATTTGGCATAAAATAAACGCATGCATGCTGTAACCGAATGATATGCTTTAACATACATGAACTGTTTTAATCCAATTCAACACCAATCGTACTGCATACATGCATATATGAAATTTTCATGCTCTGCTTAAACTTTATTCAATTTGAATACATGCTGTTAATACTATATGTACACTTGTTTGACATTTCCGAACAGGAATATGGTGTTTATAATCCGTAAGTACATGCATGTTCAATACTAATTGAAACACCAATCAGCTAAACTGTAAGTGCTGTAATACTTGAAATCTAATGAATCATATGTAATCAAAATCATTATAATTTCGATGGGTGGTCAATCCACATGTAAATCACATATATTCAAATCGAAGCATGCTCACAGTAATTATGTAGGCTTCGGCACATATTCAAATTAATTAAATTATAATTTATTTTTTATATGTAATTTTATTAGGATTTTAAACTGAATGTATGATAGCTCTTGTTACTGATTGAAAGAACTAATTCATAATAATTAATTCTATCATTAAACATAAATAGGAGAAGAACACTTAAAACATATAGAAAATTACTAACGCTATGAACCTTGTTTGAGATTCATGACGAACGCAATAGAATTGATTTCTGGATGAACAAGATATAATTCTCTTGATGCTCTATAAAATGACTTCACGAGAAATCTCAATATTATGAAATCCTTAAGGATGTGTAGGACAAGGGAAATGGCCTACATCTTTATTTATAATAATTGTAATTAGTAATCGTAGTGAACCTACTCATCACAAGCCAAAAGGTTACTCAAATAATTCACGCTAGCTAGTCCATATTAAACTTAATTAGAGTCCATATGTAACAATTAATTAGATCAATCAATTAATTAACCTGGTTTAATATATACAATTAATATTATTCTACAAAATAATATTATATAAAATAATATTACATAATTGACAAAGGAAGTTGGGAAATTCTCCATTTATAATCATATGCTATAAAATAAATTGAGAAAATTTATATAGAGAGCAAGGTGAAATCAACTAAGCCAATGACTATTCGTGAGTTCATCCCCAAATATTGATGTATGGTTTCACATCTCATTAGAAAAACATTCTAATGCGGGAAATGCAAGGAGTAGTTTTCATCACCTATTTACCCATGTAACATTTTAATACATTTTATTTAGCAATTTCACTATAACATAGTTTATTATATATGCGACAACCTTATGAAGGTAATAGTAGCTTCAACCGTCAATAAGTATAGGGAGCCAGGGAGGGACCTTAAATAGCATTAGAAAAACTTCCTTATTGATTGAGTAGATCAAGAAAATAATAGTAGTAACAGGAGTTGAATATACAATAGCAATCTAAGATCGCATACCAAGTGAGGAGCTAGTCCTTTGAAATTTTATTTTATTTTTGAGATATGTTTTTCATAGTATTACTTACCAGGAAAGCTCTGGTGTGAACAAAAGAAAGAATCTCATAATGGAATGATCACAAAATATGTGATCAAGAACAACTTAAGTTGAATCAACTGTGAACGAATGTGCAGCTAGAGAAATATGCTTTTGTTAAATCGATTTCATGTGGGAAGGAAGGTGGTATTGTATAAAAACAAGAATAAAACGATTTTGATAAACCTTTTTTTTTTCTTTTGAGCCATGTAGAAATTTTTTTGTTCTTCTTTTTAAAACTCGAATTAAAACTCTTAAGAGTTAGAAAATCATCAAAAATAGGCTCAAAAAAGGAATTTTTTTTTTTTTGGGGGGAGAGCTAAAAGAAAGGTTAGTTTCCATTCTACTAGGTGATAAAAAATAAAAATTAGCTTTTTTGCCCTTTCTTTAGATCTTTGTACGAGGGTACCAAAATTTAGGCTTAGCCTCCCCGCTATGATTGAATGAGATTGGATAAGAGGCTCATGAGCTTGATGTGATAAGGCAGAAAGAACTATATTTTTACGAGCAAACTTCGGACAAATATGTATAAACATATTAATGACGACAAACGTATTTTTAATATGTTACTAAGACTTGTACTTGTTAAAACAAAAAAGCCTTCTTCAAGTAACATCTTCGTTAATTATGATTTTCTTAGATTGTGTTGAGAAGTAGACTTGAACATATAAACTTTTATCCCTAAATCCAATTTTTCTCTTCACTTTTCACTAAACTAAAATTCTCGCACTTTTTACCATAATACTTCATTTAAAAGTATAAGAAAAAATAATAAGTTTATGACCACTATTATAAAAATGACCCTAATCTACCAAAATTTATAAAAATAACCACCAAGCACAGTTAAGTAACAAAAGTAACCCTCCGGTCATAATTTTGATCGGAATACCAGCAACTCAGGTCATATACGGTTTGACCGTATAAAAATCGTATAATAAATGTTGACTATACAATTAATTATCAAATACAACCCAAAACTAACTTAATTCAAGTAAAATAATTAAAAATATTAAATACATCAAATAAAAAAATAATAAATAAAATAAAATAATTAAAAATTATTAACTTAATCAAATAAATAAAATAATTCAAGTTAAATAATTAAAACTCACTAATTAATTCAAATAAAATAATTTATCACTCTAATTAAATTAAATTAAATAATTAAAAATTATTAACTAAATCAAATAAATAAATATATTTTAGTTAAATAATTAAAACTCTCTAATGAATTCAGATGAAATAATTTATCACACTAATTAAATTAAATTAAATTAAATAATTAAAATTATTAACAAAATCAAGTAAATAAAATAATCCAAGTTAAATAATTAAAACACACTAATTAATTCAAATAAAATAATTTATCAAACTAATTAAATAAAATAAAATAAAATAATTAGTCTCATTAACTACATCAAATAAATAAAATACTAAATTAATTTAAATAAAATAATTAACAATCATAAACTAAATCAAATAAAAAAATAATTCAAGTTAAAAAATTAAAACTCACTAATTAATTCAAATAAAATAATTTATCACACTAATTAAATTAAATTAAATAATTAAAAGTTATTAACTAAATCAAATAAATAAAATAATTCAAGTTAAATAATTAAAACTCACTAATTAATTCAAATAAAATAATTTATCACACTAATTAAATTAAATTATATTTAAATAATTAGTCTCATTAACTAAGTCAAATAAATAAAATACTAACTTAATTTAAATAAAATAATCAAAATCATTACCTAAATCAAATAAATAAAATAATTCAAGTTAAATAATTAAAATTCACTAATTAATTCAAATAAAATAATTTATCACAATAATAAAATAAAATAATTAGTCTCATTAACTAAATCTAATAAATAAAATAATAATTTAATTTAAATAAAATAATTAATAATCATTAACTAAATCAAGTAAATAAAATAATTCAAGTTAAATAATAAAACCCACTACTTATTTCAAATAAAATAATTTATCACACTAATTAAATTAAATTAAATAATTAACTGAACTATTAACCTAAATAAAGTAACTTACCCTATCAAGTAAAGCAAAACAATAAATGGGAAAAAATAATAACTAAAAAATAAAACAATAAAACAACCGTATTTTAATACTTTTTAATATATTTAAGAATTTACTCAAATAAAGTAGTTTAACTCCATTAATTAACTAAATAAAATATTTTAAAAATCATTAATTAACTTAAATAAAATAACTAACTCAATTAATTAATTTAATTTTTTTTATTATTTTCTTAAACCTTACATCTTATTTGAGTTAATTATTTAATTATTTTTATTATTCTTTTTAAATTATTTTATTTGGTTGATTAATGGATTCAATTATTTGATTTGATTTAATTAATTGAGGTAGTTATTTTATTTAAGTTAATTAGTCAAATTAATTATTTTATTTGAGTCAAGTATCAAAATTAATTATTTTATTCACTATACATGCTATACATAAAAATAACAATTAATTATTTAATAAAACCAATATTAATAAGTAAACGTTAAAAATAAAAATAACTAAACATTATTTAAACCAATGGCATGCATCTTTATTCACATTGTCCGGTAGAAAATCTCCAAATTAAAAACCCTAACATCAAATTCTATCTCAATACAACTCAGCCATTCAAACTCAAATCAACAATTCATCTTCTTCCTTTCAAGTCCAAACTCAACATCTACAAATTACAAACCTAAAATTATCAAAGAAATGTGCTGGATAGAAGATGTGAAACAATGCCAGATCTGTGAGAAGCCCAAGTTCCTCCGGCAGATACCCAGCAATGTCGCCGGGGTTGAGGTAAACACCGATGAGATTGAGGTCCACCGTCACGTTCTCGCATCTGTCAACATACTCGTCTCTGTAATTCAAAAGTTGCCGCTGCTTGATATAATTGGTTTCGGGGTCGGTAAGAGGGCCATTGGTAATGCTTTCAGCTTGAAAGAAGAAGAAACAAAACAAAGAGAAGATGGTAAGGTGAGAGAATGAGAAGAAACTCTGTAGTGAACTACTCTTCTTCATCATCTCACACTACTACACATCTGATGCTGCGCAATAAGGTTTCGAACTTTTCTTCTGCTTTATCTCCAGAATAGAAGAGAGAGGAGGAGAGAAAAGGGAATTAGGGAAAATACTTATTAAATTTTGTTTTAATGGCAAAATACATAGAAATACATATAAAAATACACTGAAATACCTTCTTTTTGGTGACACGTCAGTTTTTTGGCCCTTTTTTATTTTACCAGAATTATAAAAATGATCATTTTTACTTACTTAAATGTATTTGAAAGATATTTTTATAAATGTTCATATATTAAAGTCATTTGTGTAAAATATGTCATATTTGGAGAGAAATAAGTGTATTTAACCCTACTCAGAATTGACAGTATAAGGTCAACAAATTATGCTTCAAGTATACTCTCTCCGTTAAAAAATATAAAATAATATTAACTTTTTAAAAATTAATTTTTGACATTTTTAATTTTAAAATTAATAAATTATTAGAATTAATAATTCTTTTTAGTTGGTTTAATTATAATATTTATAATAGTAATAATGCGGTGGATGCTGAAGCTGTTAAAGAAATATGATGAAAATAATAACAATAGTATTCCTTCTGTTAAAGAAATACTATAAGATTAATACTAATTTTTAAAAGTTAATTTATGTTATTTTCACTTTTAAAATTGAGTTCATTCTTTAAATTTTAAAAATAATAAATTATAAAATTTAATAATTCTGTTTAGATATATAGTTTAATCATAATACTATACAATATTGACCAAACTTATAAAAATTCATGTCAATTTTTAATTAAAACACGTTTTTATTTTAGTTAAAAAAAAATAAAAAAAAATTAATGTTATATTTTTGGGATGAATTATAAAACATTTCTAGTAATTGGCTTGAAAATATAGTGGGATGGGAAAATAACTAAAAAAATGGTTTGGTATTTGTTTATGCACTGACTTATTTAGTGTAATATGAACGTACGAAAATAATTCTAACAACGGCATTTTGGCGATAAATTTTTTTATACAAAAAACGGATACAAAATGGTGTAATTGATTGTGGCTAGTTAGTATTATTAGGCTTACTTATGCATGATAGATTATCTACTAATTACACTTTATCACATTATCTTATAAACTATTTTTATAAGATTTTTTTGTTACCGTAATAATGATTAAATTTTAAATCTCATCCGTCAAAAAAGAGATTTTCTTTCGTATTACGCTACAAAAAATCACCCCACCCAACCAACCACAAAACAATATCAAGTACTACAACCAAAAACTCACTTATTGTTGTAGAACTGAAACAATAAAAAGAAGGTAAGAGAGAGTTTTTACTCAATTTTTCGATAAATCTTTTCATGCACTTTAAAGTCGGAAGAACAGAATCCAAATAAAAAGACCATTATTTTAAGTTGTAAGTAAGACATAGGTCAATGACTTTTGACTCAGGATTTTAGAAAATTATATATGACAACACTAAACATTTTATACCATCCATCCATCCCCCATACTTTCGTTCTCCCATACTTTTTAGTGGAGCAATATTTATTTTTGATATTTGCATTTATCTCCTCCCATATTAAAGTGAAGTGATCGAGTCTCACTTTGATATAAATGGAACGCATGTAAAAATATTAAACACATAAAAATATCGGATTTAGTTAATACGAAATTAATTTCATGATAAATTAGACAAAAGACTAATACAATATTGACACGCATGTTGGGGATATTCTCTCTCTATCTCTGCGTGTCAACATTATATTGGTCCATTGTCCAACTTATCAAAAATTAACTTCATGTTAATCGGATCATCGTATATCATTTCCTTACTTTTTGTACAACACTACATCAAAGTAACTGTTATCTTTCTTATTATCTCATACTCCATCAACCCTATATGTATAAATGAGAGATTTTGTTTAGTTTCCTCCCCATCTCATCATCTCTAATTTTAGATTGTACAATCTTTTTCATAGTATGATTAACAAGTTTTGTGTATACAGTTAGTCAGTTACTGTGCTACAATAGTGTTAATTGTGAGATTACTTGATAATTGAAGTACAACAATTTTAATATAAATATAATGAAATTATTATATTTATAGAGACTAGATTGATAATCCGTGCAAGGCACAAATTTTTTATAAAATTTATATTTTTCAAATTTATATATTACATATGAAAATCAATATAAATAAATTATGTCAATTTTTTGAATCCTTATTTTAATGTATACATTAATGCTTTTTATGATTTTTTTTAAAACTTTATTGTGAGATTTATGTATCCATGTATATATAGATATTAAAATTAAAACCGATTAAAATTAACCTATTTTTTTGTATGTAAATTTTATATTGATGGGTGCTAAATCACATGCGTTATGTCCTTGTTAGTCATGAACATCGCGAACAAATTTCTACCCAACAATTGGACCATGCTACGACGTTCATGTTAACGATGGCCACAATTTTCACTATCCTAATCGACTTTCGTAGCAACATCTATAACATAGCATTGCGTCCCATATTTTATGTCTCGATCTCCACATGAGAGAACTCCAATATGGTTTTTCTACATTCTTATTCCTTCCATGTTTCATCCATGCATGCATCTTGTTCTTCATGTAATTTACAATACATATGTTATATATCAAACTATATAACTTCCATCTAGTCATGAGATTTAATAGAAATGAAACTCCCAAATAATGGGACAATAGGAATAATTGCGAGAAATAGTTAAATTTGATTTGGTTCAACGAACCCTTGATCACTTCTACTTGGGTGCATGCCTCATGGGCTAACCCGACCCATGTTCTAATAAATATCAAGACTAAAAAGGGCATGAAATACTTGAAATGAAGCATAAGTGTCTTTAATAATTTTGTTGTGCATAGAAAGCATCCATCAAGTATATGCAAATAGTAAAACAACTCTTGCAATAGATTCTGAAAATGATTTTCATATAGATTTCTCATTTAAAAAAAAAGGTTTTTTTAATTAATCAGAAAGGAAAATATTTCATGGGTCTTAGCTTGAACTAACACTTTCACATCTGCTTTAATTAGGTTGATCAACCATAACTATAATCTATAATTAAATAGCAACTCTGAAAACTCTCATAGAAGAAGCTCGCAACGAGAGAAAAACACAATTTTTTGCCTTAAAAACTCGGAAAAAGGAATTAATCCTGAAAAATCATGCATTTATTTTGAATCGGATTGCAAAAAATACCACATATTTTTAAAAGAATTTTACTATACATGTGGGCAGTGGGGTGTAGCTTCTGAATTCATGAAAAGCACCTACTTGAAGCGTTCACAAGATGGTACAATCTTAATTAATAGATTGAAGTGTTTATACAATGTTTTAAATATTACTCAAATTGATAATTGAAGGTCAACATAATCAGCTTCAAGTCTAGCTCCATGCTCATCTAATGGTTTAGCATCGTATTTCTATTAGAGTTCCGTTATGAATTTTCATAAATTGGAACTAAATTATAATAATAAAATATAGTAATATACGTGATTAAATTGAATTATAAGAGAGTTTCACTTATTACATATCTCTTTAAAAAGAGTATCACTAATACCTATACATGTAATTGACAATCAAAAAGTAAGCCTAGACATTTGCAATATATATTATTTTCCATTCTATTATAGTTTTCGAACCAAAGTATGTTTTTGATCTTTTTTTGTCTTTTTTTTGGGTAAAATGTTTTGGTTGATTGATTAATTGATATTCATTGTATGCCAAATAAAATGCCTACATAGTATTTAGAAAAAGTAATAAGGCAATGGATGTAGAGGCTCTTCCACAGTGCGAAGACAATAATACCTGGTGAAAGTATAAAATAAAAATAGTAGCCCGCTCTCTTCAAAAATATAAAGAAAAATATTCATTTTTAAAACTCAATTTATGAAAGAAAAAAAATTCGTTAAAAACGGATATACCTTAGAAGGTATCTAACTAATATATCTCATAGGGTTAATACGTTCATTTTTAATTTTTTTAGATAAATTCAACCGTACGAGTTTAAATAACATATAAAAATATTTGAACATATGAATTTTAATATGATTTGGTGATATCTATTAATTATCAACTTTATGATAATGAAAGTTCAATTAATTTTAGTCTTCAAAAAATATACTTATTTTACAATATTATAATAATGGTGCTACACAACCTTAAACTGAATAAAAATTTACGCTTAAATTTTACAAAAAACCTTGAGATAAACTTAGTTTATAAAACTAAGGTATATGACTTATGTAATAACCACGATTATTATGTTACATTATAAATAGAATTTAGAAACTATTTATCAATAAAGTAAATTTTATGTTAATTAATTTGTGCAATTATATGGTTGAATGAATATATATTGATGTATGTGATTACATTAAAAAAAAATGGTTCAAGTAATTGAATTAATTGTCATTGGACTAACCCAATAGAAATATATGTGTAGGCCAAGTGTTATAAATACAAGTCTTGTATGTGTGTGGGTTTGGTGAGCTCAATGAGTTAATTAATTAAACTAGTGGATTAACCAAAGTAATTATATCTAATGGGAGTCCAATGTAATAATTAATACAAGCCCAACTCCTGTATAATTGTAGGTATTGTTAGAAAAAAGTGAGGGAGCCCAATGTTAGAATAACTTAGTAGGCCAATCAATTAAATAAGGAAACCGAGTGGAAGTTAATTAATGTAGCTTATACAGTTGATATATATATATATATATATATATATATATATATATATAGAGAGAGAGAGAGAGAGAGAGAGAGAGAGAGAGAGAGAGAGGGAGGGAGGGAGAGAGAGAGAGAATTAATTAGGGAGCCCAATGTTAGAATAACCCAGTCAATCAAATAAGGAAGCCCCAATGGAAGTTAATTAATCTAGCCCAAACAAAATCAAAAAGGAACATTTACATTTATTAGTACTATTTAATATAAAAAATTTAAAAAAGTGCATACATTTTTTTTTTATAAAATTAGTACATATGTAATTTTTAATTTATAAAATAGTGCAGTTTTATTCATTATATTTAGTTAACTGATTTAATAAATTATTGATATGTCCCACGTTTTTAGATGGTTACATTTTTTAAAAATTGATAACTGTTGTGCGTAAGTTATCTGGGAAGGTTATGAAGCTGGAAACCCATATTTTGGTATTTGGAAACTTGGAAACCATTTGTTGCTTCTTATCTTTTTTATTTCTGCCGTAGATAGGTCCTAATTTTCCAGCATATTCATCTCCCTCTGTTAGGCTATCACGATTTTTCATCATCATCTCAACCTTCCTTGTTTACGTTGTTGGTTGCTTATCGTCCCCAACATCTCTGTCAAGCGAAAAATTGGTTGCTTCCTTTCGACGAGGTGATTTGTTTCTATTGAGTAAGTACATCAATCCTCATATAAATTTGTTTCTTTTTGTTTGAGTCAACTGAGTTAGAAATTTCAAAGTTGTTATATGTATAATGAAATATTTTTTCAATGATTTGGGGAGTATGTAGGATTCGGGCGATATAAAGAAGAGTAGGAAATGGTATTATGTTGCTGTGTGTAATTCCCTTTTTCAAGCTTTTACAAGATGCTCGTAACATGTTTTTTAAAAGTCCCAAGTGACTGACTTTTTTTTTTTTTTTTAAACTTCATAGATTCAATTGTTTAAACCTGTAAATCAAGCCTATTGTAGTATGAAGCATGTTGGTTAGTATGAAGTATTAGGTAATTATTTAATTTTTGATTTCTCATATTTTTTGATAGCACGTGTATTATATCTAGATATGAAGATGCAGATTACTAAAGAAGAAAGGTCCAGTCAGTATAGTTTTGTTTCTCTTGTGATTGGGACTTGTATTTATATTGTACGAGTGAATGAAATAGTGAATGAAGTATGATGTCTGTTGTAAGATGGACCAATTGTGGAACTTTGGAAACCTTCTCCTTGAATCAAAACTATGTTTTTTTCTTCTTTTTTGTGGGAAATTTATACATACAGTTGCTGGAATGCTCTTTAGTAATAAGCCTCAACATTTTGATGGTAAAACAGATAAATCAATTCATTAATAGATAGTTAAAAGTATGAAGTATAATTATTCAAGAGGCTATTTTGAAATGGTAAATGTTTGTTGTGTTGCTTATTTTGCTGGATGTATTTGTATTGTTTTGCTTATGAGATTAAAAGTTGTTAAATTGTGTTAATGTTCTTGTGGTTATGTATAGGATGGTTAATTCGAGGAAGAACGTTGGGGGGATTGTTTGTAGGAAAAATGATGGGAAGAGGAAAAGAAGCAGGGAGGATGATTCTAGTAGTGATGGGAAGAAAAATGTCGAGGGGGGTGTGGTCAAGTCCCCTAACTAGGGGAAGAAGGTAGTTGCTAAATCGTCTTTGAAGGAAAAAAAAATCGGGGAAACGTGTTTTGAAGGAGCGCAAGGAATTGCTAGATTCAGAATCTGATTTTGAAGCTCCACCACGCAAAGATACTAATGAAGCCGAAGTAGCGGAAAAATTTCCTAGTGCGAATATTATCCCTCGACAAAAGCTTCTCAAGGTGTGTTATTTAAACTGTTTCTAAAAATATTGAATAATTAGTTATTTTTGTGAACTTGGGAATATGTTTGGGGAAATGGTCATGTTATATTTGGTTACTGTTGAATGAAAATTTATTAAAATGGTTATATACTATCCAATATCAGTTTTAGTTACTGTTATATTATGATTTGGTTACTATGTTTTTTGGTTTCACTTTTGGGGGTATTTAAATTGTATTTGGATACCTGGTGATTTTGTTTTGGTTACTAAATATTATATACATGTATAATGATGTAAGCCTTTTTTTTTTGTAATGTATTTTATATGCAGTTTTGGGATCTATATTACAAGGAGCGTCAACGCAATTTCACTGCCAAAATCATTTATTGGTGTGATATGGAAGTGCCGAGTGTCATCACGAAGAAATTGAATGTAAATCAATTGGAACAGTTTGAGTTGACTTGTTTTGGGAAATTTATAAATGTTGGTGAGAGGAAAATGTTTTCACAGTTAATCCATCAAGCTTTGGTTAGAGAAGTGTATCAAAGAGAGAAAGGGGAGATGTGGTTTTTGTTTGCTGAGAATAGGGTAAGGTTTGGGTTGCCCGAATTTTGTTTAATTTCTGGTTTGCGTTGGCAAGGAGATGATGACATTTCTGCATTCAAGGGAATAGAAAATCAGTTAGTGGTAAAGTTTTTTAGTGACGAGGTTGTTACCCGTTCTAGTATCGGGAAGATATATCGTGGGGTTGTATTCGATAATGATGAGGAGGCTTTAAGGATGTCTGTTATATTCCTGGTATTCAATTTTATACTAGCGACTGTTTCAGAAAATCATGTGGATGAGGTATTGCTTTATTTTTTATCTTATGGCGACTTTGATCGTTATCCGTGGGGGAAATTTGCCTTCGAACAGATGAAAAGGTCGTTATCAGTTGCTATGAAGGGACAGTTAAAGAAGGCCAGGAACGGGTGTCTTATTTACAATTTTTACAAGGACAATTATTGTAGATATTATAAGTTGAATGGATTGCCCTATGTTTTTCAAGTATTCTTATTTGAAACAATTCTTACTCTTAAGGAGCAGTTTTTATGCATTGATGATCTTCAGTCAGAAATTAGATTATTTAGGTGGAAAGAATTAGGGAAGGCTCCTACATTTGACAAGTTGAATGATCTAGTTTTTGGCTCTGGACAGGTATGTTGGTTACCATTCATATTATATTTGGTTATCTTTATGTCTACAGTTGGTTACTCCTATAAAGTTTTTGTTTTTTGCTGTACTGTGTTGTTTCTTTTTATTGTTCATTATTTTAAAGGTTCGATATTTATTGTGTACACTTTGTTTCAGCTGAAGATTAAATTGCTCATTCCTACCGGTGATAAGAATGATCGGTTGGATTTGGGTGATTTTAAGTTTTCACGTGGACACGATGGTGGGTCCAATGTTGATTACATAAAAGAGGATAAAAACACAACGGGTGGAGATATGGGTTTTTCATTGTCTGATGTAAAAAATATTATCGATGCACGTGTTAACCCTTTGGAGAAGACGTTGGTTGAAGTTAAAAAAGACATTGAGGAGTTGGGGGTTGATGTGAAGGAAGAGTTACGTGTTTTCAGTATAGAGATTTGCAGGGATATTAGTAATATGTTAAGAATGCAGTTTGGTGGACGCCCTGCTGTTAGTTATGGTGGGAATGATGGTGGCGATGATGATGCTAAATCTGATGAGGCTGATGAAGTAGGTAATGGTTCGGACAATGCAGAACAATTTGATTTAAAAACAAGCGATGATGTTGGTGATACTGGTGGCGATAACAGTGGCGGAGAGTCTGATAAGGTTAAACCTATTTGTTTTTTTTATATTTGTTATACGATTTTTTTTCATCGATTATTTATTATTTTGTTTTTTTAATAGGTTGACATGAAACATGATAATCGAAGTTCTGATATTTTAAACCCGTCTTTTGGGAAAGAGATCGTTGTTTACAACCCTATTGAGGTTTGTATTTTTTTCAAAATTAGTTACGTTTATACATTTGATTGGTTGCTTTTTTATAGTATTTCTGTTAATGCTCAGTCAATTTGTAATTTGTAGTTGGAATTTTAATTGTTTTTCTGGCCTTTTTCTAAACTTATAAAGGTAGTTACAATTGAGGAACAAAACAGTTCGGTGCTCGATGAAATGATTTTAACTACTCAGGATATAATTCATTGTGCTAAAGTGGAGAGAATTGCTTCCAAACCTTGTGCGAGACCGCATCGTGCTTCTTCGAAGAGTGTGGCTTTGAGGAGTCCATATACAACGAGGTTTAGTTCTGCTGCTTCATCTGGTTCTGATGTGGTTCCTTCCAAAATACGAACTGGTGTTTCTGCTTTCCCCGATGTTTGCATGGGTATGCCATCCAAATTTGAAGATGTATTATTTGATCAATGGTACAAGATTGGATGAAATAACAGGAAAAGGTATGTTATTTAACGTTACACAATTATATATACGTTTATTTTTAAAAAAAATTGGTTTGTAACTTATATTATGTTATATTGAAGGACTGAAAAATTCTCTGGACGTCATGATAAGATTGAACCTGCATTCAGTTTTGGGTCTGTTATAATATCTTCTAAAATGTGGTTTTACAATTTAAAGACTCCTGGACAGTTGCTTGACCATGATGTAAGTATCTTGTTTGTGAAACTCTGTTTGTTACCCTTCATTTCATTTTGTTGTTTTTATAAACTGTTTTCTAATGTGATACTTCATTAAATTATTTTTGGTTACCTTATATATGTCATTTAGTTACTAGGTTAGACAATATTGGTTACCTGTATCCTATTTTTTTTCTTAATAGCTTTAGAATTTTTTTTTTTTTTTTGTTCCAGTATATCAACATTTCATTGTACTACTTCAGGAAATTGGCTAGACAGTCTGATATTTAAATAAATTATAGTTGGTTACCTTATATATGTTCTTTGGTCACCAGGTTAGATAGTATTGGTTACCTTTATTTTTTTTATTTTTTTTTATAACTTAAGAATTTCTGTTTATTTATTGGTCCAGTATATCAACATTTCCTTGTACTACTTCATGAAATTGGCTACACAGTTTGATATTTCAATAAATTATAGTTGGTTACCTTATGTATGTGCTTTGGTCACCAGTTTAGACAATATTGGTTACCTTTTCCATTTTTATTTTTTTTTATACGTTAAGAATTTTTGTTTGTTTTTTTTGTCCAGTATATGAACATTTCCTTGTAGTACCTTAGGAAATTGGCTAGACAATCTGATATTTCAATAAATTATAGTTGGTTACTTTATATATGTGTTTTGGTCACTAGGTTAGACAATATTGGTTACATGTATTTTTATTTTTATTTTTTAGCTTATGTTTTTTTGTTTATTTGTTGCATATCAAAAATATTCTTGTATTACTTCTGCAAATTGCCTAGACAGTCTGATATTAATTTAAATTATATTTTGGTCACCTAATATATATGCTTTGGTCACTAGGGTAGACAGTTTCGGTTACCAATAGCAAAAAAAAAAAAAATTTAGCTGATAAATTTGTGTTTGTTTGTTGTTCCAGCATATCAACATTGCTTTCTACTACTTCAGGAAATTGGCTAGACACTCTGCCAATATTAAGATCAGGGTTACTACTACAGATTGTTGGTTTCATGCCAAGTTGTCTGCTTTATATGGTCAATATTGTGTTCAAAATGCAGATACGACTCTATTGTCGGGGGATGGTGATGTCGCTCAATACATTCGTGGATATTCATTGGATATAAACACACCTTGGATTGATGTTGATTTTATAATATTTTCCATTCACATGACAGCTCCAGATCATTGGTTTTTATTGATATTTGATGTGCGTCGTAGAGCTCTAGTAGTTTACAATTCTCTACAACTTACCAAAACATTAATGCGAACAAACATAATGGATGTTTGTGAGGCTTACATTTTTATTTTACCTATAATATTGTCCAAGTGTGGGTTTTGGAAGGGTATGTTAGATATTGATTTTCAAAGTCAACCATATATTCAGAAGGGGGAGGAGGATCTAATTGAACTTGAGTTTGCAGAAGGGGTGCCTGAACAAATTGAGGGGTAAGTTTTTCATTTTTTAATTTATTGCAGTATTCAACCTAGTATGATGTTTGGTTTGATTTGTTTTATGTTTTGTTTATTTTTGCAGTGATTGCGGGATGTTTACGGTTTGTTTTGCTGAACATTTTCTTCATCAAAAGTTTGATGAAATTCCTAAACCATTTCCCATCATCCAGTATAGGAAGAAATTATGCGTTAACCTATTCATGCATGCTAGGAACAAGCAAATAGATGGATATGATTCTGATAGAGAATATCCAGACAGATATGTTCCAGAATAGTGAGTTGGTTATATATAGATTTTTTCTTTTTAAGATGGTTGTATTTGGGAATTCATAAACATTTGTTATGGTTACTGACTTGTTATTGGTTATTGAATTCTTATGTTAATGTAATTACGTATTTGTGTCTATTACCAATTGCTTGTCTCATATTGTGTTTTTTGGGCTATTTTGTTTAGAGGTAACCAGAATATATGTAATTTATAACCATTATAATTTAACAATATATATATATATATATATATATATACATGATTGGTAACCAAATATATCTAATTGGTAACCATTTAAGTAATTAACAAGTAAACAGAAGTAACCAAATAGTTATATGGCAGTAACCAATATATATGCAATTGGCAACCAGTATTGTGTAACACATTTTCTGCATTCTACTGATAATCACATCGATACTTCTAATGTTCTGGTTGTAAATCTAATACTGAACAAGTACACCTAGGTAACCAAACAATTATATGAAGGTAACCAATTATGGAACAGTGTTATGAGATTTGATTTTATGGTGGTGTTTCAGTTAGACTATGGTAATTGTCCATCGTTGTAGGAAACGTAATTAACCAAATACTTATATGTAACTTACCAAAATATATGTAATTTGACAATATATATATATATATATATATATATATATATATATATATATATATATATATATATATATATATATATATATATATGATTGGTAACCAAATATATCTAATGGGTAACCGCTAAGGTAATTAACAAGTAAACAGAAGTAATCAAATACTTATATGGCAGTAACCAATATATATGCAATTGGTAAGCAGACTTGTGTAACACATTTTATGCATTCTACTATTAATCACATCGATACTTCTAATGATCTGGTTGCAAATTAAATACTGAATAAGTACAGCTACGTAACGAAACAATTATATGAAGGTAACCAATTATGGAACATTGTAATGAGATTTGATTTTATGGTATTATTTCAGTTAGACTATGGTGATTGTCCATCGTTGTAGGAAACGTAATTAACCAAATACTTATATGTAAGTTTCCAGAATATATGTAATTTGTAACCAATATAATTTGACAATATATATATATATATATATATATATATATATATATATATATATATGATTGGTAACCAAATATATCTAATTGGTAACCATTTAAGTAATTAACAAGTAAACAGAAGTAACCAAATAGTTATATGGCAGTAACCAATATATATGCAATTGGTAACCAGTCTTGTGTAACACATTTTCTGCATTCCGCTGATAATCACATCGATATTTCTAATGCTCTGGTTTTAAATTTAATACTCAACAAGTACACCTAGGTAACCAAACAATTATATGAAGGTTACCAATTATGGATCAGTGTAATGGGATGTGATTTTATATTTATTCCAATACATATATTTATTCAATATTATGACTACTATATTCTGGAATAATATTGTAATAACTTATTAAGTTGTGGGAATTTGAAAAAATTTCAAATTTTTTTATTCATAATTGTGTACAGCAAATTGGTTACCTAACAACAGTTAAAAAGTTACCATATAACTATTAATTAGGTACTAACAGTAAACAAACAGTTGTTTTAGCTAAAAAATTTCTTTACTCGTGTACTATATAAAACATTCTTTGATCATAAAATTGGTGAATTTTTGCATGTTTTCTTGTTGTGTCCTTTTTCTTGGCATCTGCTGCATTTGTTTTGGATTTTGTTTTTAGATCCATGCTTGTACCTCCCTATCTTTGGTCTTCCCGCTGATCTTCTTGTATTTGGTGGGTTTACGCATATGTTTCTTATTTCTTCTGGCACATCCCAATTCTCTTTGTCGTCTAATGGCAGGATGGAAGCTGAATAAGTGTTTACCAAAGTTGTTTTTGAGTAGTTTTTCGAGCAAAATTCATAACAGCTCAAATTCCTTTTGCTGATAACAGCTGCCGCGTGTGGATAAGGCATCTCGTGGTACTAAAATTTATGGCATGTGCATGTCCTTTGTTCTATGTCCACAATAAAGTTTTTGTTGACATCGTGAACAGTAAAAATCACTAGGTTTGATGTCTCAACCCGGCACACAATTTAAGGATGTAGTTAGTATGTATAATCATATTTTTCTTTACTTCTGAATAAATGAAGTATAATTTCAAATGTTGGTTACTTTTGACTATAGTGTTTCCTATAAAATGCAAATGCAACTTATTGCATACATGTATTTAATAATTTAAAAGGTACATTACTGACCTTAAGCTTCTTTGATTCAATGATATTAGATTACAGTGTTTTCTCAGCTGTTGTGGAAAGGGTAGTGAATGTTGATATAGCTGCTTGTTGGTTTCTGAAATACCATCTTTGAACCATACAACGAAGGCATTCAACCATAGCTGTAACTGGAAGTTCCCTGATTCCTTTGATTGCATTGCTTATAGATTCGACTGTGTTTGAAGTCATGGTTGAGTACCTGCTTATAGTGCCATAGAGCCTTGTGCACTTCTCTAACTTAACCTCTTCCTCCAAATATGTCCTTATTCGAGCATCAATTGCATCAAGTACAGCCATGTGTCTGTCGATTTCTTCAATAGTATAAGCTCTACAAGCCCCGTTGTATGCTTTTTTGACTTCTTCTCCTTTCTTTTTGAATCTGTTTTTGATATTTTTCAAAACATGATATGTGCATGAACCATGCATGACTTCAGGGAACACAAAGTTCAGTCCCTGCACAATGACTTCATGTCTATCTGAAACAATGCATTGTCCTTTTCTTACTCCACAAGCCTTTCTCAAATTGACCAAAAACCATCTCCAAGATAGTTCATTTTCACTGTCAACCACTGCAAAAGCAATTGGAACAATGTTTCTGTTTGCGTCCTGGGTGCTTGCTATTAGGAGTGTCCCCCCGTATGTTGATTGTATGAATGTGCCATCAATTACAATGATTGGGAAACAATGATGCCATGCTTCAATTGAGGGTCCTATTGCAAAGAATAGATACTTGAAACGTCCATTTGTTTCTAACTCTAGGGCTGTGATTGTACCTGATATGAAATTTTAGTAATGTCAAACCTTCATACACAAGTAACCAGTATTAGTAAAATGGGTTACCAATTATTTATTAGAACTTTCAGGACAATTTGCAACCGTTACCTGGATTTGTTTTCTTCAACATGTGTAACCATGAAGGGATCAGCGAGTAATCGTGTGGATTTCCTATTACTTTTTCCAATGCTTTCTGCTTTGATCTCCATGCTTTTTGGTAAGAGATGGAAACATTATACTCTGTCATCATGTCTTCCACAATATCTGTTGGTGTGTATATTGTGAGGACCCGAATCTTCGGGATTATTTTAATAAGAATTTAATTGATAAAATTATCAAAGAGGTGTAAGTAAATTATTATTTTATGTGATTGTAAGGTATGTGATGGGATTTAATTGGTAAATTAAATCGGTACAAAGATGGTGATGGTTTGTGTGAATTTAAAGTAATTGAAAAGTAAATAAATTGTTTAAAAATAATTTATTAAGAATAAGAGAAATTTCATGTAAATGTACATTAAATTGTACAATTAAATTATTGTGGAAGGGAAGAAATTATGTTTTAAATGAGGTTATATGGAAATGTAAGAAATATGAATTATATATGTATATATATGTGTTTATGCTTAATTGTTATAATTATAAATGTTATTAATTATGAAAATTAAGGGAATAATAATTAAATTAATCCGAAAAATTTATGAAAAGTTAATGAGGAAGTTAGTAAAAAATTGTAATTATTGATTTTAAATTAATTATAAATTATAGAGGAAGTTTAGAAATTAATTGAGAAGAAATGTAATTATATAAATTATATAATTTATAAAAGAGAATTAAAAATAATTAAGGGTGGAAGAAAATTTTATAAATTGTATTTGTGGAAAATGGAAATTATTTAAAAAGGAATAATGTAATTATATAAATTATATAATATTAAATTATATAATTTATATAAGGAAAGTTAATGTAAATTGTAAAGAAATGAAAATAAATGAGAAAATGAATGTTTTAATTCATTAAAAAATTATGGTTCTGTATAATGGAATTTTTATGACTTTTATGAAGAATAATATTTCGGAAATGGGAACATGTTAGTGTAACATGTTGTCCAAATAACGAAGTGAAAAATTACGAAAAATAATTTTAATAAGTTATATGAATTATTTTATGATTTTTTGAGGTATAAATTACCTCATATAATTACATGAATGTCATTATACGTGTACAAATTTTGTCAAGTAAAGTACCCAAAAGAGGTATTAAAATTATTTATAAATCATGTTATAATTTTTGGTGAATTAAAATAAATATTTTATATGGTTTATATAAAATATTTATTACAAGATATAATTATGTAATGTATAAAAATAATTAATTTTTGCATGCGTGATGTGTGTGGAACGTCCGAGAATTCTCAAAGTCGGTGGTTGGCAAGTCGGTTGTTTTTTTTTATTCCAAAATTGGTTGAGACATGTAGGATTATAAAAGAATAAGGAAAGAAAAGAAAGGAGGAGAAACAAAAGGAAATGAAAAATAATAATAATAACACACACTCTCTCTCTATTCTTTCCATTCGGCAACACCACCACCGCTGAACACCACCCATAACGACCATGGCTACCACCAAGAGGGAGAAGAAGAAAAGATTTGGTGTTTTCAAGGATCATGAAGGTATAAATATTAAATTTTTAATATTTATTATGTATTTTTAGTGATAAAATAAATTTGTGAAAAATTAGTAAATAAATAGAATAATTATTCTATATAATTATTTGATGTATATGTATAAGTTATAGAATTTTTGGAATGGTTTTGTGTAAAAATAATTTATTTGTGGGAAAAGCTGGCTACTGTTTTCGCTGCTGGGGAAGAAGAAGAAAAGAGCTGCCGCACATTAATTTTTTTTTCTGGCGCAGGGTATAAACGACGCCGTTTGGGGCGCGATATTCGGTCGTCCGCGCATGGCGCGCATGCACTCCAAACGACGCCGTTTGATAAGAAACCGGAGGAAGGATGGCCGCGCCTTGCGCGGCGACGCACAAGGGAAAATTACGGTTTTGCCCCTTAACTTTTCGATAAATACCGAACATGTCCCTAGCTGTGCAAAATGACCGGAATACCCCTGAACTTTCTAAAGAATGACCAGCGTATCCCCAATGTCACGAAAATTACGAAAATACCATGGACCTTTTCTGTTAATGCCGGATGGGTCCCTAAGGGCGCGAAAATTACCATATTGCCCCCATAAATTAGTTTTAATTGAAATAAATGTTTAAAAATTGTTTAAAAATTATAGAAAATTATAGAAAAATACTAAAAATATAGAAATGATGTTTGGGTATAAAATTTAATATTTTTGTAAAAATATTAAATATTGGAGATTAATATTTAAATATTTTAAATATTAATCTATTAAGTTTAAAAGTTAAAAAATGGGTAAATAAAGTTTTCGGACAATCATAAATGTTAAAATTTGTCCGATGAGCCAGGTTATCCGAAGTGAAGGAGTTGATATTAAGTTATATTAATATTTAAGGGACGAGATTAATATAATTAATCATATAAATTAATAATTGGCCCAGAGATGATATTAATTAAGTAAATTAATATCATAAAGAGATAAATAATTATTATTTGATTATTTTATGATCATAGGTTGATCGAGTTAAGGGTTGAGCTATCAATTTAAATAACTGGACGTCAGGTAAGTTCTTCAGTCCTTTAATGTTAAATGTTGACTGTTATAATATGATAATACTTGTTCAAAGGCATGTAAATTATGTGTTATGTGATCTGTGACTGATATAACAACTATGTGTACTCTGTGCAATGATGTGATATATATTGCTATAGTAGAAGCACAAGCACGTGATGTATGACACACACCAAGCATGTTAAAGTATGTGCTACGTGAAGCATGAACTGTTGAACTTGCTGAGCCGTTGTGCTCATTACTTGTTTAATAAACATTTTTTCAGGAAAGAAATGAAATTCAAGAATATTGGATTATGTTAGAGATGAATTGCCTAAAAGGTAGAAAACGTGATTGTTATATTGTTAATATTATAATTCAACGTGAGAGATTTGTTAATTTACTGTGTTGAATTGTATGTATATATATAAGTTGAATCTGGATATGATAGAAGTTTAATTATGAACTGTGATTGATCAAGATAATTGTTACGATAGAAATTATTATATGTTTGATTACGAATGACGCAACAAGGAATATTTGTATGAAAATAAATAACAGTAAATTTTAAATTATGAGTTTTATGATACGTGTAAAAGAAAGAAAAAAGTTAAGATTGCGATCCAGGGACTAGGATCCAGATGTAAAGATTTTAAGCATCCAAATATTTTAATACAACGATTGAATCGAGAAAAAGAAAAATTTATATGAGAATTTTGATAATTGATGATTTTAAAATCAATTATTGGATTAAAGAAGGAGATTAAAGATTTATTAACGGACCGAAATTTGGACGTAAGGAAAATAATGTTTCATAAATATGAAAATTAAGGTAATAAAGTGGGTCGAATTTCGGGGTCGTTACATATATTTTCTTCAGATTTCTTAATCTATGCATTATGCACTCACTAACCAACTCACTATTTGCTTGTCTGTGATCTCCCAACATTATGTCCGATGAACAGGTGTGGATATTATTGAATTCTCTCACCTTGAACATAGTGGTTTTCCGAAATTTTGACGCTCTCAACTTCCAACTGCACTTTTCATCCTGTAAGCATACTAGCACAAAGTCTCTACCACTTGCTATTTGAACCTTGTGTTGTCGTTGTTGCCTGATTGAATGTAGTCTTATTGCTTGTGTTAGGATTTTTTTGTCTTTGTAAGTTTGATGTACTTTTACTTCATATTCATTCGGATTTGATATGACATGATCATTTTGTCCTTCCGTGAATGCTTTGTCTTGTTGTTTATCTTTTTCTTGTTCAATAGCTTCGATGGCAAGCTGCTCAGCATATTGTGTTCCAATGTGGTAATCTTGTGTTGCCAGTGGTATAAAATCTGAATTCCAGTGCGTCGAGCTGATTGTCCTTACATTTTTTTCCACACTTCTCAAGTTTTGTAAGATTGTATTGCCTTCATTGTTGTATATCTCCTCTATAATTAGTGGATACTTGTCTTGTTCATCTGATTTTCTACTCACTTCCATATAGAATCTGAAGGTTGCTTCATTTGAGATACTGATTGGGGGAATGTCGGATTTCATCTGAAGTTTGAATGACAAATTTGTTGTGTTGGTGTCTACCATTATTGAACTGCATATCAAGTTCTTCATTTCTAAAAATGAACAAGTTGATGGGACTATTAGGCTGGTAACTTCAAAATTGTTGTATTGGTTACTGTCAGACCACGTTCTGTTGAAATAAAGTACAACTGGAATCATCTCGATCGTCTGGTAACTGCGTTAATTTAAAAAATACACTAACGTTAATGGTAACCAAACCAGTAAATTATAGTAACCAAAATAAAGCTAATTGGTAACCATAAATATGAAACACACTTTTGAATTCAGCTTATATTCAGAACAGTGTGTATAATGACATGGAGACCATTTAAATACATAACTAGTAAACATAAGTAACCAATTTTTTATACAACAGTTACCAAAATAAATTCCAGTTGTACTTTAACATAAATATGAAACAAATTTTTAACATTTAGCTTATAATCAAATATGAATGGTAACCATACTAAATGTGAATGGTAACCATACTAAAGTACACAGCAACCAACATATATAAAACCGGTAACCAACAAATTGAAACTAATCTGTGTTCCTCAATAATCAAATCAATGTATATCATGAACTAGGGACTATTTAAATGCTTAACAAGTAAAACTAAATAGCCTATTAATTATACGTCAGTAATCAAATAATATCTATATATAAATATGAAAAAGTCATTCATTATTAACAAACACATGGCTAATTGGTGACCATGTAAATACTCGATAGCAACCAATACCATTTAGTAATATTGCTAATTGGTAACCAACTTAATACTATGTAGTAACCAAAATATAGTTAACTGGTAACCAAAATATAATGTTACTGGTAACCTAATCAAATCTATATAGTAACAAACATATTCATTTTTGTTAACCATAAATATCCAAATAGTCAATTCCCGGCGTGTCATAATATGGGGAACATTAAAATATTTAATTAGTAACCTTAAGTATCCAAATACTTATTTTCAAGTAACTAAAATATATATAATTGGTAACCATTCTTATAAATCACATTTTTTGCATCCAGATCTTAACCAACTCATTGCGTTTCATGATCTGGTTAACAATTAACAACTGAACAATTAAACTTACGTAACCAAACATTTATTTTAAGGTAACCAATTTAAAATTTTGTAATAACTTCGTATGAAAGTGAGTTAGTACTAGAAAAAAACATACCAAATTTTCATAATGCAAGTATACTCTTTACTCATCTGTAATTAATTAATAAATAACTACTCAACCTTCAAGCAACACTAAATTAAAAAAAAAAAACTAAAAATGAAACATACGGATTCGCTAATGCAGTACTTTAATTACTTGCGTTAAGTTGGGTGAAAACTGGAGAATTCTTGTTGGAGTCGTATTACACTAGCGTATTCTGTTGGTTAACAGAGTCGTATTACACTTGGTTAACAGAGTTCGAACGTTGCCAAAGAATTGAAAGATTTGTTTACCTTGATTTGTATTCGGCAATGGAGGAAATTGTATAATTTGACTGATTATCGGTAATGGAGGAATCCTGCTTTTTGAGAGAGTTGTCTAAGTCGATCGATTTGTTTGGATTTGAAAAAAATGGTAACTGCCTTGTAACCATATATATTTTTTCCTCTTTTTCAGGGCTTTGATGATGATATGTTTTGAAATTATTTTGTCTATATGACATTTTTTTTGAAATTATTTAATTTGTGCACTATTCTTGTAATTGTTTACTAAAAGTTGTATATAACTGTAAAGGACCCAATCAAAAATCAAGGGGAAAAGGGGGAGAGTAGCCGATTCTAGGAGCCCCACTTGGGGTTTTTCTTGTAGCTTTTTGGTTGCTTCAAGTTTACACAATGAACAAAGTTGCTCAATAACTCTCACTAACTCTTCACCAATCCTAGTCATTCCAAAATGTCATTCACCAAAATAGTAAATGTGATTAGAGCTTTAATTGACCAATGTTGGTTGATTAAGGGAGTTTAATGAGGTTTATAGGAGTTCTATAAATAAAGAAGAGCAATAGTCTTTTAAAGTTTGTTGCTTCATTTGTTTCTTCCATCAAGTATAGAAGTTGAGAGCATTTGAGAGTTAGCTAGAGAGAGCTCTTGAGAAGTTGAGAGCTTGTGAGCCTAGAGAGAAAATAGAGAGAGATTTCGGGTGCATCAAAGGAATGAGAAGGTGGAGAACTTAGCAAGTTTCATAACTAGGAGGAAAAGAGCTTTAAGATTAAGAAGGTTGAAAAGTTCTCTAACTCTTAATTTTATTTATGTTGTAGTATAATATTTTTCATATTTGTTGTGGGGAAATGTTTATGAAAAGAAACCATGGGGGTTTCTTTAACGCCCCGAAAATTCATGTACTTGTTATATATGACCTTGTGTGTTAATGTACAATCTTAATCTTATATCCACAAAATTCATTAATAAAATAATTGATAAGACTAATTTATTTTAAAACTATTACAAACTTCTTTATTCCCTGAATCGCAATTTTTACATAATTATTATAATACAAGATTATATATATATATGACTTGTAATGAATCCTTAGTGACTTGTAATAATACAAGTATCTAACACAACATCCTAACTCTTACAATTTTACAACATTGTTTACCCCCAAAAAGGTTTCATCAAAATATATCTCACTCCTATGAAAGTCAAATAAGTATTCATGTTCCTTAGTATTTATCGAAAATCTCGGATGTCTAGTTCTTAATTGAAAATGTTAAATTATAGCAAGAGTGAGTACGACGGCACAACAAGTTTAACAGTTTATCACATAACACAAAATTCTTGTATCATACATGCTTATCAATATCCATGTATGACATTTTATGCATGCAGATATATTAAAACATAATTCATTATTCATATTTTCATGCTTGTCATTTCACAAATTATACAGTTTAAAAAGAATAGTTAACTCAACTTATCATTTGAACAACAACCGATTATATCACATTATGGCATAAAAACATATTAAAATGTCTATAGATAAATGCATTTCACACATAATAATAGTTATCACATAGGAGCAAGTTCTGAAAAACTTGTCTGTACTGACATTTTACCATTACGCTATTACTTCGCATCCCTCAAATGACTTATACGGTATGTGAGATCAACAATAAACATTATCGATCAAAGTTTGACTTTAGTTCAATCTTATTTTATGACTCTATCTTTAAATTATCGTCTTTTGTGTTGCCTTTATAATATCGGTAGTCCACTTAGTTATTTTTATAACTCTTAACCCTTTTTGTGTCAATCATTCCACGCAATAGTTTATAATACTAGTTTTCCCTATTTAATGTATTAACTAATATCATTCCCATTTGCAAGATACTTTCCTAGTTTAAGTTGAAACTTCAAATTATTTTCAAGTCCGATTTATTACCATCTTGTTGGTTAATTAGTACATCATAAGACTACATAACATCATTATATCATGAAATTGCATCATCGTTAAAAGTACAACATAAATTTTCTTCCAAGTTGATTTTATACTTTTTGGAATGTCCAAAAAGTGTTACGCATCAATTACATATTTAGACTCTACACGAAAAACTAAACAACATATCAAAAAATTATGTAATGCCCAAAAAATGAGTCGGCGAACCAAAATGGTTTGGCATGTCCAAAACAACCTACACACTACCCAGGACAGTCTGCACATTGCCCAGATTCTGCAAAAAAAAATTTGGAAGTTAGCATTTTGTATTTTCGAGCTAGTTTTGTAAATTTTTGTCTCGTTCGTTATAATAGGATCAAATCCATTTTTGAATATGTTCTACTTCATATTATGTAGTATTTTAAAAAAATATAATATGTAGGAAAAGGGTTTGGAAAGACTCGAAAACATACTACGTAGTACTTTTAAAAAATATAATATGTAAGAAAAGGGTTTGGAAAGACCCGAAAACAGTAGTGTGAAACAGCTTATTCAACACGATTTTCAGACTTGACATTTTTTTTTCTGTTCTATAGAATTTTACAGTTTCTGATTTTCATATCTGCTTTGATAAATTTTAACTTTATGTCTTTAAGTTGTTTTGACCTAATTCTTGGACATGGATTTAGACCTTACTACGTGGTATTTATTAAAATTTTGAGTTGCTCAAAATCAATTTAGTAAGACATGAAAACAGTAGCCTGAAACAACATGTTTAATGCAAATTTTCACATACTTGGTTGTTTTGGTTTTAAAAATTTCCACCAATCATTTTGACTTCTTTTCCAACCGTACCACCTATAATCTGATTAAAACTAAATGACATGCTTCATTTGACACATGAGTCATGAAAATAAGCAACAAGTAATCATTTTGTTCAAAATCACCTTCTTGAAAAGCTAAGGTTTAGTTTAATAAACCTTAGATTCCTTCTTGGTTTTAAACCAGTTTTTAGATTGAAAATAACTTACATATACATGCACTCTTGGATTACCATGAGCTTAGGCACTTAAAATCCAAAGTTTAGAATTCTACACTCTCACAGAACTTTAATCAAACACCTTATATACAATATCAATTTAGCTTAGGTTTTGGTCTTTGAATGGTTCACTATACCAACAAAAATTCTAATAATGCATATCCACCAATACAATTGTTCATCCTTGTACATCGGATCCACCATGATCCATAATCATACCAATCCTCCCACAACAAGATTAAAATTAACCATTCTATGAATATATGCATAATGGTAGTACAATATTTAACTAAAGTTTAATGTAGGAACCTATGATCATTATAATACTTAGCTTGATGATAGGTTCTATTTGATCCTTGTTTTCCTTAAAAAAAAATGTATTGGAGTTCCTTTCCTTTCTTCTTCTAGTCGGATCCCCCTTTCTCTCTCAATAACTTTCTTTTTAGTTTAACTTAGACAAGAGTTTTTGGAAGGCTCTCATCAAATAACTTAGCATATAAGAACTGGTGTATTAAAATCAATACACCTTCCCTGCCTGCCGACCATTTTTCATTTCCTCTCTATAAGGTCACTTGTCCCCACTTTCACCGTTGGTAATGTAATGAAACAAATATGTTTTGATAGAGTGATAGGGTTAGCAACAGGTGATGTAACTTCACTCATTCCCTTGCTCTCTAGACACCTAGTCTGGCTTCTGAAATGACCCCTAAATGACCTACCTTATCCCTCCTTATTTGCCTAAAAGGGGCTACCAACTGCACACTCAACTGCCCCCCCCCCTCCCTGGGCAGTCCAACAATCCCTTCACCTTGCTCACTTGGTGATAACTTAGTTCTCCAATTGCCTCTAACCGAACAATCCACGTGTGACTAAGTTAATGTCCATTTGTTACATAAAGGTGAAAACAACAATCATAACCTCCCTTACACTTTGAGCTGCCGAATTTGACTACTTCCAACTGTCCATTTGGTTTTTTTTCTAAAATTTTGGTTGGGCTTAATATAATTACCAGCATTGGTCATCATAATTTCTTAGTCATTGGTTTGATTTAAAACCAACAACTTGAGCCATTAAAACACCCCTCTGTTGACGTAAGAATCTTTCTCCCATCGAAATCACCCAACAATAAGCTTCCTTTACTGAAAAGAACCTGTTAACACCCCATAAATTAGGTCACGACTTGGGCCATCCGGGGATACTCCGGTGTAAGAGTAAGTACAGATGATGAACATCACAATGAAGAGCCAAATAATGCTGGAATAGATGATATTTGATATCTCGGTTTGTATGTAAAAGAACATTACGTGGTTCACTTTTTGATATTTTATGTATATACACTTACTTCCACCACCTAGAGTCCCATCAAATTTTTCAGTAGGAAAATAATATCTTCTCCAACTAACCGAAATTTTCTCAAAGAGAATGATACTTGAACAAGCCTATCATAGTATGTAAAAAGAGTTCAACTCAACTCCAAATATAAATTAATCCCTGGACCATATTAAAATATGGGGTCTAATAAATTAGGTTCCAATATTGCCCCCTACTCATCTGTTTTTACACTTCAAAATAGGAGAGTATTTCAATTACCAACAAATCAGCACGTTGCCAAATAAACTGTCCACTACAATGAAACCGCCCCATGCATCACGTCAGCGCCCACGCGCTTCTCAACAAATTGGGGTCAAACCTTCCACCAACTTCTTTTTCTAATTGTTCACCATGAACAATGCCCAAATCCCCAGGTTTCGATACCTGAGCAAGATCCCTAGTCATCGAGCTTGGATGCAACCCCTATTAACCAATAAAGGGTGGCGCGCCCAATAGTTCTACCTTTATAGTTCCGAGGTAGACCTACTCCAAAGCTGGAACGAGCCACAAAAACTCAACCTAGGTTACGAGCACCTATCCATCGAGCGACAAAGGAGTTCGTCAAATTCTTCAAAAAGATACCATCTACACTATGTAGTTTGAGCCTCTTGTCTAACGAGGATTAGCTATTCAAGCAGGGATGTAAGTCTCTGACCTCTATTTAACTTCTGTTACATTATTGATACAGACCCTTCTAACTTCTTATTTTTCACTATTTTCTTTAGTGGTAATAACCAGACCAGATAGCCAAGCACCTACTCCCTTTTCACTAAAGAATTCAACGTGGAGGTGCCCCCCCAATCCTAACACCGATCCACCAATCTCAGTTCAACCTATTCAATCCATCCCTACTTAGACAACCCCCCGCACAAAGAAGGTCACTCACAAATTAACAAAAGAAATTCGAGCTGCCCGAGCCCAACAAACTGAAACATCTACTCGATCTGCCACTGACTCATCTGAAGCACAACAATAACCACAGCCCGAGGATGTCCAAACCTAAAAAAGAGACATTTCCCAACTGACCAAGGCAGACAAACTAAACATCATTACAAACGTCAGCGACTCACAAAGACACTCAACAAAACTCCTGTTCAAACCTCCATAATCTCACCTCAACCACAAGCATCAAAACAAATAACCATCACCCCCACTCAACCGAAGCCAATAGAACAGACAACAACTGCTCCTACTCAAACCTCGATTAACACAGTCGAGCCCCAACCGACCTCTCCTCCTAAAATAATAACCATCAATATTCCCTTAACACACATTGCTCCTGAAACATCAGCCTGAGCTGACCTTCAGCCTTCCAACTCCCACTACAATCCCTTCACCAACTCAGAATTAGAGAAAAAAATTCACAACATCTAGCTTCTGGCCTTCCGACCAAGACCTCACTATATCAACTCAATACTTCAAAGCTTCCAATTTTCCCATGGATGACACCACCTTCAACAAACTATCAAACGAAGACATGGTCCTAGGATCCATGATTCATCGAGGCCGAGTAAGCCCCTAAAGTTACCTCATATTTATTCTTCTTGGTTGATGTAATCACACTTCTATCTCACTTGCATACAATCCATCTTTGTAGTTCCTGGCCATGTACAGTCGAATTCTAAAAAGAAAGGACAGGAGCTTGATCCAACCCTCCCATCGCTAAATTAAAGAATGAGCTGAAGAACAAGCAAAGATACAAGATACTTCTTGAACGGCAGTATACCTATCAGAAAGAACACAAGCAGACCCTGATCAGAGACCGTGTTCAACTTCAGAAGGAGGTAAACGAGTTAAAAGCAAAAAACCAAACACTTTTTTCTTCCAACCAAAATAACCCCGAGCTAGTCCAACTTAGACAACAACTAGCCGAGCTTACAACCACAAACACTCAACTATCCAAAGACCTTCAACAACTTCAACATCAAAACTGAACCCTTGAAGAGAAGAATGAAGAACACTCGGTCGACCTCTGCAAACTACATGAAGCTCATGCTGTCACGTAAGACTCCCTTCAATAGTTCACCAAAGCCAATCGAGCATTCTACGCCTAACTCGAACAACAAGCCGAGCTCCCTAAACAGAATAAGGACCTTCGTCAACAACTTTTAGACGCCCATCGCCAAATTAACACTCTCAAACAAACCCTCCAAATGGACTAAACCGAGCACACCAAAAGAGAATAACAACATCATAACAAACTCACTCAACTATGCCAACAAAACGTCCAATTTCAACAAGAACCCCAATAAAGGAATGACCTATATGCCTAACTCAACGAGGTCAACAAAAAAGGTTTTGCTGAGTGTAAAGAGCTTCAACGATACACCGAGGCCCTCAAAAAAGCATATACTGACCTCTAAACCCAAACTAAAGAATTTGCCATAACCCAAAAGTAGATCATTTCTGAATACTGAGCTTCTCCAGAGCTAACAGAAGAGATAGCCCTGGAATTTGGCAAGGGCTACCGAGTTGCACTCTTGAAGATTCAAGCAGCCGGTACAGACCTAAAAATTGTAGGCTTCTCTAATGATGACCTGCTCTGACTCGAAGATGTCCCTTCTGACGAACCAGACACCGAAACAGATGATAACCCTCTAATTGACTCTCTGAACCCCAAACTACTCTGTAAATTTACCTTACCTTTTTCTTTGCATAGTTTATAAGTAGGAATTTTATATGTAAATAATTTAAACAAATCAATGAATAAAATATATTCTCCCTTCATTATGCTTCATTTAAATTGGCACAACCGTATAATTCAACATTTTCTTTGAACAGTTATAATATATATTTTAGGAATTTTATATGTAATCATCCAAACAAGTCAATAAATAGAATAGTCTCTTTTTTCATTAAAACTTTTTAAAAATCGTTACAACTGAATAATCATTCTTACTATATTATATGACTGTTAAGATAGAAAGGCAACAAAGAGTTTTCATTTCTGATAATACATTCTCAACAGACCAGTATGCCGAGTATTTTTCAACTCGACCCCATCCATATTTCTAAGCCGATAAGTCCTTTCCTTTACTATTTCAATAACTTTGTAGGGGCCCTCCCAATTAGGCATTAACTTGCCCATACTCTGTGGAGTTGAGGCCTCAGCCTCCTAAGCACAAGATCTCTTACCTCAAACCTTCTTATTCGATCCCTTCGATTGTAATACTTAGTCGTCCTCTGCTGATAAGTTGTCAATCTCAAAACTGCAGCATCTCGAACTTCGTCTAACAAATTCAAGTTAAGTCGAAGTCCTTTATTATATAACTCCCAAAAATCAAACACTCTGAACGAGGTAGACCCGATCTTAACCAGAATTAATGCATCAGTACCGTATGCCAACTTGAAAGGTGAATCCCCTATAGTCGTCCGGGGAGTTGTCCGGTAAGCCCATAAGAGACTTTGTAACTCATCCGGCCACTTACCCTTAACATCATCTAGTCTCCTCTTAATTTCATTGAGCAAAGTTTGATTAGTAACCTCGAATTGGCCCTTGGATTATGGATGTGCGATCGAAGCTCTTCGATGTTGAACCCCCAAGTCGGATAAGAACTGCTCAAACTTGGGCCCCACAAATTGTGAACCATTGTCCAAGACGATCACCATTGGAATGCCAAATTAAAATACAACCGAGTCCTTCAAAAACTTTAAACAATCCTCCTCGATAATATGACAAAGTGGTTTAGCCTCTACCCATTCGGTCATGTAATCAATAGCCACAACCACATACTGAGGCTGTCCTTTCGTTCTCAGTAGTGGCCCCAACAAGTTTATCCCCCAAATAGCAAACAGGATGGGAGATAACACTAACGACAACTTCTCTGGAGGCTGGTGCATAATCGAGCTATTAAGCTGACACTTCAGACATTTATGCACATACCCCTTAGCTTCTTGGAACATAGTCGACCAATAGTTCCCCTGCCGAACCAACTTGTATGCCAACGCCTTAGCCCCCATATGATCTCCACAAATCCCTTCATGAACCTCCCAGAGTGAATACGATGCCTCTGACGGAACTAAGCACTTTAACAATGGGGATGAATAAAATCTCTTGTACAAATCTCCATCAATTAAACAAAAATACGTACAGAACTCCGATACTTAATCGTTTTTGCCATAACCATATCCGTTGGAAGCTTACCATCGACTAAGTAATCAATGTACGGAGTCATCCAATAGTTAGACCTCTCGATGCACAAAAGCTCATTTTGATTAATATTGGGCTCATTAAAAATCTCTAAATACACCGAACCTCCAAAGTCTTCCACTTGCGTAACAGCCAGCTTTGACAAAGTATCTGCAGTAGAATTTCCTTCTCTCTCAATCCCATTAAAAGCATAGGATTTAAATCTCTGTAATAACATCTATACCTCGGATAAGTATCTGGTCATCCTATCTCCCCAAGCTTTCTACTTTCCTTGAATTTGCTTCACTATCAATTGGGAATTACTGAAAATGAGCAGATGTCAGACTTTCAAACTTTTAGCCAGCCACAACCCTGCCAACACTGTCTCATACTCTGCTTCATTGTTGGTAGATCAAAACTTAAACAGGATAGCCTGCTGCACCTTAAACCCCACCAGACTAGTCAAGATAACCCTTGTTCCACTAGCCTCTGCATTAGCCGACCCATCAACATATAAAGTCTAAGAAAAAGCAGGTACCAACTGCCCCCAACTATAACATTGATCTCCTTAATCACTTGAACAGCCCCGTCCCCATCTGAAAAAGTACATTCAATCATAAAATTTGTCAAAGCTTGACCCTTGATGGTTATACAAGGACGATACTCCAAATTATACTGACTTCGCTCTACAGCCCATATCACCATCATTTTTTAGGCATCTGGCTTATTCAAAACTTTCTTCAATGGTTGATTTGTGTAGATAATGATAAGTCGGTCTTGAAAATAGTGTCTAAGCCTTTGGCTTGCTACCACTAAAGCATACGCATGCTTCTCCAAATTCTGATATCTAGTCTCTGCATCCTTCAACACATGGCTAACGTAATAAATTGAGTGTTGAATCCCTCCCTCCTTCCGAATCAGGACTGCACCCATAGCTAATAAACTGACCGCCAAATATAAGTAAAGTGGCTCTCTTGGCATAGGCTTTTGTAATATAGGGATCGACATTAAATACTTCTTTATTTCTTGGAAAGCATCTTCACACTCTGAGGTCCATTGGAAGGTCTTCTCATTCTTTGGCCCTTTCAATGTATCGATGAAGGGTAAATACCTTTCAGTCGACCTTAACATAAACCTTCACAACACTACAATCCGATCAGCAAGCTGTTGTACATCTTTAAAGCTTTGTGGTGACCTCATGTCCAATATCGCTTTGATTTTCTCTAGATTAGCCTCAATTCTTCGTTTACTCACCAAGTACCCCAAGAATTTCCCTAACCCAAGGCCGAAAGTACACTTCATAGGGTTGAGGCACATATTGTAATGTCGAACAGTTTAGAAGCATTCTTTCAGATTATAAAGATGATCACGCATCCTAAGATAGATCATATCATCCACATACACCTCCATGTTCCTTTCGATCTGCTTTTAAAAGACATTATTTATCATCCTCTAATATACAGCCCCAACATTTATCAGCCCAAACGTCATTTTATTATAAGCATGTAGACACCCAAATTTTGCACTTTTCCACTAACCCTGACAGGAGGGCAAAATTGTCATTTGACCCGACATGCGAAAAGGAAGGTGGACCCTAACGCAAAGCCACCCAAGCGATTTATGGTCAAAGCCGCCACAACGGACAACGAGCATCCGGTCACTTGAGGCAAGGCAAACAGTTGATCCAGAAAACTTGAGCTGACCACAAAAGACGACTAATGGCCACTCCGCTTACGATGTTCGTGGGTCTCGCTCCCCGGTGAGCGAGCGGCTGCCCAGCTCGCCGGTGAGCTGGCGGGGGTGGAAAGGGGGTAGCGCCCCCTGGAAGCCAAGCACAAAGAACGATTTGTGCCCGACAAAAAGGACTTTTGCGCGGCTAGAGGGCGGCACACGGCAGCCGAGGTTCGGCGCGGACGGCCATAGCAGGCAGCCGCAGATGGATCTGCGGCCAGCCGAAAATGCATCTGCGGCTGCCTGGTGAACCCTATAGATCGGCCATTTCCACCCGAAAGCAAAAGAAGAAGAAAAAAAAGAAGAAACAGACGCGAAGAGAGGAAGAAAAAGAAAGAAAATAGAGAGAGAGAGAGCGCGCGGGAGGAGAGAGAGAGTTCGGATCTTGGCTAGATTCAAGCAATAGATTCATTTTGTTGTGCTAATTAGTTTAGTGATCTTGTGGTGTAATCCGATTTGTGATATAAGAAGCTTGAACCGGCGTTTTGCAAGGTGAAAATGATGTTTGTTTGGGTTTTTATTGCTTGTATTGTTAGCGTAGCATTGTGATTGGTTTATTTGATATAGTTGTTGTTGTAATGGTGATGATCCGTGGATTAGGTGTCGTTAGCGAGGGTTCCATCGGAACGTAATTCCTCCTAACGCCCCGATGACGTCCGTACGGTGATTTTTCGTTCGTTATGGTAATGAGTAATGCGTAGTGTTGAGTTAGTTATATTTGGGTTATGTAATGTGATAGCAAATGTCTAAATCTTGTTAGATTTGGTTTAGTATTGGTTGGGCTGTGATTGGATGATTGTGAGCCTAGGGAGAAGATCCTAGTGATCGAATCCCGATGATGGACGTTTTGGTATATGTAATCGTGGCATAGGGTCCATGGCGGTGTATTTGTAATATCAGGCCTTAACGCGATATCAATCGTGATCGGGTTAAGGCCCCGTAATAATAATAAAGTATGTGATTGTGGGTGTTTGGGGTCGTCTGGATGGCTCACATGCCCATGGATAGCCCCGACACGTTGTGAGTGCTTGTTTTAATTTACGACATAAAAATGGTTTTCCAAAATAAGGCAAACGATGAAGATTTTATAAAAGTGATCAAATTAGGATATTAGATGCACGAGGTTAAAAAAATTAAGAGTTTTGACGAACTTTGATTCCGGTTTGATGAAAAGGCTCCAATGGATTTTGAAATATCATACAAAATGATTTCGTAAATATGAATAAACGTTTTCATTAAACTTTGTGCATAGGGTGAAAAAGTTCTAGAAGTTGCCTTTATTTTATTCGATTTATTATTAGAGGGCAATGTATAGTCTTGATACCTATTTGACAAAAGTTTAAAAACTCTGTTTTCTATAAACGACATCTAATAAAACCCTCATCGCTTTAAAAAGTAAAATCAATCTTTATTATGAAACAAAGTCTCGTCATTTGGGTCAAAAGATGTATAAAACGCTTTCCAGATAAACACATTTGCCATATAAAATAAAAGCAAACTTTTTATGCAAAACTCACCACAAACCTCCATTTAGGCACACACACACACACGCAACTCACACATTTTTAGGATTTTAAAAAGGATAGGAAAACATCGAGATTGCGGTAACCATGTTTCACGGAAGTCGGGGGGTGCCTAACACCTTCCCCTCGCTTAAGCAAGCCCCCGAACTCTATGAATCTCGGTTTGCGGACCAATTAAATCGGAGTCATATATGAGCCAGCGATTGCGAAAACAAAATTCGGATGAGTTGGTACATCCATTTTAAATATACCAACTGGCGACTCTGGTCAATTGGCTCATAAAGAAACCGATCTTTCAAAACCCGTCGACATTAAGCCGACCCTTTTCAAAATCACATTTAATTCAAAAGGCTAAAATTGGAAAGGGCATTTAATATTAAAAATACGAAACGACGAAAATCCCGACGTCGACAAAGCATATAAAGCTTTATGGGTAATAAACGTTGTCTTTGGAATGTCTTCCTTTGACATAAAAATTTGGTGATATCCCGAAAAAGCATCCAAGAAATTCAAAACTGCATTTCCCGAGGTTGCATCAATAAGTTGTTCAATATGCGAAAGTGGATAAAAGTCTTTAGGGCATGCCTTATTCAAATTTGTGTGATCTATGCAAACCCTTCACTTCCCATTTTGCTTTTAAACCAACACCACATTGGCCAACCACTCCGGATACTCAAACTCTTTAATTACCCCGGCATTCAAGAGCTTACTGAGCTCTCCATCTATTATTTTTTGGCGCTCTAATGCAAATACCCTCCGTTTTTGGTGAATTGACTTCTTGCTAGGATCAACAGATAATCTATGAATAGCCACTTCCTCAGCTACCCTTGGCATATCCCGACGTGTCCAAAAAAAAATACCACCATATGTTTGTAACAATTGTATCAAACCAGACTTGACTGCACTGAGTAACTAAACCCCTATCTTTATTAACTTTAAAGTATTGTTGGATACCAACTCCACTTCCTTGGTCTCCTCAGCTAGCAATGTCAATGGCTCGATAACCTCCTCAACATATGGCTCTATATCAACAGTCATAGTCTGTCTTTGCCTACTGACCTTAACTATAGATGACGTCACATCATGACGGTAACACCTATAAGTTCTATAAATATCCTCCTTCACCTCATTGACTCCCTCTGACGACAAAAACTTAATCTTAAAGTGTGAAATAGACCTAACAAGATTTAAAACAGATAAAGTTGTTTGACCTAAAATAGCATTATAGGCCGAATCAACCTGAACAATAAAAAACTTCACTTGTAGCATAATTTATCGAAGGACAGTTCCAAACACCATTGGAAGCTCCAAGGTTCCGATCGCAGGTACAATTTCATTGCCAAATTCATACAAAGCTGACCACATACCCATTTCAAGCCTTACACCCTGAAAGTCCATCCTTTGATAAAAATGGCTATAAAGTACATCTACTGATGACCTATTATCGATTATGATCATCTTCATGTCTATTGGACCGACCTGTGCAGTGATAACCAAATCTCCTTCATGTGGCTCAACTGCATCAAATTGATAATCTTCACTCGAGAATAAGATCACTGTGCTGAGAAAAGGCCGCTCTATTTTAGGTGACTGATTCGACAAAGCCAAGATTACATCGGGAGAGGATCAACATCTTTTACCAGTCTGCCTCTACACCGACCCACTTATGATAACATCCACAACTCTTCGAGGTTGATTCCCCTGCTTTGCCCTTTTTTCCACAACAGGTCTTGCATTAGGGGTCTTCCCTTCCCTTCCTGCCACATACTGAGTCAATTCACCTCTCTAAACTCTCAACTCGATCATGACCTTTAGCCCAGCACATGTCTCCGTCTTATGTCCAGCTTAGCGGTGATACTGACAATATAAATTTGATCCAGCTTTTCTCAATCCTAACGGTCTTAGTACAACTGTCGATTCATTCCTTATAGCCTCCAACACTTTAACCCGATCAACATTTAGATGAGTGTAAGACTTACTCTCCGTCTGAGGTTGAAAATGTGGTTTGGTCATAGCTTTATCCTCCTTTCAGACCCATTTTATCAAAGATATTAGCCCTACTATCTCCACCCCTACTCCCATTATAAGGTTTATCATTCCCTTTATTATTCGGCATCAAACTATCCATAACATCTTCGATCGCAATAAACTTTTCAACTCGTTCATACGCGTCTAGGAGGTCCTTCGGTGGATTGAACATCACATCCTTCATCATCTTTCTATTCCGAGTGACATCCATCCCTGTATCAAAAAATCCCAATGCCTGTATCATGTTAAGGTCGATGATCATTCCTACCGCATCCCGAAACCTCTACACATACTGGCTCAATAACTCTCTGGGCTGTTGCTTGATCTGCATCAAAGACGCAATCAATTTGCCCCTCCTCTTGTTATTTCCAAATAGTTCATGAAAACGTTCACACAACTCTATCCACGAACGGATATAATTTGGAGATAATGACAACATCTACTGTTTAACTCCCAACCTCCGAGTGATTGTAGTATTTCATCACCCGCTCATATGAACTAGTATGATCAGATGGATCTCTTGAGCCGTCATAAATTTTCAGAGGTGGTAGCTTCTTCTTCGGGTCGGCTTTCTCCTGATAAATAGCTGTCGAGAATGGGGACTTGGGATCCAAAGGCATGGGCCTAGACACCTCCAACTCAGACCTTGTTGTTGGTCTTGTCTTGTCTTTGCTGCTGCCAATCATCTTTCTAACTTTGATATTCTTTCACTGACCAGGTCAGGAATAGGCACATAAGGAACTATATGTTGCTCTTCTCAACCCAGTTCCGTCCTTGTACCATCATGACCCATTCTTTCATCTAGAGATTGAGCCCTTCCTCGGGAGTGATGGCTCAGAGAATCGGGTTGTCTCTTTCCTTCCGATAGACCCTGACCACCTCGGTCAAGTTGCCTTATATGACCCTGAGACTGGTATGGACTTTCTGTATTATCCTAACCAACCCGTCCAAGATGCCTCATATGATCCCGAAACTGGTATTGATCATTAAATTCTAATCTCCTTGTCCATTTTTGCTCCAACAGAGGGCGACTCTAAGGGGTATCCGTTCGCTCTCCTCCATCAATAGTAGTTGACAGACCCTCATTTCCACGTAGCTCCAATAGGTGGGCATGCCACTCTTGGTGCTCACATTGCAGTTCCTCTAGCTCTATTTATGTCTTTCTAATCTTGTGTCGTCTATCTTTATCTTCATAATCGTATTGCAAAACTCTTCACGAGGGTGTCACCCTATCTTCTAAATCACCCCTTCGTAAATTAGAATCCAACGTAAGTGATGGTGAAAACAAACGCCTCCGACAGGTGCTGAATGAGCATACACCGGTGCATGCCTCGACTGGCTAGGCCCCAACCTATCCCTCATTGAGCTTCTACCATGCTGCATGCGTGGTTCAATGGAGGATCCTTGATGATCCCTACTTGAACTTTTTCCTTCCACAATAAAAACAACCGTCAAACTGAACGAAATCGGTGATTTGTATATCAAATATCATGGTCCTCGTTCTAGCGCCAATGTTGACGTACAAATCTTTCTCTCGTCGGAATCACCCAACAACAAGCTTCCTACACTCGAAAGAACCCGTTAACACCTCATAGATCAGGTCGCAACTTGGGTCGTCCGGGGATGCTCTGGTATAAGAGTAAGTTTAGGTGATAAACGTCACAATGAAGAGCCAAATAATGCTGGAATGGATGATATTTGATAGCTCAGTTTGCATGTAAAAGAACATTGCCTTGTTCACTTGTCGATGCTTTATGTATATACTCTTACTTCCACCGCCTAGAGTCTGATCAACTTTATCAAGTAGGAAAATAATATCTTCTCTCACTAACCCAAACTGTCTCAAAGAGAAGGATATTTAAATGGGCGCAATCTAGGCCTATCATAATGTGTAAAAAGAAGTCCAACCCAATTTCAAATATAAATTAATTCATGACCCATATTAAAATATAGGGTCCAATAAATTAGATGCCAACACCCTCCTTGTTGCTGCGGTAACTAAACCGTATACACACTTAGGCTACTGCAACACCTTACATATACATACATATATTTAGGCAGTATAACTGATTTGAGAACCCCATATGGTTGCTGAAATACATAACATATCCAATCCCCAAATTTCAACCTCCTTTGCTTAATATAGGCTGCTAAAACACATCATTTCCAACTGACTTCTTAAGCTACCAATTGCACCTACAAATTGCTCTATACTTGACCTATAAGGTCACATCTTGCTGTCAAATGTAGGCTGCTGAAATACTCCATCAATTGCACCATTTAAGCCATGTTTAGAAAATCGGACCGGTCATCGAACCGAAAAAGTTACCAGGTAGATGGGTCACTGGTCCAACCAGTGGTTAAACCGTTATTGAACCAGTGACGTCATAAATACATAAAAAAATATATTATTAATAATTAATAAAATTTTAAAATATCTAATTTTTTATAAGCTAAAATATAGTAAAATAATATTATAATATTATTAAAAATATTTTTGTAAAAAAAAAAATACTTGAAAACCGGGTCACCAGTTCAACTACCGGTTGAACCGGTGGTCAACCGATTTTTGACCGGGTCGTTGAATTTTCGATTTTTTGATCGAACCGGACTGAAAAGTCAACCAGTTCCGGTCGAACCGTGGTCCCACCGCCAGTCCGATCCGGTTTTCTCAACATTGATTTGAGCTGCTAAAAAGACCCAAACAGTCGCTTCTCTCCCTATTAAAACAGGCATCCCTCTTGCACAGTCCATAATGGACTTAACCAACAAAGTAACTAGTAACATTATCAATCATCTACACATGAGTTAGTTTAATCGCACTGCCTCCCCTACCTAACATATCAATTCCTCCCCAAATGCCGAAATGGTTGGAACAAATATGAAAGAATGTTAGGACACTTTCTATTTCCATTTGATTAATATTAAGATTAATTCTTTGGTTAGATTTACATTTTACCCTACACTTATTATAAGTAATCATGGTGCTTGCTTAATTAATTTGTTTTGTTATCATAAATAACATGATGTATCAATTCACCTAACCCTAACCCTTGTTAATTTATAACAAAGGACATTCTCAAATAAAATCATTAGTGGACATTATTTCATAATTTAATCAATTAAGTTAGATTACCTAATTAATTAAATTCTTGACTCACTATCATGACCCATATTCAAGTTATTTAATTAAGTGAACCAAATTAAAATCACAACCCATGTAATTAAATAAACAATTTACATGGCTTTTCTTTATATTCCATTTAACTTGATAAGTAAGTATCATTATATTTTTTAGACCTGACAAAATTGGCTCGAACTGGTTCATACAAATCGAGCTTTGGGCTTAATTTATTTAGTCCATGGGAACTTGGGCTATTTTAGTACGATATAATTTTAGCCCGGCCTGTAGACTTTTTTTTAAAAAAAACAAAAATCTAGTCTTGCCAAGAGTTGAACTCAAAATCTCGTTTTTACTAAACATATACTCTAATCAACTGAGTTACAAGAAGTTTTATTTTAAATGCATCTTAATAAATATATACTAATTACCTTTCCAGTTTCCATTGTATATCTCATTAGTCATTCCATGATCTCTTTTTCAATTTCCTGTTTTAAATATCCTATTTCTCCAAGGTTAAATTTGAAATCCCTTTTCATCTCTTTTGTCCCACTTTTCCTTCCCTCAAATCTCAATAATATTTCTTTAGATCTGTGAACTTCACAACTAATTCATCATAGTCTGGAAGCTATGGGTGAACATGGCTTAAGCGAGGCTCTAATTCATCTCTCCCCTCATGATTTTCAGCTACAACTTCTCGTTCAAAGCAAGGATTCTGTAAATCATGGCTTTTGGAAACTGATTTTTTTTGTTTCTGCAGATGGATCTCAACCCACTGAAGAAGAAGAGAAAGAAGATTGGTTAATTTTAATTTTATATTTTAATAATTAGCATTTTAATAATACAAGCATGCAGCTGTGAAGTTGACTTTTCTGAATTAATTGTGAGTTTGAGTTCCAAGTACTTTGTGCTGTGTTTTTTATTTCAGTATTATGATATCAGATCATGTTGTTGGTTGCCTTTTGTTTTAACATCTTTTGGCTTAATGTTTTATAGGGGGATCAAATCATGTGAAAACTAGCTTACTCTGAGTAATGCATGCATGAATTAACATTGTCCATTGAGCATTCATGGGTTTTGTTGCTTATTTTCGCTTCAAAATGTTCAAACCAAAAAAAAAATGGATTCTAAAAATGTCAAAAGTTTTAGTTTTTTTCCATCCAAAAAATGGGTCCTAGTTTTTTATGTTTGAGCGAAAAGTGCTTGTGCATTAATATGTTTTATCAATTGACAACTGTTGACATTTTTTTTTTTTTTTTTGTGTAATCGATTTCAATGTCTTTATTCCTAGGAGTTGATTTAATAACAGTAAAGCTCTTTAATTCAGACGAGTGCTATGGTCTTCACATGTATGCTTGTATTATTCTACAAGTCTACCACTATTAATTATTGCTACAGGTATGCTAGTGCATCAATGATTATTTCACCATAACATAAGGCAAGTTGCTTAAAAAAAAAACCCACAGGCTGGTTCGGCCCAGCTCAACCCGAGCCACGAGCTTAATATTTTCAGTTTAAGAAAAGTCGAGTCATTTTGACTCAGCCCAAATTTAGCCCGGCCCATTTGAGTCTAATATTTATATATGTGTATATTCATATATTAAATATATATTTTCCCCAAATATTATATCCCCCCCCACCCCCCCCCCCCCCCCCCCCCAACTAATTAATACCCTTCACACTAAATGCACCCCTTTTATTAATTAACCGCTTGGGTCATTAACAAATAATAAATAAATATTATTTCTTTAACACAAGAAGTAAACTTGTTACTTAATTAATTAAATATTTAGCTTAGCCCATGTATTTAATTAAATAGATTAACATACATGGCTTTCCTTATTATTCTTTAGAAATTTAGTAAATAAATATATATATTTATACATTTATTTTCCCCCTATATTGGCACAATTTAATTCAACATACTCATTTCTTTTCATTATAAATAAATAAATATTTTATTCAAAATACCCCCTATCATTCTTAGTTAGAGCATTTTATCATAAAAGTCTTTATTCACAATTATGTTATACCATAAAGTTCCTTTATAACATATAGATTAAATAATATATATAAAAAAAATTAAATCTACTTTTTACACATTTCTTTTGCCAAATAAGGTTTTAATATCTAACCTTTATTTAATCATTCAATATTTTCTTTAAAAAATATATTGCTAATATTCAGGATATTACATTCACTCATTCTTTTAAGAATTTTGTCTTTGAAATTACTGCATATTTATCTTCGTTCATTTTATTCCTCAAAACTAGGTTTTCAAATCAATCTTTATTTAATCACAAACAATTAAGTACTTTACTTGTAATGACATGGAATTTTGGCAATATTATAAATGTTGTAAATTAATAAATAATTAATTAAATTAAAATTTTAAAGTGTGACAAGTATTTTGGGACAAGTTATTTATGGATTATTTGATTATAGAATAAAATTCAAGTTTAATGAAATAATTTTGGATCAAAAAAGACTTAAAATGGATAAGAAATAAACAAGTTATGATCTAAAATGAATAAATTGTCTAGGATTTTTGGTTAAAGACCATGCTACCTTTGACAACTTAAAGAATGACCATGGTATCCTAGGATGGTTTAATGACCAAAATACCCTTAACCACTTAAAGAATGACCCTGGTGTCCTAGCTTGGTTTAATGTCTAATATGTCGTTACTTAGCAATGTAAAATGTCATGAATAACACTAACCATGCATGAGTTAAGCTAACCAAGGTGTAGTTAGTTGCTAGGAAAATATATACAACTTATATATGTATGTATAAAAATGGATATAAGTGCATAAAAATTAAATATCTTAAACAAAGTAATAATCAATAAAATGTCAAAATTCAGACTAAGCAAAAATTTATCATTTTTTCAAGAGTTATTAAAATAAAAATCAAAATTTTATCATTGGCTAAAAATTAAAATTCAATTAACTCATTGCTCAAGTGACATATCCTAAAAATAAAAGAAAAAACTACCCCATTTTCGTAGGAAACACGGTTACACTTAGCACGTGCAACAAGCCTTTAAACCCCAAGGTTACCCCAAGTGGACGAGTTTTGTCTCGTGAGGGTTTGTAGTGAATTTACCCACAAAATTCTAAAATTAAATTTCTAAAATTGACCTAAAACTAAAATAATTTTTTTTAAAAAAATAAATAAATAAATAAATAAAACAAAAATTTCCTAAAAATAAAACAAATATCCTAAATCCCTTCCCCCACACTTAAAATTTACATTGTCCCCAATGTAAACTATAATGCAAAGAAATAGGCACAAATAACTATAAAAAGAAAAAGGAAAAAGAAATGCAAATCTGATTTCTTGGGTTGCCTCCCAAGCAGCGCCTTTGTTTACTGTCATTGGCTCGACAACAGGCCAAACCACTACGTCACTCCAATTTCATGTATGTTGCGTACTCCATCCATCACAATATTCCTCATAGGTAGATTACATCTCGTCTTTGCATGGTATGATTGTTCCGGAATGAAATCCTGCAAAATAAAAGGTAAATATTTATTTTGAGTAACAGGTAATGGAATGAAAAGTTCTGCAAATTTATTTAAAATCAATGGCAAAGAATTTAAGGAATCTATAGCCCTCTTCAAATCTTGTTTCGGCTCAATTTCTTCTTCTTCTTTTGTCAATCCCAAGCTATGCGTAATGGCCTCTTCCAGATTTTTCTTTGCATTGTCTATCGTTTCTGGAGTTCCCTCATCTTTACCACTGCTCAACACAATTTTATTGTCATCTTCCTCATAATCCATCATTGTGTGAGATGGTAATTCTTCAACACTTTGTACCTCCAATTGACTGACTGCAATTTTCAGTTGTTCCACTTGAATACTTATACGTTGAATATTCTCATTTGTTTCCTGTTGAAATTGCAAAGCATCAGTCATAAAATATTTAAACATATTTTCTGAAGACAAATTAGAGCTAGAAGATTGGTCCTGTTCTTGATCGTTGGGATATGTTTGATTGAACTTTTGGTAATCTGACCAATGTTGACTTGCAGGTTGGTGCACTTGTGGATTCTCATAGCTGAAATTTGGACGATCCCGCCATTCTGAGTAGTACGTATAGTTCCCTTGCGGTCCAAGAAAACCATATGCATCATTTACTTGTCCATAGGACTCCTCTCGAAGCATTGGACACAACTCTCTTGGATGTCCTACTATGGAACAAATCCTACAAGCCTTCATTGGTTGTCCTCTACCTGCAGCCCAAGCATAGATAACAGAAGTTAGGTCATCAACTTGTTGTTGAAGAGAAGAAATTTTTACCGCATTAAAATAATCATCGTTTTGGTTCCAAGCCATGATTTTCTCCTTCACCTGTACACTCAATTAAACTATGAAAAAACAAAAATAAAATAAATAAATAAACTACAAAGAAAACAAAGAATAAATTAAAGCAAAACACTCCCCGGCAACGGCGCCAAAATTTGGGAAGCTGTCGCACGCACCCAAAAATAAAATCTTACTTTGAAAAATATTAATGTAGTAGTGAAAGTAAGAGTCGAACCCACAGAGAATGAATTGTTTTAATAAATCTAATATTTTCAAGAATATCTAATTAAATGGGGGGTTTAGAATTAATTATTAACTAATTAAAAGTCAAATAAACAAATAAAACTAAATAATAAATAAATATGAGAAAAATCAATTAAAACAACCTTCAGTTCCTTAGTTCAGTATTCCCTTCTTTTAATCAACAAATTAATCAAGTTATTATTATCTTTTCCTTCAATTGAAATTAATAATCCTAGATAACCGACAATCGCCAAGCTACCCGAAATCCTCCTTAAATTATAAATTTAATGCAGCAATCGCTCACAAAAGACCCTAACTATTATACAACCTAGAACTATCAGTCTAGATTTAATATAACAGTTGCATTAAAAATTAGAGAATTAGATTATTCCAAGTAACAATCTCAACATCGCGGACCATTTAACTTGCCATCTTGATAATCATAATAATATTCAAAAGTTTGTCCACAATTAAATATTATTAACTGCTACTTATGATCAGATAAAATATCGTTTGCTTAATATTAAATCTTAGTCTAGCATATGATAAATTATTGATTAACATAACAGGCCATTATCAAATTAATCAAGCAAATATCATAAAACAATTAAAACAGATTATCAAGAATAAATCTCATGCATGAAGGAATAAATAATAAAACTCAATTAAAACATTCATTAAAAATAAGGTTCAACATCCCTTTAGAACTGAAAATAAAAACTTAGCTAAACATAATAAAAATAATACCCACTAGTTGAAAAACTCTCTCCAAGAAATTAGGAGAAAGAACTCCTAAAAGCTTTCAATGAATAATGAGAGGTTGGCCATCTATTTATAGGCCTCTAACTTGTCCAAACCCTAATAGGATTTACAATTAAAAATAAAAGAAAAAGAAAAAGAATTATTATCCTAACCCTAGTTGGAATTAAAATCTAATTTGGAATCAAAAAGTAGCAAAAATCCAAAATAATCCCGAAAATCTGCAAAATCGCGTAGCCAAACAGCCCCTAACACTCAGCCGTTGACCGGTCAACGCGGAAGCGCGCGTAGTGACGTCATCGCCCAGGCCGCGCATTGCGCGGCCGCCTATCTGCTTCCAAACGACGTCGTTTCTGCTCTCGCGCGCGCTGCTTTGTCCTCTTCTCCGCGCATTGCGCGGTCGGTTTCCATTAATCGCTAAAACGGCGTCGTTTCAGTTCCCGGTGCTGATTTCCTACCGCGCGCATTGCGCAGCTGAACTTTAGCGAATTTACAATAATACCCCTCCGCCTCTTTTCTTCCTTAATTACGATAATGCCATCAGTGCCGGTTAATTACAGTTTTGCCATCAGACTTTTGCAAGATTTACAGATTTGCCCCCAAGCTTTATTTTTCCTATAAAATAAAATATAAAAATAGCTAGCTTAGTTCTCTTCATTCTTCATATCCAACCGTGAGCACAAGTGAGAGAGCAAAGAGAAGAAAAAAGCTAGAAACCCTAGAGAGAAAGCTTGAGAAATTTCAAGAAAGGTGATCTAGAGACTTGAAACTACCATCAAAGTAGAGCATCCATCTTTAAAAGACTTCCTAACTAAAAAAAGAAGAGCACAAAGAAGGTAGTAAAGTATTTTTGTTTAAAAACTTATCTCTTTATGTGTTTAAATTCAAGAACATGCATAGTCATGCATGTATCTATGGATATAAGTGTTGATTATGTGAGTTATGTGCTATATGATTGAAATATGAAGAAACCCTAAGCTTAAAAGTTGAACTACAAAGGTGGTGGACTATTTATGCTTGAATTTATGGTTAGGAATCATGATTTGTGAAAGATCATGTGTTATTTGTTAGATGTTTTGGTGAAAACCTAGTTGAAAGTGTTAAATATGTTTGATACATGTGAAAATTCATGCTAGATAGCATCATAAGATATTTAATGGTTTAAAAGCATGACTTGTGTAGAAAAATTACAATATTAGGCTATACTTTGCATGTAAACCAAATCATAATCCGTAAAATATTTTGGAAGGTGCATATAGAAGTGATATGGACTTACAAAGTTTCTAAATGAGCATATGTTAAATGTGGTATAGAGTTTAAAAACTTAAGGAATGTTTAAGGTTAAGTTTTGAAAAGTTGGCAAAATTCCACACAAGTGTGATTTTTGGCCATTTTGTGTAATTAAAGGTAAAAAGGAGTCAAATAACTAAGTTTTATGTAAATACACGTGTTCATGACAATTTGAAAGTCATTTGGTGTTTATGACGATTATTGTGCATTTTAAATGCTTAAAAACGTTTGTCGATACTTAAAATTGAGTTTTCAGAAAAGTATGATTATTTGAAGACTTTTAATGTTTTTAAAGGCCTAGACAAGTCATATATATGTTATATGTGTTAGATTGAGTGTTGGAATCAAGTTTTGTATAAAATGGCCAAAAATAGCATGTAAAGGAAAATGAGAACTTATATGTCAAAGTAAAGCATGTAAATACATATAACTAATGCATGGACCACATTATGATTGTGTAGGTTATAAACGGGATAATATAATAACTATAAGCGTAAACGAGGACAAATGCAAGTGTTCTTTTCGAACTCCCTTTTTATAGTTCCTTGAACAGTAAATTATGCCATGTAGTTATATAACTCATTTTGAAGTTCATTGTTATTGAACTATGTTTTCTGAGAAATGTCAATGCCAATCTTGTTTCGGGTAGACATATGTGATGATTCATGTTTATTCGGATATTTATTTTTCTGTCCTCCAATCCATATTGTTGTGCTACGAAATCTATGAAATGCTGTAACAGAACAACCCTGATAGAAAGCGAAACAAATGTAAAAGGAAATGTAAATTTATGGCGTGGTTGCGTCGCTAGATGTTTATGTTGTGCACAATGTAAAGGTACGATAGGCTGATCACCTAGAATACACATTTAAAAGGAAATATATTTTTATAACTGACTTGAACAGTATCAGTCTTTGTGATTATTATTGTTCTTAACATGTTTTTGGTCTTGTGACTGTACAACAAGCAAGTTCATGTTTTCAAATCATTCATGCAAAGTTTCATGTTATATTCTCATGTTCATTTCCAGAATTGTTAACGTCACAACCTTATTGAATCAGATTTAATTTCATTATTCAGAAATATCATGACATTATTTGTATATGTACTTACTGAGCTATTTTATGCTCATTCTTACTTAACATGATATTTCAGCTAAGCTCGAACAGGTCGAGGGGTCAGGAGCAGATAAAAGAAAAGGAAAGACTAGCAAGCAGTGAATGTTTAGCTATAGAGTCTTTGTAAATATAATATGTTGTAATAAAACAGATTGTATATTTTTTGTATTATTTAAAAGTTTGTAAACCTGGGATAGTTATGTAATATTGTAAATTAAGTAATTTTATTTAGAAATGAATGGATGTGATGACAGAGTAGAATAGTATCGTGAGCACCAAATCTATGGTTCGAGGGACCCGGATTTGGGGGCGTCACATTACTCTTTCCTTAGTTGAAGATATTTTTTTTTATTATCTTAGTCTATGATCACTTTCTCTATGAAGCTGACACTTTTACCCATTCTATTCCCATAACAATGAAATATCTTGTTGAGGGGTCATAAAGACCATGAACAAGTTAAGAACATTAACAATCTTATGGACTGCGAATATCCAAAGGTCATAAGACCATGAACATGTTAAGAACATTAACAGTCATAAAGATTGTCATATCCAAAGATCGTTAGACCATTAATTCGTTAAGAACATTAACAATCACCAAGACTGAAATATCCAATGGTCATCAGACCATTAATTCGTTAAGAACATTAACAATCATCAGAACTGAAATATCCATAAGTCATAAGACCATCAGTTTCACCTTATTAGGGTTGTTCACCTCATACTTAATACAAGATTTCACACCAACACTTTGGATTGGAAGAAAATTTGTAATCATCTTTCAAATTTGTTATATCTTGACAAAAGGGGTCTAGCCAAAACAAATGGCATATACACACATCATTAAACTATTCGTGCATTACGATCTTTAAAACTTTAGACAATTTTAATAACTGAAAATTATTTTTATGATTTTATGATACTGCACCGTTACGACAGTTCATTGAGGATTCCATCATTGATCATATTAACCCCGTTTTAAAGGTGCGTTGATCATTTATAAATACATTTTGATAAATTTTAAATTAAATTTTGTCTAGCCAACATAATTAGCATTGTAAGACCCCGAATTTTATGAAATACAAAATTTAATTTTTCTTCATATAGATATTTTTTTTTAAACAGTAAGTGGTTAAATCGATAAAGTTAAAAGTTAAGGATGTTATGTGCAAATTTTATTTTGTCGGACAATATTCGCTTTGTCGGGGAATATTCGTTTGGTCGGGGAATATTCGTGCCGTACGACGGCGCCGAAATAATAAATTATTGGTGGACCCCACATCGGAATATTTGTCGGATATAGAAAACGCCAGAAATAACCTTTTAAAATAAAAATAGTCAACGGAACTGTTAAAATACCGGTGATAAAAGAATAGTAGCATACGGTAGTTATTGGTATTTTCTGTAGCACTCGGTACTCTACAGTAACACACGGTATTGCATAGTGTCTCATATTATTGGTCTGATAATTGACACCGTAACTGTTACGCATCATTTCATCGATAATTGTCACTGCATAATATTTTATATTATCAATTCAATAATTGTTGTTACACAGTATTTTGCATTATTGATTTAATAATTGTCATTACACTGTATTTTATATCATTGAGTCAATAATTGTTGTTGCACTGTTTTTAAAATTATTGAACCTAATAATTGTTACAGTAACATATGCACAGTAATTCACATTATTGAATCAATAATTGTCATTACACAGTAACGTATGCTTTATTTTACATTATTGTTATCTCTATTATGATGTTATTTAAACAGTTGTATTTCATTAATTTATTGACTTGATATCTAAGAGCTAACTATACTGTATTTATAACAATTAGTCATAATAATTGAATTGATAAAGTTATTTGTTTATAATATAAAGTTAGGTGATTATTAGGTGATATGAAATGAATGGTGTAGATTAAAGTGTGAATTATTGTTGAATAATTGAATTGATTTGTTTATAATATAAAGTTAGGTGATTATTAGGTGATATGAAATGAATGGTGTAGATTAAAGTGTGAATTATTGTTGAATAATTAAATTGATTTGTTTATAATATAAAGTTAGGTGATTATTAGGTGATATGAAATGAATGGTGTAGATTAAAGATAATATAATATTTGAAATGGATGGTGTAGATTAAAAGATGATCTTTAAATGAATGGTTTAGATTAAATGAATGATAAGATTTTTGGCTATAAATAGAAGCCTTAACTTAAGGATTTTTCATAAACTTCCTTACTTGTTCTTTCTTTCTCTCTCTAAATACTTCTTGTGAAAGTTCTCTCTAAGTGTGCTTAAGTCATCTTGAGTATTTGTGAAGATCTATAAGTATACGTGTACTGTTCAAGTTAATCAACCTCATTTAAATCAATATCCAGTCACGTGTTGAGGTAAGGGATACCATCTTTTTCATCTTCCATTATTCAAACATACTATGGTAAGGGATTATCATTATTTGATTCTCGATAATAATATTGTTTCTTCCTTACTCATAAGACGTGCCTTTTATTTCCATATATTAAATTGTGGGAATAACCTTACGGAGCGGATTGCCGCCTGTTGGTGAATAACCTTTCGTATTCATTCATTATTAATCTCTGAGAATAACCTTACGGAGCGGATTGCCGCCTGTTTGGTGAATAACTCTTTGTACTCAAATTCTATTAAATTGTGGGAATAACCTTACGGAGCGGATTGCCGCCTGTTTGGTGAATAACTCTTTGTACTCAAATTCTATTAAATTGTGGGAATAACCTTACGGAGCGGATTGCCGCCTGTTGGTGAATAACCCTTTGTATTAATTTCCTTCACCTTTTGTTAATCAAACCTGCTACGGTAAGGGATATTATTTTCTTTCATACTCCTAAATCGAAATTATTATGGAACTATTGCTTCTATAATTCCTGAAAATATTATATGTTCCATAATAGTTGAACTTCATTATTTCAACTGAACCTTCCTATTTACGTGAACCTTTCTATTGAATTGTAACCGTTATTCTGAACTGTGGATCTTGAATTTCACTCCACATCATGTTGACAATTTGGACATTATTTGAATCTGTACAAAGTAAACTTCCGATACTTATTGTTATCCTATTTCTTCTGTTCATCATTTATATCATTCTATTCATCCAAAAATCAAGCTGTTGTGAATATCTGTGGCCGGGGGCACAGATGTGATATATTTGTTGAACAGATGATAGGTTAAAGGCGATATAATAGGTTAAAGGCGATACATCTGTTCGGTGTCTTTTATGGCACGTGGTGAATGTTCTCTTTGGCCCGTAGTGCAAAGATGAACTGTTGTTTGGTATGATTATGACCAAAGGCTGAATCTGGTATAATCAGGACCGTTGGTGCTATATTGAATATCTTTGGCCCGTAGTACAAAGATGAACTGTTGATGTGCATGATTATGATCAGGAACTGTGAATTTGTATTATCTTGACTAATGATATTTCAGATGATAAAAGTTGATGATGTTTTTCCTAAAAAGAGAACCGAGTGGACATTATAGTCTGCATTATTCTTCTAATAGATTACTCATTCCGCTGCTATTATTGATCTGAACGTTGTTTAAGAATTTAACTGCAGTTTTTGATATAAACCTTGTAGTCTATTGTATTCTATCAAGAACTCAACTGTTGAAGACTAATGATAATTTATTCGTCATTATCTTAGTCATGATATTCTTTACTGGCTATTTGAGCTCACCCTTTCTTTTGTTCCATTGTTTTTCAACAGGAGATGAAAACATAACAGGGTCTAGCCGGGGAATGGAGTGAGGGTCCGAGGAATAGTTATCATAGTTTCCACGTTTTGTAAAATAGTGTGGCAATAATAGTGAAGACTTAGTTGTGTATTATTATACACTGTATTGTTGTACGTTGTGCTTTGTTGTAATAATTTTGTTGTAGTCTTTTGACGACTCAAGTATGGGCTGTGTGGGCCCAGATTTGGGGGCGTCACAGTTGGCATCAGAGCTTAGGGATATGGTCTTTAATGGAGATCTGGGGTTAGAACTAGGAGGGGAGAGACGAATAGAATCAATCACTAGTGTGTCCTACCTAAATTAGATTTATTTTTTTATCTAATGAATCGATTTGAATGTAGGAACATGAAGAGATGAGTCAGTTTATTTGAACTAACATTTATTTTATGACCACAGTTAATTATGGCATCTGGAAATCAGGAGGTTAACTATGAAATTACCGAAACAAATGTAGCTGCAAAACAAGAGGCGACGAATAATCTTCTTACAAACTCAGAGTTGAATCATTTGCCTAAGGCAAAAATTATGCGTGTTCTATCCAGTAAGGATGAAGGTGAAAGCTCTGCTACAGTCGTTCCAGATCCATTCTTAGAAGCAATTAAAGGAAGTAACGAACTTGCGGAAATTATTGCCTTTAATTTACTCACTAATTGGGAGAGTGATATCACCTGGTTATGCTCTATAACAAAGGATCAGAATATATGGACTTTTCATATTAGTCTTTGGGATTTATGGTGTTCCAGCTATGATTTTCAAGATTATTTAAAAATGATGTTTCTATACTTTTGGGCGTTACAATTTAGAGGAATTCAGGTTAAGTTAGTCACTATCGTGGAAACTGCAGTCTATCGAAAATACTATTTTAATGAAAATCATTGGTACCTTACTACTGATGAAGTTGATGAACTCGAGAAACAGTTTGCTAGAAAATTATTCAGTGGTATTCCCATGGTTGAAATACGTGAAGATCCGAATGAAGTATTCGGGATTCGATTTGACGATAACAGTCAAGAAACCGAATGAGGTGATAACCGGTAAGCTATTCATAAATTCTCGTGAAGTCTATGCCATATTAGATACTGGCTCTATCCACTCCTTTATCTCACCTATATGTACTCAACGTTTAAATTTGACTATTGAAAACTTAAATCTTGTATTATCAGTTGAAACCTCATTGGGAGAAATACCTATTACATTTACTATCTATAAATCTTGCCTAAGTTCAAATCAACAACCTCACATTACCTGTTAACCTTATTTCTTTAGAGATGCATGAATTTGATGTGATTTTAGGAATTGATTGGTTGACTACCCATCATGCTAAAATTGATTGTTTTCATAAGATTATTAATTTTCATATTCCTAATCAACCTGTCATGCAAATTCAAGCAACTAAACCATTGAAATCTATAACTGTTATTTCTAGCCATAAAGCCATTCGTTTATTGAAAAACGAATGTCAAGCCTTTTTAGCTCATGTCACTGATTTGAACAAAAACACGTCAAACTTGAATGATATTCCCATTGTTAATGAGTTTCCTGACGTTTTTTTCTGAGGAACTTTCTGGCTTACCCCAAACCGTGAAATTGAATTCTGTATCGATCTTGAACCCGGCACTAAGCCCATTTTTAAAGTCCCACACCAAATGGCTCCCATAGAACACCAAGAGTTGAAAGTTTAATTACTAGATATCGGTATCATTCATTCTAGTACAAAACTTATATCGAGCGAGGAATGCGAGAAGAGTTTTCAAGAACTCAAGAGGAGACTTGTTTCAGCTCCTGTTCTGACCATACCATCAGGATCAGGAGAATTTGTTATCTACAGCGATGCTTCTGGCAAAGGTCTAGGCTATGTCCTTATGCAACATGGAAAGGTTATAGCCTATGCCTCTCGACAACTCAAAGATTATGAGAAAAATTATCCTACTCATGATCTAGAGTTGGCAGCAGTCGTTTTCGCGTTAAAGATCTGGAGACACTACTTGTACGGAGAAAAAGTGGATATCTATACGGATCATAAAAGTCTCAAGTATTTCTTCACCCAGAAGAAACTCAACATGCGACAACGACGTTGGCTTGAGCTGTTGAAGGATTATGACCACACAATCCAGTATCACCCGGGAAAGGCGAACGTTGTAGCTGACGCTTTGAGCAGAAAATCTTATGCAAGTACAAGTGCACTGCTGACAACACAAAAGTGTATTTTGTACGACTTGCAAAAGATGGAGATAGAGTTAAAGACACCAGGGACCCACTCGAAGATTGCTCACGTGCGAGTAGAACCAACTTTAATCGATAAAATTAAAGCTGCTCAAGCTACCGATCCGGAACTGATAAACATGATAAAGAAAGTACAAGAAGGTGCCATTCCCGAAGCAAGAATCGACGAGAAAGGAATACTTCGAGTCAACTCTCGACTCTGTGTTCATAACGATCCTGAATTAAAGCATAAAATCATGATGGAGGCACACAACACGCCGTTTGCAATCCACCCAGGAGGTACCAAGATGTATCGAGATCTTCGATATACATTTTGGTGGAACAATATGAAAAGAGAGATTGCGGAGTTTATCTCAAGGTGCCTAACTTGTCAACGTGTCAAGGCAGAGCATCAAGTTCCTAAAGGTCCATTACAATCACTTGAAGTTCCCGAATGGAAGTGGGAACACATCAATATGGACTTCGTGACAGGTCTTCCAAAAGTTTCTCAAGGCTTAGATGCAATTTGGGTGATCGTAGATAGATTGACCAAATCTGCTCATTTCTTGCCTATACGAGAAAACTTTTCACTTGAACGTCTTGCCGGTATGTACATAAATGAGATCGTGAGATTGCATGGCATGCCAGTTTCCATAGTTTCTGATCGAGATCCTAGATTCACTTCACGCTTTTGGACCAGTCTACAAAAAGCTATGGGCACTGAACTACGTTTTAGTTCTGCATATCATCCTCAAACGGACGGACAATCGGAAAGGACGATCCAGACCCTCGAAGATCTTTTGAGACTTTGTGTATTAGACTTCAAAGGAAGTTGGGATAAGTACTTGCCGTTGGTGGAATTTTCTTACAACAACAGTTACCAAGCAAGCATAGGCATGGCTCCATTCGAGGCATTGTATGGAAGGAAGTGTCGCTCTCCAATATGTTGGAATGAGGTAGGAGAAGCAAAATTGTTGGGACCCGAGTTGGTACGCTTGACGACCGAAAAGATCCAAATGATCCGACAACGAATACAGACCGCACAAGAACGACAAAAGAGTTATGCTGATCTTCATCGGAGAGACGAAAGTTTCAACGTCGAAGATCATGTATTATTACGTGTTTCTCCATGGAAAGGGGTTACGAGATTCGGAAAGAGAGGAAAGCTCAACCCTCGATTTATTGGCCCATTTGAAATCCTCGATCGAATAGGAACCGTAGCCTACAGACTAGCCCTACCACCAAGTATGTCTCGCATCCATAACGTTTTTCACATATCTATGTTACGTAAATATGTGAAGGACCCAAACCACGTCATTGAGTTAGAACCAGACGTTATAGCAGAGGATTTAACATACGAGGAGGTACCTGTTAAGATCCTGGATAAGAAGGAGCAGATCCTACGCTCAAAGGTTATACCTCAAGTTAAGGTTTTATGGAGAAACCAAGATACTGAGGAAATGACTTGGGAGCTAGAATCTGAGATGAAATCTAAGTATCCTTACCTCTTCGATATGTCAGGTACGTCAATTTCGGGGACGAAATTTCATAAGGAGGGGATGTTGTAAGACCCCGAATTTTATGAAATACAAAATTTAATTTTTCTTCATATAGATATTTTTTTTTTAACAGTAAGTGGTTAAATCGATAAAGTTAAAAGTTAAGGATGTTATGTGCAAATTTTATTTTGTCGGACAATATTCGCTTTGTCGGGGAATATTCGTTTGGTCGGGGAATATTCGTGCCGTACGACGGCGCCGAAATAATAAATTATTGGTGGACCCCACATCGGAATATTTGTCGGATATAGAAAACAACAGAAATAACCTTTTAAAATAAAAATAGTCAACGGAACTGTTAAAATACCGGTGATAAAAGAATAGTAGCATACGGTAGTTATTGGTATTTTCTGTAGCACTCGGTACTCTACAGTAACACACGGTATTGCATAGTGTCTCATATTATTGGTCTGATAATTGACACCGTAACTGTTACGCATCATTTCATCGATAATTGTCACTGCATAATATTTTATATTATCAATTCAATAATTGTTGTTACACAGTATTTTGCATTATTGATTTAATAATTGTCATTACACTGTATTTTATATCATTGAGTCAATAATTGTTGTTGCACTGTTTTTAAAATTATTGAACCTAATAATTGTTACAGTAACATATGCACAGTAATTCACATTATTGAATCAATAATTGTCATTACACAGTAACGTATGCTTTATTTTACATTATTGTTATCTCTATTATGATGTTATTTAAACAGTTGTATTTCATTAATTTATTGACTTGATATCTAAGAGCTAACTATACTGTATTTATAACAATTAGTCATAATAATTGAATTGATAAAGTTATTTGTTTATAATATAAAGTTAGGTGATTATTAGGTGATATGAAATGAATGGTGTAGATTAAAGTGTGAATTATTGTTGAATAATTGAATTGATTTGTTTATAATATAAAGTTAGGTGATTATTAGGTGATATGAAATGAATGGTGTAGATTAAAGTGTGAATTATTGTTGAATAATTAAATTGATTTGTTTATAATATAAAGTTAGGTGATTATTAGGTGATATGAAATGAATGGTGTAGATTAAAGATAATATAATATTTGAAATGGATGGTGTAGATTAAAAGATGATCTTTAAATGAATGGTTTAGATTAAATGAATGATAAGATTTTTGGCTATAAATAGAAGCCTTAACTTAAGGATTTTTCATAAACTTCCTTACTTGTTCTTTCTTTCTCTCTCTAAATACTTCTTGTGAAAGTTCTCTCTAAGTGTGCTTAAGTCATCTTGAGTATTTGTGAAGATCTATAAGTATACGTGTACTGTTCAAGTTAATCAACCTCATTTAAATCAATATCCAGTCACGTGTTGAGGTAAGGGATACCATCTTTTTCATCTTCCATTATTCAAACATACTATGGTAAGGGATTATCATTATTTGATTCTCGATAATAATATTGTTTCTTCCTTACTCATAAGACGTGCCTTTTATTTCCATATATTAAATTGTGGGAATAACCTTACGGAGCGGATTGCCGCCTGTTGGTGAATAACCTTTCGTATTCATTCATTATTAATCTCTGAGAATAACCTTACGGAGCGGATTGCCGCCTGTTTGGTGAATAACTCTTTGTACTCAAATTCTATTAAATTGTGGGAATAACCTTACGGAGCGGATTGCCGCCTGTTTGGTGAATAACTCTTTGTACTCAAATTCTATTAAATTGTGGGAATAACCTTACGGAGCGGATTGCCGCCTGTTGGTGAATAACCCTTTGTATTAATTTCCTTCACCTTTTGTTAATCAAACCTGCTACGGTAAGGGATATTATTTTCTTTCATACTCCTAAATCGAAATTATTATGGAACTATTGCTTCTATAATTCCTGAAAATATTATATGTTCCATAATAGTTGAACTTCATTATTTCAACTGAACCTTCCTATTTACGTGAACCTTTCTATTGAATTGTAACCGTTATTCTGAACTGTGGATCTTGAATTTCACTCCACATCATGTTGACAATTTGGACATTATTTGAATCTGTACAAAGTAAACTTCCGATACTTATTGTTATCCTATTTCTTCTGTTCATCATTTATATCATTCTATTCATCCAAAAATCAAGCTGTTGTGAATATCTGTGGCCGGGGGCACAGATGTGATATATTTGTTGAACAGATGATAGGTTAAAGGCGATATAATAGGTTAAAGGCGATACATCTGTTCGGTGTCTTTTATGGCACGTGGTGAATGTTCTCTTTGGCCCGTAGTGCAAAGATGAACTGTTGTTTGGTATGATTATGACCAAAGGCTGAATCTGGTATAATCAGGACCGTTGGTGCTATATTGAATATCTTTGGCCCGTAGTACAAAGATGAACTGTTGATGTGCATGATTATGATCAGGAACTGTGAATTTGTATTATCTTGACTAATGATATTTCAGATGATAAAAGTTGATGATGTTTTTCCTAAAAAGAGAACCGAGTGGACATTATAGTCTGCATTATTCTTCTAATAGATTACTCATTCCGCTGCTATTATTGATCTGAACGTTGTTTAAGAATTTAACTGCAGTTTTTGATATAAACCTTGTAGTCTATTGTATTCTATCAAGAACTCAACTGTTGAAGACTAATGATAATTTATTCGTCATTATCTTAGTCATGATATTCTTTACTGGCTATTTGAGCTCACCCTTTCTTTTGTTCCATTGTTTTTCAACAGGAGATGAAAACATAACAGGGTCTAGCCGGGGAATGGAGTGAGGGTCCGAGGAATAGTTATCATAGTTTCCACGTTTTGTAAAATAGTGTGGCAATAATAGTGAAGACTTAGTTGTGTATTATTATACACTGTATTGTTGTACGTTGTGCTTTGTTGTAATAATTTTGTTGTAGTCTTTTGACGACTCAAGTATGGGCTGTGTGGGCCCAGATTTGGGGGCGTCACAAGCATAGACAATATGAACATCAACACTTTTAAAATTTTAAGACAGATCAATAGTTGAACAAATCCTTTTTTTTTTTAAAGGCACCTCAGTGCGAATTTAGCTTGATTTCAAAATTTTGGAGATTTAGCATAGCTAGATGATTAGGAATATCCTAAAACCTCAAATATCTCTAATCTTCCACATCATGATCATTTCTCAGTAACTATAATTAGTTCTAATCTTACTAGCATTTGCCAATCTTTGGGAACACTTAAATCTGAATCTATGACCTTTTTCAATCCTCTACCCTACACTGTTTATCAAACTTACCATACCATATGAGTTCAAGAACTTATCACAATAATATGAGTTTTAAAACTTATCTTAGTAATATGTAGTCTAAGAACAAATCAAAGACTGTCCATACGCTAAGGGGTTCAAAAACATATCATACGATTATGAGTCACAAACTTACCATAAGTATGAGTTTTAAGAACGCATACCTAACTTTAACGTTCACTACTATCAGATATATACATGAGGAAAGAATCATAGTCCCACCATTCATATAACTAATAGCGTGACACAAGGTTCCAATGATTATCATTATAGGAAGCTAAGTGGTCATAAAACCAAGCATAAATTTTCTATCCATACAAGGAATTGTTCAACTCAACCACTAATATGAGTCCTCAATTGAAAACTAACAAACACAAGGTTTCAATGATTATCGAGATATGCTTGTATGAGTCTTTAGTTTTGAATTTTTTTGGTGTAAACCTATTTTTTAAGCTATATGACTATGTATCTAAGTTATTTTTATAGATATAAAAGTTATGTGGTTGTATGTGTCACAATATGCTTTAGTATGAAAAAAAATGTAGAAGTGTATGTTTATGAATATGATTGATAGTTCAAACCTAAGATTTTATGATTTTTAAAGCTATGAAGGTTTTCATGTAAAAGGTAATGTTGAAAGGTTAAAGTGGTATATTATGTGTTAATGAGTTATAAGAATAAATCTAAGAAGAAGGAACTAAAAATATGTTCAAATGGGTTTTTAATGGTTTTCTAAGCAAAGCATGTTATTTTGAAACCCTAGTATTATCGATCATTGATTTGGTCTAATATATATATTTTGAAAATGTTGGAGGCTATTGGATTATGTTAATACATGAATCCAACTAGTCATGGTTCAAATTTGGAGTCAATACAATATAAAATAAACAAGATATTAAAGTTTGAATCAAGAAAACAAAGTTAAAAAATTAGGGCTTTGAATCTGGCCTAGCGCCATAGCACTGGACCATTCTATCCAGAAGTTATTATTCATCAAGGTCGGGTCAGGTTAAAATGAGTCAGGTTTTTCGAAATTGAAGTATTATTTATATGGGACCTAATTATGATGTTAAATGTTAATAAATTATTATTAAATTAAGTGAAGTATAAAAGGAATGATAAATGAAATTAAACCATTATGTGAACTTACTAATTGGTAGATCAAATTATAACAGTATTTAGGTTGTTCAAATGATGATAAGTAAAAATTAGCCGTGAACTAAGGAACAGGCAAGTTTCTTAAACTTAAACTTGTTTTTTATAGTGCAAGTTCTCTAATTGAAATAATTATTGAAAACTATTTCATATTGATATTGTTTATTGTTATTCACACTTATGTGCGTTCGAAAGACTTGTTCTAAATTTGAACTGTGAAGCTTTAAAAGTTCTATTATTCATGTACTTTTTAATAGGTAGGTCTATGCTAATTGTTTCGTCTAGATATTGTATGCATCAATTCATTAACTTGAATATTCTTAAAATCTTATCCTAACCAAATAGTTGGTGTAGACTTTTGTGATAAGACTGAGTAGAACAATCCTTATAAAGGGGTATTTTATGTCAGAAATCTATTTTGATCGTGATATCTAAATATTATGCATATACATAGGATACAAGAGGCTGATCCCCTTAAGTACCCAGTTTGAGTGCTTACAATCCTTGTGATTGTTAAATACTCTCAAGGTATTCAATTAAATTACTGATAATTCCTCTAGGAGTTCACGATCCATAGTGACCAGTCAGCAGTAAATATTCTAAAATTGTTTTATTGGAAATTGTTATGTTTTATTCCTTTACAATTATTGTATATTGTTGAAGTCCAAGAAAGTTAATTCTTTTTCAATCATGATATATCATCATTTGTATTCATTGCTTATTTAAACTTACTAAGCAAAGTTGTTGATCACCCTTGCTATATCATGAATATTTTTCAGCTAAGTCTAAGTGCTCTAAAAAAGACAAAGGCAAAGGAAAGGCTAAAGAGTAGAACTGTTTGAAGCAATTATTATTATTATGTGTTGTTTAAATGTAAACCTTTTGGATTATAAGGTATCTGTGTTATAGTTAAGGCTAGTAATATCTTGGGATATTATAGCATCTTTTGTAAGAACAATTATGTCTTATTTTCGCTAGTTAATAAAAATTAAGAGTATTGATGTTGTTTAAGTGTTGGATCGTGTGCATCGAATTTAAGGTTCAAAAAACCCGTATTTGAGGGCGTCACAAATTGGTATCAAAACTGTAGGTTATAAACCTTAGGTGAGGGGGAAAACCTTAGGGATATGGCCGTAAAGAAGAAAGAAAAACTCATTTAGAGTTTTAAGAGGTGAATTACGAAAATTCATCGGAAGGAAGATTGATAAGTGATTATATGGTTAAGTTAAGTTGATAGATATACTTTTAAATGCAAGATACTAAATACGTGTCAAATTTTGATTATAGAGAATGTCGCCTCGATGGAGAAAATCATCGCAATAAGTGCTAGAAGAGTTAATGAATGAAGATAGGAAACCAAATCAGGATCCCTTACAATGATTTGTGAATCTAATATTAAATGCCTTTGAATGAGGGATCAATGACTTTAGGAAGAGTTAGGTGAAAACTTAAAGAGGGTATGTTATAATTGCAGGCAAAAGAGACATCTTTCTCCTAATTGCCTTAATCCAAAGAAGGGTGCATGTTTTAGATGCAGTGCACTAGACCACCAAGTAAAGTTATGCCCCTAAGAAGGAAGGAATAACATCACAAATGCTCTTCCTCCTCCATTAGAACTCATCGACCCTAGAGGCAGAAAGAGAGACGACAGCTTTAAAAACCCAGAACTCTCTTCCCCTAAAGTCTGCAAGTTCCAAATTGAAAACTCAAAATTTCTCTATACAATTATATATGTAACGAGTGTACAATCTTATATACATATACACAGCCACAACAAATTCAAAACCATTGATCCATAAATTCAAACCCTTATATCACTAATCTAAATCCCTAATCAAAAATGAAATTCCAAATCAAACACACAATAATCCCAAACCCCTATTTTCTCTCACCACCACCACCGATTCCCCAACACAAACCCTAAAAAACATAAAATCATCCATGGATACAATTAGGGTTTTGAAGCAAACCCCAAAACTATAGTCGTCGTCTATTTCCTACCAAACCACCACATCAATCTCTTGTACCGGCACTGCAAACAGGTCACGTGAGTCATCTGGGTCAATGATTCTTGATCAAGTCATTATTAATGCAATTAGGGCAAAAAGGGAACGGCTACGACATGCAGGAGGCATTATATGTGAATTAGAGGCAAAGATGGAAAATTGAGAGGTGGAATTAGCAGAAGATGAGGCGATGGTGAAGAAGATGAGGAGATTCTTGGCCGAATTTTAGGAAGAAAGAAGATAATGAACTTGTTTGGTGGCCACCGACACCGATGATGGAGCTCCTTAGGCTTGCCTTTGATTCTGGCGGCTATTCAGCGAGCCCGTGATCCCACCATCATCCCTGTTATTTTTTTATTTTATTTTTTTTGTAATTAGGCATTTGCAGGGTTTATCGATCGACGTTTGGGGATGGGAGATTTGGGGATGATCGGTCGGGTCAATTATCTGAAACATGAATTTGTTTTGTTTCAATGTAAAATAAAATATGATTTCCCAAATTTACCCTTAACTCAAATATAAAATAGTGGAAATACTATTTTTTAAATACACAGCAGTGGGAACTGGCAAACGTATGCATGTCATATCATTAAATTATAACGTGGTATTTCAATTGAACTGAATTGAAAAAAAAAATGAGTTTAATTACCTAATTGAAAAAATTAAAATATTAATTATCAAAATTAAAAAAAAAGGTAATAATTTAAGATAATAAAATATATTTAAGCCCTTTTTATATACTAAATACTAAACAATTTTAACGGCAAACGAATAATTTTAACCTCGATACTTACAAACAAATTTAGTCAAACACATTACCCCTATGTCTTCATTAAGCCAATGTGAATCCCTGGTAGCCTTATCTCCTTACTAACCTTTTGCGGATGAATGATTGAATGAATCATATATTTAAATAGAACAAATTCTATAACGACTATCGCTATATTATAGAAATTTGTCAATTTTATAATTTATGAAAAAATTAAGAAGTTTTAATTATATTAAAATTATTAAATAAATTTTATCATAATAAATAATATTACGTAATTTGTTAAAAGAATTAAAAATAATAATTTTTTTTGAAATATAAAATTATCTAATTTTTATTAAATTCTGTAAAAACAGTAATTTATAGACAGTTGTATAAAATTAATTCTCATATTTAAAACTAGGGTATCTATTCAATTTTCACCCACATCTCATTAATTCTAAGGTGGTTCAAACTTTTCAGTCTCATTAACAAATTGTCGGGTACAATACTTTAATTACAAGATTGCATGATTATTGAAGTAGAAAATTTTCAATATAAATACAATAAAATTGTTATATTTATAGAGATGTAAAAAAGCATTAACATGTTCAACATGAAGTCATGAAATTATGACTTCAATCATATAAAATGTATTGAAACTTTATTATCATGAAAAATGGTAAGATTTGGTATAATTATAAGGTATAATCGTAACCAAATCATGCATATAATGCGATTAATATTATAAAAATAACCGTAATAGCGGTTAACCAAACTGATCAGTTACTAACAATTTCAGTTAATATTTTATGGTTATGATTTTTTTCCGGTTAATATGTTATTTAAGGAATGAAAGAAGTAAATAAACAAGTTAATAATAAAAAATATATATATTTTAAAAGTTCAAACTACAATTATTACTCACTATTAATATTGTTACTAATGCATTTATGAAATTAATAGAACTTAGAAATAATATTATGCTATAAAAATAAAAATAAAAAGTTATAAATACTCCCTAAGTGTGTTATACATGTATGATATCAATAACTAGAAAAAATATATATATATAAAAAAATAAAAAAATAACAACACGTAGATAATTAATTTATTCATAAATATAATTTTTATTATTAATTGAGAATAAATACTATTATTAATATGTTTTCGGTAAAGTTAGTATTTATTATTATTAAATAAATATTATAGTTTTAACATATAGTTGTGCATGTGTAGTAGCTATGTGCGTGTGTGTACAAAAACATGGACGATGCTAACCTCGACAATCAGTTACCTATTATTATCCAATTAATTACTTACAAATACCTATTATATCTGCAATTCCAACTAATTTTAAGCAAAACCTTCACTATAAAAGTCGAGCAAACACAAAAAAAAAAATCCAATATTTGGGGGAAATTAAATTTTTTACAAATAAAAGTAATAGTTTTATAAGATCTCTCACATATAAATACTAAATAGGTCTCACACTTATATAAGAGAGATATACCTATATAAAAGAAATTTTATAAAAATATCAATTTTTATTTTTAAAAATAACAATTTCCTGTCTAGATTAATACCACCTGTCTTGATTGACCCTAATCATGATTTGCTTCGCGTAGTGATGGATTTTAGTAAAACAAATTGATAATTTAAATGCAATAAATCTAAAATTATAAAACATTCAAATATTAGTTAATAATTAAACACTTATTCAACCCGTTATCTCCCATTTAACTTCAAAGAGTACATCTAACAATATTCTTTATTGAAAATATTCTCTTCACCGTCACAATAGCGATTAACAAAATTAAAATTAGTTTCAACAACTAAACCTAAAGGTATGAATTTACTTGTCAAATGGTAAGAAAAATTTACTTAGTTTAAGACACGCTATACATAAGAGCATAAATTTAATTTTTGTATTTCAATGAGTAAAATTATTCAAAGTGAATCATCGTTCCTTGTCTAATAGTGAGAAGAAAAAAAAATTGGATTAAGACACGCTGTACATAGTATAAATTTAATTTTTTTTTGCTTTTTTATACTTATTTTCACACTTTTTCTGCATCTATAATTAAAAATCAAAATCAAAATACTTTGGTCCAATATCTACCCAAATTATATTTCCGCCCCTGCCTATGACCAATTATACAACCAATAATATCTTACAGAGGATTTTTGTTCAGTTTACTCCCACATCTCATTAATAGTATGACTGCACAAACTTTTTCATAATTCCATTAACAAATTTCTGTGACTACGATTACTATATTGCAGTCATTCTAGTAGTAAGATTACACGGATTGTTGAGGTACAACAATTGTAATATAAACAACAACAAAGTTGTTATATTTATAGAGAGATGAAGAAGCATTGGTATGTTCATGAAGAATACATAAAATTTCTTAAATCATATAAAAGTTATTGAAACTCTAGCTGTTATCATGGAAATTTACATAAAACATGTATTTGCAGTCAAACATGAATTTGAAATGATACATCTAATTCTAGACTTGGAAGAAAAATGAAAAAAACTTAAAATAAGTTTAACTGAATAATTAATTTGTCAATTAATGTCATTCTTATATTTAGATATTATGTTTAAATTAAAAATTATTAAAAAAATAAATTTAAAAAGTATTTAATATCAGGATTAAGAAGCACCAAGATTCTCAAATGAAACATGGTCTCTTTAATAATTTTATCGTGCCACTTTAGTCGAGTTGCAAAATAACAAGCACCCTATCAAGTTAATGTTAAGGGCAATTTAGAATTTAAAACGAAATTTGTTAACACTTACTTTCGTCCACGCATTAAATTACCAGTTTGAACGTGAGCCTATATTAAAAGAACCACTAAAAATACTTGATGATTTGGCCCATCGGGATATTTCCGGTATGAGAGTAAAAACAACCTCAAGACTAACAATGGAGGCAAAAAGTACGTACTTAGTAAGTTTAGGATATAATAAGATATTGTGTACCTTTATTATTTACTTGTATTTATAATTTAACTTCACCGTGTCACCAGGATTATAATTGCTAATTAGAATGGTATAAAAGATCCTATGGGAGAATGTAAGTATCATTCAGAAGTTAGTATTGAATATGATAATTGTATGATATATTAATGGGTTCTTTACAATCATATACAACAATTAATAACAAATTATAATATTAGTGCACAAATAAAATAATTACAAAAAGAGTGCAAGTAGGAGAAATTAATTCCACAACATATCTTTAAAACCCTGAAAACAAGGAGATACTGCTATATCCGGCAGTTACCATTATTTGCAAAACTAAACAAAGCGATCAAACTAAACAAATCCCTCCATAACTGCAGCAACTTGATATCCCTTGCTCTGTAAACCAAAAGAATCACTCCATTCTCAATACGGAAAGCAAATCAAATGTCCTAATGTCCCGTCTCTAATTTCCTAATCCCTCCATTCTCGGTACAGATCACAATAAAGAAATCTCTAGATTCTTTGTCAACAGTCGTCGTGCTCTATTAACACAAATAATACTCAAGTTGTGTACAATCATGTCTCCAATGAAACTTCTACAATTCTCACTGGTGAAAAAAGCAGTTAACTGAAGTTATGCATTAAGGATCCGTATGTTTCTTTCTTCCTTTTTTTTTTTTAATTTAATTTGGCTTGAAGTTTGATTTTCAATGTTTGGTTGCCTAGATCTGCATTTAGATTAAATGGTCCCCATGTCATAATACGCATTGATTTGGTTATAAGTTGAATGCAAACAATTTGTATCAATTGCTTCGGTTAAATTTGCTTAATATGGTTACCTTCATAGAAACATCACAGTGCAAATAATTGCTAACTAATATTAGCAATTAGAAAATAAAGGGGCTATGATCTGGTTACCTTTATATAAGTGTTTGGTTACCTAGATATACTTGTTCAGTATTTAATTGGTAACCAGATCATGAGACATAGGGATTTGATTATGAGCGTAATGCAAACAATGTGTTTCATAAGAATGGTTACCAATTAGATATATTTTGGTTACTGTCATACAAGTATTTGGTTACCTAAGTTTACTTGTTAAGTATTTAAATAGTCCCCAGGTCATGATACAAATTAATTTGATTATAAGCTGAATGCAAACAATGTGTTTTTTATTTATGGTTACCAATTAGCTATATTTTAATTATCACATACTATTGATATGTTTACCATTCACAGTAGTGTATTTTTAGTACTGGTTCAAATTTTTTATTTTTTTTATTACATACATTTTGGTTACTGTCGTATAAGTATTTGGTTACTTAGTTTTACTTGTTAAGTATTTAAATGGTCCCCAGGTCATGATACGAATTGATTTGATTATAAGCTAAAATCAAACAATGTGTTTTATATTTGTGCTTACCAATTAGCTATATTTTAGTTACCACATACTATTGTTATAGTTACCATTCACGGTAGTGTATTTTTTGTACTGTTGCAAATTTTATTTTATTTTTATTACATATATTATGGTTACTGTCGTATAAGTATTTGGTTACATAGGTTTACTTGATAAGTATTTAAATGGTCCAAAGGTCATGATACACATTGATTTGATTATAAGCTAAATGAAAACAATGTGTTTCATATTTATGGTTACCAAGTAGCTATATTTTGGTTACTATATACTATTGGTTTGGTTACCATTCACAGTAGTGTATTTTTTTAATTGATTCAGTTACCAGACAATGGAGATGATTCTAGTTGTACTTTTTTTCAATGGAACGTGGTCTGACAATAACCAATACAACAATTTTGAAGTTATCGGCCTAATAATCCCATCAACTTGTTCATTCTCCGAAATGAACAACTTGGTATGCAGCTCAATAATGGTAGACACCAACACAATAAAATTATCATTCAAATTTTAGATTAAAAACGACATTCCCCCAATCAGTATCTCAAATGAAGCAACCTTCAGATTCTATATGGAAGTGAGTAGAAAATCAGATGAACAAAGCAAGTATCCACTAATTATAGAGGAGATATACAGCAATGAAGGCAATACAATCTTACAAAACTTGATAAATGTAGAAGAAAATGAAAGGCCAATCAGTTCGACACAATGGAATTCAGATCTTATACCACTGACAACACAAGATTACCACATTGGAACACAATACGTTGAACAACTTTCCATTAAAGTTATTGATCAAGAACAAGACAGACAACAAGACATAGGATACACTGAAGAACAATATGATGATGTCATATCAAATCCGAATGAATATGAAGTCAAAGTACACCAAACTTACAAAGATAAAAAAATTCTAACACAAGCAATAAGACTACATTCAATCAGGCAACATCAACGACACAATGTTCAAAGAGCAAGTGGTAGAGACTTTGTGCTAGTATGCATAGAAGATGAAAAGTGCAATTAGAAGTAGATGGCATCAAAGTTTCGAAAAACCAGTATGTTCAAGGTGAGAGAATTCAATAATATCCACACTTGTTCATCGGATATAATTCTGGCAGATCACAAACAAGCAAATAGTGACTTAGTTAGTGAATGCATAATGCATAGATTAACAAATCTGAAGAAAATATACATACCAATAGATATTGTGGAGGACATGATGACAGAGTATAATGTGTCTATCTCTTACCAAAAAACATGGAGATCAAATGAGAAAGCATTGGAAAAATTAAGAGAAAATCCACACGAGTACTCGTTGATCCCTTCATGGTTGCACATGTTGAAGAAAACAAATTCAGGTAACGGTTGTAAACTGTTCTAAAAGTTATAATAAATAATTGGTAACCCAATTTACTTATACTGGTTACTTGTGTATGAAGGTTTGACTACCAACTGGATTATTAAAAATATATATATAGTAAACAATGGTTTTTTATCAGTAGTCAATATCTATATAAAAGGTTACTCTTAAATGACATTTTGGACATCATACGCACCATATGGAAATATTAAATGCTAATTAACTGGCTACCAGTAACCATACAAATTGTTACCCTAATCTATAAATGTGAATAACAGCTACTCCATACATTTATATTGACATTACTAAAATTTCATATCAGGTACAATCATAGCCCTGGAGTTGGAAACAAATGGACGTTTCAAGTATCTATTCTTTGCAATTTGAGCCTTCATTGAAGCATGGCATCATTGTTTCCCAATCAATGTAATTGATGGCACATTCATACAATCAACCTACGGGGGGACACTCCTTATAGCAAGCACCCAGGATGCAAACAGAAACATTGTTCCAATTGCTTTTGCAGTGGTTGACAGTGAAAATGAACTATCTTGGAGATGGTTTTTTCTCAATTTGAGAAAGGCTTGTGGAGTAAGAGAAGGACAATGCATTGTTTCAAATAAACATGAAGCCATTGTACAGAGACTGAACTTTGTGTTCCCCGATGTCATGCATGGTTTATGTACATATCATGTTTTGAAAAATATAAAAAACGGATTCAAAAAGAAAGGAGAAGAAGTCAAAAAAAACATTCAACGGGGCTTGTAGAGCTTATACTATTGAAAAATTCAACATACACGTGGCTGTACTTGATGCAATTGATGCATGAATAAGGACATATTTGGAGGAAGAGGTTAAGTTAGAGAAGTGCACAAGACTTCATGGCACTTTAAGCAGGTACTCAACCATGACTTTAAACACAGCCGAATCAATCAACAATGCAATCAAAGGAATCAGGGGACTTCCAATTATAGCAATGGTTGAATGCCTCCATTGTATAGTTCAAATATGGTATTTCACAAACAAACAAAAAGCTATATCAACATTTACTACCATTTCCACAACAGCTGAGAGAACACTGCAATTTAATATCATTAAATCAAATAAACTTAAGGTTAGTAATGCACCTTTTAAATTATGAAATGCATGTATATCATAAGTTGCATTTGCATTTTATGTAAACCTCTCTAGTCAAATTACTTGTTACATGTATATGCTGAAAAAGTAACCAACATTTGAAATTTTCCTTCAATTATTCAGAATTTAAAAAAAATGATTATACATACTAACTACATCCTTAAATTGTATGTTAGGTTGAGAAATCAAACTTAGTGATTTTTACTATTTACGATGTCACCAAACACTTTATTGTGGACATGGAACACAAGACATGCACATGCCATAAATTTCAGTACCATAAGATGCCTTGTCACGCTGCTGCTGTTATCAGCAAAAGGAATTTGAGCTGTTATGAATTTTGCTCAAAAAACTACTCAAAAACAACTTTGGTAAACACTTATTCAGCTTCTATCTTGCCATTAGATGACAAATAGAATTGGGATGTGCCAAAAGAAATAAGAAACAGATGTGTAAAACCACCAAATACAAGAAGACCAGCGGGAAGACCGAAGATAGGGAGGTACAAGCATGGATCTGAAAACAAAATTCAAAACAAATGCAGCAGATGACAAGAAAAATGACAGAACAGAAAAACATACAGTGAGTAACCAATTAACAGTAATATGGTTACTTTTTTATTGATATTAGGTAACCAAGATTGCTATAGACAATATTGAATAAAAAAAATTGCATTTTTTTTTAGATTTTCACAAATGAATAACTTATTACAATATTATTCCTCAATATAGTAGTGATAATATTAAATAAATAAATTTATTGGACTAATCCATTAGTGATCAAATTGCTACTGTCTTTTAGGATTTTAATAAGTGGTTTTTAGGATTTCATTTTCAATTGTGGGTTTTTATCAGTGGCATTCATTTTTGTAACTAACTAGGGATGAAACAATATTGCAACTGTCTTCAGCAGGTAGCTGATACGATATTTCTAAATTGGTTACCTTCATATAAGTGTTTGGTTACCTAGGTGTACTTATTCTGTATTTAATTGGTAACCAGACCATTAGACGCAGGGATTTGATTATGAGTTGAATGCAGACAATTTGTTATATAAGAATGGTTACCAATTTGATATATATTAGTTATTATCATATAAGTATTTTGTTACTTATGTTTACTTGTTAAATATTTAAATAGTTACCAATTAGATATATTTTGGTTACCAATGAGATATATTTTGTCAAATTATAATGGTTACCAATTAGATATATTTTGGTTACTTATGTTTACTAGAAAGATATATAATTAATGTAGGGTAACTGAAATACCGCCAGAAAACCACATCCCATTATACTATTCCACCTATCACACAAACCATAAACTTAAGTACACTTGACTGGATATTGAAAACATAAAATAAAAGTGACCCATTACCAGACCACGCAACCACACAGTAGCTCAGAAACAACCAAACATCAATATAAGTTATTCAATATTACCAAATTTATGTTAAAGTATACAATATTATCACTACTATATTACAATATTATTCCAATATTACGGTCAAGTTGGTAATACATAAACTATAATTTCGCAACGTTCAATATGATCAGACATGTACAATTACAATATTATTCCACAATATAGTATTAGACATGAAGCTGCCCTAAATTCTGAAATTGCAATTCCAACAAACTCCAAATGGACTTCTAGCTTGTGAAAAATAGCATTCAATTCCCCAAATGCAGCAAAAGTTGATAAAGTTCCTTCTCAGGTCCTTTGAAAAATTAATTAGTGAAGAAAATAAATTGAAAGTACACATTTGGTTACCTCAAAATAAAAAAGTCCAAAAAATATAATATGAAAATACAAATCATGTCAAACCATTAATAATACAATCAAATATGTAATTCCATTAACATAAGAATTCAGTAAACAATAACAAATCAGTAACCATAACACATGTTTATGAATTTCCAAATAAAACCATGTTTAAAGAATAAAATAAAAAATTATAGACAACCAAACCACTATTCTAGACCAAGTCTGCCTGGATATTCTCTATCAGAATCGTATCCCTCTAGTTACTTGTTCCTAGCATGCATGAATAGGTTAACATGTAATTTTTTCCTGTACTAGATGATGGGGAATGGCTTAGGAATTTCACCAAACTTTTGATGAAGAAAATGTTCAGCAAAACAAATTGTAAACATACCCAATCACTACAAAAACAAATAAAACAGAAAACAAATCAAACTAAACATCATACTAGGTTGAATACTTATTAATAATGAAAAAATATAAACCTTACCCCTCAATTTGTTCAGGCACCCCTTCTACAAACTCAAGTTCAATTAAATCCTGCTCCCCCTTGTGAAGATATGGTCCACTATCAAAATCAATATCTGACATACCCTTCCAAAACCCACACTTAGACAATATTATGGGTAGAATAAAAATGTAAACCTCACAAACATCGATTATGTTTGTTCGCATTACTGTCTTGGTAGGTCGAAGAGAATTGTAAACTACTAAAACTCTACGATGCACATCAAAGATCAATAAAAACCAATGATCTGGAGCTGTCATGTGAATGGAAAACATAATAAAATCAACATCAACCCAAGGTGTGTTCATATCCATCAAATATCCACGAATGTATTTAGCGACATCACAATCCCCCGACAGTAGAGTCGTATCTGCATTTTAAAGACAGTATTGACCATATAAAGCAAACAACTTCACATAAAACCAACAATCTGTAGTAGTGACCCTTATCTTAATATTGGCAGAGTGTCTAACCAATTTTCTGAAGTAGTAGAAAGCAATGTTGATATGCTGGACCAACAAACAAACAAAAATTCATAATCTATAAAGTATAACTTTCTGATACAAGTAACCAATATTGTCTAACCTAGTGACCAAAACACATATATAAGGTAACCAAATAAATATAATGCAATATCACACTGTTTAGCCAATTTACTGAAGTAGAATAAGGCAATGTTGATATGTTGGACCAACAAATAAACAAAAATTCATAAGCTATAAAATAAAACTTTCTGATACAGGTAACCAATATTGTCTTACCTAGTGACCAAAACACATATATAAGGTAACCAACAATAATTTAATGCAATATCACACTATCTTGCCAATTTCCTGAAGTAGAATAAGGCAATGTTGATATGCTGGACCAACAAACAAACAAAAATCCATAAGCTATAAAAAAAATATTCTAATACAGGTAAGCAATATTGTCTAACCTAGTGACCAAAACACATATATAAGGTAACCAAAAATAATTTAATGCAATATCAAATAAGAAAATCACTTTATATAAACAACAAAATGAATTGAAGGGTAACACAACAGATTTTCACAAATCAAGATACTTACATCATGATCAAGCCACTGTCCAGGAGTCTTTAAATTGTAGAACCACATTTTAGAAGATATTAGAACAGACCCAAAACTGAATGCAAATTCAATCTTATCATGATGTCTAGAAAATTTTTCAGTCCTTCAATATAAAAGAATATAAGTAACATAAAACAAATTATTTTTTTATAAAAAAACAATATTATTGTGTAACATGAAATAACATACATTTTTCTGTTATTTAACCCAATCTTGTACCATTGATCAAACAATCCATCTTCAAATTAGGATGGCATACCCATGCAAACATTAGAAAATGTAGAAACACCATTACGTATTTTTAAAGGAACCACATTAGAACTAGATGAAGTAGCAGAACCAAACATCGTTGTATATGGACTCCTCAAAGCCACACTCTTCGAAGAAGCACGAAACGGTATGGCACAAGGTTTGGACGCAATTCTCTCCACTTCAGCACAATGAATTATATCCTAAGTAGTTAAAATCATTTCATCGAGCACCGAATTGTTTTGTTCCTCAATGGTACCCACCTTTAAAATTTTAGAAAAAAGGTCACAAATACAATTAAAACTTCAACTACAAATTACAAACTAACTAAGCAGTAACTGAAATAATATAATAAAGTAATCAATCCAATCTATAAAGGTAACTGAGTTTGAAAAAAACACAAACCTCAGTAGGATTATAAACAACGATCTCTTTCCCAAAAGACTGATTTAAAATATCAGGAGTTGAATTGTCATTCTTCATGCCAATCTGTAAAAAATAATAATAATAATAAATAATCGATAAAACAAAAGCGTACAACATAATATATATATATATATATATATATATATATATATATATATATATATATATATATATATATATATATATATCAAATATGGTTAACCATATCATAATCTCCACCACTGTGATCACCACCCGTATCACCAACATCATCATTTATTTTTTAAAACAAACTGTGTTGCATCGTTCGAACCATTACCTACGTCATCGGCCTCATCAGATTTAGCATCATCATCGCCACCATCATTCCCACCATCACTAACATTAGGGCGGCCACCTAACTGCTTTCTCAACATCTTACTAATATCCCTACAAATCTCGATACGTAAAATACGTAATTCTTCCTTCAAATCAACCCCTAAATCCTCAATGTCTTTCTTAACTTTAACCAACTTCTTCTTCAAAGGGCTCACACATGCATCGATAACATTTTTTACATTATAAAGTGAAAAACCCAGATCTACACCCTTTGTGTTTTTATCCTCTTTTATATAATCAATATTGAACCCACCATCATGTCCATGTGAAAACTAAAAACCACCCAAATCCAACCGATCAATCTCATCAGCCGTAGGAATGAGCATTTGGATCTTCAGCTGAAACAAAGTGTAAACAGTAAATATAGCATCTTTAAAATATTGAACAATTAAAATAAACAAAAAAGTACACGAAAAAAAAACTTGGTATTAGTAAACAAATGTATACATAAAAAATGGTAACCAACATACCTATCCAAAACCAAAAACTAGATTATTCAACTTGTCAAATGTAATAGCCTTCCCTAATTCCTTCCATCTAAATAATCTAATTTCTGACTGATGATCATCAATACATAAACACTAGTCTTTAAGAGTAAGAATTGTTTCAAATAAGAAAACTTGGAAAACATAAGGCAATCCATTCAACTTATAATATCTACAATAATTGTCCTTGTAAAAATTATATATAACATACCCATTCTTGCCCTTCTTTAACTGTCCCTTCACAGCAACGGATAACAACCTTTTCGTCTGTTCAAAGGCAAATTTTTCTCAAGGATAACTATCAAAGTCACCATAAGATAAAAAGTTAAGTCATACCTCATCCACATGATTTTCTAAAATAGTAGTCAATATGAAATTGAATACCAAGAACATAACAAACATCTTGACAGCCTCCTCATCATTATCAAATACAACTCCACGATATATTTTCTCGATACTAGAATGGGAAACAACCTCATCTCCAAAAAACTTTGCCACTAACTGATTTTCTCTTTCCTTGAATGCAGAAATGTCCTCATCTCCTTGTCAACGCAAACCAGAAATTAAACAAAATTCGGGCAACCCAAATCTTACCCTTTTCGCACCAAACAAAAACAACATCTCCCCCTTATCCCTTTGATAAACTTCTCTAACCAAAGCCTGATGGATTAACTGTGAAAATATTTGCGTCTCACCAACATTTATAAATTTCCCAAAATAAGTCAACTCAAACTGTTCCAATTGATTTACAGTCAATTTCTTCGTGATGATACTAGGCACTTCTAATCACACCAATAAATGATTTTTACAGTGAAATTACGGTGGCGCTCATTGTAATATAGATCCCAAAACTGCATATACAATACATTACCACAATAAAAAATCTTACAGTAGTATCCAGGTATATAAGAACTAGTAATCAAAACGCAATCATCAGGTTTCCAAAAATAATTTAAACACTTTAAATAGAGTACACAAAGAACATAGTAACCAAATCATAATATAATAGTAACAAAAAATGAAATTGGAGGATATATAACCATTTTGACAAATTTTCATTCATCAGTAACCAAATATAACAGCACAATTTCCCCAAACAGATTCACAAGTAGCCAAAACCAACTAAGTATTCCATATTTTTAAAAATAATTTAAATAGCACACCTTGAGAAGCTTTTGCCGGGGGATAATATTCGCGCTAGAATTTTTTTTGGGAACTTCAGCTTCATTACCATCTTTGTTTAACAGATCTTCAAAATCAGAATCCGAGTCCAACAATTCTTTGCTCTCCTTTAAAACACGTTTCTCCAATTTTTTACCCTTCAAAGGGGATGTAAAAACTCCCTTCTTCCCCCGCTTAAGGGACTTGACCACACCATCTATCGCAGTTTTCTTCCCATCACTACTAGAATCATCCTCCCTTCTTCTTTTCCTCTTCCCATCAGTTTTTTTAACAACAACCCCCTCCCCCCCCCCCCCCCCCCCAAATTTTTTCTTGTATTAACCATCCTATACAAAACCACAAGAACATTAAAACAATTTAAAAACTTTTAATCTCATGTCCAACTAATACATTGTTTCATTTGATTTACTTTATGCTTACACCAACAAGGAATTTATCAGGAGAAAAGATTCAACAAAAGTGAACACATATAAAAACTATCATTTAAGGCCTAATAAATTGTTTTAACCTAACAAAGTTTCACATACAACAATGTTCAGGCAATAAAGCAAGCAAAGGACAGTTAGTAGTTATAGACAGAACTACATCAGTAGAACCACATAAATCACAACTAATCAAGCACTAGTGGCAACAACAAGTGTTCAGCAGCAACAGTAACAACACTAACAAGCCAAACTGGCACAATGGCTTAGACATCATTTTGTGATGACAGATTCATTACTTTTCATCTAAATTCATTTCTGTTAACACTATAAATCAAATCAAACGAATGTATGTAATGGAGGTTTACATGTTTCTCTTCTTTCTGTCATTTTATTGAACACGTAATATGCATAATACTATAATTTATAATTGTACTAATACATTGATATGGAGGTCATCCTTTTTTACATAAACTATAGTTACCTTGTCAAGTGGAGTTCTGTTCATGCCAAATTAAATGAGAAACGAAAATATAGAAGTAAAGACTAAGATTTAGAAACTAAGAAATCATTGAAAATACACTTCAATATACATAAAGCTAACTGATATATATATACTGTAAATTGAACAACAAAATTGAAATTTCTAACTCAACTGAGACAAACAAAAAGCAACAAATTTATATGAGGATTGCTTTAGACTTACTAAATGAATAAGTATTATTTTTTAACTCCGTCCCAATTGCAGCGACTAAACGTCGATAGGAAGAAATCAACTTGTCGCTTGGCAGAGATATTGGGGAAGAGAAGCAACAATGTTAAAAAAGAAGGCTGAGATGATGATGAAGGATGGTGAGAGCCTAAAAGAGGAAGATGACTACGTTGAAGAAAAACGAAATGAGTCTGGCAAAAATCAAAAAGATAAGAAGCAAAAATTGGTTTCCAGGTTCTCAAATACCAAAATAAGGGTTTCTAACTAAATAAGCTTCAATCAAAAAGTTATCCCCTCGCACAGCGGTTACCAATTCAAAAATATGCAACCACCTATAAACATGGGTCATATCAATAACTCATTAAATCAGTTAACTAAATAAAATGGATAAGAATGCACTATTTTATAAATTAAAAATTACATATGCACTAATTTTATAAATAATTTATTTATGTACTTTTTTTTAAATATTTTATTAAAAGATACTGATAAATATAAATGTTCCTATACTAATTGATAAGACGGTGACCCAAATTTAATAAATTTAGAAGTCTATTAAAACTAATCAAGACAACTCTTAATTTGCGGCCCAAAAAAGTTTATTAAGCTCATTTTTCAATCCATAAGTTTCTTATAGTTTTGTTTAGGAGAGTTTTGAAAATAAAAATTGAATCTAATTTTTTTTTACCTTTCCAGAACTTTCTTAACTAAAAAAAAGCTTACAAACAAATTTTTTTTAAAATAAATTATAATTTTCTTTACCTTTCTATCCTTTCCTCCATTTTGCAAAATCTTCCCAGAATTTTTAAACACCCCACATCAACCCAAAATCCGCTTCATATCCAAGAATATTTCATGGAGCAAATAATTAGTTTCCCATTTTATCATGTACATCCCCACCAATACTATTTATATCCTCTATACTAAATAATTTTTATCCTATTCATCCTTCACAATACTTTTATATTCTCCATCCTAAACAATTTTAACCATGAATCTTTACTAAAAAGTCAAACACATATTATATAACCCCAATCTTTATTAACAAAGTCATGCAAACACCTCTACTTTAGGGCTAGGGGCAATTTTTCATTATATATGTGTGTGTGTGTGTGTGTGTGTGTATTGTTAGCGGAGGGGTATTAAAGTAATTTTACTTTAAAAATTAGAGACTCTGGAAAATAAAGGTCTACAAAAATGAATTTGTAGTGATTTTTAAAAAAAAAATCCATATTTGGTGAGTTTTTGTTAGTAAATTCATTTATATAGTATAAAACTATTTTTAAATTTGTTATCATAATTTTATTACATATATGTAAAAACTCGTTATATTTAATGATAAATATAAAATAAAAATACATTATTACTATTTGAATTATAAATGGACTATTGTTGGATGAGGGGAGGGAGTAATTTTATTATTTTTATGAATTATAAGAGTCTCTCCCCTAATTAAACAATTGATGCATCCATCTCTGTCACCCCTGTTGCTAAATGATACTTACCAATGATATCTTTAAAACTAATATCTCTATTTAGTTTCCTCCCACATCTCATTAATTCTACCATTGGTCAAACTTTTCATAATCTCATTAACAAATTTTCGTGTACAATAATTTTAATTTTATATATATATATATATATATGATTATTTGAGTACAACAATTTTAATATAAATACAATCAAATGAAACATGTGTAAATTAAAAAAAAAAATCATCTGAAACTAAATTCAAAACTCATTTAATATAAGGATATTATCGTGCCACTTTAATCAATTGTATCGTACTTCTAATGAATCATGTTTCTGTAACACGTGTCTGTAATAATTTTATCGTGCCACTTTAATTAAGTTGCAAAATAACAGGCATCTTATCGATTCTTTTGTTTGAGGAATAACCTCTTATCATATTTCAAAAATATTGGATATATTAATTGGTCTATTCCATCATATTTTAAAAATATTGAGTATATTTGCTGGTCTATTTCACCCCCCCCCCCAAAAAAATCCTTTTGTTTAAAGAGGAATAACCTCTTATCATATTTCAGAAATATTGAGTATATTGGCTGGTCTATTCCATCTTAGTATCTCCCCCCCCCCCCCCCCCCCCACCCCCCACCCCCCACCACAAAAAAAAATCCTTTTGTTTAAGGAGAAATAATCTCTTATCATATTTCAGAAATATTGAGTATATTGGCTGGTCTATTCCATCTTAGTATCTCCCCCCCTCCAAAATCCTTTTGTTTAAGGAGAAATAATATTGGATATATTGGTTGGTCTATTCCATCTTAGTCCCCCCCACCCCCACACCCACAATCGTTTTTTTTAAGGAGGAATAACCTCTTATCATAATTCAGAAAATATTGGGTATATTGGCTGGTCTATTCTTTTGTTTAAGGGGGAATAACCTCTTATCATATTTAAGAAATATTGAGTATATTGGCTGATCTATTCCATCTATACAAAAGATTAGGTACAGACAATATTGAATTAAGAATTGTAATTATTATTAATTCAAATTTATGAAATTCAAATTTATTTAGTATAGATCTAAGTATATATCCAACTGAGTATATACTAGACTTATTTATCTTTTTATATAAAAGATATATGTGATAATCGTTTTTATTATTATATTCTTTTTTTTCTTCGTCTTTGACTCTTGTCTTCTAATAATTTAATAAAAAAAAAGTTTTTAAGAAATTATCGAAAGATTCGTTAGAATCCAACCCAAAAGGGATTCTTAATCAAAATGGGATTCACGGGAGATATAGAAAGAAAAAAACTCAATATCTATATTTTCATTTTCTATATTTGAATTATACATACGAACGTAAGATGAGAAGAGGAAGAAAAAATTTCCTACTTTCGCAAAAAGAAGTTAAATTTGCAAATAGTAAAACATCACTAACTAAAGAAAGTAGGATTGAACTAGAAATTATTTTCATATTCATATTTTAAAAAGGTAAATGATATATATGTCGACAAATTTTCTTACAAAATTAAATTACGACTAACGTGAAATTTTATTAAATAAGATAGAATAATAATATGTGGATCATTTTAAACTCTTATGTATCACATATATCTAGACAATTAATATTGATATAAATTCGGTTATATGCAACAAGACTCTTTTTAAAAAAAATCATAGTTAGAAAGGCAAATATCCCATGGGCCTAGTTTGAACCACATATAATACTTCAACAACTGCGTTAATTAGGTTGATCAACCTTACCTATAATCCATATATAGCAAGGCTCTAAGGCTTCGATGTCATAGAAGTGGTCCACAAGAAAGGGAAAACACTACTCTATGCCTAAAAGTGTCAAAAAAGAAGGAATTAATGCTGAAAAATACTGGCTTTTAATCGAATTGCAAAACATGCCATATTTTTCTTAAGAAACTTAGCGTTCACAAGCCCATCTAAGAATATATAGGGAAAATAATATATTTTGCAGTTTTATATGTAGAATTGTTTTGTTACAAGTAACGTAGATAATTATAATTGCTAATATTTTAATAATTTGTTTAATATAACGGGTCAATTTTATAATTCTATTTAATCTCATATATTAATATATATCGTAATTCAACAGAAAACTTTCTCAATAACTCAGAATATAATACCACTTTTTATGATGGGATGAGATTTGTAAAATATGGCAAGCCAAGTAGTAATATGCTGGGATAAATCTGCCATAAGTTATGTCAATCAAAAATTGAAACTCTCCTTCCCGAAAATATAAGACAAACTTTAAAATTTTCAAATTAATTTAAAACATTTTCAAAATTAATATTCTGTTTCTCTAATAACTAGCACTTACTCTGTTTCTCAAAAAATAAAAAAATAAAAGTAGGAAAAATTCTCTCGACCTTTCTCGTCTCAAAATTTTAATTTCCAATATACGCATCATAATTTTAATCCGGTCAAGAGATTTTAAAAGGTGTGATTTTACGGATCAGACTATTTTGTATACTACTGTTGTAATCCTTGAAAAACCCATCCCAAAAGCTAGTTATTAGAGGGAGAGGTAAGTGTCTCAAAACTGGAGTTCAATTTCTACCCACATCGGATAATTGTTGACAACTCTATGTCTCACATGATGATCTTTTGAACTTCGGCCCCATAGGTAACATAGATGCGAGAATTATGTGTATAGTTTTAGACATAATGTGCTCTATCCGGAGTTTAAAATACCTTATTTACTTTCTATTTTTTGCACCAAAAAAAGAAAAAAGAACCCGAGACTATATCAATCCAAGATAAGTTGGCCAACTAACCCATACGAGACTGACCCATAATAGGGAGTATAGAATCATAACATACTGCATGAAGTTTAAGTAAATATTAACATATAGCCACCAACATCTTTTTAAATAATCACATATAATCAAACGATAGAAACTAAGCTTTTAAGCTCAACATTATACTAAATTGGAGTCTTACAAAGCACCTTCTATAGAGAAAAACATTCTTCCCCACCAAAAAACACAAGGCAACATACAACGTTCACTTTCTATCCGCTAATCTGACGGAAACAACACCCGAGAAGAAAAGTATCTACAGCTTCCGTTGGAACTGAACTCCAATCCAGATTCTGACTCAAGAGGAACCTAAAATGAACTCAGATTCGGAATAAACGCTGCTTTATCTTTTTGCGATACTATGTTAAGAATTGGTAGGATACAGTAGCTTAAATACCTCCCATGCTGCGTTTAGAGCTGAATTTCTTTGCCGAAAATCCAGCTGAAAGGAGCTGTACCCTTCTGCTTTGCTCGCCCTGCTGCTCTCTCCTCCAACCTTCGGATCCTTGGAGCTAGTCCGCACACGTAATCTTGTGCTTTATTCGCCTCACTGGAAAGGCCTGTCAACTTCTCTATATTCCATCGTCCCACCAAAAATTCCAAAATATCGGCATAGTCCTTGGCAGTGTACACTCCAAGACGCTGAGCAATGGAGGAGAAGTTTTCAAAAAGATTATCATCCTGCCCATCATACATGAGATGAGCTGGCATTGAGATTTTCTTCCTCATCATGTCAGCGACAGCCAGAACGGTGTCATTAGGGTCAATCTCCAAGAGCTTCTCCACGATCTTGGTGTAGGCAGTCTCATGGCGCTTCTCATCTGCTGCAATGATACCGCATACTTGTGCCAGTTTTAGATCTCCGTAATCCTTGGCATGCCTAGCTGTGTTGCCATGAGAAATGAAGGTCGCCCTCTCTTGAAATGAGGTGTAGACGAAACCAAGGTAGGGGCTGTTTTCTGTTCGAGGATCCTAAATAATGCATGTTGACAGGAAAAAAAGTTAAACCAAGTTCATAAAGTGAGAGAAACTAATCATAAATAGGGCCACTTTGACAAAACAATTAAGAGGATCAGTTGCTCATACATATGCTTAAGACATCAATGAATATTAGTAAGACTGGTAACTTTGTGTTTCGTTATAAAACAGTTTTACGTCCTGTTCTCCTCCACAAGCAACACATACAGGTTATAAAACTGACAAAAACTGAGACACTAAACGGGAGTAATAAAGTGCCATCATGGAGCATTAGAACCCTATCATGGAGCACCATCTTTAGCCTTGTTTACCTTAAAACAAGGAAGTACTTGATGGCATTAAAGTTTGAACCCAGACAAACTAGAAAGGGTACTTGAAAATTTTGGGAACAGGAGGTTGGAAAAAAAGGAGAGAGAACCAATAAAATGCAGCATAGAAATCAAGCATGACTCCATGTTTAATCTTCGCATCTTTTAGTACTGAAGACTACTGTGTAGAAGTTGTTAGTTTGTTCACAGAAAGAAATGAAGGCAGCAGAGAGTTTCATATAAGCATGGTGCAGGAATCTCACAAAAGAATAAATACAAACATATTACATTGTTGATTCTATAACCAAAATTTCTAATCACCAGATTCATTTGGCAGATTGTTAGCAGGAAGAATTATCAAGTTGTGAAAATGGCAAAAAAAATCAATGGAAAAAGGAATAAATCTAGGACCCTGCATCAGTTTTTAAGTAACGAGTTTTTTGGAATTTATACTGATCTAAAACTGGGAAAATATATGGCAAATTGTGTTTGGACCAGGTGAGTAAAACTTTCAAAATGAAGAACTGACTCTCGTTCTTTTATAGCTATCTATTCTAACAAATTCATATTTAAAATATATAGGTGATACTAACAAAATATGAATGAAATTTAAAAATCTCACCATTCCTGAACCTATCAAGTACTGAATAGTCTTCTCAATTTGCTTCATGTCAACCCTTCCTGAAAGGTAAAGATACTTGTTGAGAAGGTCCCCATGCCTATTCTCTTCAGCAGTCCATGCCCTTGTCCAGACAGCCCAAGGACTGAGGCTTGCACCTGTCTCATCTCGAACTCCGTCCAGTGTGTTAAGCATGGTCTGGTAAGTCGGAAGGGCTTCTTCTGTTATCATATCTCCTACCAATACAACATAATATTCATCAGGAATTTCCTTTGATCTTTCCCTCAGCTCCTTTATTTGATCCATGAATCCTTCTGAGGCGGGGTCTGGCAGAAAATCATTGGGCTGCCAACATTTCTCAACGGGTTTTAGGTGCACCAAGAGGTCCTGCTCGGCCCAGTTATGTAAAGATTTGAAGATCTCAATCTTTTCTGGTGGCATGGAGTGGGTCACCTGGACATGTACCTCTCGTGGCGGACTGAAAGGCTTCTTTATATTCGCAACCTCCCTATGTCAGAAAATAGACTTAAGAAGCAAGCACTTTATATAGATGAAATTACATGACATAAATATTGAGCTATAGCCCCAAAATTTCAAAGTTTCAGATAAACATGTAAGAAAAAATAACAAGAAAGAAGGAAAAAAAAAACACAGACACAGAGAGAGAGGGGGGGGGGGGGGGGGGGGGGGTGGGGGGGGGGACCACTTGGCTGCTATCCTCCTGAAGGAAAATCCTCTCTAAAAATTTTATTTCAACTATTTAAACACAACACTTACCAATAATTACTTGGAAATTGGAATCAACCACATGCTATTCAAATACAGGAGTCATAATAATAGACTATCGAGTAACAACAAATTTTGAATAAACTCCACTTTGAAATAATGAAGTGAAAGTCAGCCCCTTAACAAAAGCTCATCCCTTAACATCTGTTCAGTGACTTAATAGCCAGATTTCCAGGGGGGCAGAGTAGCCCCATTTGCAATTTTGCAGTTATTAGTAAGAAGAGTGCATTAACTCAATCCAGAAGGCCATTCTTTCCTGAATAGAGTTTCAGATATGCTCTTAGAAATGAGGTTAGATGAGCATTAACCCCTGGTTCAGATGGATTGGCAGTGTTATCACATCATGCCAGCCAAATATAGCAGAACATAAAAAATCAAAAAACACTAAACTAATTATGTTACTGAGATTATGGAACGAGTTTCAATAGAAATTCAGTACTTGATATTATACACATAATTGAGATACGGGGGAAGATAAACACACAAATACAACAGGCAACTTGTAGTAGTATAAGAGAGAGTTTAAGGGAAAACTTGTATATGGGACTGCTATTCCTTTCCACTAATGACTAAATGATATGACTGTAGTTTAATGGAAAAAGCCAAAGCCCCACATATACCTTCACATATACATATATACTCTATAATAAAAACTCCATTAATAGTGTACATGTAAAGGAACAAGAGATAGTCCAACAACAACATTATAAACAGACCACAAGAGTCCAAGACTTGAGTATCAATTTTTAAGCATCAAGTCTAATAAAGCTAAAAAAAATCAATTCAATGACTAATTGCCTTAGTTTTTACTACTAGGTTCCTGAAATAATAACTACAAATGGAAAGATTTTTAGTATTCATTACAGAAATAATAAGAATAAAATGGAAAGCGAAAAAAAGTAGAACAAATTAAAGTTTCAGCATAATGACTAATCATCACCCCACTCAAAGGTTCACTTCAAAATTTTAGAACTTGAGGAAACCAAAACAAAGAAAAAAAATTATGACATACACTAATTATATTGCATGAAATTACCATCCATACAGAATCAAGATTATCTGGAAACTATGATGCTTGGCCTATCTAAAGAAATAAAGGTTTGTATTACTCTTTTTATTTTTATTTTTGGTGCAAAAAGGTTTGTACTACTCATGAATTATTCACAACTTTCTAAAACACGTGAGCAAAATGGAATTGGAAGTAATTTTATATTAATTCATCATGCATTTTTTAAGAAGCTGGACCATTAGACCTCTTCAGAACACAGCTAAAATAATTATCAGATAAGAATGTAAATAACATAACTATTTAGTTGTAAGAAAATTATGTCAACATTAAAAAATAGTATAATAAAATCAATAGAGGAGAAAAACCAGAAAAGTTGGCATAAACATTACAAAATCTAACCTAAATTCAACTAATAAAACAAATCATTAAATAATGATTCCACTTGTACAACAAACATATTTAAGACCTAATGGAAAAAAGAATCTTCTTCATAGTTAAGCAGGACAGATACAACAAACACCTAATAAAATCAAAGAATAAAAACAGAACATAAATCAAAACTAAAAAAGTTGAACAAGAAAAATATATACTCCCTGAGTTTGGAATTATAAGATTATTATTGACTTTTTAAAAGTCAATTTGAGACATTTTCAAATTTAAAATTGGCATGATTCATTTAAGTTTTTAAAACAATTATTCTTATAACTAATGGTACTTTATATGTAGTTTATGATATTCAAAATTATATTGACATAAACTAAATGAATTTATCTCAATTTTGAGCTTGAAAATGTTGGAAATTGACTTTTCAACAACCAATAATGATATTATAATTTGGAACGGAGAGAGTATTCACTAATTTGCAATCAAACATTCAGCTGAAAATTCATTTGTGCATCAATTCAAATTCGCATCACACATTTAGTACTAGCAAAATGAAGAATCAAAGAAATCCACATAACTTCAAGATCAAAAGTAAGTATGACTCCTAGGAAGTAAATCCAATTAGAAAAAACAGAGACCTAGATCAAAAACCAACTCTTAGAAAGATATAATTATTGTAAAATCACCCTGCAATTAGCTAAATCAGCATCCAAAAATCATTGTAAAATCACCATGCAATTAGCTAAATCAACATTCAAAAACAACAAAACCCGGATCAATTAAACAAGTAAAAACCCAAATTCGAATATACCGATAAGCTAAAAATGCAATGAGCTAAATCCAAAACCAACCCTTAAAAAGATAGAATCATTGTAAAACCACCATGCAATTAGCTAACAACTCAGATCAATTGCACAACTAAAACCCCATTCGACCATACCCACAAGCTAAAAACGTAAAATGAAACGAAATAACAAAAGGGAACTCACGAAGGAGGAGCGCGAAGAGTAGAAGCCATGAAAAGTCTGTGAGATCTGAGATGGGCCGTTTGGGGGAGGCCAAAAGATGAAACTCTGTGAGATTGAAAGGCCACCGGATTCAGTTTCAGAGCCATGGCGTTGGATTCTACGCAGATTTTACGGTTGTTATTTGATTTGGTTCAAGCCTTTTAAATTGGAAAGAATGAAGCCCAAAATGAAGAGAGAAAGACAAAAGGGTAGATAGAGAGAGAGTGAGAGAGGCGGAGGAAAAGAGGAAAACGGTGGTCACGGAACGCCAACTTGGAAAAATATGTTGTCGCGTTAAAAAACGCCCAGCGTCTATGTGTCACTGAATGAAGGATTAGTAGTTAAGTACAAGTATTTTATTTCTATTAACACTCGATGCTATCAAAAATTATTTATTACTCCTGCTGTCATATAGTTACTCATATATGCGATTTCCGTAAATTTTATATATATATATATATATATATATATGAGATTTACATAAATTTTATATTTGAATTCATTACAAAAATTAAAATAATAACATATAATTATTGAGGTATCACTTAATCTTGTTCCGCCCGTAAAACTAAATAATTATTTCAATACTATACACATTACGTTTTATATATAAATAATATAAAATAAAATAATTTTTTTTATAAAATTTAAAGTATTAAATAAAAAAAATAATATTAAAAGAATAAAATAAAATTTATTTTAAAAATTAAAAGATATTTTTAAAAATTAAAAAAAAAAAACAAAAATTGTTTATGCGAAATCAGTCTCCTCGGGAGAAATAATATAAATTTATGCGAAACGCACACCTGGTATGACTGTGCCTGCGTATTTTGGAGTGTTGTGTTGGTAGTCTTGAAAATAATAAATAATAAGATACTCATTTCCTAGTTAGTGGTGACACACAAATACATATACCATGTGTAATGTGTGTAACACACAAACAAATATTACAAAATTCATTTTTCTTAAATTTTAAGAAAATTTTAAACCGATTTCTTAATTGACACTATGAAATAGTGGTTAGGAATGCTTATATAAACCACATAAATTTAAGTAATAAGAGTCACCCTCAATACTTTCAAATGATAAAACTGACATGATTATAAGTAAATTAATTTATTTTATTTTTTTGAAAAAAAAAGATAAATTAATCATTTAACCTTATAAAAGTTAACCAAAAAATAAGTGTTACAATTTTTGTAGAAATTCTTAGAAAGTGATGTGCCGTAATTATATGAAAATACATAAATTTTTATATAATTTAGGATTATGAAGCACCAATATTATAATAATGATGTAAAATAAATATATCTATTACGATTCAGATTTTGATGATTTTTATTATTATAAAATTGTTGACTCATATCACTAAAATTTATAAATATTTATATATTTTGCATAATTTTTACATTAATAGAATTAGATTATTAAATAAAATACAAAATCACTTCTTATTATTTGTGTAATATAAATCTTAAATCCCTAACGGTAGCGGAAGGCTTAGAAATTGTAATATGGGTGATCAAAAACAAGTTGTTAGAAAAATTTTAACAGATTAACCGATTGAAAATAGTTGTAGATAATCCGGATTATGAATCAGTTCTTCAAACGGAAGAATTTTTCTTTTTTGATAAAAGTATAGATAGTTAATTAGGTTTATAAATAATGATAAATCTACATGCACAATATCTAAATATAAAATTAAATATTATATTTATATTTATCATTAAAAAGTAAAAAATAGTACGGATTTCAATGTCATATTCCATTTTTAATAGTTAAAATAGATATAATATTTGGATGTTGTGCACTTATACTTATTCTATAAATAAACAAGAGTCATCCTATTCATAGCGATAAATAATCGGTCATTCCTATGCTCGTATTAAAAAATTATTTAAATTTTTATCTTCTGTTATTATTTTTTAAGCATAATTATTTTTTAAGAGTATATCTGATATCCATTACCATTACCTGTTATTATGATTAATCATTTTTTTGATTATCTGTCATTCTGTTTGAAATGATGACTCTTTCAATTCCTTATATTTTAATTTTTTTCATCATTTATAATAATTTATAATTTAACTATATTTCAATTAATTATACTGTTTAAAAAAAAAAACTAAAAAAGACAACTCATGTGTCCACAATAAAACTTGAGCAAAGCACGTGCAAGTTGATCATAAATCATAATCAATCTAAAATTAGTTGGTCGGCCATAATTAGGCTCTAGCTATTAACGTGTACCAATTTTCAATGGAATAGAAGAGTTTTCATACGTTTTAGCTTAGAATACGAGCGCAATAGAGAAACACGTATTTTTTGAACAAAAAGAATAAGTTTAAGTATATAATTTTGAAATATAAATTAAAACATAAATTTTTATTTAAATTATTAAAAAATAAAATTTGACACAAAAACATGAGGTCTTAATATTTTATATATATTTCAATTTTGGAGTTCTGCTCATCTTAATATTTAACGTAATTTCCAAAATTGAGGCTCATGTAAATGTCAACCGACGTCTGCGTACTAAAGTTGTTTGTTTCTATTTTAGTATAAAATTAAAATAATATAAATTTTAATGTAAAATATAACACAAAAGGAAGAAATTAGAAACTTAAATATTATCTACCTTAAATTTATATTACGAAAAGTATACTCTTTGATTTCAAAAAAAAAATAGAGTTTTATTTATAAAACTTAGAAATATTAAAAATTTATTTTTACTCGATCTTTACCTTTAAAATAATAATGATATAATAATAAATTATAATGATAAATTTAAATATATTGTGTAATTTCATAATACAATTAATAAAAATAAACTCTTTTCATAAAAAAATTAATAATTGGTGAATGCCAACTTAAGTGGCACTTTCATCCCTCGATTTGTCCGCTCGGAGCGTAATATTCCACTTGCTTAAGTCATGCATATGCTTTTTCGTACAGTGTGTTACGCATATGTTCACTCATCTATATAATTTTTATTTTATTTTATTTTATCGAAATTCAATGTATAAGCATTTATTCTATATAACTTTAAAATATTGTTGAAATTGTTGTAAAATGATTTGACTAAAAGTGTACTTTATTTGATAAACTTGTTCATCCAAAATACTATATCACCAACTGAAATTATTACTCCTTGAATTTGTTTGAACGTTCAAGTACTGTTTGAAAGTGAACATGTACAAAAAGAATTTTTAGAAAATATTTAATGACTTAAGTTGTCAGAGAATATATTCGGTATTAGAATAAATATAAGTTTCAAGATATATTAACAATAGATGTGATAAATATTTAGTATATTAGAATATTATATTTATATCTCTATTATTCACCATGTATTTATAATACTCACTATACTCAATAGGGTTATAATTCATAACAGGAATCATGTATTAAAAACTTTGTTGGAGAAGATAACTACCACGATAATACTCTCATACCAATTAGTATTAGATATGGTAACTGTCATGTCAATTAGTATTGGATATGATAATTACTTAGTATCTAAAGTGATAAGACAGCGAACCCAAGTCTATCGGACTTAGGATTCCTCTTGTGCACGCACTAGACCTAATGGGTTGTAAGGGTAAGGCTCATTATGGGTTGCCTATTTGCGCTAATAAATATGCAACCCCAACATTGCCCCACAATCCTTCAGCAAATGAAATGGGTTAGAGGGGCAGATATGAGGCTCTGGGAGTCCAACGACTACAATAACCAAAAAGGGCATGCGGGACCTCGAAGGCTGCTAACCGAAAAGATAACTTCTTGGGGAGCGCGGAGGCATTAGATCAAAGGAAAAGCTCCTACGGGAGCCCAGAGGTATTAGATCGAAAGGAAAGTTCCTTCGGAAGTCCAGAAGCATCATACGGAAGGGAAAACTCCTTCGAGAGCCAAGAGGCATTAGATAGAAGGGAAAGCTTATTCGGGATTCCAAGGACGTTAGACTAAAGAGTAAAAGCTTCAGGATTTCATAACGAAAAGAAAGTTTAGAAAAAAATCAGTTCACTTTCATTTGGCCCGATTGATCATTTCCTAAACATATATTAGGCCTTCCCATATATAGGCTTTTCTAAATAGCTATCTAGGCCCAATTTTTCAAAATTTGAAAAAAGGCTTCAAGACTTAATTTTAGGCGGCTGTCTCGAGAATTTTAATCAACTTAGTGGAAAAGATCATGCCCGTGAATTCAAACAGTCGTCATTACTTTCTGTAACTGCCGAATTGTGATCGGGGCCGTTAGATCTAATCAATCTGAACCATTGATTCTTGGTTTAAATAGGGTAAACAGAGTTGTATTTTGTTTACTTTACCTAATCTTCAATCCTCAAATCATCGTTTATTCTCATTCTTTAGCTCAGACTTTCTCCGATCTAAGTAAGATTTTTTCTTCCTCTTACCTTTAAGATGGGAAATAACTCCAGGAGTTGTGTCCCAACATCATCTTCCCTTACTGAAAGTGAAGTTACAGTGGTTATTCCCTGAATTCCGTGAGGTCAAACATACAAACTTCTTGTAGTTGAGCATTTCAGAGATGTAGATGATCATAATACGGAGAAATATGCTAGCCAGCTATATAAGATGGCAAACACTCCCTCTAACATCTCAGATGCAAATATGCAACTATTGATGTCAGAGTTCTATATCCTGGGGGTTTACAAGGTTAGGAAGCCTCTACTGAAGGAGAAGATGTACAGACAATTGAAAGGTGGATAAGGTGTCATTTCCAGACAACTTCTTTATTTTGTACTATATTTTTCGTTTTTTCCCTTCCTAATTGAACTCCTTCATGCCACTGGTCTCAGCCTGAACAAGTTGGTCCCAGATTCTTTTATTCATTTGCATAGTTTTATTGTTTTTTGTCATTTTGAAGGCATTGAGCATTCTCTAGATTTCGTTTTCTAATTTTTCTCCTTAGGTGTCAATAGGGATAAGGAGTTCTACTAGCTCACCAAATAAATTAGTAGAGAGGTGTTAATGGAGACCACTTCTAGCAACAAGGGATGACACATAGACTGATTCCTCATAAAGGGGTCAGGCACTAAATTGATTGGCCCCTGGGTAGAACCAAATCAAACCTAGTTGAACCCTGCCAAAATTAGTATGGTGAGGCTAGGAAAGTTTGAGGATCTGTACTCCGAGAGGTTATCAATGAAAATGGCCTGCAAAATCTTTAATGATTAGGATTAGTTGAATCTTCATGACTATGAGTGTTTGCTTTATTTTTCTCTCAAGAAGCTCTCCCTTTTTCTTTCTAGACTTTCTTACAAATGACCAACCAACATTACCAAGGTGTTGAGCACTTCTATATATAGCCCCATGGCAATCCTTCATTAACCTACTAATCAACTAGTGTTGGTGAATTTAGTAGCTAATTTGGATTACTATTTACATGAATGACTAGTTGATAGACATTGTGAGTGACTAAGGTTGTTGGCCAACTATGGAAAGAAGTGTAATTGAAGCAACATTGCAAATCAAGCCACCCCCAAGTGGGGTCCACCATACTCGGTCAATTGGCCATTTTTCTAGCCATTTTTGCTTTATTTTTTATATCTTTTATACACACACACACACACGTGTATATATATATATATATATATATATATATATATATATATATATATATATTGACCAATTTTGACTTTGATTTGGGCTCCACATTAGACTTAGGAATTAGATAAGTTGGGCTCATTCATTTAATTTGTTTGGGCTCAATTTATTTATTACATTGGGCTAACATTGAATAACCTATGTTACATTTAATTAAAACAAGCATTGACTTGTTTAATTAATTATATGGACTAAGATTTAATTAATTACATGGACTACTAGGCAAATTAATTTGACTTAGTTTAATACCTCATTTGGATTTAAAATATAATCCAATTAGACTTGCTTTAATTAATTATAATACCTTATTTTATTGCTTTAAATAAATATAAACATACACAAGTTTATTCATTCAATTATCTAATGCACAAAATAATTAATACAAAAAATTTAAATTCATTGCTAACCATTTTATAATTATAATTGCAATGTCTAATAGAATTCATGGTCATTACATTATCTCCCCCTTATAAGAATTTCGTCCCTAGAATTACAAATTTAAAACTACTCAAAAAGATACGGATAGTCATTCCTCATCTTTTCTTCAAGTTCTCACGTAGCTTCCTCTGTGTTGTGGTTCATTCAAAGGACTTTGACATAATGTATAACCTTATTTCGCAATTTTTACTCTTTCCTATCTAGTATCTGAACAGGAATCTCTTCATATGATAAGTCTTTTTCAACTTGAATTGACTCATAGGATATGACATATTTGTAATTTGGCTTGTATGCTCGCAACACTGACACGTGAAACACATTGTGAATATGTTCTAGTTCATGAGGTAAAGTTACCTCGTACGTCACCTCACCCACTCTCTTCAATATCTCGAAAGGTCCTATGAACCTTGGACTCAGCTTCCATTTCTTTCCAAAATTGTTCTTTCCTTTCCAAGGAGATACTTTCATGAATACAAAACTTCCTACTTCAAAATCTCGTTTTTGACAGTGTAGGTCTGCATACTTCTTCTGTCGATCTTGAGCTGTTACAAGTCGAGCTTTTATTACTCTGATAATTTCTACAGTCTGTTGAACCAATTCCAGCCCCAACAGTCGACCTTCTCCTACCTCATCCCAACATAGAGGTGTTCTACATTTTCTCCCATTTAATGGTTCGCAAGGCGGCATGCCTATGCTCGCATGATAACTGTTATTATATGTAAACTCCACTAACGGTAGATGGTCCTCCCAACTTCCTTTGAAACCCATCACACAGGCTCTGAGCATATCTTCTAATGTCTGAATTGTTCTCTCACTTTGTCCATCAGTCTGCGGATGATACGTTGTACTCATTCTTAACTGCGTCCCCAATCTTTCCTGAAAAACTCCTTCAAAATTTTGAGGTGAAGCGCGGATCTCTGTCTGACACAATTGATACCGGCACTCTATGTCTTGAAACTATCTCCTTGATGTACAATTTAGCCAATTGATCTAAACTGAACTTAATCTTCATCGGTAAAAAGTACGCTGACTTATTTAGCCGATCCACAATCAGCTATTTAGCATCATATCCCTTCTGTGTTACTGGAAGCCCTACTACAAAAATCCACTGTGATATGCTCCCATTTCCACTCAAGAATTTCTAACGGCTGTAGTAATCCATTTAGTCTCTGATGTTCGGCCTTTACCCTCTGACAAGTTAGGCATCGGCTGACACATTCTGCAACCTCCCTCTTCATATTCGACCACCAAAAATGCTGACGCAGTTCTTGATACATTTTCATACTTCTCGGATATATCGAGTATCTCGTACTATGAGCCTCTTGCAAAATCTCCTCTCGTAATTCAAGCACTAACGGTACCTAAACACGATTTTCAAATCTTAGCAATCATTTGCTATCCACTTTGAATTTAACATCTTCTTCATCAATCATCCTCTTTCTTATGTTGTCACATTCTTCATCTTTGTCTTGAGCCTCTTTCACCTTATCTAACAAGGTTGGGCTTTCTTCCACTTCTCTCGACTCCTTTGGATTTTTCACCTCCAACTCCATTCGAGCCATTTCTTTCACCAGTTCCTCTTCTTTGGTCAATACAAATAACTTCTCCCTGCTCTTTCTACTTAGAGCATCTGCTACTACGTTGGTTTTGTCGGGATGGTATAGAATTTCACAATCGCAGTCTTTGATTAACTCCAACCATCTCCGCTGCCTCATATTTAACTCTTTCTGAGTAAAGATATACTTAAGACTTTTATGGTCTGTGAATATCTCACATTTTTTTCCGTATAAATAATGTCTCCATATCTTAAGGGAAAACAGTACCACTGCCAGCTCCAGGTCGTGGGTAGGGTATCTCTTCTCATAATCCTTTAATTGTCTTGACACATACGCAACGACTTGACCGTTTTTCATAAGCACATAACCTAGTCCCTTGTGCGATGCATCACTGTAGACTGTAAAACCACTTGTATCATCTGGTAAAGTCAATACAGGTGCTTCACTAAGTCTCTTCTTTAACTCCTGAAAACTCTCCTCGCACTTCTCCGTCTATATATATTTCACTGTCTTCTTTGTCAAATTGATTAACGACATTGCTATCGTCGAAAAGTCTTTTTGAACCTCTGATAATAACCCGCTAACCCTAAGAAACTCCTAATCTCTGTCGACATCCTTGATTGTTCCTAATTCATCACCTCTTCCACCTTTGCATGATCTACTGAAACTCCCTCCTTGTCGATAATGTGACCCATAAATTGAACTCTCTCCAACCAGAATTCACACTTTGAGAATTTAGCATACAACTGCACCTTCCTTAATAACTCCAACACCAATCGTCACCTTGTTCAACTCCCTATAATCCATGCAAAGTCTCATTGATCCATCATTCTTCTTTACAAACAGCACAGGTGCTCCCCATAGAGAAACACTAGGTTGAATGTACTTCCTATCCAACAACTCTTGAAACTGAACCATCAACTCCTTCATTTCTATTGGAGCCATCTTATATAGTGCTTTTGATATTGGTGTTGTCCCCGGTACTAAATCAATCACAAATTCTATCTCCCTATCTAGTGGTAAACCTGACATTTCATCTGGAAAGACATTCATGAACTCTTTAGCTACTGATATTTGCTCCATCTCGAGATTTACCATTTGTGTATCCACTATGTGAGCTAAATACCCTACACAATCTTTCTTCAACAGTTTCTTGGCCTGCATCATAGTCAGACAAGAAGATTGTCTTGACGACTTACTGCCATCAAATACGACCTTAGACTGGTTTGGTGTCTTAAGGTGTATATACTTCTTTTGACAATCAATTATCGCTCCGTGATTAAACAACCAATCCATACCCAAAATAACATCAAACTCCCCCAAACGTATCGGAATTAGATTCACATTCAACTTCTGACCCCTGATTTCAACACAATAATTTCTATGTATATACTCTACAGAAATCACTTCTTTATTAGCAACTTCTATGTTCATTGAGTTTTCTAGTTTTTCTCTAGGCAATTCTAACCATCTAGCGAAATCATTAGACACAAATGAACAGGTAGCACCCGAATCAAACAATACATATGCATTTATATCATTGATCGAAATAATACCTGACACCATGTCTTTTGATTCCACAGCGTCTTGTACAGTCATGTTGAAAGTCCATGCTGTCGGCTTGTTCTGTTGCACCGACCCTTAAATGGTAAACTTACTGTTGTTTCCTCTATATCCGCTTCCTTCGTCATTCTTCTTCTTTGGACAATCCTTGATCTGATAGTCCATGGCTCCACATATGAAACAACTCCCTTTCTTAGGTTTGGGACAATTAGGAGCGATGTGCCCTTTTTGCCCACAATTGTAGCAGATGTTCTTTCCCTTCATACACTCCCCTGAGTGACTCTTCGCACACTTATTTCATTTATTTTCTCTCTTCTAATCGCTTCCCTAGGGTGTCCCTAAAATGTTGTTGTTCTACTTGCATTTGTTGTTATTACTGCTGCATCCACTGTTATTGTTCTTATTTTTACCCTCACTCCTCTTCTTGTTCCTTTCTTGATTATACTTAGATAACGCCTCGTTTCCTCCCTCAGCTATGATGGATTTCTCCATTAAAGTTAAGAATAAATCAATCTGTAACACTGCCACTTTGTTGAATATCCATGGTCTTAAACCATTCTCAAATCTCCTGGCCTTGCATTCCTCCGTGTCTACCTGATACGGAACAAATCTGGCCAAATCGTTAAACTTTGTCGCGTACTCAGGTACCGACATGTTCTCTTACTTCAACTCCAGAAATCTTACCTCCGTCCTACTCTTCATACTTTTCAAAAAATAATTCTTATCGAATATTTCCTTAAACATTGCCCAAGACACCACCCCTTCACCAGCCCTATTCTGATTAGCTTCCCACCAAAAATTGGCTTCTCCCTTCATCATGTAGATAACAAAAATAGTCTTTTGCTCCTCCGCCACTCTCGAAATATCGAATGCCTTTTCTATTTCCTTTATCCAGGACTGAGCTTCTATCGGGTCGGTCGTCCCTCTAAACTCCGGCGGTCCGACTGCTTTGAAGTCTTTAAAATTCGCCAATTGGTCGTGGTGGCAGATTTGCTACTACCGAGTTTTGGTTCTGCATTGCTTCAGCTAGTATGTCGACGAAGTTCTGTATTGGGTCCACATTGTGTCCCCCCTCATCATTGTTAACCGATTCTTCTACTCCTTGGTTTCTCGGCGGTTATCTACGTGGCGGCATTTTCTGTTGTAAGCAAAAAATTTAAGTTATTATTTTTGTTTCATCTTTTTTTTTTTGTAACTTAAGTGATTTAAACTAAAGTACAAATAATCGTCTCAACACATATAACCATAAATGTAACTGCATATATATTCATATGCTAAAACCATAGTGTATAACACTTTTACATCATAAGCATACAACTATAAATGCCTATATCCCTGAAAGGTTTACAAAAGATGGGATCTCTACTAAATATATCCTACAATTTCCTAGAGTTGGGATTTACAGACATATTAACCCTCTGATAAAATAAAAGTTGGGTTCTACCGCATCTATATACATACAACATAAATAAAGAAACTACTACTACTGACTGCGCATCCCTCGACGAATCGCATCATCATACTCCTCATGCCCTATAGCCATCACCACGCTTCTTCTGATAGTGTGCATGGACTGGCCCTCCTCAGCTAGGTAGTAGTGTACCCTACTCTAAAATCTTCCAAAAGAAGAATAATAGACAAAACTGAGCCTATCGATCTTCACACTTTTCTCGCTGACCTCTTCCTCTAACTCTATCATCTACCCGTGCGCTGCATCTCTCTGGGTCTCCATCTCTGTCCTATCCTCTATCGCCTGCTGCCAATGGACCCTGATGGCGTCTTTCTCTGCCTGTACTTGCCGAACCTTCAGCTCAGCCTGCACAAATTTAGCCTCTACTACTGCCATATTCTCCTTCAGTTGTGTTCTCACCAGAGAACTAATAAGCTGCATCCCTATACTGGTTCTTCATATGCTGGTTGATCTAATTCTGCTCTTCCAAGTGCTCAACCCTATCCTCCAGCTCATCATTCCTCGTAGTCAGTGAGTCGATAATGTCACTAGCAGTAGTGTCCATGCCATCAGCATACTCAGTTGGCTCCTCGACCTCAGACTCCTCAGACTCGGCCTCATCCTCACCATATGACCTCATCACTCCACCCCTGATGGGCTCCTCACGGTCTCCCTCATCTAGATCAGACTCCGGATCCTCAATCGGTGCAGCCACCAGTGACTGTGTCGTATCCATGTGGATATCCGTGTAAACCACCTCCTTAATAGTATAACTCGACTGTCCAATCTCCGTCATCCTATATCATAAAAATAACACATGTTAGTATTGCAATAACATATATTCATTGATGAAATGAAATGATATTTTATCATGTACATCTCGGCTTGATGGATTTCCTCAACCCACCTCCAAAAATACACAACATGATGAATCTCCCCGATTCATCTCTTAACGCACTCAATATGAGTTTAGTACTAAGGTTATATCCTAGGTTTTGTAATCCTAACGTTTCTAACCTACAGCTCTGATACCAACCTGTGACGACCCCAAATTCGGGTTCCATAACCTCGGGTTTGGTTCTCCACTGTACAATACTTACTAACAATCAAATACATAAATTGCATTTAAACTTTGCGGAATAATACAAAAGGTTCCTTATAAAAAGGCTACACTTCCCAAGGTCGATTAACCTTAACATAAACATTACATTTCTTAAGGGAATAAAAAAGAAATTACATATTATAAATTAATCTAGCATGCATCAAGCTAATCTAAGCTTTATTTTTTCCCTTGCCTTTGTCATGTTTAGAACACTCTGACTTAGCTGATATAAGTCATGATATAGCAAGAATGAGCAACTAAATGGCTCAACAAGTTTATAAACAAATAGCATGTGATATATCACGATGAAAGGAAAATTAACATCAGGATTTTCAACAATAGATAACAATTGTGAAAGAACAAGAATCAAGTTTCAATAAAAGAATGAATTGACTCTTTACTGCTGAGTGGTCATTAAGGACCATGAACTGTTGCTAAGGTAGAACAAACATATATATATATATATATATATATATATATATATATATATATATATATATATCTGACACCTCAAAATTTTGGTATGTAAGGGGATCAGCCTCTTGTACCCTATGTATATGCATAACATTTAGACATCTTGCACAAGTTCGGTTTCCCGAATATAATTTCCCCTTATATAGGGTTGTTCTTTCTCAATTTTACTATAAGAATCTGTACCAACCAATGGTTTGGATAAGCTTTTTAAAATATTCAATTTGATGAATTTAGACATACATTGTCTAGCTGAAACAATTAGCTTAGACATTCTTAAACAATTCTTGCATTAATGAACAATAAAGCTTGCAATTGCACCAAGTGCGAATACAATAATAATATAGATGTGGAATAACTTTAAATAATTAAATCACATAAAACTCTGGCAATTAAATACAAGTGTAGAAACTTGCTCAACGATAATTAAATAAAGTTAGAGAACTTGCTCAATATAAAATTTGAGTAAGATTAAAGAACTTGCCTCGGGTGTAAATTACCGCTAATCAATTCAATTTAATTCTCTTTGAATAGACTTAACAATTAATCAAGTTGATCTTTAAATTAGTATCATATATGCATTCATATGATAACCTCTTTATAACTCTTTCTTAACCACATAATTATATAATTACGGGTATCTAAAACACTTAGGAAAACACTTTAATAATATTTTATTAATTTTCTAATATTATTAATCATTATCTAATATTATTAACTATTTAATAATATTTTATTAATTATCTAATACTATTAATCATTTAATAATAATTTATTTATTAATTTTATTATCTATTATTATTATTCATTTAATAATATTTTATTAACTTTATAATATTATTATACATTTGTTAATATTTTAATAATTTTCTAATATTATTATTTATTTAATAATATTTTATTAACTTAATTATATTATTAATCCTTTAATAATATTTGTACACTTTTAATTATTAAATCAACTATCTACCATTTAAAAATACATTTATTAAGTTCAAAAATAATAAAATAAATTTTGGAACACTTTTCATTTTCTGACCCGAACTGACCCGACATGACCTGGCCCGGCTAGTCCTGCTCGGATTTTAATTTCTTTTCGGCATAGTGCACTGCGCCCCAACGCAGTGTTTTATATTGCAACACTGCGCCCCGGTGCTGTACTGCAGAAACATTTTCCAATTTTTTAATTTATGACATTTTTAACACTTTTTATTCAAATCTTGATAAAATGAAATCTACACATCCAAATGACACAAAATCAGTGTTGACGTGTTCCTAACTTTTTGTTTTACAACATTTCATGGTTCGATGACATTTTTGAAAACGTTTGACACGAAATTTAAAGATCGAGCCATTTAGGGTTTTAAAACGACCTCCTTTGCGGTAAAAGTCATAACTCCTTTGTTTTTCATTATTTTTGAAAGCTTCAAGTTTGATTTTCTTTAAAACTCATGTATGTAACTTTCTAGCCATAAAAATCCATTTTCCAACTTTAACATTAAACATTACATACTCAACTAGGGTTTTACCGATAAAGTTCAATATGAACATTTCTTCCATTTTTATGCATACAACTCATATCAAAACATGATTTAAACATGTCAAACCATGAATATACATATATAACATAATTCAAGACTTCTAGACCATTAAAATAATTTTTGATCTGTTAAAAATACATTTTAACCGTTCAAATCATATATAGACTATAAAAAAAATAAAATAATAAAGGGTTAGAGCACTTTTTAACCTTAAGGACTTATGTGCTCTTCTTTTTCTCCTTCCAAAGTATGTTGTGAAGCTACTTGACATTCACCAAGCTCCTTAGCTAGCACTTTTGTAATACCCGACCCTTTGTTTTTTTTTTAAAAAAAGTCCCACATCGCCAAGCATTAAGGCCATCCTCCATTTCCTTGCCTATATATATGAACCACCCCCTTTACTTTTTAGAACATCCAAACAATAAGGACCTCCTATTGTAAGAAAGGACCTTGTTGTGTGAGGGGCTTTTAATTAAGAACCTCCCTAGTTAAATATTTTATTTTCCTTCTTTGGATTTTGGGTATTGGTATAAGCGCAAATTTCTTTTGGTTTTCTTTGGAGACGGTGAATCTCTTCTTAATTTCGGGTATGTCTCTTTTTCTTTCTTGGTGTAATTATTTAATTTTCTGTATTCGTTTTAATTTTGTAGCTTTAATTTTTGTATGTTATTTAGTTTGTTAGTATATATAATTTTTGTATATCTTTGTTAGTAATTAATATTTTGATATATTAAATTCTTATTTTTTTAACTTTAGAGTTGTGACATAACAACAACAACAACAACAACAATAATAATAATAATAATAATAATAATAATAATAATAATAATAATAATAATAATAATAATAATAATAATAATAATATTTGTTTGTAACATAATTAAAAATAGAAAGAATATGTTTGTAAATATACTTATATTTATTTTGGAACAAGAAGGTGGTTAATTATTAAAATATTATATATGATTAAAATATGTATAACTTTAGATAGAATTTTGCTTAGAACGAAAAGATTTTGAATTCGTCAAAGAGAAAGAAAATGTATAAAGTTTAATCAATTAATTAACTATTTATTCATTTATTTTGTTTAATTAGTTCCGATGGAGGAAATTTAACGAGTCGTTTTTGGAATATAATTTCGGGTATTACATTGCGTATTTCAGGTATGGATTCCGTACTCCTTCAACGATATTTCTTTAATTTTAATTTGTTCGTTTTGTCTCTCAATTAGAATTCAGATATTATTTCGATATATTATTCATAGTCAAGTGTTTATGATAGAATTGTTTGGTTTTAGATATTCGAAAATTCATAACTTGTACTCTTTGGACTTAGTGAGCATATCTAGTATTTATTTTGATTCTGAAGAAACGTACATGCTAATATATTTTGAGGACTTTGTATTAATTTGTTTCGGTTTAACATGTGCATATTAGAACCCCATTTTGTTTGTATTGTGTTGCATATATTGTGACATGATATTTTTGTTAGAAAATACCGTAGGGTATACCTGAGCTATAACCACCTGTGGGGGTAATCACAGGCATGTCCTCTTGGCACCGAGGCATGACACTTCCGTGGCGGTGTGATTAGTCCACGGCGTCTCCATTTTGTGTGCTCCGATAGGATTTGGCCAATTGGTTTTTTTTGTGGGAGGCGTATGGGTCGACCCTAGTTTTCTGTTTTGTTCTGTTCTGTTATGCGGTTTGGCGTTGTTTGTGCCAAACACACCTTCCGATTTTGCATACATCTGGATTGCGCAGTCCGATGTATATTTCTGTTCTGTTTTGTTCTGACTCGGTATGAAATCACTTAAACCATTTGATTCAGCCTATTATGTTATTCAGATTAGTTCAGTTTAGTTGGTCTTGTTATTCATTTAGTTTTTATTTTCTTGCACTCTATATCCGTACTGGGCATTTGGCTCATGCTGTATTTTTCTTCCTGCAGGTAATCAGGGGGAGCAAGGGCAAGTGTGAAGAAAGCTTTCTTTATGTAAATAGTTTAGATATTTTGTGTAGGATTTGATATTTTAGTTTTTAAGCACTGTTGTAATACACAGATCATGTTTGAGCCAGTTGGAAATTATCTATCTAGACTCTTCAGTTGCATATTAAAGTCTTGGATATCAGTTTGTTAGTTCTGTTGTGTTCTGTACGTAACCTCCTTTTCCATTTCGGGAAGGGGGTGTTACAACTTTCCTTCAACTCACAAGTGTTTACTCTATTTTTCTCTCAAGAAGCTCTCCCTTTTTCTTTCTAGACTTGCTTACAAATGACCTACCAACATTACCAAGGTGTGGAGCACTTCTATATATATCCCCATGGTAATCCTTCATTAACCTACTAATTAACTAGTGTTGGTGAATTTAGTAGCTAATTTGGATTACTATTTACATGAATGACTAGTTGATACACCTTGTGAATGACTAGGGTTGTTGGCCAACTATGGAAAGAAGTGTAATTGAAGCAACATTACAAATCAAGCCACCCCCAAGTGGGGCCCACCATACCCAGCCAATTGGCCATTTTTCTAGCAAATTTAGCTCTCTTTTTTTATATCTTATATATATAAGATATATATATATATATATATATATATATATATATATATATATATATATATATATATATATATATATTGACCTATTTTGACTTTGATTTGGGCTCCACATTGGACTTAGGAATTAAATAAGTTGGGCTTATTCATTAATTTATTTGGGCTCAATTTATTTATTACATTGGGCTAACATTAAATAATATATGTTACATTTAATTAAAACAAGCATTGGCTTATTTAATTAATTACATAGACCAAGGTTTAATTAATTACATGGACTACTAAGTAAATTAATTTGACCTAGTTTAATACCTCATTTGGATTTAAAATATAATCCAATTAGACTTACTTTAATTAATTATAACACTTTGCTTCATTGCTTTAAATAAATATACACATACACAAGTATATTTATTCAATTATCTAATGCACAAATAGTTAATACAAAAATTTTAAATTCATTGCTAATTATTTAATAATTAGAAGTGCACTGTCTAATATAATTCGTAGTCATTGCACTATGACCATTTAGTATAAGAAATATTGGTTTTAAATCAAATGAAATGTTGTTCTACTATTCAAACCTCTTAGCAATTATTTTATAATTGTTGAAGGTTATTCGTAAAATATTTTACTCATGGAATATTATGTTCTTAAATTGCTTTATACTTACTGAGCGATTTAAATACTCATTCTTGCTTTAAACATAATATTTCAGCAAAGCCGGAGAATGTCAATGGATCTGGTAAAGATAAAGGGAAAGAAAAAGCAACTTAGTAGCCGTTATTTAGTTTATATTTTATTCATGTTATGTAGTAATGTGTAATAGAATTTATATTATTATATCTTTTGTAATTCTTAAAGATGAGAGTAATCTGGGACTAGATGTATGTTTTTGCATAAAGATATTGTATTTAAATTATGTCTTAAGTTATGAATGGGGATGTATGGGTGTGATCGTGTAGTACCGTGAGCACCGAACCCGAGGTCCAAGGGAACCGAATTTAGGAACGTCACATAAGGAAGTCGCTGATGGGGATGTAGAAGCTTCAAATGGCAAGGAAGCTAAAATTATAAGGCTCGACTCCTCTTTCTACTATAGAGAAGCTGAAGGGGAAGGCTGCAGCATCTTCCTAACTGAAAAAGCCCAAAAAGGTTAATGTTGTTGCTCCTGCTGCTGGTTATGCTCCTGGCTCCCAAACCTACTACTGTGTAGGTCCCTTTTTTCTTGAGTTCCAACCCCTCTCTTATTATCGGCCCAAACGAGCCTCTTCAACCGTCACCTACTATAGAGACGATGACTTCGGTTGCTGAAGGAGATGGGATAGGGAAGATGAAGGTTCCTGAGGGCGGGAGCATTTTACACCCCCAATCTGCCCCAAAAAGGCAAAAGGTGACAAACGGAGGGTTTGAACAAGAAACTCCTATTGGCGGATCTTGCTTTGTCGACCTTGAGGGGTTCCAAACCGAAGCCTTTAAGTGCTTTAGATTTTTAGCTGACAAGCCACAGTATAAAAGACGAATCTCCAAACCCTCATGCAAATGTAATTTTTTCATCAAGCTCATATAATAGCTCACTCGCTTGCTTCATTTTTTAGTTCATATTTTTGTTGTCTTTGACATCTAAATTGTTTTAACCAAGCAAATGCTACCCTTCTTCGGATCATTGATGCTCAAGATAAACTCAAAAAACGTTACGAAGAGGCATAACATAAATTGGAGCTTGTTACAGTTGAGCCCACCAAGGCTTAAGAGTTGGCGCAGAAGAGGCTCGAGAACTTCCGTGAGCAGTCTTAGGCACGATTTAAGATAGCTAGCTCCGACTGTACACAGGTTGTAGATAGTAAGAAAAAGGCCAAGGTTGCTCTTAAAGAAGTCGAGGCTGAAATAATAAGATTAAAAGCAGACTTCAATAGCCATAATCCTAAACTTTAGGTACCCTGTTCCCTGTGGAAGTGGCCCCAATAGATCTATTCCCCAGACAACAAAGGGGATTGAGGATAGAATTAGAGTTAGCTATTCGGGAGGCTGACATGGCACAAAGGTTAAAAGCTGATATTCATGGACCTTCTTGATGAAGTCTTTGGAGTTTTGCATCATTGCCGGCCAATATTATCCTAATCAAAGAATTTTTTGTGCCAATGTCTTTGCCCCTATGTGATCTCTACAGATTTCTTTATGAACTTCCCGAAAGGCATAATCAGTGTCTCTTGGTCCTACATAAAGAAGCAGTGGAGAAGAATAAGATCTTATAGAGAACTAATCATTAATAATGTAATATTTTGAGGACTTGTATCTGATCTTCTGAGCCTATTTTATTTTTAAGGAGTTCATCATTTTTTAAGAAGTTGATGATTAGTGTCATCTAGGAGACTTTTTGATTAATATCCATTACTTCCTAAATCATTGTGCTTGGCTATTGAAGACCCTCCAAATAAACTGAGCCTTCCGAATCTCCTTGATCAGTAGTTGCCAGTTTAGAGAGAGCTTCGACCATGACATTATCAACCCTAATTACACCGATGATCAGTAACTTGGAAAATTGGCAAGTAGGCCATGTACAACATGAAAGTTGCTTGTAGGTATGCTTATTGAGCTTCATACTCTCCCAAAACCTATTTGCCAACTAGTTGGGAATCACTGTAAATAATTAAATTTTTTACCTCTAGACTCCGTGCAAGTCTTAGTCCTTCCAAAAAGGCTTCGTATTTTGAAATATTGTTCGTAGCCATAAAGATAACCCGTATGGCATGTTGAACTTTGAAGCCTTTGAACGATGTAAGAATAACTCTAGCTCCACTTCTTAAATGAGTAGAAGATCCATCTACAAATAAGATCTAGGCAGGCTCCTAAGGTACTGGTGTTTTATTAACCATAATAGACTGTGCCTGCTCTGTATCTTCGGGAACGGAACATTCTGTAATGAAATCAATGAGTGCATGTGCCTTTATAGTCATCTGAGGACGGAACTCCAAATTGAACTGGCTTAGTTCTACTACCCATGCTGCTAATCTTGCAAGAGGGATCGGGACGATAAAGAACTTTTTTGAGGGGCATGTCTGTTAGAATAATGATCATCCTCCCCTTAAAGTATTGTCAAAGATTCCTGTTGGAAATTACCAGTGCGTATGCCAACATCTCGAGGTTCGGGTATCAAGTTTCAGCATCCCGAAGAGCATGGCTGATAATGAGTTTTTATACCTATTTATTTAATATTTTTAGGCTTAATTAATTACGAGCTTTTAAGTATTTTAATTTATTTTAGGTAATTTATTGCATTTCTATTATTTTTAATATTTTTATATTATTTAATTTATATTTTATATTTTATTTTGTAGGAATTAAAAAAGCAATGGCAATTTGTAATTTTTGCAAGTCTTGATGATAAATTGGTAAATAACAAGGACTGGAGGGCATTATCATAAATAATCTGAAGTCAAGATGGGCCCTCCTAGTGCACATGCCGAAGGTCAGCAATGTTAAATGCAAATGACGCCATTTGGTATAGGCCAAAACTAGACGAGCACGTTTGGCACGAGAAGCTACAAGGCAAAGGTAATACAATGTCGTTTTGGCTCTGTGGGAGAGGAATAAGAAACGCACAATGCGCGGGCGGTTGAGGATTGAATCTAATGGCGAAGTGACATCGTTTCATTAGGCGGTCAACTAACTTGTTAGGCACATTAATGACTGTTTGTTTTGCGCGTTATGACATATTTTCGGGATTTTGTTCCATTTTCATTCCTTTTTGATTTTTAATTCCTTATACTGATTAGGATAATTATTGTACTCCTATAAATATATTATGAGACTCTTAGTTTCAGCATATTAGAATAGAATAGTAGAATACTAATATAGATTAAAGCATATTATGTTAGAATAAAGTAGTTTAGGAGTAGTTATTAAATAAATTATAGAGCAATTTTTAATCAGATCTAAATGAGATTTTAACGCAGAATAATTACACGGATTGAAGACGGGGCTTCAGAGACTGTCCTTAATTATAGATTTTTATTTTCTAAATTCTTTCTTTTATTTTTGTAATTTGGATTTAATGAATTATTTTATAGATTTGATTTCTTATTTAGGTATGGGCTAATTTATTATTGACATTGAAATTGAACCCAATGTGTAGTTTAATTTTAAAAAAAATAATCAATTATTGATGATTATATATGAACTGTTTATCATATTTTGTGCGTTCATGTATAATTATTTGTGCAATAATTAATAAGATAATCTATATGATATCAAAAGTGGATTATATGTTTAGATTCAGATATGATAACATGTGAATTTGTTTATTATTTTTAAGAAGAGTAACATGATAGTGTATATGATAAATATATCTATATGTCACATATAACTTTATTGAGAGTTTATTCTCAATGAATCTATTTTACAAGTTTTACATGAATATAGCAACATAACTGAAATAGGTTTTTTTTATTAATTGTTGAAGAATGTTAATAAATAGTTAAGCATTCCTAGTTAATAATTCAATATAATTAATCAATTGAAAAGGAAATGAAGAGATTTAAATAAAGCATTGAGAAAAATTATAATCTTAAGTATTATTAATCTGATTTAATCATTTTCATTAGTTTAATTTAGTTAGTAATTTTAATTAGTTAATTTTATAATTAAATTGCATTTATTTAAGTAAGATTAATTTGGTTAAGAATTAGTATTTGGTATAAATTACTTTTAATTCCCTCTAGGTTCGACACTCTCTTTATCACTTTATTACTTGTGGACCGCGTATACTTGTGTGTAAATTTCTATTTAAAATTAGGCAAATAAGTTTTTGGTGCCATTGTTGGAGAATTAATTTAATAATTTTTGCCATTATTAATTTTAGTCAAATTAGTTTTAATTTAAACATTTTTATTTTTATTTCTATTTTTGTTTTTTTATTTTTACTTCCTTTTCAGGATTACATGAATAACGAGGATCGAAAATTATTGCGAGACTATGTGAACAAAAATTCAATGGAGCATCCATAGGCCAGCCATACATGCTACAAGTTTTGAGATCAAGCCAGACACGATACAGATGATCCAAAATTTAGTAGAATTTGGAGGTTTGCCCGATGATCATCTGAATGATCATCTCATGAGCTTTTTGGAGATATGTGATACCTTCAAGTATGATGGAGTTTCGGATAACGCTGTAAGACTTCACTTATTCCCTTTCACACTTAGGGATAAGGTGAAGAGTTGGTTACATTCACTTCCATCAGGGTCCATCACTACTTGGAACGATTTGACTCAAAAGTTCTTGGCAAAATTCTTCCCCACAGCAAATACTACGAAAATAAGGAACGACATCATTTCATTTATGCAACATGATTCAGAATCGTTGTATGAGGTGTGGGAGCACTTTAAAGATTTATTGTAGAAATGTCCACATCATGGAATACCCAAGTAGCTTCAAGTTCAAACATTCTATAATGTGTTGTTCAATACAAGGAAGACTATTATTGATGCAGTTGCGGGTGGTACTTTGATTGGGAAGAATTTGGATGAGGTCTATGACCTGTTGGAAACCATGGTAGCAAATGATTACTAATGGCCTTCTGCAAGGGTAAATCAACTAAGGGCGACAAGAAGAATTGATAGTGATGCATTTTCCATTTTGACTATACAAATGGCAACACTTACGAAGATGGTAGAAACACTTGTGAAGAATGTGCAGCGTATTCAACATGTGGCAATGACTTGTGACTTATGTGCTGGGAACCATTCAGTTAATCAATGCCCTATCAATGCAGAATCGGTTTAGTATATGACAAGTTACAACCAGCAGTGGCAGCCTAATAATAATCTGAGCTCCTGTCATCAAAATCAGTCATGGAGCAACAATCAAGCATAATATTTAGCTCCAAGACCATCATATCTTTCAGGCTTTCAGAATCAATTTCCATATCAGTCAGGAAAAAAAATCTGATTTAGAAGAGCTCTTTACAAAGTGCTTTGAGCGAAATAATGCAAGGTAACAACTTCTAGAGGGTAGAATGAATAGTCAAGAAACATCAATTTGGAACATCGAGAATCAATTGGGACAACTTCTCAACCATATGGGGTAGCTTGTGAGTGCCATAAATAGCTGACCTCAAGGTGCTTTTCCAAGTGATACAGTGACAAATCCAAGAAGGGAAGACAATGAGCAATGCAATGTTGTGACACTAAGGAGTGGTAAGAAGTTACATGAGATTGATGGAGAAAATTTTAAGAAGGCACATCCGGATATGCAAGATGATTGTGAGGCTTTAAAAGAAATGGGGAATCATGAGGCAGAGGAAAAGAAAGTAGTGGAAAATCCTAATCAGAATCAATTTGTGTCATCCGTGCCTTTCTTGCAAAGACTTCAAAAGAACAAGCTTGACAACCAATTTTCAATGTTTTTAGAGGTGTTCAAGAAATTACACATTAATATCCCATTTGTAGATGCATTAAAACAGATGGCTAGCTACTTAAAGTTTATGAAGGAGATCTTATCAAAGAAGAAAAAGTCAGGGGACTACAAGACAGTGACTCTAACGGAGGAGTGCAGCGCCACATTGCAAAAGAAGTTACCACTGAAGCTAAAAGATTCGAGTAGTTTCACCATTCCGTGCACCATTGGGAGCCAGTTCTTTAATTGATACTTGTGTGATTTGGGAACGAGCATAAAGTTAATGCCTTTATTAGTGTATAAGAAGCTTGGTTTGAAGGAAGCAAAGCCCACCCATGTTACACTAGCAGATAGGTCATTTACTTATTCAAAGGGGATTATTGATGATATTCTTATGAAAGTGAATAAGGTTATCTTCTCTATGGATTTTATTGTGCTAGATTTTGAGAAGGATAAAAATATACCAATTATTCTTGGGCGCCTATTTTTAGCTACGGGGGGAGCGTTGATTGATGTGAAAAAAGATGAGCTAACTATGAGAATTCAAGATGAAGAGGTGACCTTTAATGTGTTTAATGTAATGGAATTTTCAAGTAGTCAAGAAGAATGCTTTCGGATTGATGTTGTGCAATTGAAAGGTCAGTTTTATTGGAGGAAGAATGATGAACACAAGTTTCGAGGTCATCGATCTTAAGGGAAAGTTAAGCGAATAGTCTAGGAATGACTTTTAAAGAAATTCATCAAGCATAAATTCGATCTGAGCCAGAGAAAAAGTAGTAGTCAGGTTGGGACTTTAAAACAAGCGCTTATTGGGAGGCAACCTAAATTTTAATTTTAGTTTTTATTTTAGTAGTAAATTTTAGTTAGTTTTTTTATTTAATTATTTGATTTAATATTTTGTTTTTGTTTTTGTTTTTGTTTCAATTTTTTTGTGCCAATACATCCAAGCTTATCAGATGATGAGAAAATTGCTATATATTCGGGGGAGTCATTTGTTTTTAGATTTCTTTATTTTCTATATTGAGGACAATGTCTGTTTTAAGTTTGGGGGTGTGGATAAATTTTAAAAAAAATTATAAAATTTCTAGGTTTTATTTTAGGATTAAATTTTAGAATTTTGTGAGTATATTCACTGCAACCACTCATGAGACACTACTCGTCCACTTGGGATGACCTTGTGGTTTAAAGGCTTGTTGCACATTCTAAGTGCAATCGTGTTTCCAACGAAAATAGGGTAACTTAATTTTTAAGTTGAGTCTCTTGAGATATGAATTAATTGAATTAAATTTATAGCCGATGATATAAAAAAATTAATTTTTATTTAATAACTTTTGGAAAATTAATAAATTTTTAATAGTCTAAATTTTGGCATATTATTGATTATTATTTTATTTGAGATCCTGTAAATTTTATGCATTCATATTTGTAATGACCACGAATTCTATGAGATATTGCAATTATAATTATTAAATGATTAGCAATGAATTTAATTTTTTTGTATAAATTATTTGTACATTAGATAATTGAATGAATATACTTGTATATGTGTATATTTATTTAAAGTAATGAAGCAAAGTGTTATAATTAATTAAAACAAGTCTAATTGGATTATATTTTTAAAATTCAAATGAGGTGTTAAACTAGGTCAATTAAATTTACCTAGTAGTCCATATAATTAATTAAACCTTAGACAATGTAATTAATTAAACAAGCTCAATGTTTGATTTCATTAAATGTAACATAGATTATTAAATGTTAACCCAATGGGACAATTAAATTGAGCCCAACCAAATTAAATGGAGGAGCCCAATATATTAAATCCTAGAGTCCAATGTGGAGCCCAATAAGAAGTCAAAATTGGTCAACAATTATACATATGTGTGTGTGTGTTTGTGTGTGTGTGTGTGTGTGTATATATATATATATATATATGGATAATTAAAGCATGAAAAATAAAGCAAAATTGACTATAAAAAAAAGGGGCCAATCGCCGGCACTTGACAAGGGGACCCACTTGGGTTGCTTGTTGCTCTTGTTGCTTCATTTTTACACTATGTCATGGTAGCTCTGTTAGAGTTTATGCCCTAGAGGCTAATTATTTGATGTAATTGCTTAACATTTTTGATATTATATTTGATTGAATAAATAGATTATTTTATTATGATTTCATTTACTGCGTTATATAAATGTTAACATAATAAAAGCCCTTAGAATAATGATACGAATTATATAGCTTTAAGTATGTGACTTGAACATGAGATTATATAATTATAATTAGTATCATTGCTCTTAAATGTCCCTAGTCGAGTATCATTGTTAATGGGACAACAATGATGCATTGAGACTAGTATGTGGATTGACTGATGGCCAAATCTCATTGGTCATAAATATATGAGATATTTGAGTCAATGCATAGGTACATGTTAGAGAACAATGTACTGGACTGACCCACCATGAGAATTCTACATGGAGCATTATGCAAAGTGTCATAAGAAATTCTTATAGTGACAATGATGTAATGATCCTTCGACCTGAAGTCACTATATTATTACACGAGAATTTGTGTACTTTGATATCATCATATGTCACCTTTAATAGGGTGGACAATAAAGGTGATTATTGGGTACATCATGAATCGTGTGAGGAATATGAGTGATCTAGATGGAATTTAACTCTCCTATATATTAGGGGTGATATCCATAGGCTTCTTGATTGAGTAGGACTATGAAATGCATGGCCATGCTCAAATATTGATTTGTTTCATATAGTCTAATCATTGATCAAGAAAACTCAGATTAAATTATGAAGAGTATGACACATTCCATGCCTCGAGTTTAATCTAGGATATAAGGTTAAAGGGATTAAATTACATTGAGACATTGGTCACGAAAAGGTTGTATCGAATCACCGATCTTATTATTATTTGGGTAGCAGTGATGCATTACTAGATGCCGCTCACTGTTTATAATTTTATAATATGATTTTAAAATTATTGCCAACATAATAATAACCTATAGGATCACACACTTAGAACGTAATTAAAAGGGAATTAATTTAAATTGTAAGTATTTTAAATATATCAATATGATTGATAGTATTTAAAAATTACGAATTTAAATTAGTAGGATAATTTGTATATATGTATATTAATTAAGTAAGACTTAATTAAAATATAATATATATAAATTCGGATTTTATTTTTCTTAGGTTTTAGTTAATTCCTATTAACTACTATATATATGATATATCAGTAGTCTAAAAGTCACGTAAGGAAAAACTAAAAAAAACCCTAGCCGCTTTCAGAAAGAGGCTAGAGAGAAAAACAATTGGGAAATCCTGATCTTGGTGGCTAGTACCACGGTTCCTTTAGCTGCAGATCGTGGGACGATTCACGGAGCGTTCGTGTGGATACCGTAGAGACGCAGTCGCTGGATTGCGTTGAAGATTCGAAGCTGTTCCAGAATTCAATCGTCTCTTGTTCATCTCAGATAATCGGTAAAATAATCTAAACCTCTGATTAATCTGTTTTCGCTTGGATACTGTCTTAGGGTTTCGATTTTTTTTTTTAAATTCCGCTGCTTTCACTGTGTCGAAACCCTAACAAGCTCAACAACCCTTGTCATACACATTGTCAATCAAATGGTCATTCACTCCAATAGTAATTCTAATTAAGCACTAAATTGACTATGTTGGTGAATTAGGTGAGTTGATGATGGATTAGTAAAGTCCTATAAATAACATGCTCCACACATGAGCTATGTTGGTTAGTTCATTTCCTAGCATTCCTAGAAAGAAAGAAAGAGAGCTTTTGAAAGAGAAAAGAGAAAACACACTTATGAGTTGTGAGAAATTGCTAGAGTAAGAGCTTGCTGGATGACACAAAGCCTCATTTCATACTTTGGTAGGAGAAGAAGAAGGGCACACAAGTCATCAAGGTTTAAAAGTGCTTCAACCCTTCTATATTTCATTTTTGTAGTCTAGATAGATTTTAAACTATGTAAATTATGTATATTCATGGTTTGATGTGTTTAAATCATGTTTTGGTATGTGTGGTATGCTTAATAATAGAAGAAATATTCATATCGAACTTTACCGGTAAAACCATAACTAAGCATGTGATGTTTAATATTGTAGTTTTAAATGTACAAGTTGGAAAATAGATTTTTATGGCTAGAAAGTTACATATATGAGTTTTAAAGAAAAGCTAACTTGTAGATTTCAAAAATATGGAAAAACAAAGAAGTTACGGCTTTTACCGTAAAGTGGGTCATTTTTAAACCCTAAGTGGTTCGATCTTTAAATTTGTATCAAAACGATTTCAAAAATGTGATCGAACTATGAAATATTGTAAAACAAGAAGTTAGGAACACATCAACACTGATTTTGCATCATTTAAATGCGTAGATTTCATTTTATACAAGTTTTAATCAAAATAACTCAAAGTTGAAAATTTCTAAATTTTGGTCGGAATACCTGAGCGCCAGCGGCGCTGTTTCAGTTAAAAATTGAGCGCCGGCAGTGCTCAGGCATTTTGCTTCCAGCGCCGGCAATGCTGGTCCAATTTTTTTGATTTTTGTCGGGTCTGGTCGGGTCAGTTTTAGCCCGGTCGGGTCGGTCCGGGTAAGAAAATGAAAAATGTTCCAAAAATTATTTTATTATTTTTAGACTCAATAAGATTAATTTTAAAATTAAAAATAGTTGAATTAATAAGTAAAAGAAGATAAATATTATTAAAGGTTTAATAATATAAATTAAATTAATAAAATATTATTATTAACATAATAATATTAGAAAATTATTAAAATATTATTAAATGTATAATAATATTATGGAGGCAATAAAATATTATTAAATGAATAATAATATTAGAATACTAATAAAATATTATTAAAAGAATAATAATATTAGAAAAAGATGTAAATATTAAATGGTTAACAAAATTAGATAATGATTAAAATATTATTAAATAATTAATAGTATTAGATAATTAATAAAATATTTTTAAATAGTTAATAATATTAAATAATGAATAAAATATTATTAAATGATTAATAATATTAGATAATTGATAAAATATTATTAGATGTGAAATAATATTAGCTAATAAATAAAATATTATTAAATGATTAATAATATTAGAAGACTAATACAATATTATTAAGGGATTAATAATATTACAAGGTTAATAAAATATTATTAAATTATTAATAATATTAAATAAGTGTGTGATCTATATTAAATAATTAATATAGGTTTTATATGATTGAAATATTATCAAATAGTGATAATATTACCTAAGTGTTTATATAATTATGTGGTTAAGTAAGAATGATAAGGGTTATCATATAAATGTGTATATGATACTAATTTAAGATCAAACTGATTAATTATTAGGACTATTCAAAGAGAATTAATTGAATTGTTTAGTAGTAAACTACGTAAGAGGTAAGTTTTCCTTAACCCTAACTTGTATTTGTTGTTGTAAGTTTTTTTCTACCTTATTTACATTGAGCAATTTAATTATTATTGAGCAAGTATCTACACTCGTAATTATTTGACAGAGCTTTGAGTGGGTTAATTATCTAAAATTATTCAACATCATTACTGTTATTGTATTCGTACATAGTGCTGCTGCAAATGTTTTGGTTCATTAATTTACGAACTGTTTAAGAATGTCTAAGCTAATTGTTTCGGCTAGATAATGCATGTTTAAATTCATCAAATTGAATATTTTAAAAGCCTATCCACACCATTGGGTTGTGCGAATTCTTATAGTAAGACTGAGAATGAACAACCCTAATTTAGGGGATTTTTATATGTCGGGAAACCGAATTTACGCAAGATGTCTAAATGTTATGCATATACATATGTTATAAGAGGTTGATCCCCTCGAGTACTAGTTTTTTAAAGAATCAGATATAAACAAATGTCAGTTCTACCTTAGTAACAGTTCATGGTCCTTAAAGACCACTCAATAGTAAAGAGACAATCCATTCTGTTATTGAAAATTGATTCTTGCCATTTCACAATTGTTAGCTATTATTGAAAATCCTGATGTTAATTTCCCTTTTATCATGATATATCCTATACTATTTGTTTATAAACTTGCTGAGGGATTTAGTTGTTCATTCTTGCTATATCATGACTTATTTTCAGCTAAGCCCGAATGTTCAAAACCAGACAAAGGCAAGGGAAAAGCCAAAGCTTAGATTAGCTTGATGCATGCAAAATTAATTACTTATATGTAATCTTTTTTTGTAAATCTTTTGTATTCCCTTAAGATATGTAATGTTATATTAAGGTTAATCGACCTTGGGAAGTGTAGCCTTTTTATAAGGAACATTTTATATTATTTTGTGAAGTTTAAATAAAAATTTTGTATTTAATTATTATTAAGTATTGTACAATGAGAACTAAAATCGAGGTCATTGAACCCAGATTTAGGGTCGTCACAAGTCGATATCAGAGCTGGGGGTTAGAAACGTTAGGATTGCATAACCTAGGATATAACCTTAGTACTAAACTCATATCGAGTGCGTTAGGATATGAATCGAGGAGATTCATCAGGTTGTGTATTTTTGGAGGTGGATTGAGAAAATCCATCGAGTCAAGATGTACATGATAAATTATCATTTCATTTTATCAATAAATATATTTTATTGTTGTACTTAACATGTGTTATTTTTATGATATAGGATAACGGAGATGGGACAGTCGAGTCATACTATTGAGGAGGTGATTTACACGGATATCCACATGGATACGACACAGTCGCTGGTGGCTGCACCGATAGAGGAGCCTGAGCCTGATACAGATGAAGGATACCGTGAGGAGCCCATCAGAGGTGGAGTGATGAGGCCATATAGTGATGATAAGGCCAAGTCTGAGGAGTTAGAGGACGAGGAGCCAGCGGATCACGCTGATGGCATAGGCACTACTGCCAGTGACATCATCGACGTGCTGACCACGAGGAATGATGAGCTGGAGGATAGAGTTCAGCACTTAGAAAAGCATAATCAGACCCACCAGCATACGTAGAACCAGTATAGGGATGTAGTGTATCAGTTCTCTGGTGAGAACACAGAGCTAAAAGAGAAAATGGTAAAAATGGAGACTAGATTGGCAGAGGCTGAGCTGAAGATTCAGCAAACACGGGCAGAGAAGGAGGCCACTGGCAACAGGCGATAGAGGATAGGATCGAAATGGAGATCCAAAGAGATTCAACACATGGGCAGATGCTAGAGCTGGAGGATGAGGTTAGAATGAAGAGGTTGAGGATCGATAGACTTAGCTATGTCTATCGTTCTTCTTTTGACAGATTTTCAGAACAGGGTGCACTACTACCCAACTGGGGAAGGTCAGTCCAAGCACACTATCAGTAGGAGCTTGGTGAGCGCCATAGGGGATGAAAATTACGAGGACACTGTTCGTCGAGGGATGCACAGTCAGTAGTAGTAGTTTTCTTTATTTATGTTGTATGTATATAGATGTAGTAGAAACCCAACTTTTGTTTTAACAGATGATTAGTATGATGTAAATCCTAACTCTAGAAAGTTATGGGATATGATTATGGTTAGATCCTATCTTTTATAGTATTTCAGGGATAATAGCATTTATAGCATTATGCTTAAGATGTAAAAGTGTTATACACTATGGTATTTAGCATATGAATATAAATGCAGATCTGTTTATGTTTATATGTGTTGAGATGCTTAATTGTACTTTAGTTAAATTGCTTAAGCTACAAAAAGGAAGTAAAAAGATGAAACAACTTTAACGATTTAAATTTTCTTTATACAGAAAATGCCGCCCCGTATACAACCACCGAGAAATCGAAGAGTAGAAGAATCAGTTAACAATGATAATGGGGTACATCCAAACCCAGTACAAGAGTTTGTGAAAATGCTAATGGGAGCATTCCACTGACGTAACGCAAATGTTGATGGGGCACCAAACTCTACTGCTCCACTAGCAAACTTTAAAGATTTCAAACTAATAGGACCACCTGAATTCTAAAACACAACGGATCCTATAGAAGCGCAAACCTAGATCGAAGAAATGAAAAAGGTTTTTGAGGTGGCACGAGTAGCAGAGGAGCAAATGACCTCATTTGCTACCTTTATGATGAAGAGGGAAGCGAATTATTGGTGGAAGGCCAACAAAAGTTGAGCAGGAGAGGGAACGATCGCATAAACGCGATTTAAGGAAGTGTTCTTAGAGAATTATTTTGGAAAGCACATAAGCCAGGATGGAAGTTAAATTCCTGGAACTCAAGCAGGGAAATATGGCAGTATCTGATTACGCCGCCAAGTTCAACGAATTAGCAAGATTCACTCCACACCAGGTGAACACTGAAACGAGGCGTGCAAGGAGATTTTAGTAGGGACTGAAACCGTGGGTTTATAGTAGGGTCGTTGTTCTTTAGATTACCAACTTTGCAACGTTGCTGGAGAAAGCTATAATAGCAGAAGTGGGAAATGAAGCCTTAAACAAGCATAATCATGAACGAAACAAGAAAAGAATTGAAGGAGAAAACAGAGAAGGTAGCAGTGGGGGCAGTAACCCGAATAAGCGAAAGTAGAACAACAACAACAGCAGTAACAGTTTGGGAGCACCCCAGGGAAGTGAACAGAAGAAAGGAAACAAATGTAGTAACTGCAGGAAGAACCACACAGGGGAGTGCATGAAAGGAAGGAATATTTGTTACAACTGTGGGCAAGAAGGGCATATCGCTCCTAATTGTCCCACACCAAAAAAGAAGGGTTGTTTCTCATGTGGAGCAACGAACCATCAGTTCCAGGATTGTCCGAAAAGGAAGAATGACAGTGGAAGTACTGGCTATAAGGGAAACAACAATAAGCTCACCATTGGAGGCCCGGTGCAGCAAAACAAACCAACAATACGGATTTTCAACATGACGGTGAAAGACGCCGTGGAATCAAAAGACATGGTGTCAGGTATTTTTTCGATCAATGATATAAATGCATATGTATTTTGATTCGGGTGCTACCTATTCATTTGTGTCTGACGATTTCGCTAGAAGGTTATAATTGCCTAGAGAAAAACTAGAAAGCCTAATGAACATAGAAGTTGCTAATAAAGAAGTGATTCCTGTAAAGTACATTCATAGAAATTGTTGTGCTGAAATCAGGGGTCAGAAGTTGAATGTGAGTCTAATTCTGATACGTTTGGGGGAGTTTGATGTTATTTTGGGTATGAATTGGTTGTTTAATCATGGAGCAATAATTGATTGTCAAAAGAAGTGTATACACCCTTAAGACACCAAACCGATGTAAGGTCGTATTTTATGGTAGCAAGTCGTCAAGACAATCTACTTGTCTAACAATGATGCAGGCCAAGAAACTATTGATGAAAGGTTGTGTAGGGTATTTGGCTCACGTAGTGGATACACAAATGGTAAATCCCGGGATGGAACAAATACCAGTAGTTAAGGAGTTCATGGATGTCTTTCCAGATGAACTGTCAGGTTTACCGCCAGATAGAGAGATAGAATTTGTGATCGATTTAGTACCGGGGACAGCACCGATATCAAAAGCACCATATAGGATGGTTCCAATAGAAATGAAAGAGTTGATGGTTCAGTTGCAGGAGTTGTTGGATAGAAAGTACATTCAGCCTAGTGTTTCTCCATGGGGAGCACCTGTGCTATTTGTAAAGAAAAAGGATGGATCAATGAGACTTTGTATGGACTATAGGGAGTTGAACAAAGTAACAATTAAGAACAAGTACACGTTGCCAAGAATTGATGATCTTTTTGATCAATTAAAAGGGGTAAAGTACTTTTCAAAGATTGACTTAAGGACTGGTTATCATCAGTTGAAAGTCAGGAAGGAGGATGTACCCAAGATAGCATTTAGAACTCGATATGACCATTATGAGTTTCTGGTAATGTCGTTTAGACTAACGAATGCGCCAGCCACATTTATGGACATGATGAATAGAATATTCAAGCAGTACTTGGATAAATGTGTAGTTGTGTTCATTGACGATATTTTGGTTTATTCTAAAACGGAGGAGGAGCATGCCAAACATCTAAGATTGGTGTTGGAGATATTAAGGAAGAAGCAGTTGTATGCTAAATTTTCAAAGTGTGAATTCTGGTTGGAAAGAGTTCAATTTTTAGGTCATGTTATTGACAAGGAGGGAGTTTCAATAGATCCAGCAAAGTGAAAGCGGTGATGAATTGGGAACAACCAAGGACGCCGACGGAAGTTAGAAGTTTCTTAGGGTTACCAGGTGACTATCGGAGATTTATCAACGACTTTTCAAAGATAGTAACGCCATTAACCAATTTGACAAGAAACACAGTGAAATATATATGGATGGAGAAGTGCGAGAAGAGTTTTCAGGAGTTAAAGAAAAGACTTAGTGAAGCACCTGTATCGATGAGACTTTGTATGGACTATAGGGAGTTGACCAAAGTAACAATTAAGAACAAGTACCCGTTGCCACGAGTTGACGATCTTTTTGATCAATTGAAAGGGGCGAAATACTTTTCAAAAATTTACTTAAGGACTAGTTATCATTAGTTGAAATTCATGTAGGAAGATGTGCCCAAGACAGTATTCAAAACTCGATATGGCCATTATGAGTTTTCGGTGATGTCGTTTGGACTAACAAATGCACCAGCCGCATTTATGGACATGATGAATAAAATATTCAAGCAGTACTTGGATAAGTTTGTAGTTGTGTTCATTGGCGATATTTTGGTTTATTCTAAAATGGAGGAGGAGCATGTCAAACACCTAAGATTGGTATTGGAAATAATACAGAAGGAGCAGTTGTATGCTAAATTTTTGAAGTATGAATTCTGGTTGCAGAGAGTTCAATTTCTAGGTCACGTTATCGATAAGGAGAGAGTTTCAGTAGATCTAGCAAAGGTGGAAACGGTAATGAATTGGGAATAATCAAGGACGCCGACGGAGGTTAGAAGTTTCTTAGGGTTAACGGGTTATTATCGGAGATTCATTCAAGACTTTTCGAAGATAGCAACGTCGTTAACTAATTTGACAAAGAAGACAGTAAAATATTTATAGACGGAGAAGTATAAGGAGAGTTTTCAGGAGCTAAATAAAAGACTTAGTAAAGCACCTGTATTGACTCTATCGGACAATACAGGAGGTTTTATGGTCTATAGTGATGCATCGCATAAGGGACTAGGTTGTGTGCTTATGCAAAACGGTAAGGTCATTGCGTATGCGTCAAGACAATTAAAGGATTATGAGAAGGGATACCCTACCCATGACTTGGAGCTGGCAGTGGTAGTGTTTGCCCTTAAGATTTGGAGGCACTATTTATATGGAGAGAAATGTGAGATATTTACTGACCATAAAAGTCTAAAGTATATCTTCACACAAAATGAGTTGAATATGAGGCAGCGGAGATGGTTGGAGTTGATCAAAGGTTACGATTGTGAAATTCTAAACCATCCCGGCAAGGCTAATATAGTAGCAGATGCTCTAAGTAGAAAGAGTAGGGAGAAGCTGTTTGTATTGATTGAACAGGAAGAACTAGTAAAAGAAATGGCTCGAATACAATTGTTGGTGAAAAATCCAAAGGAGTCTATAGAAGTGGAAGCAAGCCCAACCTTGTTAGATAAGGTGAAAGAGGCTCAAGACAAAGATGAAGAATATGACAGAATCAAAAAAAGGATGACTGAGGGAGAAGAGGTCAAATTCAAAGTAGATAGTAAAGGATTGCTAAGGTTTGAAAACCGTGTTTAAGTACCACTAGTGCCTGAATTATGAGAGGAGATTTTACAAGAGGCTCACAGTAAGAGATACTCGATACATCTGGGGAGTACGAAAATGTATCAAGATCTTCGTCAGCATTTTTGGTAGCCGAATATGAAGAGGGAGGTTGCAGAATGTGTCAGTCAATGCCTAACTTGTCAAAGGGTAAAGGCCAAACATCAGAAACCAAGTGGATTATTACAGCCGTTATAAATTTCTGAGTGAAAATGGGAGCATATCATGATGGATTTTGTGGTAGGACTTCCAGTAACAAAGAAGGGATGCAATGCTATATGGGTGATTGTGGATAGACAAACAAAGTCAACGCATTATTTGTCGATCAAGATTAAGTTCAGTTTGGATCAGTTGGCTAAACTGTACATCAAGGAGATAGTTTCGAGACATGGAGTGCCGGTATCAATTGTGCCAGACAGAGATTCGCACTTCACGTCAAAGTTTTGGAGGAGTCTTCAGGAAAGATTGGGGACGCAGTTAAGAATGAGTACATCGTATCATCCGCAGACTGATGGGCAAAGTGAAAGAATAATTCAGACATTAGAAGATATGCTCAAAGCCTGTGTGATGGATTTTAAGGGCAGTTGAGAGGACCATCTACCATTAGTGGAGTTTGCATATAATAACAGTTATCAGGCGAGCATAGGCATGCCGCCTTACGAAGCTTTATATGGGAGAAAATGTAGAACACCTCTATGTTGGGATGAGGTAGGAGAACGTCAATGTTGGAACCATAATTGGTTCAACCAACTGTAGAAATTATCAGAGTAATAAGAGCTCGACTTATAGCAGCTCAAGATCGACAGAAGAAGTATGCAGACCTACACCGTCAAAAGCGAGATTTTGAAGTATGAAGTTTTGTGTTCATGAAAGTATCTTCCTGGAAAGGAAAGATCATATTTGGAAAGAAAGAGAAGCTGAGTCCGAGGTTCATAGGACTGTTCGAGATATTAAAAAGAGTAGGTGAAGTGGCATATGATGTAGCTTTACCTCCTGAACTGAAGCATATTCACAATGTGTTTCACGTGTCAGTGTTGCGACCATACAAGCCAGATTACAAACACGTCATATCCTATGAGTCAATTCAAGTTGAGAAAAACTTATCATACGAAGAGATTTCTTCCAAATACTGGATAGGAAAGAGCAGAAATTGCGAAATAAGGTTATACAATCTGTCAAAGTCCTTTGGAGGAACCACAACGCAAAGGAAGCTACATGGAAACTTGAAGAAAAGATGAGGAATGAATATCCGCATCTTTTTGAGTAGTTTTAAATTTGTAATTCCAGGGACGGAATTCTTATAGGCGGAGGAGAATGTAATGACCACGAATTCTGTTAGACATTGCAATTATAATTAATAAATGATTATCAATGAATTTAAAATTTTTGTATTAATTATTTGTTCATTAGATAATTGAATGAATATACTTGTGTATGTGTATATTTATTTAAAGCAATGAAGAAAGGTGTTATAATTAATTAAAACAAGTCTAATTGGATTATATTTTTTAAATCCAAATGAGGTGTTAAACTAGGTCAATTAAATTTACCTAGTAGTCCATATAATTAATTAAACTTTAGACAATGTAATTAATTAAACAAGCTCAATGCTTGATTTAATTATATGTAACATAAATTATTAAATGTTAGCCCAATGAGAAAATTAAATTAAGCCCAACCAAATTAAATAGAGGAGCCCAATATATTAAATCCTAGAGTCCAATATGGAGCCCAATAGGAAGTCAAAATTGGTCAACAATTATACATATGTGTATATATATATATATGGATAATTAAAGCATGAAAAATAAAGCAAAACTGGCTATAAAAAAAGGGCCAATGGTCGGCACTTCATAGGGGGACCCACTTGGGTTGCTTGTTGCTCTTGTTGCTTCATTTTTACACTGTCATGGTAGCTCAACAACCATTGTCATTCATATTGTCAATCATATGGTCATTCACTCCAATATTAATTCTAATTAAGCACTAAATTGACTATGTTGGTGAATTAGGTGAGTTGATGATGGATTAGTGAAGTCCTATAAATAACATGCTCCATACATGAGCTATGTTGGTTAGTTCATTTCCTAGCATTCCTAGAAAGAAAGAAAGAGAGCTTTTGAAAGAGAAAAGAGAGAACACACTTATGAGTTGTGAGATATTGCTAGAGTAAGAGCTTAGTGGATGACACAAAATCTCATTTCATACTTTGGTAGGAGAAGAAGAAGGGCACACAAGTCATCAAGGTTTAAAAGTGCTACAACCCTTCTATATTTCATTTTTGTAGTCTAGATAGATTTTAAACTATGTAAACTATGTATATTCATGGTTTGATGTGTTTAAATCATGTTTTGGTATGTGTGGTATGCTTAATAATAGAAGAAATGTTCATATCGAACTTTATCGGTAAAACCATAACAAAGCATGTGATGTTTAATATTGTAGTTTGAAATGTACAAGTTGAAAAATACATTTTTATGGCTAGAAAGTTACATATATGAGTTTTAAAGAAAAGTTAACTTGTAGATTTCAAAAATATGGAAAAATAAAGAAGTTATGGCTTTTGCCGTAAAATAGGTCGTTTTTAAACCCTAAGTGGTTCGATCTTTAAATTTGTGTCAAAATGATTTCAAAAATGTGATCGAACTATGAAATATTGTAAAACAAGAAGTTAGGAACACATCAACACTGATTTTGCGTCATTTGAATGTGTAGATTTCATTTTATACAAGTTTTAATCAAAATAACTCAAAGTTGAAAATTTCTAAATTTTGGTCGGAATACTTGAGCGTCGAAAGCGCTGCTTCAGTTCAAAACTGAGAGCCGGCAATGCTCAGGCATTCTGCTTCCAGCGTCGGCGGCACTGGTCCTTATTTATTTGATTTTTGCCGGGTCGAGTCGGTTTTGGCTGGGTCAAGGTGGTCCGGGTCAGAAAATGAAAAATGTTCTAAAAATTATTTTATTATTTTTGGACTCAATAAGAGTATTTTTAAAATTAAAGATAGTTGAATTAATAAGTAAAAAGGGATAAATATTATTAAAGGTTTAATAATATAAATTAAATTAATAAAATATTATTATTAACATAATAATATTAGAAAATCATTTAAATATTCTTAAATGTATAATAATATTATGAGACAATAAAATATTATTAAATGAATAATAATATTAGAATATAACTAAAATATTATTAAATAGTTAATCATATTAGAATATTAAAAAAATATTATTAAAAGAATAATAATATTAGAAAAAGATGTAAATATTATTAAATGGTTAATAATATTAGATAATGATTAAAATATTTTTAAATAATTAATAATATTAGATAATTAATAAAATTAGATAAATGTGTGATCTATATTAAATAATTAATATAGGTTTTATGTGATTGAAATATTATCAAGTAGTGATAATATTATGTAAGTGTTTATATAATTATTTAGTTAAGTAAGACTGATAAGGGTTATAATATAAATGTGTATATGATACTAATTTAGGATCAAACTGATTAATTGTTAAGTCTATTCAAAGAGAATTAATTGAATTGGTTAGCAATAGACTATGCACGAGGCAAGTTTTCCTTAACCTAACTTGTATTTGTTGTTGTAAGTTTTCTTCTACCTTATTTACATTAAGCAATTCAATTATTGTTGAGCAAGTATCTACACTGGTAGTTATTTGACAGTGCTTTGAATGGGTTAATTATCTAAAATTATTCCATATTATTACTCTTATTGTATTCGCACATAGTGCTGCTGCAAATGTTTTAATTCATTAATTTAAGAATTGTTTAAGAATGTCTAAGCTAATTATTTCGGCTAGACAATGCATGTTTAAATTCATCAAATTGAATATTTTAAAAGCCTATCCACACCATTGGGTGGTGCGGATTCTTATAGTAAGACTGAGAATGAACAACCCTAATTTAGGGGATTTTTATATGACGAGAAACCAAATTTATGCAAAATGTCTGAATTTTATGCACATATATATAGTACAAGATACTGATGTAATATCCCAGATAATTTCAAGATTTTAAATAATATCTTAATTGATTTTATTAAAGGTTATGGTTTAAAACCTAGAATGTGAGAAGTAAGATGTGTAGAAAATGGGTAAACATTTTTTTTACATAATTTATTTGTTAGAAATTAAATGTGAGAATATTGTAATAATGCATATAGAGAATTTATTAAAGAAATAAATTCAATTGAGAAGTGAAGACGGTTATAAGGATATATATATATACATAGTTATATATTCCTAGAGTTGTGCTTGTTAGCCAAATACGAAGAGGAGTAAATTTAATACTCAATTAAACTAATAAATTAATTAGTTTAAAAATGAAGTCATGAAATATAATTAATTAAATTAATTATATTAGTTATGCGTTAAAGTTGTGGAAAATTTAGGATGATTGTCTAGAATGACAATATTAAGAAGTTAATTAATTAAGTAATTAACTTAATTATTAAATTGTGGTATAGAGCCCAATATTGATTTAATTGACTAGTACAATGAAATGGTGTAGCAAGCCCAATGAAAATGTAGAGAAGCCCAATGGTGGGATTTAATTTCCAAGCCCAATGATCTAATTAAATTGTGTCAAACCCTAGCTCAATGAATTAATTTCGGTAGCCCAACTTAGAGTTTAATTGTTTTAATTGTTGGGAGCCCTAAAGGAATTAATCTAGTGGATTAAATTTAAGGAAATTAAAGTGTGAATTGGATTATATAATTTGTCCGAGGAAGGTATTGAATTAAGTTTAATAAAGGAAGTCCGATTAATGGATTTATTAAATTAACGGACTAACCTAAGATTTTTGGGAAGAACCCTAATTAAATATTTAATTAATATTGAATATGGCAAGTCCAATTTGATTACATAAATTAAATTTAATTTGATTATTAAATTGTTCCTTAATTATTTAAACAAGCCAATTAATTAAATTAAGTGACGGACTTGTGGAAAATTCTATATGATTGGGTATTTTATTAATCTAGCCCAATGTTTTAATTAATTGGGAGCCTAGTAAATTAATTTAGTAGCCCAACATTTCAATGGATCAAAGGAGTATCCATGGCCCAAATGATTAAATTCCAAAGCCCAAATATTGACCCATTGATAAATTAGCTTCTAGAAGGTTATTTTCTCCAATTAGGTAATAAAAATAAATGAAATTTGGTCAATTTATGGGGCATGACTGGTGGATTTGATGGTGGAGTGCTTGGACTCCAAAATTTTATTAATTTGAATTGTTGACATAGTGTATGGAACACTCAAGGTAAATGCTAGCAATTTGGGAAATGGTTGAGGTCCATTATATAGATATATATGTGTTATATGTATAAATCTATACTACTATAAATAGCATATCAAGTCTTCATTTGTGAGGGTTACCAAAAATATTGCTAGAGAGCTTTTATTATGTGTTGGTAAATTCTAGTGAGTTAACTCGGTGAGTTAAAGAAAAAGGATAGTGAGTTAGTGAGTTCTTTAGTGAGTTACTACCGAGTCAAGTGAGCCAAGTCTATTTATTCAAGAGGAGTGTTCTTGGATGTCATCTAACTCCATCATCTATCTTTGGAAGGAGAGAAAAGTAGCTCACAAGTCTAGAAGGTATAACACTAACTCTAAACCCTAGTTTTGAAGTTCATTATGTTTTATATTGAATATTTATGGTAGAAAAGTTATTCTCAAGCTCTAAATGTTTAGATCCATGCTAGATTGGTAGATCTAGGGTCACATGGGTTTAACATGAATATCTATGGGTGTTGGTGTTGAAAAGTTTAGCAAAATGTATGAAAACGATTTTTACCGACGAAACCTTAAACGAACGTGTGATTCGGAGCTTTATATTTTGAAACCTAAAAGTTAGGTATGAGATTTTCTTCTTTGATATGGTAAATATATAAGTTAAGAACAAAACCTAGTTGGTATAATGTTCGTGTGAGTTGTTATGGTTAAGATATGATTTTTAAAAACCAAGGATTGTGAAGTTAGTTTTCACTTTTCCCTTGTGAGCGATTTTAAGCATAGATCCATTTGGAATTTGGATTTGTGATATAAAGAGAAGTTGTAGAGGGGAAAATTCTAATGAGAATGGACTCAAGAATCACCCCAAAATGTTTTAAAATGAAGAAGTTATGCAAGATTTAATCAAAGGAGCAAAAGTTGAAAAATCAGAAAATGGCAATTCTGCAGTTTCTGTAAGAGGAGGGTCGGGGCCCTTGTTTCCTTTGTAAAAGGAGGGCCGGGGCCCTTGGTCACTGTTCACGGCCAGTGAGTTTTCCGTTCCGGGTCGAGTCGGGCCATTCGGGTCGGGTCGGTTCGGGTCTTTTAAGTCCAAAATGGATAAAAATACTTAAAAATTAATATAATTAATTTGGGACCCAACTTTAATAATTATTTATTATTTATAATAAATAATAAATAAAGTAAATAAAAGTTATTATTATAATTAATTATTATTTAAAGGATATTAAATGGTAATTAAAGAAAGATGAAGTTAATAAGGTAATTATTTATTATTTTAATAAATAAGGATAATTAGTTAATTATTATTTAAAGGATATTAAATAATAATTAAAGGGAGATGAAATGAATAAAATGATCATTTGTTATTTAATGAATATTAAATAATAAATGGGTTTAATTGATTAAGAGATTATTATTTAAATAATCATTAAAGGATTTGAGGATTGTTAAAATATTATTAAATGGTTAATAATATTAATAAGTGATTAAAATATTATTAAATGATTAATAATATTAATAAGTGATTAAAATATTATTAAATGGTTAATAATATTAATAAGTGATTAAAATATTATTAAATGGTTATAATATTAATAAGTGATTAAAATATTATTAAATGGTTAATAATATTAATAAGTGATTAAAATATTATTAAAAGGTTAATAATATTAATAAGTGATTAAAATATTATTAAATGGTTAATAATATTAATAAGTGATTAAAATATTATTAAATGGTTAATAATATTAATAAGTGATTAAAATATTATTAAAAGGTTAATAATATTAATAAGTGATTAAAATATTATTAAATGGTTAATAATATTAATAAGTGATTAAAATATTATTAAATGGTTAATAATATTAATAAGTGATTAAAATATTATTAAATGGTTAATAATATTAATAAGTGATTAAAATATTATTAAATGATTAATAATATTAATAAGTGATTAAAATATTATTAAATGATTAATAATATTAATAAGTGGTTAAAATATTATTAAATAGTTAATAATATTAATAAGTGATTAAAATATTATTAAATTGTTAATAATATTAATAAATGATTAAAATATTATTAAATTGTTAATAATATTAATAAGTGATTAAAGTATTATTAAAGGGTTAATAATATTTGATTGTAGTTATATATTATCAAAGGTAGATAATATTTTGAGATATTTGGTACATTATTAAATGTCCAAATCATTAAGTTGCGTAAAGAAGAAAGTTTAATTGAATTAAACCAAGGTAAGAGTCCATTGGTGATTAAATATTAGACAACTTATAAAATATAGGTTGTATGAAGAACGCAAGGTATTGGTGAAAGATGGTTAAGCGTACCCGATATGTCCAACTAGGTTTGGGCTAGGGGTTTTGTCCGGAACTTAAGGGTTCATTTGTCGGACATCTTAAGAGTTAATAATTTAAAGTTAGGGTCTTATATAAAGGCTAGGTAATAGTCATTGCATCTAATGATTATGTCAATTTCCTATATAAATTGTAGGTTGAACGAAAGACGCAAATAAGCATAACTGGTAGAAGCGAACCAGGCAAGTTTTTCAGATATTGTTGCTATGTGTATAACTGTTGTGTGTGCACTTGAAGTATGTGAGAATTTGAATTAAATATGTTTTTTTGTGAAACCATATGAGATTTGTTGATTCTATACGATAGAAAGCCTGAATTAATTGAATAAGTTGAACTGTATGTCATGTATTCATTTCAATGCATGATCAGCATGTTGCATGAATAAATGCAAAGTATGAGAAGCATGATGCATTCATATAATGTAATGCATGAAGCATGAGAAGCATGTATAAACATGAACTATGTGTTATGTGCTATCTGTTAGACTTGCTGAGCCGTCGTGCTCACTCTTGCCTAAACCAACATTTTCAGATAGTGCAAATCATTTGAAGTTCTCGATAAAGATCAAGGAACAGGAAAGCATATTACTTTCACTGAAGATCTAAATATTTGTTGTAGATATTAGTCCAAATTGGACAGGTAAATGATTGTGTAGTGTAAGACTTTAGTTGGTATGTTATATGAGTGTTAAATACACAAGTTGATTGTAATAGAATGTCGTATCATGTATGATATTAAGACATACTAGGAATGTATAAAGATTTCGATTCTGGAATAGAAAGAGATGTTGTAAAATTGTAAATAAGAGGTTATTTACCAATTATAATATTGTTGTAATTCATGAACAATAAGGAAAAGGTTGTACTCGTGTTGAACCGGATCCGAGGTTCAAGGAACCCGGATTTGGGGTCGTCACAACTGATCCCCTCGAGTACTAATTTTTCGAGGAGTCAGATATAAACAAATGTCAGTTCTACCTTAGTAGCAGTTCATGGTCCTTAAAGACCACTCAGCAGTAAAGAGTCAATCCATCCTGTTATTGAAAATTGATTCTTGTCCTTTCACAATTGTTAGCTATTGTTGAAAATCTTGATGTTAATTTCCCTTTCATCATGATATATCCTATGCTATTTTTTTATAAACTTGCTGAAGCATTTAGTTGCTCATTCTTGCTATATCATGACTTATTTTCAGCTAAGCTCAAATGTTCAAAATCAGACAAAGGCAAGGGAAAAGTCAAAGCTTAGATTAGCTTGATGCATGCTAGATTAATTACTTATATGTAATTTCTTTTGTAAATCTTTTGTATTTCCTTAAGATATTTAATGTTATATTAAGGTTAATCGACATTGGGAAGTGTAACCTTTTTTTATAAGGAACCTTTTGTATTATTCCACGAAGTTTAAATATAAATTTTGTATTTAATTGTTATTAAGTATTGTACAGTGAGAACCAAAACCGAGATTATTGAACCCGGATTTGGGGTCGTCACAATATCCATTTATGTTAAGTTAGCTTTGACTTAGAGAATGTTTATATAGTTAAATGCTTATGATAGATATTTATGAATTCTATAATTTATTTGATCATAATTTGAAGTGAAATATTAGGCGGATTATAATTTGGGGGAGATAATTTAGGTAAATTATTCTACGACTATTTGAAGAATTGATAATTTTTTTAGTTGAATTAATAGTCATATGGTGAGTTGAGATAAAGTGTAAAACGCACTCACTCATAGACATGTGTAAAAAACGAGATGGGACGTAAAGCGCACTTATGGGCATAAAAAAAAAAGAGTGAGATGAAGAATAAAATGCACTTGCCTATGATGAATGAAGAAAAAATATAATAATATATTTGAAAATGAATGTGGTTAACTTAAAAAAAAATGATGCTAATGTCCGTAACGTGAGAAGGAAAAAAAAAATCTTTTGATCATTTAATTTATATTTGTCTTTATTAGCAAAGAGTGGTGTGAAAAGTGAGTTTTAAAGTTTTGTTTTGTAATTCTTTTATTGTGTAATATCTTTTATAAGGAATTTAATTACATAAGTTTATCTGAGTTTAAATTAGTTTGATACATTTGGATTAACACATATACGAAGGGTCTTGAGTAGAGTGAGATAAATAAATATGTTAAAATTTTTGACATTGCATATTTTGAAAAAAAAAATTGAGTTATCATTTAAAAGGTCTTTGAGGCTAATGTTGAACTTCAAGATTAATTCAAGTTTTTGTTTTTGTTTTGCTTGAAGGTAAACAAAGAGTTAAGTATTGAAGTATTTGATAATGGGTTTTTATACCTATTTATTTAATATTTTTAGGCTTAATTAATTGTGATTTTTTAAGCATTTTAATTTATTTTAGGTAATTTATTGTATTTTTATTATTTTTATATTATTTTTATTTATTTACTTTATATTTTATATTTTATTTTGTAGGAATTAAAGAAGCAATGACAATCTTGTAATTTTTGCAAGTCCAGATGGCAAATTAGTAAATAACAAGGCTGGAGGGCATTATCATAAATAATCTGAAGTCAAGATAGGCGCGCCTGACACGCATGTGGAAGGTCAGCGACGTTACAAGCGAATGACGCCGTTTGGCAAGGTTAAAATCAGACGAGCGCCCATGACGCGAGAGGCTGCAAGGCAGAGGTAATACGCCGTCATTTTGGTTGTGCGGGAGAAGACTAAGGCCCGCGCAATGCACGGGCGGTTGAGGATTAAATCTAATGGCAAAGTGACATCGTTTCATTAGGCGGTCAAGTTGACTTATCAAGCGTGTTAAGGGTTGTTTGTTTTGCGTGATATGACAGATTTTCAGGATCTTATTCCTTTTTTATTCCAAATTGATTTTTAATTCCTATATTGATTAGGATAATTATTGTACTCCTATAAATACATTATGAGACTCTTATTTTCAGCATATTAGAATAGAATAGTAGAATGTTAACATAGATTAGAGCATATTATATTAGAATAAAGTAGTTTAGGAATAGTTATTAAATAAATTAGACAGTGATTTTTAATCAGATCTGATAGATATTTCGACGTATAATAATTACACGAATTGAAGACGGAGCTTCAGAGATCGTGCTTAATTACAAATTTTTATTCTCTAAACTCTTTCTTTTATTTTTGTAATTTGGATTTAATGAATTATTTTATGGATTTGATTTCTTATTTAGTTATGGACTAATTTATTATTCAGATTACAATTAAACCCAATATGTAGTTTAATTTAATTTATTTTCTTTTTAATTATTGATGATTATATATGAATTGTTTATCATATTTTGTGCATTCATGTATAATTATTTGTGCAATAATTAATGAGATAATCTATATGAAATCAAAAGTGGATTATAGGTTTAGATTTAGATATGATAACATGTAAATTTGTTTATTATTTTTAGGAAGAGTAGTATGATAGTATATATAATGAATATATCTATATGATACATATAACTTTATTGAGAGTTTATTCTTAATGAATCTATTTTACGTGTTTTACATAAATATAGCAACATAACTGAAATAGGTTTTTTTATTAATTGTTGAAGAATGTTAATAAATAGTTAAGCATTCTTAGTTAACAATTCAATATAATTAATCAATTATAAAGAAAGTGAAGAGATTTAAATGAAGCATTGTGAGAAAATGTAATATTAAGTAATATTAATCTGATTTAATCATTTTTATTAGTTTAATTTAGTTGGTAATTTTAATTAGTTAATTTGATAATTAAATTGTGTTTCTTTAAGTAAGATTAATTTGGTTAAGAATTAGTATTTGGTAGTAATTATTTTTAGTTTCTTGTGGGTTCGACACTCTCTTTATCACTTTATTATTTGTGGACTACGTATACTTGCGTGTAAATTCCTATTTAAAATTAGACAAACAATGGCTTACATAATAAACTAGTTTTTGTCCTTCGGAATCCTTTCAGACCAAGGTTGCTCCAACAGCTATAGAAGTTGCTGATAAATACAAATATAGATCCTATTCGGATAAAGCCTTAGTTAATATGGGGGGAGGAGATATACCTTTTGATATGTTTGAATGCTACTTGACATTCTTTGGTCCACTAATTTTTTTTTAATTCGGTGCTCTATTCAAAGTATTGAAGAATGGGATACACTTCCCGGCAGATCTAGCTAACCTTCCTATTAATCTCTATACTTCTTTAAAATTCTTCAAGAGTTGTATGTTAAGTATAATCGATATCTTTTAGGGATTCGCCTCAATCCCTCTCCAACTAACAATGTAACCTATAAATTTACTTGCATTGAGGCCAAAAGTGCATTTAATGGGATTGAGCCTCGTGTTATAGTGTTATAGGTTCTGAAAGCATTACTTGAGGTCGGTCAAATGGTCGTCAAGCTCCATATTTTTTATTATCATATCATCCACATAGACCTCCATAGTCCAACTTATCTGATTCCTAAAAAACTTGTTCATCATGCCCTAATAAGTGGCTTCAGCATTAATAAAGCCAAAATGCATGACTTTGTAGGCATATATGGCTTGGTGACTGATGAAATCGGTCTTTAGGATGTCTTCAGTGTACATTACAGTCTAATTATACTCGAAGAACGCATCAAGAAAACTCAGCATTGTATATCCAAAAGTGGAGTCTACCAACTGATCGATGCCTAGAAAGAGATAGTAATCATTCAGACATGTTTTATTCAAATCAATATAGTCGATGCACATCCTCCACTTTCCATTATGTTTTTTGATGAGCACCACGTTGGTGAGCCATTCTAAATAATCTATCTCGAAAATGAATCATATGGCCAAAGGTTTAGAAATTCCTTCACCAATTACTTTTTGACGCTCAGGGGCCATGCTTTGACGTTTCTATCTGACCAACTTCACATGAGAGTTTACGTTGAGCTTGTGAATTCCAATGTTTTCATCTATTCCCGGCATGTCGGTTGGATTCCTAGCAAAGATGTCTGAATACTCTCTCAAAAGGGCTATCAGGCAATTTCTAAGTCTGCCTGTAGTCCTAGCTTGATTTGTACTATTTTTTCATCATCTCCCGAAAATAATTATATCTCATCGGTCTCCTTAACATGCATTGTTATTGATTCCGTGCCTCCTTCCAAAAAGGGTTCTATTTTAATCTTCATGGTTTATTTTTGTTTGTTGACCCATACAAAAGTAGCTTGAATAGTTTGGAGATGGCATCTTTAGGATATATCTTGATCTCCAGCGACTTCTCTGATCTAATGCTTAGTTAGGAATTTCATCTTTAAATGTGGGATCGAAGTGACTGCTCAAAGTACTAATAGAATGGTACTCCCTAAGATAACATTATAATTGCTTTCAACATTGACCATGTAAAAATTTACCATTAGGGAATAATATTTTGGGGTTGTGCTGAAGATTGCCAGCAGCTTTATTGTTCCTATAATGGGAACTGGAGCATTGTTGAAGTCGTAAAGAGGTGATTCATTACAAATCTCTAACTTTCTACCCCCCAAGTCCAGTCGATTGTATTTATGGTTGTAAAGTACATAAAATAAACTTCCATTATCGAATAGGATTTGATGTAAATCCATGGTTCCCACCTGTTCAATTACGACAAGAGCGCCATTATGAGGTGTAACTATACCTGGGTGGTAATCCTCACCTGTGAATGTAATGGGATATGTCTTGATATCCTTGGGTTGTCCAGACACATGGTGAATAACTCTAACTAAGGCTTTCCTCTTCCTTCTAGACATCGTCGATGTTGATATGCCTGATATAACATCCATCACTCCCCTTGGAGCTGAGGAAGGGAGCAGTTGTGTAATCCAATCGAAGGTTGACTGCCTATATCCCTCAGCAACGTAACAATCCAGGTTATCCTTCTTCACCTAGTTTTTAAGGAAGTCCTTCAACTGTTAAAAATCTCCAGTATCATGGCCCTTAGCCTCATGATATGTATAGTACTTATTGATGTCTTTCTTCCTATCAAAGACTCTGATTTTTGAAGTTTTTTTTTATTTTTATAAAAGGGCTCATTTGTTATTTCATTCATAATACTAGCTCTGCTTGTTTTTAGGGGAATGTAATCTATGTCTCTGTTTATGCTTCCCCTATCTTTGGGGCTATCATTTTTTTCTAGCGATCTCCTTTAGAATCCATTTTACCATTACCTTTCTTGTTATCATCTCTTTTATTGAATATGTCGCCTCTAGGGTTTTTCTAGTGAGAATCACCATTATATCTTGAAGAACCCCGAAGATTGGCAAGTACCTCTTCCAACTCTATGAACTTATCGACTTTTTTATAGGCCTCTGATAGAGTTTGGGGAGCTTTAGAGATGATTTCTTCAATTAAGCGGCTGGATTTATCTACATTCAAACTCATAGTCAAAAATTGTATTACCTAGGTTGAGTCTATAGTGGGGATTTCGGATACTGTTTCTCTAAAGTTCTTCATATATTGTTGAAGAGTTTTATTGGGTCTCTGTTTCACATGAAGTAACAAAGTCATCATCATTGCATGTATTTTTGTTGCCACCGAAACGTGTATAGAATTGCTCTTGTAGCTCTTCTCATAAATCAATGGAGCATGGAGGGAGAGAGATTATTTATTCTCTTGCAGACTTCTTCAGGGTAGAGATGAAAGGTGACACATCATCGATGCATCACAACTATAAAAACACATTGCACGCTTATAAGAAAAAGTATGGCCATATGGGTCACCTGTCCCATCATAAGTCTCCAGAACTGGGACTTTGAAAGTTTTGTCAATCCTGACTTCATCAATGTAACACCCCGGGAATCCCCGCACTGGCCACGGGCAACCCCCGGTCATTAACGAATAACCTTCTCCTTACTAACCACAACATAATAATACAATGTTGCTAAGAACTCAAACAATTTAAACTTTATAATATTCCCTTAAACATTGTCTCAGAATCGCAATCTTTACATAAATCTTTGAACAACTCAGATCATATATATATCATGACCTAATTCAATGCAAAAGATATGCAAATTAGCTACCCTTAACGTTACAATTATCTTGTAATTCTATTTATCATTCAAAACTTATTTCAAACTTTCACTCTTACACATAACTACACAACACCTCGCTTTGGTACACAACAAATTTAAATGTTAAACTAACATTTCATTACATTTTATACCTTTTGGTAATACTGTTTATCCCCAAAGAGTTTATCGAAAAATATCTATATCTCCTGGGATAGTGCATAAACATTCTCTGTCATTGATCTTTATCGGAACCTCATATGTCTCGCACGTAGCTGAAAATATTTATTTAAACAAGAATAAGCAACTACGTTACTCAGCAAGTTTAACAGTTACACATAACACATAATTCATGCATCGTACATGATTGTCAATATATCCATGTATGACATTTTATACATGTAGATAGACGAAAACATAATTCATGTTTCATATTATCATGATTGTCACTTCACAATTTATACAGTTCACAAAGAATAACTAACTCAACTTCTCATTTGAACAACAACCGTTCAATCATATTATTACATAAAAGCACATTAACTCATGTTTACATATGAAAATATTTCACAAATAATGACAGTTATCACATAAGAACGAGATCTGAAAAACTTGTCAGAATTGCTTCCTCGCTTATGTTTACCAAAATTCAATTTACCTCCTTTGAAAGACCTAATATAATTATCCTCCAATTATAACGCATATAGGGATTCGTTTATCATTTTTAAATAAATTGATTTGACAGCACCTAGTTCCCTATTTACTAACTCATAAATTATAGGACAATATTATCACCCTTGGATAATGTTTTAATTATCGAACAGTATTATTAATAATACCTCATTCAATTACAAACGTTACTTGTTATTTATCATTACACATTAATGATATAATAATTAACTAGTTTATTAACTTTAATTCCCTTTAATTATTATTTAATGTTAATCTAAATAATAATTAATTATCCTTATTTATGACTCTACGAAGTCCTAGATACAAATACTCGAGTATATTCAAAATCAGTGATGGAATTCTACACAAATAGAGTCTATGGGGATGAAAATCCTGTCCATAAAGTATATTTTTGAAAGTCTGAGCATGAGACATGTCTCATTTTAGATTCTCCTTAAAAGTTGAGACATGTCTCAGTTGTTCTGGATCACTCAAATTCAGAATAGAAAACATCCTTATTTATTATTTAATCTTAATTAGATAAATATTACTTAGTTTATTAATTTTGATCTTCTTTAATTATTATTTAATGTTAATTAAATAATAATTAATTAATTAATTATCCTTGCCGCATCCTATTAATACATTTGATCTAATATTGATATAGTTGATTTGACAATATATTAAAATCTATCAATTTATCGTTATTGCATTATATTGATATATTTGTTCTAATATTGATACATTTGGCTTGAAAATATATAAATATTGTTATTACATTATATTGATATATTTGTTCCAATATTGATATATTTGGCTTGAAAATATATCAATATCGTTATTGCATTATAACTTCCTCGTTACAAGTCCCTTTTTGTTCATCCCTATATCAAATTAAAGCTTATTAAGTCCACTTTAATCTTATCTAGACCTTGATTTCTACCCATTCACCAAACAAAACAGACCTTAAATGTGTACACAACCTGTCCAGAAAATTTCATTTTCTGGACAGTCTTACCAAATCGATTTTTTTTTTAAATTGTTCTACTCCATAAAATGGTTCAAGTACGTGAGTACTTCTATAAAACTTCCATATCTACAACTTTGTAGTTTACACCAACATCAAATTTGAAACACATGATTTTATACAATTTTTACAATGCTGAAATCGCTGCAGATTCTGGGCAGACTATTTTCGGTCCGACCCAGCTTGCTATAAACGGTCACTACGAACAAACCACAAGGAATTTTTGTGTGCATAAAATTTCCATGTAAAGCTTACTTCTATACCTTTAATTTGATATATAGCTCACTCTCTAACTCTAAAAACTCGATTTTATATGGATTTTCATAACCACAGTAACTTGACGCAATGTTTCTGCGAATTTGCTCTTCAATATATTCTTTCATTTTACATCAATTTCTTTAATCCTTTGTTTGATTCATAATAATCTATGGTTAGTACATTACATAAAGGTTTAATCATGATATACAACCATAAATTTTACTAAAATCCAACATATACCCAAGAAAATCAAAGATTCTTCAAGGGTTTAGCAATATACCTTCATAGCTTCATTTTTCTTCTTCATTCTCTTCTTATGAATCTATGACAGCCCCATATCCTTCCTTTCCCTCTATCAGTCACGAGTGTGTGTGTGTAGTGGCTAGCTTACTTACTTTTTGGTTACTTGAGATTATACATGGTGAAGGAAGATGAAATAGTTGGAAAGCATAATTTTTTTTACTCTTCCTCGCCTTTTCTTCTCCAACCCATGAGCTCTCTTTCTCTCTCTCTCAAAATGCTGATAATGCTCTTGTTAGAGTGAAGTGGGTTTAGTTAATTAAATAATATAACCAAGATAAGAGATAAGATAATGAGTTTTGATTGGTTGAAATTAAGATCACATTAGGATAAGGCATGAGTGGCTCAATAAACTCCATACATTAAAAAAAATCTAAGATTCCAGTTGGCCCACTTAGAAAATCTGGAGCTTCAATTCTCTTTTGGGTCCCACTTTTATTTATCTGACCCGCTCTTTGACTTTTTGACTCAAAAATAAAATTTCAATATTACAGTCGATTCTTACAAATTTCGACGTTCCCGTCGTCATGGTAACATCTGTTTCTTCAAATTCACTTCCGAATTTTAAATTTGACCTTTTTCACATAAAGTCAAACGGTCAACTTTGACAAAAAAAAAAAGTCAACTGGAACACCTATCGTATTTACAGTCCTTACTTACTAAGTTCGACGTTTCCGTCGCAACGATGAAGTCCGTTTCTCAAAATTCTTTTTCAAACTCAAACTTTGACTTTTTACCTTTACAAGTCAAACGGTTGACTTTGACCAAAAGTCAACCCCTAACACCAAATTATGTTTACTATCTCTCTTTGTTAAATTCGGCGTTCAGAACTCAATGGTGCAGTCCGCGTCTCCAAATTCTCTTTTGAAATCCAAATTTGAGTTTCCTTGACTTTCTTCTCTTTCCTTTAGTCATACCTTGACTATCTAACCACTTTGATCATTTATTGACATTTCAATTTATTAACTTGCCTTCACACATGCAAGTATACTCATGCTATCAGGTAGACATTACCTCATTCTCTTCACACCATTATTCCACGTAATCACAACCACACATGGTTCATCCTTAATTTTATACTACCACAAAAATAACTTGGCCACACATACAAGTCTTACAATTATTAAATGTTTAGGCTTGTTCACTATATTCATATGGCTGGCCATATATATTAATTTGTCTCGCCATAATCTTAATCCATTTTAGACTATTATTTAATATCTAACACTTGGCTACTAGGTTGGATTTAATTTTAATTGCCACCACAATACCTAGTTTATCTCTTCCCAATTTATTAATTTGGACTATCTTAATTTACTATTCAATATTTAACTTTCATAAGCTTGTTTAATTAATAGATTAAGCCTTACAGTATTCTTGATGATTAATTCAATTAATCATTTATCACGTTCAGCTAAAATATAATTAGCACACCTCCAAGTATATACGCATCTATACATATACACCTTCACGTTAACTTACAAATATATCTCTAATTAAAATTTATTTTCTAATAAATTTCCACATACCTCGTATAATTTTTTTTTATAATATCTCTTTTAGTCAAATATATTTATCGAACCTTAAAGATATTATATTACCTTATTATTAATATACCTCCAAGTATACATAATAATCAAATTCTAGGTTTTAAATTTTAAAAACTACATTTACTCACATTTAAATCCTAATACAAAGATTAGGGTAAAATGTTTAATAAATTTCTATACATTTTACTTCTCCAAATCTAGGTTTTAAACTTTAACTTTTATTTTATCATCAAGATCTTATTTAAAAGTCTTATCAAATATCCGGAATATTACAATCAAGCTCCTTTGTGAAGGGTGATGAGTAAGGTTTCCTCCGTTTAAACCCAGCATGTTTCTTACAAGTCCTCTGGGAGAGGATTCTGTAGTGTCTGCCATCACGATGCTTCCTGTTTCATAATGGGAGTCGTGACAACATGAGCGGGAGGTCGTACCTCGCTTGCTCAGTAAGCTATTTTCAGCCTTCACTAAATCTGCATACTGTCTATCAAGCTCTTCTTACTGGAGGTCAAGAGCTTTCTTTCTATCCAGCATCTTTTAAAGGTGACGCTGCCTGTCAACATCGGTTGTATGATGTGATTGCGAGCGTGTATTTCCCCGAGAGTTGTTATGGCTCTTTGGTGATGGTGAGGTCGCCATGTTAATTCTTTTTAGTTGAAAGAGATCTCTACTAAATACTAAAAGGCCCTCATTCTAACACAAATGTTAATACTTGAATTTTTTTACACGTTCAACCACTGATTTGGATGTGAACATACGCAGAAAGAACAACCAGAAAGTACTTAACAACTTGAGCCATCGGGGGATACCTCCGGTGTGAGAGTAATACAGGTTTCAAGATATGTTAACAACAGATGTAACAAATATTTAGTAGGCTAAAATATTGTATTTGTACCTCTATTATTCACCATGTATTTATAGTACTCACTATACTCAATAGGGTTATAATTCTTAATGAGAATCATGCATTAGAAACTATATTGGAGAATGTAACTATCGCGCTAATCGCTGCTAGATATGATAACTCACATACCAATTACTATTAGATATGGTAACTAGTTAGCATTCAAAGTGATAAGGCAGTCTATCAGACTTAGGAGTTCTTTTGTGCATACACTAGACCAAATAGGTTGTAGAGGTAAGGCCCATTATGGATAGCTCATTTGTGTTACTAAATACGCAACCCAATAGAAACTAAAAATTTAATACCATGAAAACACTTTTAAAAAGTATGAGTTTGTATGTTAATAAACATTAGGAATTAATATTTTTAGAAGTAAAAATATGTTTGTTAACAATTATATAAGGATTGTGCTTTTTATAGAATAAAAATAAATTAAATTAACATTACATTAGGTACTTATATGAATTGAGAAATGATATCATTTATGTAATCACGATCTCTTGGACTTAAGGGTGAAAGTGTGACGACTCGAATTTTCAAAAGTATCTTATTTTGAGACGAAGGGAATTAATTCATTAATCTTTATTAGTGGATTAATATAATAACTTTAATTAATTAAATAAATAAATTTATTTTCTTTTATTTAGTTAATAATGAGAATTGTGTTACAAAAATTAAATGTAACATTAATAATGGTATAATATTTATTATTATATCAAATGGATGTGATTTAAAAATATGAGATGAGGAACCAATATTTAATAAATAAATATTGGAATTAATGTAGTAAATTAAAATCATATTTGAATTATGATTAAATATATTTAATTAATATATTTAATATGTAAATAAATTGTTAGAGAACAATTTATGGAAAGAGGGAATAATTTGATTGTATAAATTAAATGAGTTAATTAAAATCATTAAGGGTGTAAATATTAATTATTTTAAATAGTTGGGTTCGTTACACAAAAAGTGTTAAATTAAATTATGGATTAATTCCACAATTAGTGGAATAAAATTATACATATTAATAAAGGTATAATTTATTAAGCATGTATTTATTCAAAATACATATAATGGTGTACATATAATTTTATTATGTGTAATAGTGATAATTTGATTAATGTATTGGTAATTGTGGGAAATTTTCAATATATATAAATATGGAGATAATATGTATATAATTTATATACATATAAATGTTGAAAATTATACATTAATATATATAATCTTATTATACATATTAATTATAATTCATAACATAATACGAATACAATTACGTTATATTAATATATATGTAATATGTATTATATATTAAAATATCTTGTTAGTTAACTAAATGTTGGGAAATTAAGCGAAACAAGGCCTTATCTACTTCTAATGTACTGAGTGTGAGTTTCAAAGCATGACAAGGCTTGAATTGCCACCAATGCTTAACACCTCCAGCTTAATTAATCTCAGTGGAGAATTACAGCAACAATGAGTTTTGTTCAGCTCATTCAATGCATCAAATTTAGAATTCTCAAAGTTCTAAAAACTTTTATCTCTCCCAACCAAAGTAGGCAAGTATGGTTAAGAAACAGTGCTCCAAGCTGAATTGAAGAAAGATATTGATCCAGAAATCGTTTAAAGAAGTTTAGCTCAACCACAATCAGAGGTTTAGCAAAAGAATTCTGCAATCAAAGCTTCTAATAGGGTAAAATTCTTTCTTTGTTTAAATTCATAGAAAGTAATTGATTTTAATTGGTTAATTGTTGAAAATTGTTGTGGGAGTTGATGCGTTGGTGAACCAGGAGGGTCAGAAGATACAAGGTTGGATTATATATGAAGATGGTATGATTAATTGATCCAAATGCCATGAAAACCTCTGTTTTTTGATATTGCACACCAAATATTTGATGAAATGTCTAAGAGAAAGAATCGATCCAAACATGAAATTAAATCATAATTATGGTAGTATAACATGTATATGGGTGTTTTATAACTTAATTTCATGGTCGGAATGTTTAAAACATCAAATTAATGGGATGTAAAGCAAGAAGAATTCTGCAAATCTATGTAGAATTATTTTTTGTTAAGTGCGTCGGGGCATAGTTATACAAAAGAAAGATTGCGCCAGGGCGCTATCTGTCTGGAATTAAAAAAAAATGGACCAACGCTAGGGTACTAGTTTAATGAAGAAGAACAACGTCAAGGCGTAGTCATCAGAAAAATAAAATAAAGTTTTTTTTTAAAAATTAAATATTCAAATGAGTATAATAATATAAAAAAAATATTGTTTTAAAATATAATTAACCTATAATGGATTATTAATTCCAACTTGGTTAATAAAATTTTTTTATTAAGGAGTTAATCCAAGAAAATGATGAATATTTGAACGGAAATTGTAAAATGCAAAATGTGTTAATTTATGTAATAACCTTATTGTAGACACCCAAATTTTGCACTTGTTTACTAACCCTGACAGGAGGGCAAAATCGTCATTTGACCCGACATACGAAAAGGGAGGTGGACCCCAACACGAAGCCACCACGACGGCTTGCGGTCAAAGCTGTCAAACGAACAACGAGCATCAGGTCAGTTGAGGCAGGACACACAGTCGATCCAGATGAAGCCTGATCTGGTCACTAAAGACGACGAATGACCACTACGCTTACGGCAGTCGGGGGGTCTCGCTCCTTGGAAGCCAGGAACAAAGAGCAATTTATACATCAAGTAACAGCCTTCCAAAATAATACAGCAAAAGTTGACGATTTAAGACTGCGTGACACGAAAATCGAGAAAAACAAGCTGGGCAGCCGCAGGTGCACCTGCAGCCACCGACAAACGGTAAACTTTCGTGGCTCGAGGAGACCACCCGGCAGCTGAGAATTCGGCGCCGGCGGCCACAGCAGGCAGCCACAAATGCACCTGCGGCTACCCTCAGTTACCTATACAACGCCATGTTTGATCTGCAGAAGAGAGGAAGCAAAATTTCTTAAGAAATAGAGAGAGAAAGTGGCGAGATTAGAGAGAGAGGGGCTCGGGTGGATTGAAATTTAGTGAGAAATTGCAAGTTGTTGCTCCAATAATTAGGTGCTCTTGTGTTTTTGCTCGAGTAGTGAAATATAAATCGTTTATTGGCGTATTGCAATGTGAAAAATGGTGTTTTTCTTTAAGTTTTAGCTTATGTTATTGTCATAATCTTTTGTTGTTGAGTTGTTTTGGATATAATATTTTGGTATATTGAGGATCCGTGGATTAGGGATTATTAGTGAGGGTTCCGTCAGAACGTAATTTTCTCCTAATGTCCTGATGACATCCGTACGGTGATATGTAGGTCATTGTGTTAATAGATAGTTCATAGTATAGTCCTTGCGATTTTTGATTCGTGTAGTATAGTAACAAGTCTAGTATTATTAAGCTTGTCTTGGTATGGTCGTGCAGTGATTTGGGTGATTGTGAGCCTAGGAATGAGATCCTCGTGATCAAACTCCGAAGATGGACAAATTTTGATGTATGTAATCATTGCAAGGGTCCATTTTGTACATATGTAAATATTGGGCCTTAAAACCAACCTTTCAAAAACCCGTCGACATTCAAGCCGACCCTTTTCAAAAGATCACATCTTAATCCAAAAGGCTAAAATTGGAAAGGGAATAATTATTAAAACAACGAAACGACTTTTCCCGGCGTCGACAGCTGACGACTCCGCTGGGGACATTAGAGGGCTTAAGCCGCGTTTAAAATCTTGATGTTTTCCTATCCTTTAAAAAATCTAAAAAAATGTGTATTTGTGTTACTTGCGTTAATCTACCTTTTGTGCGTGTCTGAATAAATATGCGAGTGTTGTGATTGCGTTTTCTTTTCAAAGCTTTATTTTATTGTCATCATATGCATGCGGTGAGGTACGATGAATGTATGATGAATGTATGTTTGAGCAGTCCCTCCTCCTGAGGCAAACCCGTCGGATGTGGATTATTGGACTCAAAGCGGCACTCCCCTACGAGGCTCAGGAAAAGCATCCACTCAGATCCAATCCAATTGAAATATCGGATTTATTCCCGTCACCCACTCAGATCCAATCCAATTGAAAGATCGAATTTATTCCCGTCTAGTATATTGCGAAGATCTGTGAACCTTCATGCCGAAAAGCCCGCGAAAGTAATTTAGGGTAGGTCAGCCTCAGATAAACTCAACGCTTTTACCCTTTTACGCTTTACGCGCATCATATCATGCTTTAGTCAATCATTTTGTACCTCCCGCTTTGTCAAAATAAAAAGTACTAACCTCAGTTTTACAGGGACAGCTTGGAGAGTATCATGATTTCACATTGACATACCTTGGTCAAAATGAAGGAATACTGACCCTGTTTTACAGGAAAATATTAAAAAACTCCAAAAATTTACAGATATATTCGCTTTAGCATATATCCACTAATATCATTCCCCGAAACTAAACTTGAGTTATTTTATTTGTAGGATTGCTCCTTAAACCCGTCTTCGATTTAAAAAAGCCCGAGATTCAACAGTCGAGATGGTCGAGAATCCTAATCCTAACCCGGCTCCTATATCTCGGGAAGAGTTCGATGCCGTAAAGAATCAGATGACTGAGTTGACCATGATGCTAAAAGAACATTTCAAGTTGAAACCAAGACCACAACCCGAACACCCACCAAGGCCATCATCTCAGGGAAACGGGATGACCCCAGAAACTCCTAAGATTGAGCAGCCAAAGCAAATCATTGTTATTCCAGAGGATGAAGGTGCAAGTAATTTCAGCAAGAAGATGAAACAGATGGACGAGGCCATCAAAGCCATGAAAGGGATCAGAACATACGACAGTGTTAATTATTCTGATTTGTGTATTTTTCCGAGAGTCAAATACCCCGAGAAGTTCAAAATCCCAGAATTTGAAAAGTACAATGGGACGAGGGACCCCTACACCCACCTAAAGGTCTACATCGGAGAACTCAGGGGCATATGTTGAGGACGAGTCATTAAGGATGCATTTATTTCAGAAAAGTCTGACAGAGGAAGCTAGGACCTGGTACGCAAGGCTGGACAATACCAAAATTCACAATTGGGAGGAGTTGGCCCACACCTTTCTGACACAATACAACTTCCAATCACAAATGGCCCCTGATCGGTACCAAATGACAAAGATTAAGAAGCAACCCAATTAATCCTTCAGAGATTATACTCAACGGTGGATAAGGATGGTTGCCCAAGTAAACCCACCCATGAGTGAAACGGAGATGGTGATGACCTTTATTGATATCCAAGAGGCCCCTTTTATGAGAGGGTGATAGCTAGAATATGGAAGCCTTTTGCAGAAATAATTAAACACGGGGAGATGGCTGAAATGGGATTAAAGTCAGGAAAGATCCGAGATTTCACGGCTCTTGAGGCTGTTGCTGAACAGATCTAAAGCGGAAACTATGTCAGTACTTCCCGGAGACCACAAAAGAGAAAAGAGGAGGATGTGTCCCTGGTCTTGCAAGGGCTATCTGGGAAAGTAGCGAGTAGCCCTCCTGTCCGCATGCAAAGGAGTGAACCCCCGCGTCAGCCAACTTTCAACAATCAAAGGTCTGAGGGGCGGAGGAAATTTGAAAACCCCCGAGAGAAACAATTCACCCCGTTAGGGGATTCATTAGAACAAATCCTAGTTGTGTTGATAAATCAGAAGAAGATCACGGAGCTAGCACCACCATCTGACCAGAAAGGCAAGAGGTACGACCCGAGCAAAAAATGCGCCTATCATTCGGGGTCCCTGGGACATGACACCCAAGATTGCTGGTCACTGAAGCACAAAATACATAACATGATTGATAGTGGGGAAATCGTGGTAGAACAGCCGGAGCCCCCAAACGTAAAGGCCAACCCTCTTCCCGAGCATAATGGGGGAGGCGTAAACGTAGTTGAAATCAGCGGGGCAGAAGGTCCTTTGAAATTGAGGTACGTAAGAAAAATCGATGAAGTGGTTGCGATGACCAATGCCCAAGAGGGCACGCGAAGTGAGCCGCTCAAGTTGCCTAGGGTAATCCAGGGTACCAAAAGGGAGCCTATCAGGTTGTCGGCTCCAAGACCCCTTATTATAACAGCCAGGTCACAATTGTCAATTACCAGTCTGAAGGCTGTTCCATGGAATTACGGGGGAAAGACAAAGGGGGAGGCCAGTTGTGCGCCAGTTGCCTCTAGGGGAAATCCTTTGTATTTACCAAGGCGAGTCCTTGAAAGCACGAAGAAAGAAAGTGGGAGAATCTCGGAGGAGAAAGCTTTGGAGTTCTGGGAGAAAATGAATCACAGCGAGGCGAGGGTGGTTAAGGCACCGGAGGCGCAACCGCCCTTGATATCAATCTTAGACCTGGTATTGGCGTCCAATGATCATCATTGTGTATTAAGCAAAGTCCTGGAAGAGGGTCATGTCCCCAAATCAATTAGTACGGAGAGATTCGGCCATTTGGTGGGCCATCTGTTGGACAGCAATGTGATCTCGTTCACCGATGACGACATCCCCGAGGAAGGGAGAGGACACCGAAGGCCGTTGCACATTGCGGTCATCTCCTCCGGGTATGTGATGAACGGAGTATTAATTGATGGTGGATCAGCTCTGAATATTTGCCCGTATAGTACCCTGAAAAAAATGAGAATCAACCCCAAGCGCCTACGGGCCAGCCAAGTGGCAGTGCGGGCTTTCGACGGATCGCGAAAGGACACGATATGGGAAATAGAGCTACTAGTGGAGATTGGGCCCTATACTTTTGACATTTCCTTCCAGGTGCTAGATATCTCTGCCAATTACAACATGCTGCTAGGGAGGCCCTGGATCATATGGCAGGGGCAATCCCCTCCACCCTGCATCAACAAATAAAATTTGTCGTTGACGGGAACTTGGTAACAATTGTCGCAGAGCCTGACTACCCTCTTCCCTCTATGAAAGGCATGCCTGTGATCCATATAGATGAATCAATCGAACCAATCAGCTACCAGGCATTCGAAATTAGTACCCCTCAGTACCGGCAGTTGGGAGCTCAGACTTTAAAGCCCAAAATGTCTCCAGAGCTCACATTTGTGGCCCGGGAAATGATGGCGATGAACTTCCAGCCAGGGCAAGGACTGGGCAAGAACGGTCAAGGGATCACTGAGTCCATCCAGATACCAGTATAGTCGGGCAAGGCAGGGCTAAGATATTACGGAGGTATAAGGCCGAAGAACTCATACAAGAAGATTCCCACTCGGATAACCGGAGCCCCAATCCCAAGAACCAACAATGAATATTCCTCGAAGACAGTCAAGCCTGCGTCTGAAGCAAAGGATAAGGTGGAGGCTCCCCCAGCCAAAGGATTGGCCCAGCGGGAGAAATTCTTGCAAGAAATCATGGAGCAGTTTGAGATAAAGTGCCATCTCCCGGGGCAGTCAGCGCCCAATGAGAAGGGAAAGGAGAAAATGTCTGAAGGTAAGCAGATCATGCATTTCATCAATTGGGCTGGGTTAGAAGTTCCCGAGGAAAGTATGAATGAAAACCGAGGCCAAGTCACCGCAATCATTGAGGAGGTTCCAGATGCAGAGACCCCCTCTATCACTAGCTTTAAAACCGAAGTGATCCCCAAGAATTGGACCATGCAGCCAGTAGTATCCAGAAAAGGGTAAATGCAGGAATGACAAGGAATCTTGTCCAATGGGGGGATCAAGGGGTTTTTAAGACGGTGTTTTTGTTTTAAGTATCTGCACGTCTATCTCATATTTTGTCATGATTATTGAAAAAGAAATTCGTGTACTTAATGTTTATATATATGACAATATTTTTGTTTTATGTCAGGTGTACCGATTTAAATTATTCTAGCCTAACAAACGATTTTCCAAATTTGAAAGACGATTATGATTTTGATATTGAATTGGATTTCGATTTGATGGGAATTGAGCAGGACGAAGCAGGTGATGACAACACTCCCGACGAAATCAAAGAGTGGGTCGAGGATAAACCCAAACCCAACCTCGACCAAACCATTACCATCAACATAGGAACCCCTAAAAATCCCAAAAAGCTAAAAATTGGGGCAGACCTGACCCCCAACCAGAAGGCAGAGGTAACTGAGCTTTTGAGTCGATATGAGGATGTGTTTTCTTGGTCACATGAAGACATGGTCGGGTTGTCCACGGATATTATGATACATCGATTGCCCATTAAGGAGGGTTTCAGGCCAGTTAAGCAGAAGCTGAGAAAATTAAAACCGGAGTGGAGCTTAAAGGTGAAGGAAGAGATAGTCAAGCAATTCAAGACTGGAATCATCATGGTGTCCACTTACCCAGAATGGCTCTCCAATATAGTCCCAGTGGCGAAGCCCGGAGGAAAGGTGAGAGTCTGCGTTGACTATAGGGATCTGAACAAGGCCAGTCTCAAGGATAATTTCCCAGTGTCTTTCATACACATCTTGGTGGATAATACGGCTCAGTATGAAATGTATTCATTTGTCGATTGTTTCGCAGTATATCATCAGATAATGGTGGCGGAGGAGGACCGAGAAAAGACTGCCTTCATCACCCCCTGGGGAACGTTTTATTATAGACGACTTGCTTTCGGCCTCACAAATGCAGGAGCCACTTATCATAGGGCAATGATGGCCCTATTCCACGACATGATGCATAAGGAGATAGAGGTTTACGTGGATGACATTATTGTGAAATTAAGGGTGGAATCTGACCATGTGACTCACCTCAAGAAGCTATTTAATCGGCTCAGGAAGTATAATTTGAAGCTCAATCCAGCAAAGTGTGCCTTCGGAGTTCAATCGGGCAAGCTCATTGGGTTCTTGGTGAGCAATCGGGGCATTGAACTGGATCCGGCTAAGATCAAAGCCATTGTGGATATGCCAGCACCTCGTACAGAGAAAGAGATAAAGGGATTCTTGGGGAGGATAAACTTCATCAGTCGGTTCATATCCCATCTGACAACCACCTGCGAACCGATCTTTAAACTGTTAAGGAAAGATGCCTCCCGAGAGTGGAACAGTCAATGCCAAAAGGCCTTTCAGACCATTAAGAGGCAATTAAAAGAGGTGCCAGTGCTGGTACCTCTGAAGGACGGGATCCCTCTTTTCATGTATATATCTGTGAACGACATGGCGATGGGTTATATGCTGGGGCAAAAAATTGAATCAGGCAAGGAGCATGTCATTTATTACCTGAGCAAGAGATTCAGCAGTTGTGAGCAGAATTACACACCAATCGAAAGAACATGTCGCGTCTTGGCGTGGGCTGCTATGAGATTACAGCATTACCTGCATGGACACACCACCTATTTGATCTCTCAAATTGACCCCCTGAAATATATATTTGAGAGACCAATGTTGAATTGTCGATTATCGAGGTGACAGTTAGTCTTACAACAGTTCGACATCCTCTATGTTACCCAGAAGGCTGTAAAGGCGCAGGGGATTGCAGATCAATTATCAGAGATGCCGACAGGAGGAATGGAGCCTTTAGAAACTACTCTACCGGGTGAAGACATATTGTGGGTCCAACATACGAGGTGTGATGACGAATGGCAGTTTTGAAAAATGTATTTTGACTGTGCCATGAATGCTGAAGGGGTTGGAGCTGGAGCGGTCCTGGTTTCCATTACGGGCGAGCAATACCCTGTTATCACCAAATTACAATTCAGTAACTCGAACGATACGACTGAATATGAAGGATGTATATTGGGGCTGAGATTCGCCCGCAATATGGGAGTGAAAAGATTAGCCGTGTTCGGAGACTCAGAGTTGGTAGTCAGACAGGCAACAGGGGTGTATGGCACTAAGGAGCTTCGGTTCCGTACCACCGGTGTGTGATCCGATTAATGCAAGAATTTGAAGACTTAGCCTTCCGACATATTCCCAGGGGGCGGAATGACTTTGCCGATGCATTGACCACCCTGGCTTCGTTAGTCCACGTACTCAAAAGCAAAGCCACTCCCCAGATTGAAATAACGGTACAGAATGCTCCCGCTTACGAAGAGCGCATCGCAGAGTTATCAGAGGAAGTGGTTCACCCAAATCAACCCTTGTATCATGACATTCGGAAATACTTAAGGGATAGATCTCTCCCCGACCAGGCGAACCGAACGGAAAGGCAAAGAATCCAGAAGATGGAAATGAAATTCTATTTAAGCGGAGATTCCCTGTATAAGAGGGATGTTGGCTTGGGATTGTTGTGATGTGTAGATGAGACTCAAGCACATAAAATCATGGGTGAAGTACACGGTGGGGTATGTGGGCCACATATGAGTGGACCGATGTTAGCCAAGAAGATTTTGAGAACGGGGCACTACTGGCTATCACTTAAGGCCGACTGTGATGATCATGTCAAGCAATGTTACCAATGTCAAGCACACGGTAATGTGATTCATGCACCTCCTAATGAACTGCATTGTATGACTTCTCCTTGGCCCTTCTCCATGTGGGGTATGGATGTAATCGGACCCGTGGAGCCCAAAGCGAGCAATGGCCACCGGTTCATTTTTGTCATGATTGATTATTTCACTAAATGGCTGGAGGAAGCTTTTTTCCCCAAAGTAACATAGGAAATCATAGTCAGTTTCATCAGGAACAATGTCATTTGCCGGTACGGACAGCCTGAAATCTTGGTTTCCAACAATACCAAGAATCTGAACAACGCCCTTATAAAGGAGTTATGTGACCAATTCAAGATCAAGCATCTCAATTCTGTCATTTATAGGCCCAAAATGAATGGGGCCGTGGAGGCGGCGAATAAGAATATAAAGAGGATTATGGCGAGAATGTCTGCCAATCATCGGGGATGGCCAGATTTGCTGCCCCTCACACTGTATGCATATTGGACATCTACAGGGGTAACTCCTTACGCCTTGGTATATAGGATAAAGGCCGTTTTGCTAGTTGAGATGGAGATGGCGACCCTCCGAATTTTTCTCGATGCTCAGATTGACGAGGAGGATTGGATGCAAAGTCGGTACGACCAATTAACCCTAATAGATGAAAGGAAGGTGGCTGCTATATTACACGGTCAGTTGTATCAACAACGCATCTCTCGATCGTACGACAAAAAGATACGGTCCCGAAAGTTCAAAGAAAATGACTTAGTGCTAAAGAGGGTCATGCCTTGTCAAGACGAAGCAAGAGGGAAGTTCGCGCCAAATTGGGAAGGACCCTTTGTGATCAAGAAAGTCCTATCTGGAGGGGCCCTCATCCTACAAGAAATGTATGGCGAGGTATTTTCGCAGTCCCTAAATTCTGACTCAGTGAAACGATTCTATGCTTAAAAAAATAAATAAAAAATAAAAAATAAAAAAACTCTCTCTCTTCTCTGTCTCCTTTTGTAACTCGAACTACGTAGGACCTGATCTCCTGACCTTGTGGGAGTACGTAGGCAGTCATCATGGCGCGGTCTGTTCTCTACAAAATAATAAACCTCGTCCATATACCAAACTCATTTCCAAAAAGCCCAGAAACCCTACTTTAATAAATACATTCCAGATCTTACTCAAAACCAGCCATATAATAAGCCCAAAAAATCCAAGACTCACTCCGATGAAATCAGAAGGTCGGGCAGCAATATCTGTGGAATCCCAATCAAGACTTGAGAAAAGAAAGAAGGCAATATATCAAAATCATAATCGGCCGAATAAAATGATGATCCAATGGAGGGCGACGATACATCAAAAGGGAAAATGACTAAACCATAAATATTTCTCTCTATATACAAAATATTTTGATTACAAAGTCTATCTTTTAAATAATAATGATGAAACTGACATAGTCCGTGCAGGAAATAAAATCATCTACAGGTCAGAAACCAGCTGAAGTAGGATAGACAGAATAGCCGATGCATCATAAACCTCAGGCTCGCCCGCAATCTGCTGTCTCATCATGTCAATCCGAGCCAAAAGAGCAGCAGCACTACTAACAGTCGCAGAATGGGCCTCCATGATAACTTTGACCTGGTCAGTGATGTTATCTCTGGCAGAGAGGGCGGCATCCCGGGCTAGTACAGCAGCATCCCGCTCAACGTAGGCAGTATCCCTCTCAATCTCAGTAGCACTCAAGGCGGACTGGAGCCTGGTACCCTCAATCATTAGTCTTTGGATACGATCCGCCGAATCAGGGCAAAGGACATGTGTCAAAGTGGGAACGTCCTCAATATCAGATCTGGGCGCTAATTCTGAAAACTCTGGGGGAATGACCGCATCTGAACTGGTCTCATCTGGGAAAAATCCTCGAGAACCATTCAATACCCCAATCTGGTCAAAATCAGCAATCTCAGAATATCCCCGCAACCATCGCAGATAATCGGGTGTCTGACCAGGGTGTCTATCCCTAAACTCGGTCGAGACCCTGTGAGACCAAAGATCATATATCCTTAGCATCTCCCTTTCCGTCTGAATCGATATAAGAAATCGGTAGTCAGCTGCACCCACAAAAAGATGAAGATCCTGCATCTGGTTAAACTGCCCCATGACAGCTAAGGGATGATAAGTCGTCACCCCCTCAAACCAGGAAGAGGGAGGAAATCAAAAGGGGGCACATGAGTCAAGCAACTCATGAAGGAACAATAACCCGAATAGATCAGGAGATGGAAGGGCTCCTCAATGGCCGATAAGAACTCCCTCCATGAAGTCGCATCAGTGCATCGCTGGGGACGGAATGAGAACTGCATGGCCAAGCTGTGGCTGAAACAAAACCCGTGCCGACGGAACTGCCCGATGGGTCTGAGGTGGCTCATAAACCATACATATAACGAAGTGGAGCTTCCTCTGAATATTCGGTCAGGGAAGGAATAACAATACGAAGCCGACATGTAAGTCTCTGCAAGTATCATGGGAAGGATGGTATGATCCTCCTGAAGGGCCTGGACTGCTACAATGACCCGCATGTCCAAGAGGTCGTCTCCGGCAGGCATATATAGAACTGATATGACGCAGGCCATCAGGACATCCACTCTCAGAGCGCCCCAGCGCTCCTCAGACACTGAAAAATCACGGGAGAATAGAGATAAGCTATCCACCAAGCCAAATCTGTCAACCAAGAAGGGTAGAGGAACAAGGTGGCCCGAAGATATCACAGATAGTAGAGTTGTCCTCCGCAAGCCTGTAAAAGCCAGGAACTGACGGCGCATATGGCCGGAGGTAACCCGGGCGCAGGGACCATCCACCGACAAACTAGTGAAGCGAGCATACTCCTCAAGGGTGGGGGTCAAATACTCCAGCCCAAACCTGAAAACATGTCTATCCGAAATCGAACAACTGAGAATGTCGTTAACAAAACCCGGGGGCACTTGGAATGATAGAAGAGACAAGGAGTGTCCCAGAAGACCCTCTGCGATGATCCGGTCGGAGGGTAACAAACTATCTAGCCACATACGGAGCCTGCCAATGATCCCTAAGGGGGTACGAGGGCCCTTGCGAACCACATCAAGTGACGACATCTGTAAAAGAGTATCAAAAAGAGTGTACAGGGGTCATTTCTTTATCTATGTATATAATAAATCATGCATCATACAGGTTATAATAGAATAAATGAACCATCATAAATAAAGGGTTATGCATAAAAAAAAGATAATTCTGTACATAATACATGAAGTGAGAAAAATGATAATAAAATGAGTAGGTCTGAATACAGGGGTCCTAGCCTATCTGAATCTAGTCGGTAAACTCTATGCCATCAATAAAGGCATCATCCTCGAACTGATCCGCATGACCCAAATCCCCAGGAATGGAAGCCTCAGCATCAAAATTCAGGTTTGGGCAGGAAAAAGGCGGAACTGGGGCATCTGATGAGCCGGGACCTGCACCAAAATCGGATCCATACGGGTCTGCAGCATAAGCTTCCTCTGGATCCCGGCCCAAGCTCCGAATAAAGGAGGACAACTGATCCAACCGCCGAGTCAGGGAGGCAATCTAATCTGAGTGGGTGGGGGCCCGAACGCACTCCATTCAGTATGTCATCATCACTGACCTGGGAACCAGGTCTCCAAGGAAGAAGGTGGCCCGGGTCTGAGGCCCGATAGTGAAGGGTTTCCACCGGGAACTGAAGCTATCGCTCGTATGAGGGCCGTCAGACAGCATGTATCCGTCCTCCCCGGCCGTCAAGGCATCTGAAAGATGGGCATCCATGAGCCAAAATCTCCGTGGATGAGGGGCAAAAGGGACACGGACCTCCCCGGAAACACATCTGATGGCACGCTCCCCTAAATACAGCTCCCATCCACCATAGGTCAGAAATGAAATACGGCGAGTGGACAAAGAAAACTCCTGATCCGCTGCAAAACCACCGGCAAAGCCAGCCGCCAAATGATCCGCAGTATAGGGAACCCAGGTCACGTCCGCTGACGCGATCAGCTCTAACTGCAATCGACAGTGGGCAAAGCTATCTGACACTATGATCTCCTCAAGAGTACTGTGATGCCACCGACGACCCCTAGGATAAGTCTCTGGACCGAGGGTAGTAACCAGCCGCAAACAGGGTAGCCTCTCGTAAGCCCAGAACTGATAAACAAAACGGGAGGGGCGTAAAAACCAAGAAAAGTCAAAGGAATGAAACAAATGAAGGACGATACAATAAAAAGGACCTACCAGCAGAAAGGGGTAGAATCCGAGTCAGACATCCGTCTGTCCTTCTGAGCGAAGGCGAAGACCGTGGAGGAAGTAGGCAAATGTGAAGGAACCCCAATCATAGTCCCCGATCCGGTCGACATCCCGGATGGCTCCGACGATACTGAAATGGATGGTCGAGGAGTTGTTCCCCATAAAATAGCCCCTCATGATCGTTAAAAACAAGCGCTGGAGCAGGAAATCACGAGTGGATCGGTCCTCAGGGAATGGCTCAGAAAGGACCCCTCCAATAGCGTCCACAGCCAAAGCTCCTGATCGAATGCTGCGGGCCTTGAAGACCCTATCCTGAGGAGAATACCGCAGCAATGATTGAACAACTGCGGGAGTGATATCCGGCTCCAGGGGCACACGGGGTCCGGAGAACTCCACCCCGGTGATATATCGCCAATCAAGAGGTGTCAACAGCAGCTCACAATCCAGAAGATGAAGCGACTGGGTCTGGTGGAACCACCGCTCAGACAATGCCCGCATGTAGCCCCATGGACATCGGCGAGGGGCGATGGTAAAAAAATGTCTGAAACCCCAAGAGTCTACCATCCCGCGATAGTCAGGATGCAGCGCATGGTAGAGGGTATAAATGTTGAACCATTTACCCCAAGGTTGGGTAAACTCAGGAACTTGTGACAGCCACCAAACAGTCAGTCATGGTAACCACGAGGGTTTGAATGAGTTTAGACAACGGATATACCTCGTTTGCCGCAACATACGCCGATGGGTAACTACCGAGATCAGGACCGAGCAGATCCGATATCCTAGCACGGGCCCCTGGTAAGATACGACGCATGGGGGGAGGGACCGTTGTGCCAGAAGGACCCGCCTCTGCGTCTACCTCAGCTGGGGCATCCTCACCAACATCAGGGTGGACTGGGCGAATAACAGACTCCGCCAGCCTACGGGAATGACGGGTCAAGACCGGAGCGGGAGCCGAGGTGACCACTCTACGTCGACGGAACCCAGCAACTCGAGGCATGGTAGAACTGCTCAGAGCATCAGGATCCATAGCTGAAAAAGCACCACGAAAGGAAGGTACATCCTTAGCCCGTTATCTTTCAAAGAGCTTATTGCATATTGCTAAATAATAATAGGGCAGCATAACATGTTTATCTATGATAATGCATAAATAAGTCCCTAGGGGTGCGCTAGATTTCCCGAAATTTCGGCAGAGTTCCGTTTGTAAAATGGGCATCCCATGCACGATTAGGCATGTTTAACCAAATCAGACAACCAACAAATCCCAAATGCAAGTGAAAATGATGCGTCGTAAGCATAAAATGACTAAAACAATAAAATTTCCAAAATAATAAAGCATGTCTACAAGACCCGTTATTTATATATGTTGCGATCAACACAAATATCTCATATAGGCATGCATTGCTAAGTTAAAACATTCAAACAAGTAAATGTATAGCCAAACAAAAACGAAAATCAAAGATAAATGAGTTAAAACGTTACCCAAAGTGCGTAGACTGATTTAACCGGAGCAGATCTAGCAAAAAGACGCAAAAGCCGGCTTAGGACGAGGAAAACCGAAAACTTGGGAGAGAAAAGAGTTGAAAAGTGACGGATCGTGGGGGTCGTGATCTAAAATAGTGACCGATCCTAGCCGCAGATGTATCTGCGGCTGGCCGCAGATGCACTTGCGGCTGGTCTCGGTGCCCCCTAGCTTCCCTTTTGTTATCCCGAGCCAACTTGTAGCTTGTTACAATTTAAGTACAAGATTATAAAACCTGACCAACCCAAAAATGACCCGTCAGAGACGATACATGACTGTCCCAAAAAATGACCCGTCAGAGACGATACCTGACCAACCCAAAAACGACCCGTCAGAGACGATACCTGACCAACTCAAAAAACGACCCGTCAGAGACGATACCTGACCGTCCCAAAAAATGACCCGTCAGAGACGATACCTGACCAACCCAAAAATGACCCGTCAGAGATGATACCTGACCGTCCCAAAAAACGATCCGTCAGAGACGAAACCTGACTGTCCCAAAAAATGACCCGTCAGAGACGATACCTGACCGTCACAAAAATGACCCGTCGAAGACGATACCCGAGCGATATTCATTCGTAACTTTGAACCGACCTCTACACGAATGTGTTGAATGTGACATTACATCATCTTAATATGTGTATTGCATCGTTAAATATGTACTGGCATTTGCATGCGTTGGGTGCCTACTTCTTTATCCTATTCATTTCATATTTCATTCCATAAACATGATAAAGAGGGGCAGCCGTAGACACCCAAATTTTGCACTTGTGTACTAACCCTGAAAGGAGGGCAAAATCGTCATTTGACCCGACATACGAAAAGGAAGGTGGACCCCAACACGAAGCCACCACAACGGCTTGCGGTCAAAGCTGTTAAACGAACAACGAGCATCGGGTCAGTTGAGGCAGGACACACAGTCGATCCAGACGAAGCCTGATCTAGTCTCCAAAGACGACGAATGACCACTACGCTTACGGCAGTCGGGGGGTCTCGCTTCTTGGAAGCCAGGCACAAAGAGCAATTTATACATCAGGTAACAGTCTTCCAAAATAATACAGCAAAAATTGACGATTTAAGACTACGTGACACGTAAATCGAGAAAAGCAAGCAGGGCAGCCGCAGGTGCACCTGCGACCACCAACAAACGGGACACTTTCGTGGCTCGAGGAGACAACCCAACAGCCGAGGATTCGGCGCGGGCGGCCACAGCAGGCAGCCGCAGATGCACCTGCGGCTGCCCTCAGTCACCTATACAATTTCTTTTTTGATCTGCAAAAGAGAGGAAGCAAAATTTCTTAAAAAATAGAGAGAGAAAATGGCGAGATTAGAGAGAGAGGGGCTCGGGTGGATTGAAATTTAGTGAGAAATTGCTTGTTGTTGCTCCAATAATTAGGTGCTCTTGTGTTTTTGCTCGAGTAGTGAAATAAAAATCTTTTATTAGCGTATTGCAAGGTGAAAAATGGTGTTTTTCTTTAAGTTTCAGCTTATGTTATTGTCATAATCTTCCGTTGTTGAGTTGTTTTGGATATAATATTTTGGTATATTATTGAGGATCTGTGGATTAGGGATTATTAGTGAGGGTTCCGTCGGAACGTAATTTCCTCCTAATGTCCTGATGACATCCGTACGGTGATATGTAGGTCATTGTGTTAATAGATAGTTCGTAGTATTGTGCTTGCGATTTTTGATTCGTGTAGTATAGTAACAAGTCTAGTATTGTTAAGCTTGCCTTGGTATGGTCGTGCAGTGATTTGGGTGATTATGAGCCTAGGAATGAGATCCTCATGATCAAACTCCGAAGATGGACAAATTTTGGTGTATGTAATCATTGCAGGGGTCCATTTTGTACATATGTAAATATTGGGCCTTAAAGCGATATCGAACCGTGATCGGGTTTAAGGCCCCGTAATAGTAAAAATATGTGACTGTGGGTGTTTGGGGATATTTAGATGGCTCACATGACCATGGATAGCCCCGACACAGTTTTGAATGCTTGTTTTGATTTGCGACATGAAAAAACGGTTTTCCAAAGTAAGGCAAACGACCAAGATTTTTAAAATTAATCAAATTAGGATATTAGAATCACGAGGTTTAAAATTAAGAGTTTTAGTAAACGTCGGTCCCTGTTTGGCGAAAAGGCTACAAGCGGTTTTGAAATATCATAAAAATGATTTCGTAAAAAATAGACAAACGTTTTCATTAAACTTTGGTGCATAAAGTTAAAGAGCTCCTAGAAGTTGCCTTCATTTTATTTGACTTTACTGTTAAAAGGCAATGTATAGTCTCGATTTTTATTTGACAAAAGTTTAAAAACTCTTATTTTCTGAAAACGACACCTAATAAAAACCCCATCATTTTCAAACTTAAAATCAATGTTTATTATAAAACAAAGCCTTGTCATTTGGGTCAAAAGACGTTTCAAAACACTCATTAAATAAAGCATGTCTTCTACAGAAAAAATCAAAGCGGGTTTTCTCATCACAACAAACATTTAGACACACACACACACACACATGCGTTGTATGCAAACTGAGATGCGTATAGTAATTGCACAACATGAAACATAGAATGCATATATAGATGCACAGTATTAGACACATGACACATAATTTTCATGTATGACATGTATAAGACGTGAAGCATGAAATGTGTTAACTGTTGAACTTGCTGAGTCGTTATGCTCATTCTTATAATTAATTTTGCAGTTATAGATCGATGAGCAAGACGAATGTAACAGTAATGAATTGAAGTTTGTGTAATAAGCAACCATTGATTGTTTCTTTTAGTCGGCTATGTATTAAGTTGAAATACTTAATGTAATGATTATGGGTTTACGTGTAATGAACTTGGATGCTTCAATTAATATAATTATTTGTTTTGTATTGATTTATGTACTCTGCTTTATAATTGTAAGGAAAGTGTATATGATTGAATCATAAGGATGAAGTTAATATATAACATGTTATAAGGAATCAAATAGATGAAAGAATCTTGTATTAAAAGTTGAATTATTATATTCATAAATGACGTTTTGAAACGAATCATAATATAAATATGATTTTGAGATGAGATAAAAAATAAATGTTGCGATTTTGGAACCGAAGAATTATAGAGTTTCAAAAAATTGAGTTGAAAAATCTATTTTGGTATTGAATAATGATATAAAAAGTTTTTTTTACTCACAAAATTTATCAGTTATATTATTGATTATGACGTGGAAGTCAGAATGAGGTCGGATCGTGAACACTGAACCCGAGGTTCAAGAGACCCGAATTTGGGAGCGTCACAGAAAGTCTTCAATTGTATCTATCAATCTTAGGATAGATATGTAGGTGTGTATATAAATTCTTAATACGACAATTGGGACCAAACCCTACATGTTTTATTTATAGAATAACTAAAAGTCAAAATTTTCCATCAAGATTGTTATTCTCGAATGACATAAAAAGATCTAGAAGGGGTGAATAGATTATTTTATAAACTTTTAATTTTAAATTATTTACTAAATAATTTTAGCATATAACTTATTCGTTATGTGCAGTGGAATATTAGTTTGTTTATAAAATCTCTTCAAAGATTATTGAAGTCTACACCTATGAATTTAGTATTCAATATGGAAATAAACCTCAAGTTATATTTCAGTTTATATGGCAGTTATAATAGTTTATGATAAACAGATAAATGCGACAAGGTTTTAAGATGATCAGAGTCTAAACTACTCCTAGTACTCCCTTCCACTCCACTGAGCAGAGATTATCCACTATAGCAACTTTATGTTTGAAAGCAGAACTCTATTAGTAAATTTTCATTAAAAAATCTACACGTTAGAAAGTCCTGTATTAAAGCCTCTAAAGTCAAAAGTCAGTCAGCTATTGTAGCCGTTCTGAATATCAATATGTGTCAGGCTTCTATAAGTGTTGTGGTAGACTGTTTTTATCAAATATAGTTATTGGAATTGCGGCTTGATTAGACTTTTCTATTTCTATCAGCACACCCTCAGGGTCATCAGTTGTTAATGTGTTGAGAAAGCTTTCATGTCCAACGGTAACTTTCCAGGTTGCATTCTACGATATAATAGTCAAGGATCGTAGAGTCAAGCTTTAGGTAGTTCACTCTACGATATCAACAGACTCTACATTTTGGCTGTCTAGAGTTGTTCTACGTTTTAGCTCTATCCTTCTATTCACTCTGCGATCTCTCAGTCCTTTGCATTCTGCTTGATGACTTTATCATATGCTTAGTTCATTCTGCGATATCAGAGTAACTAATACTCAACCCTTCAAACTCTTATTCAATTTCTATATTCAAACTCATTCGATGTCTGATCCAACCTCTTTCTTTGATGTTTATCAGATCTTTTGTCCGAACATAGATCTAATCTCTTGTCTAATCTACTATCAGAACTCATTTATGATCTCTTATTTGGACTTATCTATTCTCTATCTGATCTCTGATCTGACCTCTTTTTCTTTATCTGATTTGTGGTATGAACTCATCTGAACTCTATTCAATGTCTTCTCATTTATCTGATATGTTGTCTGAACTCATTCGAACTCTATTAAATGTCTTTAAGTTACGAACTTTAACTTCTAATCTATTACAAGTTTTATCTCTATCAAATGGATCAACCTAACATTATTTGATCCCTAAGTTTTTTTACAATGATTATCTACAAAGGACTTTACAATATTACTTTTTTCAATCCTGATTACAAAGTCCGATAGGCTTAAATATAAATATGCACTAAAGTCCGATAGACTTTTTAGAATTATCTTTACAGTAGTCATCATTAAATCAAAATAGGCTTAAATATAAATAATACTAGTAATAATACTAGTAATAATATTTATGGACCACATAATTACCAAAATAAACAAATAAGGTGATTAAATTAATGCAATATGTTAGGTCAATAATTTCATAAATAATAGAAGCCACATAAGAAATTATATTAAATTAAAATAATCTAACAATTATTTCATAAATAAAAAATCTCACATGACATGGAATTCATGTATTATTCATATGAATAGTAATTTTTAAAATTATCATTTTTACTCTTGTGAAAGTATCAATTTCTTATATATATAGTCTTATTTAATCCTAATTAAAATTATTATTGTGTGTGTGTGTGTGTGTTAAGGAATATGTGGTTAATAGTGACAAAGTTAGGAAATGGGGTAGAACATAATGTGTGTGAGAACCCGAATTTTCGGGATTATTTAATAAAAATTAAATAAGAATTGAATTGATAAAATTATCAAAGTTGTTCAAATTATTTGTGATATTTTATGTGATTTAAAATATGTGATGGGATTTAATTTATTAAATTAAATCTGTACAGAGATTATGATAATTGGTATTAAATTAAGATAATTGAAAAGTAAATAAATTGTTTAAAAAAATAATTTATTAAGAATGAGAGAAATTACATATAATGATGCAATAAAATTATTGTGGAGGTACAAAAATTATGTTACGAGGTAAGGTGAAATGTATGAATTAGATATGTAGATATATATATATATAGATATGTGTGTGTTTATGTTTAATTGTTGATAATTATAAATTTCATTAATTATGAAAATAAAGGGACTAATAATTAAATTAATCCAGAAATTTATGAAAAGCTAATGAGGAAGTTAGTGAAATTGTGATTATTGATTTTAGATTTAATCAAGAATTATGGAGGAAGTTTAGAAATTAATTGAGAAGAAAAGTAATTATATAAATTATATAATAATAAATTATATAATTTATATAAGGAAATTAAAGTATGGTATTAAGGAAAATAATAATTATATAGATTATATAAGAATAATTATATAATTTATATAAGAGGATTAAATTGAATAAGGATGGAAGAAAATTTTATAAATTGTGTTTTGTGTAAAAGGAAAATTATATAAGGATAAGGTAATTATATAAATTATATAATAATAAATTATATAATTTATATAAGAAAAATTAGTGTAAATTGTAAAGAAATGAAAATAAATGAGAAAAATGAATGTTTTAAATTATTAAAAAAATTATGTTTATGTATAATGGAATTATTATGATTTTTATGAGGAATAATATTTTGGAAACGCGAACATGTTAGTGTAACATATTGTCCAAGTAATGAAGTGAAAAATTATGAAAAATAATTTTTATATGTTATATGTATTATTTTATGAATTTTGGAGGTATAAATTACCTCATATAATTACATGCATGTTATTATGCGTGTACAAAATTCGTCAAGAAAAATACCTGAAAAAGGTATTAATATTCTTTATAAATCAATTTATGATTTTTAGTGAATTAAAATAAATATTTTATATACATTATATAAAATATTTATTACACAAAATAATTACGTAATGCATTAAAATAATTAATTTGAATGAATTTGTGCGATTCCGAAAATTTCTAAGTCGGTTGGGCAAGTTGCAAGTCGATGGAAATTTTTTATGTTCCAAATGGTTAGTCATGTATGGCTATAAAAGGAAATAAAATCAAGAAAAGGAAAAGAAAAGGGAAACAAAACAAAAGTAAATAAAATACTCTCCCTCTCCATGCTTCTTACCACTGAACACCACCACCTTTGCCGGAAACCTCCATGGCCACCACAAGAGATGATTGTTGATGCTATTAAGAGAAAGAAAAGCTTCAAAGGAATGTTTTAGAAGGTATAAAATTATTTTAATGAATTTATTTTAGGTATTTATGGTGTTAAATATTTTTTGTGAAAAAATTTGTAAATAATTAGAATAATTATTCCAAATAATTTTTGGATATATATGTGTAAATTATATGATTTTTAGAGTTAGTTTGTGGAGAAAATTTGATCTAAAGTGGAATTAATATGGCTAAATGGGTTACTATCGGAAGAAGAAATGAAGAAGAAAAAAATGGTCGCCCGCGCATTCTGTGGCGGCCAATTTTTTTCTGAAGCCGGACATGAAACGGCGCCGTTTTGGGTGCAAATTAGGGACGTCCGCGCCATGCGCGGCTGTGGCCCAAACGACACCGTTTTCTGGGAAGCCGGAAGAAGAAGCTCCGCGCCATGAGCGGTCGCTTTTTGGGGCAAAATGACAATTATGCCCCTGGACTTTTAAAAAAATACCCAGCGTGTCCTAGATGCGTAAAAATTACGGCTATGCCCCTGGGCTTTTCTGAAAATTCCGGTTATGTCCCTAAGGGCGCGGAAATTACCAAAATGCTCCCAAAAAGTGATTTTTAATTAAATAAATGTTTAAAAATTATTTTAAAATTATAAAAAAATACTAAAAATATAGAAATGATGTTTGGGCATTAAATTTAATATTTTTGTAAAAATATTAAATATTGGGGATTAATATTTAAATATTTTAAATATTAATCTATTAAGTTTAAAGGTTAGAAAATAAATAAATGAAAATCCGGACAACCAAAAATGCTAAATTTTATCCGATGAGCCGGATTGTCCGTATTGAATGTGTTTGATATGAAGTTAAATTAATTTATTGAAGTATGAGGTTAATATAATTAACCATATTAATTAATAATTGACCCGGTACCCTAAAATAAATCGTCGGGTATGGTTAATTACATTATAGATGATATTAATTAATTAAATTAATATCATAAGAGGATAAATAATTATTATTTGATTATTATATGATCATAGGTTGATCGAGTAAAGGGTTTGAGCTATCAATTTATTAATTGGACGTCAAGGCAAGTTCTTCAGTACTTTTATGTTAAATATTTGCCTATTATGATATGTAATCCTTGTTCAAATGCATATAAATTATGTGTTACGTGATATGTGGATAATATACAACAATGTGTACTTTGTGCTATAATATGAATATATATGAGGTATATGCTTAAGTAGAAGCACAACACATGATATATGATACACACACATAGCATGTTATGCTATGTGCTACGTGAAGCATGAAAGGTGTAAACTGTTGAGTTTGTTGAGTCGTTATGCTCATTACTTGCATAATATACATTTTTGCAGGTAAAGATATAAATTTCAAGAATATCGGATTATGTTAGAGATGAATTGCCTAAAAGGTTGGAAACGTAATTGTTATATTTTCAACATCATAATTCAATGTGGATACATTTGCTAAGTTTATATTGATATTTTGTATGTACATATATGTTGGATCCGGATAGGATGAAAAGAGTTAAATTATGAACTGCAATTGTTCAAAGTAATTGTTACGATATAAATTATTATATGTTTAATTATGAGTTTAGGAATAAAGGATAATCTTGTAAAAATAAATAATAGTAAATTTTGAATGTTGAGTTTTATAACACTGATACTGAAAGAAAAAGTGAAGGTTGCGATCCAGGGACTAGGATCAAGAGATTAGGTTTTTAAATATCCAAATATTTTAATTCAATGATTGAGAGGAAAAAAAATTATACCGAAAAATTTGATAATTGATGATTCATAAAATCAATTAAGGGATCAAATAAGGTGATTAAAGATTATTAACGGACCGAAATTTAGACGTAAGATAAAATAATGAATAATAAACATGAAATGTAATGTAATAAGATTTGTCGAATTTCGGGATCGTTACAATGTGACGTGCTAAAATTAATCCCTATATCTCAAAAATACAACATCTAATTCATTTTTAATTTTAAAATTCAATGAGTTGATTCGATTGGTATATGAATTCATTCATTCACAATAGTGCATGAATTTTGATAAGTTAACTAACAATTTTACCAATCATTAAATCCTTCATAAATGGTGTCAGATATATGAATATAAATACATATTTCTAAAAAGAATTTACTAGGAAAGGTATTAAAGGTTCAAAACTTTATGATATTAAATCTCACGCTCAAATCGAGTAATTATCCTTCTTTTATGCAAACTTAATTAGGTATACTTTTAGCTCCTTAAAAATTAAATTTATAAAATTTTTAATACATTGCAATTAAAGATGGTTTATAAATTTTAACAAAAACTATTCATAATGTTTCTCAGCGTTACTTAAGTCTAATAAGTCTAAGTACATTAATACATGGTAAGACTCTTCATATTATTCATAAATTTCATAGTTAGTTCATAAGTAGATTAATTAACAATATATATTATACATCTTTTAAAATTTACAATGATAATGTTTAGATAAATTTTACATATTAATATTCAAAAAGACCCATGTCTCACACAAATTCACCTGCTAATATAAACTAATTTTTATATTTTTACTACTATTTGTTTTCAAGTGGAAGTTCCTAAAGCAAAGAGTGATACTTCATTACTATTCACAACTAGTTTTTCAAAATGCGTTACATAGTAAATTTCAATTTGCATCCTAAAATTGATTTATACCCTAAATTTTATTTTAAATTAAATGCACCTTATACATTTAACATCCATCTGATGTAACTCCAAATCATAATAAGCGACTAGAGTCATGACTATTCTAAATGAAACTTTCCTGGATACTGGAGTGAAAGTTTCATTATAATCCACACCTTCCTTTTAAGTGAAACCCTTAGCAACCAATCAAGTTTTATACCTTTCAACATTCCCTTTAGGATCTAATTTGGTCTTATAGACCCAATTACAACTAACAGGTTTAACAACTTTTGGTAACTCTTCAAGATCTCAAACGCTATCAAGCTCCATTGATTTCAACTCATCATTCATGGCTTCAAGCCATTGAGTTGATTGAGCATTCGTAACGGCCTCTTTATAAGCGATAGGATCATTAATCTTACTTGAATCATAGTCAATCTCATTAAGATAGGTTATAAAATAATCAAAAATAACAGGCTTTCTAGGTCTTTCGGACATACGTAATGGCTGCACAATTTTGAAAATATGATTTTCAATAATATGGGATTCAACATTAAGTGGTAGCTCAGCTATCTCAGGGGCATCATTCGCCTCAATAGGAGGTTGTTGTGTCTGACCCTCTTGAATAACATGATTAGAAACATAAATCATATTTTCTTCAAGCTCAATTTTTCTAAGCTCACCACTCCCACTTAAATCGCCATTATCTAAAAATTCTGCATGCCTAATCTCAACAATTTTAGTGATATGTGAGGGACAATAAAAATGAAAATCTTTATATCTATCAAGATATCCAACGAAATGGCAACTAATAGTTTTAGAGTCAAGTCTTTTTATTTGTGGATTGAAAATCTTAGCCTCGACTAGACAGTCTTACACCCGTAAGTATTTTAAACTAGGTTTCCTACCTGTCCAAATTTCATAAGGAGTGTTAGGGACAAATTTGCTAGGAACCAAGTTTAAAATATGAACAGTTGTCTTTAATGCCTCAATCCTTAAAAATATAGGTAAACTAAAATTGCATAACATATTATGCACCATATCCATAAAGGTACAATTTCGCATTTCAACTACACCATTCTGATGTGGTGTACCAGACATTATATATTGAGTGACGATGTCATTTTCTTAAAAAAAATAAGGCAAATAAACCAAGACTATGACATGTATCGAAGTGTTTACCATAATACTCTCCACAAATTTCAAGAGAAAATGGTTCATATATATCAGTATGAATTTCGTCACATCCCATATTTTTGACAAGATTTTTAAATCATAATCTTGGTTAATAAAATAAAAAATAGAAGTTAAAACCTAATTTGGAAGAACACAAACTGTAATAAAGTGATTAAATTTATTTTATTATTTAATTAATGTGTTAAGAAATGACCTATGCGGTTGAATTTGTACAGTGAGACTCTTGATGTAGCAATGGCTTTATAGAGGTTACGGGGATCAATCGTTAATTTAAGGTATATTAGTGACTTGATAGATAATGAAATTATAATAAATATAATTTACTACAATTGAAAGGAAATAGAACGGATTAAAGGCAAAGGCCAAAATATAATACCTATGATCAAGTAGTTAGAAAAGAATGGTTATAAGGCATTGTATTATGTCAGAATGTGTAGGTTGAATGTATTTATATATATTTGATCTAATAATGAAAGAAAATTTAAGACTTAGGAGAAAAGTTAAGATAATTGGAAGAAAGTGTAAATTAAGCTTAGGTTATGATAATTAATAACCAGCTTGTTGAATTGGCCTTAAGAAACTAGGCAAAGAGAATGACAAGGTAAGAAAATCAAGAAGATTTCAACAAGTAAGGTAAGGTATGGCAGAATGTGCAGAATTGATAGAACAGTTTAACATAATCTATATATTAGGGATTAACTGAATATTAAGGGTTATGAGAATTAAAATCTGAAATTGATTAATGAATAAACATTAATTGATTGAACTAAGCCGAGTATTATACGATGCATAAATACAGAAGATAATACTCCCAAAAATCAGTAAAATGAATGATGAATGCATGTATGATGTAAATCGTTATATATGTATTAAGTAAACAAACGAAATGACCTAAAAGTCGTAAAATGGGTAATATGAGATTAAATGGTGAACGAGGATGGGTTTTGGTAATCTGATCAGGGTATGATATGGAACAAAATATGTATTATATAATTCTAAAAGAAAGATATTTTCTTGAAAGATTGACGTGACGTGGGAATTAATATACACGATTTGAGCGTTTTTTTATTTTTAGCAAATATTCGTTTTTCGAGAAAGCGCTTTTATGAAAAATATGAGTGTTTCTACTATTTGAAAAGACGAGAATTGAAAATGATGAAATGTGTAACCAGTAAAGTTCGTATGGAACTAGAAATGTAATTTTAGTTAAGGAAAATAATTTAGTTGGTTTATGGCTAAATAACTAACTAAACAATTTAAATGGAATTAAGTTAAAGTAGCATGAACATAAATGAATTACCTAGTTGATAGATTGAAAGTAGCACAATCCGAGTGCGTATGAAACGGACTAATGGGAGAAGAGTTAGAAATTACCTAAAATGGAAAGTTGTAAAAAGGAGAAAGTTTCCTTAAATGAAAACTTTCTATATAAGGAAAGTCTAGGAAAAAGGGGAAAAGGCCAAAGTACCATTGACAATTGAATTAATGATCTTTGTGTTCTAATAGGTGAAATGATCAAAATACCCTTGACAAGTTAAGTCATGACCTTGGTGTTCTAAAGAATGAAATGTCTAAAATGACATTGACTAAGTATGGGAAAAGACCAAAATACCCTTGGTTAGTTAACTATATATAAAGGATGGTTAACCTAACCTTGCCTAGTTAGCTCTCTATAAATCTAGCAAAAGAAGCAGAAGTTCTTCACTTTTTATGCAAAAGAGAAAACCCTAAGAGAGGGAGAGAAAGAAAGGAAGCCACGGATGAAAAGAGGGGAAAGCTTGATCTTTTGATATCGGATGGTTGGATGATCTTGGAGCAAGGCTTAAAGTTAAAGGCCTCGACATGGTGAAGTTTCCTATGTAAGGAAGTTGATCATCCAATAAGGTTTAAAAAATATCTAAACTTAAAACTTTAGTTTATTATGTTTATGCATATATTTATGGTTAAAAGTAAAAGTTATGGAAGGTTATGTGTCATAGGATGAAAGTTCATGGTAAAACCTTAAGCTATAAGGTTGAACATGAATGTGTTATGTGTATTTGGATGTAATATAACATGATAAATGCTTTAATGTATAGAAAGTATGATTTTGAAAGTTAAAACTAGATATGTTAGTAATATGTTCCTATAAACATATTTTGAAAGTAAATGAATTTGGAACAATTCATATATGTGTAGTGCAAGTCTATAAAGGTTTTAAATGAACTCTTTAATGAGTATATGAAAAATGGAGTCTAAGGACTTGAAAATGATTTATATGAAAAGTTTTGTTAAATGAATGAAAATCTAACTCAAATGTGATTTTTGGCAATTTTGAGAGTTAAGTGGTGAAACTAGGTTAGATCACTTAATTTTATATAATTACACGTATCTATATTGGTTTTGTAGTCAACGGATGAAAGTTAGAATGAAAATGTGTTTCAAGTGATCGAAATCGATCGTTGAGAGTTAAAATGATTTTTATAGATAAATAACACCATTTGAAAACCTAGGTTATTTTTAAAGACTTAGACAAGTTTAATATATGTTATGAAAGCTTAATCAAGTGTTAAAATAAACTTTAGAAATGAATGGCCAAAAATCACTAACTGACGATAGTGTGAAAATCTGTTCAAACATTATTTTACGGGCTATTGCTTCGATAATTTTAGGAAACTGAATGAGCCAAGTTGTATTTTTGTAAAATACTATATAGTAAGGTCTAGTTATTGTTCAAATTTGAACTTAATTGGATGTAAGATGAAGGAGTTAAAAATTAGCAAAATGACTGTAAAAATCAAGTTTTCTAAAATCTACAGACTGCGCCTAGGTGCAGTGAACTAAGAAAAGTTGGTTGGAGGCGCAGTGCCCTATAGCTGGAAAAAAAAATAATGTTGTCCGAAAAGCTATGTTTTAATGCGATATGATATAAATATATTATGTAAACCCTAAATGGATAAAAATGGTTAATGTATGGGGTGTTAAAATATAATGGAGCAATGAATGATATAATGTAACATACCTAAAGCTAAGTAAAAATATGATAATGTTTGTATAAAAGGTCGATAATGTGTTAGGATGTATTATTAACCTATGTAAGGTGTAATACATCGAAAGTGAAGTGTTTGAAGACTAGCGGTCTTGTATTTATGTTTTAGGTATTAAAAGAGATAAATGATAGTGTATGGCCATATAATACTATATAGGTCGTACGATAGCAGACATAGTTCATATTAACAAATCGACGCAAATGATAATGTGTTAAACGTGCAATGAATGTAAAGGTTAAGTATGGATACGAATATCAGGCAAGTTTTTCAGAACTTGTTGAAATGTAATAATTGTTCTATGTGAACTACTTTACATACTATGTGTAGGATTTATGTATTATCTGGAATCAATGTGAATATATTTTGAAATGTGTACTTTATACAACTATGTGATTAACTGTTAAATGCAGTATATGAGATTTATGTTTCAAATTGCACAACATGATAGATATGATGCATTGAATAAAATGCATAGTAAGAATGTATGTCGCATGTATATAAAATGCATAGTAACTCATTCTTGCCTAAACTGATATTTTCAGCTAAGTACGAGAAAGTCGGAAGTTCCGATAAAGCTAAATGGTAAGGAAATGATATTTGTATAAAGGCGCTTGAAGAAATTTGTTATGTTTACTTTGTGTAATATGACAGGTCAATAGATGAATGTAAAATTGTACATGTATAAGTTAATTGATGTCTTAGTTTTAATTTTAAACTTTGTCTTTATTAATCATATGTATGTTTTGTAAATGCATGGGGATAATTATGTATGTAAGTTTTATTCAAATAAACTTGTAATGGGATACGATTAATGTATCATTTTAAGTCAAGTATTATATGTATTAAACTCACATGTATGGACAGATATGTGTATGAAGGGTTATGTATGGACAGTTATGAAAGGTGAAGTTAAGTTAAATCATAAAATATATGATTTTGAATTGTAATAGACTAGGTCATGATTTATGTATTTATTATCTAAGTTCTAAGGTAAAGAATGTGAAGATTACGAATCTGAGACAAGTTATGAATGTAGTTTAAATAAATAGGTTTATGAATTGTATTATGATCTTATGATAAGTTTTAAATAAAAATGTTATGTTTTAACAGACGAGATCGCCTGTAGTTAATGCGGGAATTTTCGAGTCGTGACAGAATCACCTCAAGAAGTGCACCACTTCTAGTGGCTCCTTTCTTACTACCTTTAACAAATTTTCCTTTTATACATTCAATACACTGGTCAAGATCAGAGATATATAGTGAATGAAAAATTCCATCATTTATAAGACGTTGCATTCTGTCTTTTGAAATATGACATAAACGTTGATGCCACAATTTTAAAGAATTCTCATTATCTAGTTTTCTCTTATTTTCACTTTTAGAGGTACTTTCTATCACATTCATTATTAACAAGAATTCAGCAAAGACATTATCCAAATTTAACTTATAGAGGTTTTCCTTTAAAGAGCCAGAACCAATAACATTAGAGTCATGCTAAATAATTATTTTATTATTCCCAAACTTAAAAGATAAACTATCAACGTCAAGTTTAAATATATAAATTAAATTTCGTGTCATACTAGGACCATAAAGAGTATCATATAAATACAATGTGAAACCACTTTTCAAAATTAAAGGGAAAGTTCCTACAGCTTTAACTTATATAGACTTTCTATTTTCAACTTTAATGGTTATTTCCCCTATTTGGAGTGTCTTTTTTGAAAGGAATCTCTGCAATTAATTAGTAATGTGAACCATAGAACTAATGTCAGACCACCATGTATTAGAAGAAACATCAATTAGAAATGATTCATAAGTCACATAATTGAAGGACATAAATTGTTCCTCGACTGATGCTAAATACTCTTTGGCATTCTCAAAGTCAAGAATGACTCCTCGAATGGTTGTTATGATATAGTTTTTCATAATCATAAGGGTCATACGATTGGATTGCTCCCACTTTTCATAAATAATTTTTTGCTTAATTAAGCATGTAGCTGTAAGTGGAACAGGAGGATCCACTCATAATACATAATTTGAATCCATAATGCCGAGAATAATTTTCACTCACTTTTTCCAAATAATAAAATTAATCCCATTTAAAGTTTCAATTCCATAGAGATACCTAAAAAAATAGTATGAGTCAATGCTGAAAAATGATCAATCTCATAAGCACGCTTTCAAAAAAATTAAAAATAAATTCACAATGTACAACAATAATTAATAATTAATCATAATAAAAATCAACTGTAAGGCAAGTAGTTAATTACATAAAATCTATTTATAACACCAGAAAATAAATTTTAATGAGATATTGGTGCATAATTATCAATCTTTCGTTAGTCTTATTAATAATATGCTAATAACATCCCCATAAAATAATGCACAACATATTTATCCACGTATCAACGTTGGGCATAAACGAAATAAACATATTACTTACGCAATAAAATTTCATTTAATAAATTCTAATTCTAATTTTTCCGTTGAGTAAAATTAAAATCTTCATATATTAAATGTAACATTATGTGACTTTCTTAATCTTTAATTGTTTCAATTAATAACTCTTTCGTTGGGCTGATTATTAACTTTAACAATAAAAGAGTCACGCGTACATGTAAATTATTATGATCAAACTCAAAATTTTTAAAACATATTAATCAAGTTTAAAAATTAATATTATTTATAATTTACATGCAACAACTTAATAGCCCCAATAATATATCACATCATGTTCCAAAATCTAAATTAAGATACATAATTATGAACATGAATTAGTTACTAAATATTCACATTATTTTTAGCTTAAATATATGAGCGCAAAATAATATTATATGAACCTAATTAGAAATACATCCATAACCATTACCAAATGTCCTCAAGTCCTGGTAAACATAATAGGGGAGCATACGTCAATGAATTGAGATCACACTACATCAGAAATCACTTTAATATCATGAATACAATACATGCATAAGCATATCATAAATAATATATCACTTTCGAAAAAACTGTAGATGATATCATGAATACCGAATGACATTATATCATATCAATAAAACTGCATTTTATCCGTGAAGATGATGATGATGTAACAAATTTGTTCACGTGTAGATTTTAGATATACTAATTCTTGCCTTTTGGTTATTTCAGTTTCATAAGGTTGGACCATAAAGCTTTTGGTCCTAATTGGTGAAGCAATTAAACTTAATATTAAATACATGAGGTCATAGTAATATTATATGATCAAAATATTTTATAATCAGAATACATGAAACAAAACATTCATATTAATTATAAATCGAATACATGACCTACTATAGGAACATATTAAAGTAATATCTTGAATACATGAATCAAAATTAATTGACAGAATACTTAATGAATTCTTGATCAATACAGCATGCGAAATCATAATCGTAATAAACGAGCGGAAACAGATTTACATTACTTTCGAAAATTTATTTTTATTTTTTCATGATACATATATCATATTAATAAAGAGGGTATGCGAAATTAAATTTTTTAGCATAACATAATTAATTTATTCTATGTAATAGCTAGTGTAATCATGCTCTAATACCAAATGTTAAATAATTATTGATTAGATCATGTTATTTCCTAGAATAAACATAAATTAAATTAATGTCTCTCTCAATTTTAAGATGAATGTGAATATAAATGTGTATAAAATTCTTGAGATGACAACTAAGACCAATAATAATGAGTTTTTATACATTTTTATGGAGTATTTTTAGACTTAATTATTTGTTAGTTTTTAAGCATTTTAATTGAATTTAGATAATTTATTTAATTTTATGTGTATTTACTACTTTTAATATTTTTATATTATTTTTAATTAATTTAAATTTTATTTTGTAGGTAAAATAATCCTTGGTGGCAGATCTGAAATTAACAGCAACTCTGAGGGTTAAAATTATAATAAAGCAGAGGCTAGGGGCAATATTGTAAATTCAGCAAAAATGGATGGTCGTGCCATACGCGTGTAAGAGTAGGAGCCGCATCGAAACGGTGGCGTGTGACGTCGTTTGGCCAAGAAAAAGAACAACGCGCATTGCGCGGAAGTTAATGAGCTGAGTAAGGCGTGTACGGCGTCGTTTCGTGGCTGGATTGGGTTAACCGCGCAATGCGCGCAAGGCGGTCAGTTTGACCAGTCAAAGGACGCGAAAGTTGTGTTTGTTTGACGCATTAATTATCAAATCGGGATTATTCGCGTTTTTAGCATTAATTTGATTCCAAATTGAATTTTTTTTTTTCATATTAGCTTAGAATTATTATTGTACTCTTATAAATAGACTATGTAACTTTTATTTTCAGCAGATTAGAATAGATTATGACAGAATATATTATATTAGAGTAATTTATGAGTAGTTTTAGGAGAAAATATTTAATACGAAGAATTCAAAAATTGAAGGCGGAGCTTGGAGATTGGAGACTGTGATTCGAGTGACAGACGGATATCGACACAGATTTGATTTCTTTTCTTTATCTTTTATTTTTGTAATTTTGAAATGTTGAATTATTTGTGGATAATTAATTATTTAATTATGAGTTAATTTTTATTTGAGATTGCAATTGAACCTGTAATATCCCGAATATTTAAATGAATTAGAAATAAAATATTTAATATTTAATAAAGGTTGGAGTTTGATAATCTAGTAGTGGTAGATAAATAGAGGTCCAAATTAAATTTAATGGACTAATTTAGATTTGGTGATATCAAATTTTTAATAAGTTAGCGAGTAAAGTGATAATTCAATAAGCCGGACTAATAGCAAGTCTAATTAGATTAAGAGAATTAATTAGTGGAGTTATGTAATTATGCGACGTGGTTGCGTGTAAATTAAATATGTATTTATATGAATATATGTATGTGCATATTTAGTAACATAATTTAATGGTTAAATAAATTATGGTAAATAAAGGGATTAATATTGAATTAATCCGATTTGAATTAAAAGGTTTATTGTGGAATTAATTTAGTTAATATATTGATTATATTCATTAATCAATATTTTAGATGATTATTGATAAATTATTTGTGGGGAATAATTAGGTAATTTATAAAATGATAAATTATATAAAGTAGTTGAATTAATTAAGGGAGAATAGTAATTATATATATTTTATAATATTTAATTTCATATATATGTATATATATATAAAGGGATTAAATTAATTGAGTAATTTTAAATAGTAATTGAATATATTAAATGAATATATTCTATAATTAAATAAATCATTGTAAATGATTTATGGGAGTGAGAAATTTAATTATACAATTATTTGTGTAATATTATTAAATAATTTAATAAATTATTTAAATGAGAAATTGAGTAAATATATGATTATTTTAATGTATTTTCGGGTAAAAGGATTTATTTCCATAATTGATGAGAAATGAATTATTTAATGTAAATGTATTAAATAATTTAATTTATGGCCTAAATAATATATATTAAATTATATATTGTATTTATATTTATTTCATAATTTATTGTGAAATTGTTTTTGAAGTAAAGTAATATGTATAGATAATATATATATATATATATATATATATATATATATATATATATATATATATATATATATATATATATATATATAATTAGCGAACAAACCCTAAGGTTTAATATCAAAATAATTGATAAGTTGTCATTAATTAAATATTCAATGAAATTGAATATAATGAGCGAATTAAATTTTATAAATTAATTAATATGATAATTAATTAATTTAAATAATGTGAAATATTAATAATAATATTTATTAGTCCATGTAGTAATTTAATACTAATGGGTTAGTGTATTTAATTATTTATTCAATCTAATTATTTATTTAATCATGGATTGAATAATTAATGTGTGAACTATTAAATTAGCCCAACATGGATCAATTAGTAGCCCAAGTGAAGAATAATAAAACCTTGGCAAACTAGTAGCCCAAACAATTTAAATGAAGCCCAAAAGTAATTAAAACAAAGTCCAATACTTGACCCACTTGAAAAATACATTGTATAACTTATTATTTATTAAAAGTAATACATGTGACAAACATTTTGGGACACTAAAGGTGCATGTTGCCCGCAAGGAAGGAAAAAGATGGTGAAATGATATTTGTTTTATTATTTATTTATTTAATAAGTAGGTTGCTTGCTTTAATTTTTGTAGTGAGTCTTTTCCCACAAAATCCTCACCAACTAAGTTATGGGCTAACTTTCTTGTGCAAGTATCCAAGTAGGAGCATCATGAATTATAAATATAATTTTTGTATCTAATAATTTTACAAGTATACTTTAAATGATAAACATTGCACTTCATTTATTTTTCCAAGTCCAAAAGAGAGAGTTGAGAGAAATAGCTTGTGAGAGTAAATATTTGAGAGAGATTTTGGGTGGAGCTTCAAGGAAGAAGAAGAAATTCTAAGTAGTTCATGCCATCTTCCTTCATAACATATTTTGCAAAGAAGATGAAAATAGCTATCAAAACAAGTTAGTTATTTTTATAAACCCTAATCTTGTTTTCTTTCAAGTTTATGGTAGGAATATTAACATAGTAATTTTTATGGTTAAAATCATGCTATGTATGCTTCTATAATTGATCATGAGTTTAACTTATGTTTTATAAAGTTTTAATGATGGAAAACATGTGTTTGGTAATGTGTAATCAAATCTCAAAATAATATCCAAAAATAATTTTTATAAAATTTAGATTCAATGTTATAATATTATAGAACATTAAATCATGAGAAAAACAAAGTTTGAATCACTCAAAATGGAGTTATACACAAAAAGTTATGATTTGTGGTAGTTTATGTGATGTAAAAAAAATTTTATAAAAATTTTAATATTAAATCATGAAAAATTAAATTTTCATGTTATAAATTGATATTAAGTGATTGGTAATTTTTTTGATTTTTTTAAAGCTTACTTGATGGTATAATTTTTATTAAAGTGGTGTATTAAAGTTACTGTTCACAATTTGCTTAAAGAAGAAAAAAATAGCTGGTCGCGCATTGCGCGCCAGCAGTTGACTGCGAATAGCGGAGCCAAACGACGTCGTTTTGTAAAAGAAAAACTTTACTCCGCGCGTTACGCGCAGAGGCCGGCTCCGGGGTCTCCAAAACGGCACCGTTTTGGGCCGTGGTTTAGTTGATCACGCGCGATGCGCGGGCGACAGTTTCCGGCTGAAATTACCAAATTGCCCCTCCGTTCGGTTTTCTAATTAATTACGAAATTACCATCGGTCCGATTTTTCAGCTTATTTACAAGTTTGTCATTCTGCATATTTTTAATTAATTTAAATGTTTAAAAATTAATTTAAAATTATAACAAAAATAATAATAATACAAAAATGATATTTAGGTATTAAATATTATATTTTCCAAATATAATAAGTATTTAGGATTAATATTTAAATGTTTTAAATATTAATCTAGTTAGTTTAATATTATATTTTTCAAATATAATAAATATTTAGGATTAATATTTAAATGTTTTAAATATTAATCTAGTTAGTTTAATATTATTTATGATTAAATTAATTATTTATTATTTAATTAATATTAAATAATAAACAAGGATGATAAATTAATTAATTATTATTTAATTACTATTAAATAATAATTAAAGACAACTAAGATTGATTATTTAATTATTTATTATTTGATTAACTTTAAATAATAAATAAATCCAGTTAGTATTATTTATTATTAAATAATAACTAATGATATTTGGGTATTTACTATATAATTTTATTATTTATTATTTAATTAACTTTAAATAATAAATGAATCTAGTTAGTTAGTTATTATTTATTATTAAATAATAACTAAATATATTTGATTATTTATAATATAATATAATTATTTGTTATTTGATTAACTTTAAATAATAAATAAATCTAGTAAGCTATTATTTATTAATAAATAATAACTAAAGGTAGTTAATTACTTACTATTTAATTAATGATAAATAGTAATTAAATGAAATTAGATTTAATGAAATAAAGAAAATGTCTTTTAACTCTTTTGTTTAAACAATTATAATAAATTGTTTAATAGTTTAATAAGTGTTTAATGTGACGACCCCGAATCCGGGTCCCCCGAATCTCGAACTCGGTTCAACACGAGTACAACATTTTTCTTATTATTCATGAATTACAGCAATATTATAATTGCTAAATAATCATTTATTTACAATTTTACAACATCTCTTTCTATTCCAGAATCGAAATCTTTATACATTCCTAGTATGTCTCAATATCATACATGATACGACATTCTATTACAATCAATTTGAGTATTTAATACTCATATAACATACCAACTAAGTCTTATGCTACAGAATCATTTACCTGTCCAATTCGGACTGATATCTACAATAGATATTTAGATCTTCAATGGAAGTAATATATTTTCCTGTTCCTTGTTCTTTATCGAGAACTTCAGGTAACTAGCCTTATCTGAAAATGTTGGTTTAGGCAAGAGTGAGCACGACGGCTCAGCAAGTTCAACAGCTACACATAACACATTATATGCTTCACATAAAATTTACAATTTATACTAACATCATGTTTTTCATGCATTTCAGTTTATGACATACTGCTCATGCATATCATGCCTCGCATTTAATCTATGCTTCATGTCTAACCTTTATCATGACATATAGTTCAATGCAGAACAATTGTCTTAAATCAACTACCGCATATCAACAGTTCAAATCAACTTATTGCACAAAGGCACATTAAAACATCTTTGCACATAACCACGTATGAGCACATCTCAGTTTAATAACAAACTTATAATTCATGCACATAATACAACACGTTCTGAAAAACTTGCCTGAACTTGTATAACCAGCTTACGTTAATCTTTCACGTTCCTTGCACCACCTACACGGTATGTGAGATCAACGGTGCACAATATCAGTCAAAGTTTGACTCAATACTAAATCTTATTTTAAAGATATTTATTTCTTCTTATCATCCCCTTTATTTAATAAGGTTAATTTCATATTTTAGTCTCTCTTTGACTTGACTCAGTGTTTCATATTCAACACCATAAATCTTTTGTTCGAAACTATGCAATTCTGACATTTATTAATGTCACTGCATTAAAACTTGGACCCTATATTTATTTAGGTCGATCCACCAATTAATCACTAATGGACCATACCCTTGGTTTAACTTAATCACATCATTTATCTCGATACTTATCATAATATTACCCACCTTGGATAATATTTTAAATTTTACTATCAATTAGTAATAACTTATAATGTTATTTAATTGTTAAATAACACTTTAAATAATCATTACTATTATTAATTTATTTTTAATAATAGTTTACCTTAATCATTATGATTAATCTTTTAATAATAATTTAATTGCTTGCTAATATTATTACCCTTTAATAATATTTTAATTGACTTCTCATTATTATCAATCATTTTAATAATAATTTAATTGTTCATCAATATTATCAATCATTTAATAATATTTGAAATCCTCACGTATCATTAGTAATTATTTAATAACGATTCAACCCTTAACTATTATTACCCAATAGTTAATTACTTGTTAAACAATATTATTAATTCTTTAATAATATTCTAAATCTTTATTTATCATTATTATTTATTTAATAATGATTTAACTCTTAACTATTATTATTTAATAGTTAATTAAATGCTAAATAATATTATTAATCCTTTAATAATATTTTAAATTAATTACATATCATTATTAATTATTGAATAATGATTTAATTCTTAACTATTATCATTTAATAGTTAGTCAATAATATTATCAATATATTTTAATTACTTAATAATCTTCTTTCGATTAAGTAATAATTTATTCCACTTAATTACCATTTAATTATTATTTAATATGAATTAAATAATAATTAATTAACTAATTATCCGAACTCATTATTTAATATTAATTAAATAATAATTAATTAATTAATTAACCTTACTTATTATTTAATATTAATTAAATAATAAATAATTAGTTTATTAACCTTAATTATCCTTTAATTATTATTTAATATTAATTAAATAATAATTAATTACTTAATTAACCTTACTTATTATTTAATATTAATTAAATAATAAATAATTAGCTTTCTAACTTTAATATTCTTTAATTATTATTTAATATTAATTTAAATAATAATTAATTATTTATTTAACTTTACTTATTATTTAAGTGCAATTAAATAATAAATAACTAACTTATTCATCTTAACATCCTTTAATTATTATTTAATATTCATTAAATCATAATTAATTAATTACATAACTTCATATATTATTTAATATTTATTAAATAATATTTAATTAGATTATTAGCCTATTTATACACTAATAAATAGCTAATATATAGTGAATCACTCCAATAATTTCAAATTTTATTTTATAACACTTAACTAGCATGCCAATAGGTCAAATATTATTTTTCTGAAATTAAAAATAATTTTTCCATAATTATTAGCAATTTAGTAAGCTTTAATCCACCATTAATTCTAATAAATACCAATTTACAAAAAAAATCGGATTTTAAATTTTGATAATTTTCTTTATAAAATTATAAGCATTTTCTCTTTTGGAACCAACCCAAGAACCGGCCTAAAAATGCCCGAACCGGCCCTACCTAGAAATCATGAAAAACCGAAAAAAAACCGAACCGGCCGGTTTTTTTAATAAAATAGGCAGATTACTTTCTTAGTTTTCCAGACTTGGGGTCTCCGACGGGAACTTGAATAAAATGAAATCCACAAGTCCGATTGAGGTATATTAGGTATCGATGGATTCGTAACTTCCCGAACTACATGATTCTGTTATCAAACATCAAATTTGGATTTGTTTTGGTCACTGAAAATAGCTATAAACCCGACTGTTATGCACAGCCCTAAAATTAGTGGGGTGTTTTGGTAGAAAATCCATATCTTGCTCATTTTAAATCGGATTTTAGTCATTCAACTTGGAGAATCTTCATATTTCATGGATCTATCACCCAAAATTGACGGATCATAAATCCGACTTACGGATCGTGAACAGTAATTCCGTGAATGGGCTGCTATGATTTTGGTTACTTGGTTTTCGTCGGTAAAAACTTATTTGATGATTTTGATGAAATTTTTCATCACAAACACATATAAAAACCCATGTTAAACCCATCAAACTATGAATATACATATATTACATAGCTAAAGACTTCTAGAACATCAAAACGTGTTTTGATCGGTTAAAAATACATTTTAATCGTTCAAATCATATCTAAACTATAAAAATGAACTAAAGAAGGTTTAGAACACTTTTTAACCTTTTAGACATGGATGATCTTCTTCCTCTTGATATGAGCTAAGCTTGTGCCTCCTCATTGACTATCCTCTAGCATTTTTCCTTGGAGGATCTACAATATCACTAAGTTTACTTCATTTTCTCTCAAGAACTCTCTATTTTCTCTCTAGCATTTCTAGACAAATGGCTAACCAACACAATGAATTGGTGAAGCACTATATTTATAGTACTTCCTTAATCTCCATCACTTTCTACTAATCAACCAACACTTGGGCATTTAAGGCTTAAACTCATGCTTACTATAGCTTGGATGGACAAGATGATTGACAAGGATGAATGACTCCTATCAAGGTTGCTTAGAAGCAACTTTTGGAGTGTAAAACGAGCCAAATAAAGCCACACTCAACACTTTCATGTGGGGCCCCCTCCAAAATTCGGGATTTGCCTTATTATTACACCAATTTAGCTTTATTTTTATATCTTATATCATTATATAAGTATCCATATATATATACACCAATGTATATATATTGACTACCACTTTGACTTCCATTTGGGCTCCACATTGGATCAATTTAATATTTCTATTGGGCTCATCAATTAAATTTGTTTGGGCTCAATTTAATTATTACATTGGGCTAATATTAATTACCCTATGTTACATTTAATTAAAACAAGTATTGAGCTTGGTTAATTATTACATAAATCAATATTCAAATTAAATTATATGGACTACTAGGTTAATTAATTTGACCTAGTTTAATACCTCATTTGGACTTATATTATAGTCCAATTAAATATGATTTAATTTATTCTACCACATTGGGTTACATAATTAACTCATCCATAGTTAATTCTCATCACCACTTTCCTTTCTCTAACAATTAACCAATGTTTGGTTAATGCTCTCCCATGTCTACCAACTAGGGTTATTCAATTAACCCTACATTAGTTAATTCTCTACACTCAAAAATATTTCCCAACACTTTGACCAACATTGGACTTTTAAATGTTTGGGCTACATAGTTTACCTTCCATTGGGCTCTCTTATTAAATTACCCACCTTCATGTAAATATTCTCATATTGGGCTAACATATATAATCCTTTTGGGCTAGTCTACTAGTAGTAATTAAATTACTTGGACTCTATACCACAACTAAATAATTAAGTTAATTACTTAATCAATTAACTTCTTAATATTGTCATTCTAAACAATCATCCAAAATTTTCCACAACTTTAACGCATAACTAATATAATTAATTTAATTAATTATATTTCATGACTTCATTTTTAAACTAATTAATTTATTAGTTTAATTAAGTATTAAATTTACTCCTCTTCGTATTTGGCTAACAAGCACAATTCTAGGAATATATAACTATGTATATATATCCTTATAACCGTCTTCACTTCTCAATTGAATTTATTTCTTTAATAAATTCTCTATATGCATCATTACAATATTCTCACATTTAATTTCTAACAAATAAATTATGTTAAAAAAAAAATGTTTACCCATTTTCTACACATCTTACTTCTCATATTCTAGGTTTTAAACCTTAACCTTTAATAAAATTAATTAAGATATTATTTAAAATCTTGGAAATATCTGGGATATTACATTTAACACTTGAGAAAATTATTTTCTAACTGATTAAATTATTAACCTAATATGATTGAGGGTCTATAAGGTTAATAATATTGTTTTGACTAATGTATATCATGTGTTAGTACTTATGTGGTAGATAAGTTCCTTAGTAAACGTATAGTTGTGTAAATACGCCGTACTAATTATTAGACCAACTTTATTAATGTTAGGTCTTTCAAAGCCAGTTAGTTAAAGCTAGACATTAATTGTAGCTGAGCAGACAGGCAAGTTTCCTAAACCCTACTCAATTTATATTCGAGTAGGATATATTATTTTATTGTTCAAGTTCCTAACTCAAACTCAAGTTATTATGTTTCAAGCATGCTATGGTTTAATTCTGTATAATTATTCCACCTCTTTAAATTGTTGATTTGCACATAGTGCTTGTTACATGTATTCATCAGGTATGAAAGGCTGATCACCTTCATTACCATAAGGTTCAGTTAAATTTGTTCATGGTCATTATTGACATTCAACATTAATTGATTCAGTCATTCAATTACTGAAATTATGGTTCGTACTCTTTCACAATTATTATATTGTTGAAAATCCAAAAACTTATTCTTTCTTTCAATCATGATATATCGTTATTGTATTTAAACTTGCTGAGCAAAGTCGTTGCTCACTCTTACTATATCATGATAACAAATTTCAGAATAATACGAATGTCCGAGGAGAGAAGGAGACAGAAGCAAAAGACAAGATTATAGTGTTATGCATTATAACTAAATTATTATATGATGTAAGTAATTTTGTAAACCTTTTTATGAATCTAAAGGTATATCTGTAAGTTAAGGTTAGAAACCTTGGGAAATGTTGTAGAATAAACAAATTATGTTTATATATTCCGCATTAGTTATAGAACATGTATGAAGATGATGTATCGTGACGTACCAAGTTTAGGGTTCAAGGAACCCGGATTTGGGGATGTTACAGAACCCAATGTGTAGTTTAATTTAATTTGTTTTCTTTTTAATTATTAATGATTATATATGAGTTATTTATCGTATTTTATGCGTTCATGTATAATTATTTGCGCAATAATTAATTGTGATATCTTAGAATGAATTGTAAAAAGAATTCTAGGATTAGAACCGGATATGATAACATGTGAGTTTGTTGATTCTTTATAGGAAGAGTAGCATAATAGTGTGTAGGATGAAGATACCTATGTGCCACATGTAACTTTATTGAGAGTTGAATCTTAATGAATTTATTTCAAATTATTTTGCATAGAAATATAGTAACTTAATTGGAATAAATCTTTTTATTAATTCTTGAAAAAGGTTAATGAATAGTTAAGAAATCTCAGTTAACAATTCTATATAGTTAATTAATTAAAAAGAGAATAAAGAGATTTAAATAAAGTATTAGGAGAAATTGTGATGTTAACAATTTTAAATTGATTTAATCATTTTTATTAGTTTAATTTAGTTAGTAATTTTGATTAGTTTATTTTATAATTAAATTGAGATTGTTTAAATAGAATTAATTTGATATTAAATTAGTGTTTGGTAATTATTATTATTTAATTCTCTGTGGGTTCGATACTCTACTTTATCACTTTATTACTTGTTAACCGTATATACTTACACGCAAATATTTATATAGAAAATACCCAACAACCAAACCTTAATTGTTTTATTTATAAAATAGTTAAGATCCAAATCGTTAACCCTAGGGTTCATTATGCTAAATACTATTATTTATTATTTATAGGTCACACAATTATCAAACTCATAAATAGAGTAATTAAATTAATGCAATATGTAAGCCCCAATAATTTCATAAATAGGAGAGGTCATATATATATATATATATATATATATATATATATATATATATATTCTAACAATAAAAAGTTCTAAAGTGGGTAGTTCTTTTTTTTGTCTATTCTAAAATATTTAGACTTCAAAATAAATAATGATAATAAATTCTTATCTATAATTAGTTGTGTGCTTATATTGATAACTTTTCTTTCCGGTGGGTTTAACAATAAAGTCATTGAAGGCTTTAATGTTTTCCTGCTCATGAATAAATTGAAGGCTTTAAAACATTCAAAAGTTGTTGGCAGTTAATGCTGACAAATAGGAGGGTTCACCTGTGCAAGGGACATAAAATCTGCAAACAAGGGCAAAAAGGGTCTAGGAATTAAAAGGCTCCATCGAGTCAATTCGGAATTGGAGGTAAATTTAGATTTAAAATTTTAAATAATGATATAATAAATTAGTATATTGTCTTTTAAATTCTTTCACATCTCATTTATCTACATACATCAATATTATTATTCACATAAATTTATCATTATATATAACAAGATCATTTAGAACATTATTATATAGTCCCTCTTAAATTGCTTAGGGGCTATTTGTTTATTTCTAAATGAATATGAATAAGTTTAAATCTGATCGAATAACTCATTCAAACCATTTAATTTATAATTTTTAAACTCTGAATACTTCTAAATGTGTTTAAATAATTCATCCAAAAAATTGTTGTTGAATCACTAAGAAATAGTGTTGAATGATATTTTGATTTATATATCCTCATTGACAATTAAAAATTACATTCAATATCCATCTTGTTTACTTTTAATTTTTCTTTAACAATTGGTCAATAACCAATTTAATGAATGTTTTAGTATTTTGTTTTGACTTTATGAACTGATAGAATGTTTTTAATTTTTTTAAGTGTTTTAGTACTAAAATTATATAACTAATAGTATACTCTATCAAAATTGTTCAAAAGTTTATATTTAATTTTTTTTAGAGAACACTATTTATTTATAATTACATAATAAATTTTTTCATAACAACCAAAAAGGTTAAAATAAAAATATATATGTATTCAAATATTTTAGATAGACAATTATCAAACACATTATTTTATTCCGTATTCAGAATTTCTACTACATTTAGTTTATTCGAATCCTCTTATAAATTAACAACGTTTTATTCAGTTTTATCAAATAATCCCTTACTCCCTCTATATTCTTAAATATTTTCCCGTCCATATTTACTTGTCATAATTTGAAAAAACATTACTATTAAAAAAAATTATCTATAAATTATCCATCTTAACTATTATTATCATTTGTTTTTGTTTTAATTAACCTCCTAACTCTTTCTTGAAATAATAATAAAATTGGGGAGAGATTGGGGAGAAAAAAAATATATTTATACTTCCAATGTTAAAGTTAATAGTGCTATTTTTTTTTCAATATATGTTATGTAACTTTCAATGAATTTATTTTATAAAGTTAAATGAGAATGGTATTAAAAAAAGCAAGATAAAAAAAATATTATAAAAATAAAAAATGACAAATAAATTTGGACAAACCAAACAAAAAATATAGACATTTTAAGTTACTGCGAATGTATTAAGAAATGTATTTAATGTTATTAAAGTAGATTTAAAATATCATCATTATCATTGCCCCTTTATGGGAATTGAAAATACGAGAGAGAGAGAGAGAGAGAGAGAGAGAGAGAGAGAGAGAGAGAGAGAGAGAGAGAGAGTAATTTTATTTGAGTAAATTTCTTGGAAAGATAAGAAATTTAGGGATAATATGGAAAAATATGTAATTTATTTTTTTCAAAAATTACAAATCAATCAATCAATCAATACAAAAATATAGCATAACAAAAATGAATTATTTTCGTTGGTTTTAAATTGACTCAATAATTTTAAAAAAAAAATTAACTCAGTACTTTTAGGGTTCTTTTGGATTTTAGTATTAAAAATGCAAATTCCTAGAGTTTTTTCCATGCAAAGTCCAAGGTTTTTTTTATTTATTATTTTACTATTAAACATTTAATTTATCATTTACATTATTATTATTATTGTATTTCAATTTTTACTTTTGAACTTACCAATGATATATTGAACATAGGGACTGATCCAAAAATATTTTTCAGTTATGGCAACATTTAATTTATTTTTCTAAAAAAAATATAGGATTAAAATTTAAATGTAACACATGGCTTTCAAATTTACTTATTACTACATAATATTCAATTGTATGATAATACTCCTTTTTTTAATTATAAGAACTATTTTAACCTTTTGAAGTCCATGTAAAATATTTTTAAATTTAAAGTTAATATAAATTCATTTAATTTATCAAATTAATTTAAGTTGCACAATATGTATTTTGAAGTTATTTGATTTAATGCCTTAATTAATTTTCAAAAGTAAAAAATGTATGACGTATAAACTAGTTCTACTTAATAATTTTATATTTTAATTCTTATTTTTGGGTATGGGATACGAAAATCATAACAAAATAAAAAAATTGAAGTTATTCCCCAACGAAAAAATCTTGCACAAAAATTCTAACAATTATCAAACTAGTGATGATTTAAAAGGAACAGAAAAGATTTTTTAAAACATCTATTGTTTTGAAATGGAGGGACTAGAGCTATGTTTACTTGTGAGTATAACAATTGGGAGGGATAGAACTATTAATTTCAAATTCCTTGTTTGTTTTAAATATTAAACTTAAAATTACTAACCCAGAGACTATGTAATATTATGTTCAACTAAGTATTAAATCCCCATCATTTGGGAATAAAAGTTGGTGAACAAAATTAACATTTACTTTTTTAAAAAATGACCTTGTATATTATTTTATCCATTTATGCTTGCACTACTCATGATACAACAATCGCTAAGTTAACACTTTCACGTTTTCAAATATCAATTCCAGCACAAAAAACCGTTTATCCATTGAAATATTCAGTGTAGAAGCCAAAGTTAAACCAACATTCACATATTAGTACTACCATGTAATCTAAAACAAATCTTTCTGTATCAAATTTCAGCTTGAAAGAGGGGTTTGTGCCACATGAAATTTAGGCTGAAAAGAGACCAAACACCAAGAGAATTAAAAAAAAAAAAAGGTTTAAACAAAGATAACGTAGCACCTGCAAGAGGCTACTGATGATTGTATGTGTTATTCTGATGTAACTGGGTAGCGGATTCAGGTTTCTGTGATGATTGGGGCAAGGTATCGTTGGGGTTTTGACTCTTCCCCACAGGAGGTAGACACCTCTTTGAGAAGAAAGAGGCTATATTCTTCGTCTTCGCACCACTCTTCTCTGCACATTGGAAAGGAAAAGAAAATTTATTAACCCGGAAAAACATAAATCAGATGGTGGGGTACTAGGTCATCTATTCATTCTGTTTGACAAAATGTGAGCATACCTGGAGAAGGTGACAACCCAAGCTTGCTCAAAATATCTTTCTTGACCTACATTACAAAGAATAACTACCATAAACAACTTAAATTTGAAACCAAATGTTCAAACTAACTTTGGCTACACAATATGATTCTATAACTAGGGAAGCACGTGGATGAGGGGTGGCTCACCAGTGACCCGGAGGTCTCAGGCCAGGCTGGGGCTGAGGGTGGGGTATGCAGACCTAGCCCCTGTTTCTCCATTTTCAATCAGTACTCATAATTTAATAATTCTTACCACTCTACGACCATTCCTATTACTCTAAGATCACGTGCTTTTATAGTTACAAAGGTACGTTATTTTATATTTTGGAAAGTGGTATGATAATATAAATTTTCAAAGTGGTTTCTGTATAACAGGAGAGGTAACAACCAACAAAACATAGGGGGAAAGACTGCATTTTAGCACCAGAACGGAAGGGTTAGAATACTCAGACACGGCCCAAGCAATATGGATAGGATAGGAACAGGCCATGCCAGAATGTGCACTCGTAATTATAACCATCAAATTTTAAATTTGTAGCTAACCTAGACAAGACTAAGCTCAACTGAACCATCTTAAACTTTGCAGGTTGCCAACTGGCTATGATTTGGATGGATAAGTTCCTGTAGAAGTTCTTTGAAGTTACATTAAATTGTACCAAATTACCAATATTCAGCTAATCCTTGTATGATGCGTCTGTCCTTGGAAAAAGATACATGGAATACTATGCTCTTATTATCAAAAAAGACGCATAACACGCATAACTAACCTGCCAGCGGTTATCTATGAAGTCTGATATTTCACGTACTTTATTCCTTAATTGTGTTTTTGACATAGTGGGAAACTTAAAATGTAAAGACTCCACCACTTTATTGATACCCTGTGAGCATGACTGTATGACAGATACCTGAAACATCAAAGGTACACTCTATTAGCCACAAGGTAGTGTATGCTATAATACTTAATAATGTACATTTCATATATTTTTCATACCAAAATGTGTAGGTTAAGTTAGCATTTTTTTCCTTCTAAAAGGAGAAAAAGTTAATTCAGTAACAACACTAACTACAAAGCTTTGATGATATATGTCCAGTTTAGATGCATCACTAGCTACCAAAACCAGAGTGCATAACTTACAATCCGAGGCAAATCTGAGTCTAGTATAGCAGTTGCGGTTGAAACTGGTGTGGTATTCCCCTTGTTACTTGATGGGCTAGCCTCTAGCTTCTCTTCTTGAACATCTTCAATAACTGATATCTCTATAGATGGACAACCAGGGAAAGCACGCATACTAAGGGCCAGTAAACACATTTGTTCAATATCTGGTGTACCAGTGAGATCTTCAGTCAATACTGATGGAACCTTTTCATGCATTAAATTTGATATAATCAAGGGCTTGTTTCTCCGAAGAGCATGCTCAGTCGCATTATGGAGATACTTCTGCTGGCGGAAAAACACACAGAAATCCTCACTCTCCACCTGCTTACAACTAGGTGAACTTCTGGCCTCCTCAACTAAGTCTTTGCATTCCATTTTGTCTTCTTGTACTCCCTAAGGGCCACAATAAAATAGATATATATAAAAGATTGTCCAACGTTTCTTTAATGAAATTGTCACCAACAAATCTATAAAGGTGGAACTCATGGAAGAGAGACATAAAATTGAAATCTAATTCACCTCAACTTATATACACACTAGCTTTGAACACATTGCATCATGATGTGGATTTTATGTTTAACCATGGCATTATAGTTGCAAATGCACAAATTGACATAGCCTCCAACTCTGGATAATATATCTGAAGATGGTGCTGAACTTCCATTATAAGTATTGAAACTTTACAATGGTAAAAGTACCTCATTTTCTGAAAGATATCCATCAGGCACAAAGAAGCCATCTTCACTTTCATCCTCTTCAGCTTTAGAACGCCCTTCCTCCAAACTTTCCTCTTCATCATCTTTATCGCAGTCTGACAAACTTTCACCTGGTTCCTCCTAAGAAATAAATAAAAAATTAGCTTCAAATAACTTGACTAATAATTAGCTGAAGGCATACTGGAGGATAGTTATGTTTAAACCCTTCAATAAAACTTCTTTGGAATGCCTTCTGCTGGGGAAAACTTAAACCTTACTAGTTATGCTATGTATATTGGTCAACTAAACCATACAAACATCAATCCATGAAATGATATAATTCTTGCTAATAAATTAACATAAATCTCTAACTTAAAAACGTCATATTTGCAAAACAATTCTGAATTGCCAATGAGTTTTGACGTACATGATAAACATGAGAATTGCACTCAAGTCGACCATTGGATTGCCAATAATAAAATCAATAGAAGTTGCCAACAGCTTGAAGATCAACTTCTTTACAAATAGACATACTTCTTCCATTCTTCATCACACTATTAAACTCATAATCAATGAAATCATATTTTTCTTAATACTTGCATATAATTTTGTAACCTAAAAATGATATACATGAGAATAGCACTTAGGTCAACATTTGGATGTCCAAATAAACACATTACAGAAGTTACTAGTTACTTTAAGAGTAATTATTCTTAAAAAATGCTGGCATACCTCTTCCCATTCTTCATCACTGTCAATCTCATAATCCAAGTCTGGATCCTGTACAAAAGGATGGCGAGGTCCAATAACTTGACTGAAAACAGAAGAAGACACTATCAGGGGTATATTCCAAGCCTAAATGGCCGATAATAACTCCCAATTTATATCATCTAAATATAAATGAATAGCTTTTATTAAAAGGGCAGCAAAAAAGAAAATTATTAAAAAACAAGAGTTTGAGAATGTTCATTTACTTAAAAATTCAGATAGCACGTCAGTTGAAGTGAACTCGTCTTTATCAATCATCTATACAATCTATCCTCTCTTTTTTCCTTCTTTTACTTTTTGTATATTAAAGTTCATGATGATACAAGAAATTATTCCTACCTATAAAATTCATCATAAAGTGATTGGTGACGGTCTATAGACAACAATGTCTGGAAGATTTCTAGAAGTCTTAGGAAGAATCACACAAGACTTAGATGATTTCTGATTTATGATAGCAAGTTAAAATCATAAATCTAACAACATTCAATTTTGTTGATTCTCGAGAAACATTAAGAGGTAGGCTTCATAACAATTAGACACCTGACAGATTATAATGTTCATGCAATTAGACCAAGAGATACAATGCCTTGGCAAGGAAATTCCTTGCTTGTATGTTGACAATATATTATTAGAGTTAAGTTACCAGCCAATTCAATATTATGAAATAGCTATAAAAAAAATAAAAAAATAAAAAATAAAAAAGCAGTGGCATCATAAATCCAGTTCACCACATAATATTGATCAGAAGATGAGAATCCATCTCATGATTTAATGCAGACATTTCTTAACTAAAATAAAAAACATTGATGGCAGAATTTGGATATATATTCTGACAGTAAGAAAATATAACTCAGGGTACAGAAGAGAACCTTTGTTTTGGCCAAGTACCATAAAATGCAGGTCTATGGCTTTTATCAAACTGTAACAGCTGCTTCTTCCGCTTGAAGTTTCTGCCAGCAGGAAGTGGACCATCTGCATTTGTATGATATTGTCTGCAATCACTATTCGTCTCACGACTCTCACCCCATCCATCATCAAACTTCTCTAAGCTCAATTCATTGTCATGACACGACTGTCTACTTTTAGTTAGCTTGAGTTCCTTAACTAGTTCTGTCTTAGGAATCTGCCGAATGCCCCAATGTTCTTTTCTGTTGGACCGTATAGAATGATCTAAGTGACGCCAAGAATTCAAGTGTAGCCTGTGAAATGTAAAAAAATGAAAATGATAACCAAATTCCAGAAACCAACATATACTTCAATATTAATAATATTTTAAAAAGAGAGAAAGGAAATAGATATCAATATTAAAGATGAAGGAAGACCCACTTCCAGATAGTCTCTGTATCCGTTCCATCATATTGTGAAAGAGCTGAGTCCATTGATTGAGTGACTGATTCAAACATCTTAGCACTCCCATTCCAGGATGTATCTGTACTTATTATTTTGGCTGGGGATGGCTCCTTCTGGGAGGGAGAACTATTTTTGGACTTTTTAAGGAAGCACTCCATGAGTGAAACCTGTTTCTGCAGAGCAAGTTGCTTTTTCAGTTCCGCTTCTTCTTTCTCACGACGTCGTTGATCTCTCTCTGCTTCCTCTTGCTGCCTTCTCAGTTGTTTCCTCAATTCAGATTCTTCTTTCTCGCGACGCTTTTCCTCTTTCTCTGCCTCATCTTGTAACCTTTTGAGCTCCTTTTCCTGCAGTTAATTAAAAGTTAAAATAGCTAATTAATGAATAAGGGAGAAACTAAGTAGGTTAAAAATTATACAATTTAAAATACAGAGAATCTGCTTTCTGTTCTGTTGCAAATTTTTAGAACAAATATATATATCATCCAAGTAGATTTAAAACAAATTATATCATTATGTCCTTTGCGATATGGCATAGAGAAACCAAAGATCAGACATCCCATTTCATGATAAATTAATGGATAGAATACTTATGCTATGAATAACAAACATATAGGGCCAAAAACGAAAATTTACACTTTGCAACTTTTCCTTCTGAAGTTCCAGATCCAATCTTTTCTTCTCCTTCTCAATTTCACGCTTATGCCTTTCCATTTGCTTGATCAACATATTCTTTTCTCGTTTCCCTTCCTTCTCAGCACTACAACCATGAATAAAATTTAAACCTGGAGAAAAGACAATTAAAGCAACAAAATATACATGACAAGACTACTGAAGATAGCATACATGTCAGCTCCACTTTTCAGGACCATACTGCTAATTAACACACGAATATCTGCCTCGCTTAAAACTTTACCGAGCCTTTCTGATGCTTTCATCAACTCTTGCCTGCAGGTCTGTTCACTCTCAGATTTCCGTAGAACATTTATCATCGCTGAAATGAAGAACAAACATCAGTGACCACTCTATGAGCAAATGCTAGCTGGACATATTATAACATTTTATTATAATTGACAGCATGCCTATTACCATTAAAAAATAAGGAAAGTGCCTCCCTACCCACGATTTATGATTGTTTCACTAGAAGCCTTTAGACATAGGCCAAGTTTACTCAAAAGAAATGCGTCTTCCAACTACTCAAGGCTGAGTACACCTAATTTTGTCCATGAAATGGGCCATGTAAAAGATACGACGCTAAGCACAAATCTGACTAAAATCTTTCAAATGGAAACTTGAGAGATGATGCTTCTCCACTAGTAGATAGAGAGCAAAATACTCGATTGTGCCTCTTTTGGGGGATTTTGTGGTGGGGGAAATCTAAGTGTTGGAGAAGAAACTAATATTTCCTCAGAAAGTTGACATAAGAATGAATGTTGATTTAGGCTTTTAGCTCACATTTATATTTAATGCAACTCAAATGTAACCACTATTTTTATACAAGTCTCACATGAAACCAATGGAAATATAAAATCGTATTCTCTTTAATAGAGATAATATGGAAAAATAAATTCTCACAATCAATTAAAACAAAACCAGTGTTCCTGATTTCAGCCCTTAATTAAGTCTTCACAATTCAATACAACTTTTAAAAAAGAATGCATTCCCTTTGAAACTAATTGAAACAAAATGAAAACTGTAACTAAGCTTCCATCCAAACCAACTTTATTCTGAAGCAATAAGCACACAAGTAAGTTGTAACATTTCCCCTCCCATCGAAAAAGATCTACAAATACTAAGACTGAATTTAAGGTAACAAGCTGTTAAGCTAAGTGAACATTTATTGAAAAATAATACAGTGAATGTCACCAACTTTTGCTACAATGGCATTTGATTTGTTTGAAACTAATGCATTGAATGTCATGAACTTTTGTAATTTATTATGCTTTCCTAATTCCAATAAACCCGCCCAGGCCACAAGGGTCACCAAAAACATACAAAAATGGCTGGCACCCAGAAAGGCTCTCGAATGGTCTACCTACATCATTTGCAGCTCCCAATCACCAACATTCTAGAAAGAAACAGTAAACTAGTGGCTAGACAGCAATGGAGATTTTAACGCAACAACAGCTAGGTAATAGAAATAAGACTAGGCACCAGGCGCACACACAGTTGTGGCATAGTAGCAAGATTAAATCCAATTATAAAATAGACATAGAGAACAGAAGACGATCCAACAACATTCATGCACACTGATATCAAATAATCAACTCATAGGTATTTCTAATTATGCTTTCTTACCGTAATCTGCAATTAAGAAATTTAGAAAAGATAAATGACAATAACAAAATGGTATCCCTTGCAATGCAATATGCTTCTTAATTAGAGGTGAAGAACTTAATAGACTAATTATCTGACCATAAACAGCAGTGATCCTTTCATGTATCTTCTTTCGACATGTCCGCCAAATCTTCAGTGCGTGACGCATTGATTTTGGGATCAATTTTAAATCTCTTGTCTGCATAGTAAAACATACACATAATGTTGAATAAGAGGAAGGATTGAATACATGAGATGAGAACAATAAGACAGAAAATTTGTATGGAATCAGCAAAGAGCAAAAATATCCACTAACAAGAGATATTAATATATTGTTAATCCAGCGATTTAGAGACTAGTTTAAGTTAAGAGACAACATTACAGACTTTACAGTACACATGGTAAACCAGAAATCAACAATCAAATGTATCTGATAAATATAAAATGCATCAACGCAACTCAACCCAATAAACAGGGTTTAATCAGAACACATCAGATATGAAATGTAGCTTATAGGCACTGCTTGTTAGTGAAGTTAAATGATATGCATATATGAAAACAAGATCTATTATAGATATGTACTGGAGTAATTAAAAGCCATAGAGGAAAACAAAACCAAACAATTCAAGCAAACAGAAAATTTACATAATATATATAACAACTAACCAAATTCAATAAACATGATGAAATTAATATAGAACAGAAAATGTAGAATATCACATTTATAAGAAACAGGAATCAAAATTTCACCTCCCAACACCAAAGGCAAGACTCAGAATCATCTTCTAACACATCAGCATCTGCATTAGGCAATCCATAAAATGATCTCTGCGCAATCAGAAGCACAGAGCTCTTGACAGAAGCAAGGGTAACACTACTTTCTCTCTCCTTCACGTTCTCATAAATCTCATCAACCAATTTCGAAAGTGGAAGATTACTCCCTTCCAACAAAAATGCAATCACTGAATTGCCACTGGTACTTAAATCCAAACCCACTTTCTTCTTCTCCTCCAAAACCTCCATGAAATACTTCAATAACCCATTTAGTTCTTCGCGTAATGCACCGATTTGAGATTCTCTCTTTTCCTTGCTCAAACAGTTAACCAACGAAGCTCTCTTCCTCTTCAGAGACTTCTTCACAGTGTTCATTTCAAGCTTATCCAACTCATCCACATCAACTACCATTGGTTCCCCCATTTCAAAACCCTAATCGTGCCTGCAATTTCTCAAAAACCACAGAAACCCCAAAATTCCCGTTTGATTCAAACCTAGATTTTCGGATTCCCCAACACAATCAACCCACAAACAACAAATACAACGAAAATCCTTAGATTTCCCTGAGAAAATCAAAACCCTTGTAATTTTCGCAGGAAAATGGATCCAATAGCCGAAATGAAGAAAAATCAGACGCAAATGATTGAAACCCACTCTCAGATATCTTCTTCTCTACTTGTGCTTTTGGATTTGTTTATCAAATTTCTAGGGTTTCTTGTAAAATGGGGAGAAATGGATGCGGAAATTTATATATGAGGTGTATTACTTTTCCTTTTAATAATGAAAAGTCTTTATATTTAAACTTATAATGGCAGTATCCAGCCATTTGAAAAAATAATTTGGCTCCAAAAAAGAGTGGGAATTTCTGTTTGGCGCCCTTTATTTTCATCTTTTTGTTCTGGGCTGAAGGGACATAGGCCCAAAAGCGGTGACTTGGCCAACGAGAGCATAACTGATGGGCCTAACTGCTCCAAATTAGGCTCAGTGGTAGTTAATTAGCCCAGTCCGGTCCGTCACTCTGTTGGGTAGCTGGAACGGGTAATATGTGATGCAGTGGAAATTTTTTGGAAGCCATGGCTTGTGAAATAATTGCATTATAACCCTCAAGTGTTGAGGTAGAAAATATTAAAAGGGCAAAAATCATGGGATAGAGTAATTGTTTTATTTGAGGCAAATATGCCCTTATCAATAACATAGGGTAGAAAAGGACGACCTAAATTGATATGGACATATTTCTTGAATTAAAAACATTTGTCATGTTTCCTAGTTTCGTTAAAGAATAACAATGCAGAGAAAGCAATAGTAAATAAAAAAAAAATTAAATATTTATACACAACGTAAATTTTAAGTGATTCTCTCAAAAGTCTTGATACTCCACAGTCAGCAATAAATCAATTTCACTATCTCAGACTTAATCATCTATTGTGTAACTTTACAATCACTCCTGAAAAGTCACATGCATGTGAGTAGGCTTAATTGACTCCACTGAGGAAAAAAAATAGTTTATAATATATGATAAAAAAAAATAAAAATAAACAGGTATACTACATAAATTAACTCTATTGAAATTTTACGAATTTTTTAACATACAGGGTCAAATTAAGATTATATATATGTAATTTGAAAGTGCACAATTATTCAAAAAAATTGGCTCGATTGAGGGCACCTCCCCCCTCCATTTTTTATAGCCTCACAATAATATTAATCCCACTAAAAGAAATTCAAACTTTGTCACTGCCTCTAAATTAAAATCAAATCAAGATTCACCGGTAATAAAATTTTGACGTATTAATATCAACTCTCAGTTAAAATCTCGTTTTTCCCTCTCTATTTCTTTCCCTTTTTGTATTTCTACATTTCTCAATTCATTACACTCATCTATGTTGATATCAAAATTTGGTTTGTTTACTTTATTTCCCCTTTCTTAGAAATTAGACCAATAACTCGTGCAAAACATGAACTAATTTTAAAAATATCATATTTAGTTTATATAATATAAAAAAACCATTAAGTACACGCCATGAAAAGTATATACATGCATGTAAATCAAATTATTATATATATTTCGTACATACACGTAAGAACTTAAGAATGACAAAACCATTAAATACAAAGAATTTAACATGAATATATACCTAAATTGTATCGGCATAATTCTTTAAAAAAAAATGATATAAAAGTGTCTTAAATAATTAATTTCTAATCGAATCAATCAAAATAAGTTGATCAATTATAAAATTATTAATTAAAAATAAAATTTTCAAACGCCATATTATATTTAGTTATTGATTGAAAGAGAAGAAGGCAATGGACTGGTTTCAGTTGATTAGACATTTGTGATTTTAATGATGGTGTGTCGTCCTCATCTTTGATTTGGACTTTACTTGGGAGTAGTCTGGGCTTCTTAAAAAGGCTATCATGGATTTATGTGTAATTTGCTCAAGTGTGGGCCCGCTTGTAATGTTGTAATATGGTTTGGTTCATTTTTATTGTGTCGTTATTTGTAGCGGCAGATTTGGTATTTAATTGTTTTTGTTTGATAGTGTTTTTGGTAATTAATTTTTCTTTAACAGTGTGTACTTTAGCGTATCTTTTTTTGTAGCAGCGTAGGATTATAGTACGTCAGGCGGATTTGGATCCCTTTGGGGGTGTATTCGATTAAAAATTTATAAAAAAATTTAAATTTTTTAAAAGTTTAGTTATATTCGATCAAAATATTTAAAGAGTTTACAAAAATTTAGTAGTATTCAATTATAAATTTTATAATATCTTTAAAAGTTAGGTGGTATTAAATTAAAATTTTACAAAGTCTATAAAAATATTTTAATATTTAAAAATTCAAAAAAAAAATCAGATTTTTATCAAATGGTAGAGTTTGACAAATTTTAGAACAAGAGATATTCCTATCCAAAGTCTGTTCTCATGTCTAAAGACTTTCAAAGACTTCCAAATATGTGAGAAATAGAGAATATGAACAGAGGTGAGAAGTGAGAAAAAAGAACGTTCCAATCTTTTACATATATAAAAGACTCCGCTCCTAATCAAGTGTATGTATTATTAGGGTTTTTTTTTCTTGACTATGAGATTTTGGCTTTTTGATAGGTTTTATCTCTATCTTTGCTCTTTACATCTCATGTTTTTTTATGAAATTGTTTATCTTAACCAAAATATATATATATATATATTCATTTGACTATAGACCATTAATTGGATTAAATTAACATCAAGACAGACAAAAGTCATATATTTGGTGGTGATTTTAAAATTGATATTGAATGAAAAGTAATCATATCATTAATCTAAATTTTTTATATTGAGTTGTCTAGTTTATTGTTTAATCTTTTTTATTAGACGAGTAAGACATTTCACAAGTTTTTTTAGGTGATTAAATCATAATAATATTTAGAATTTCTACATAATCAATCAAAATTTATCAATTTACCACAACTTACTAAAATATATATTTGAAACATATAATTGACTCAAAATCTACCCGAATTGTGTTGCATAGAAAGTGAACATATAATTTATTTATAAATTTTATACTTAATGCAAATGAATTATCAGTTAGTTTATTATTCAATTATTTTTATTGGATGTTCAAGATATTTTATAAATGTTGCTTATTAGTGATAATACTAAAATATTATCTAGAGTTTTTACATAATCAATCAAAATGTACCAATTTATCATAAATCACTAAACTAAATGCCTATACAACAATGAATCATGCCAAGAATTACGCAGTTAACAATTAACCACAATAATACTAACTAACGAGATTATAATTTATTTCAAGTATTCATCATATGTGTTCTTTTTTCTCTTTAGTGTAACAAGAATAATATTTATTTTGATTAACGATAATTAAAATAACAAATAAATTAACTGTAGTAAACTTAACTAAATTAACGTCGTTATTGATACATTAAATTAACCATTCATAATTCAAATAATTAGAGTTTAAAAATATTTTATTTTTTAAATAAAATTTAATAAACAAATAAAAACATAAAGATGTATAACATTTAATAGTTGACACCCTCATAATTGAAAATGTACTTGGACTTATTTACCTATATTTAGGTATATACAAAATTTAAATATAAGTATAGTGTAATATGAATTTTTTCTAACAATTTGTTTGGAATAATTAACAAGAGAGAGATGTTGTACATATAGGCTAATTAACAATTAATATAAAATGTAAAATATATTAGAAGTATATAAAAGTCTACCAAAATTTTGGTAAAAAGTTTATAAAAGTCTGTTACTTATTTTATGGAGTCTTTAAAAATCATCAAAAGTCATTTTAAAATAGTCTTTAAAAATCTTTAAAAGTCGTCAAAATCCACGAATTCTACAAAAGTCTGTCATTTAAAAAAAGTCTTAATTAAATACACTTTTCTTAGTTTCCTAATATACATTTAATGACTAAAATGTTATTTTTAATTATAGTATTAATGACATAATTATTTATAACGAATTTTATTATGCTGGTAAATGTTAATGATTTATGACATAAATATAATATTTGTGTTGCTCAACACTCAATGTATATTTAGAGAAATTAAATAATAGATGTAATGGAGGGGATCCTAATTAATTCCTATTACTCCTTTCACTCAATTTCTCTCAATACATATTTAATTAGTAATAAAAATATTATATTTTTTAATCACATAATAATATACATTGCAAACAATTGTGTCATTAATGATATTATTAAAAATAATATTTATATAACTAAATGTATATTCAGAGAAATTAAGTTAAAATAGTAGTAGAGGTGATCCCAATCCAATTTTTACTACAGACATTTAATTACTCTTATAACATAATATATATTTTCAGCGACAAAAGAGGAGACACAAATATTAGTGACAACACAAACAATGTGGTTATTAGTGACGACGCTAGTAACACAATTATTAGAGATATCTAATTTATTGTTGGTAAATTTAATTTTTTTTGATCCTTAATAATGACAAAACAATATATATATACACACTGACAGAACAATAATTATCGTTGAGGGTTTAAAACGTTGTTAAAACAAGTGTAAAATTGTAGATAAATATATATCACATTGATAATATAAATATTGTTCTGATATTATTAACAATATATATTTTTTCAATAATATATATATTAGAGGAAATTGAGTTGAGCAGTGCATGAAGTATATTATGTAGATATGGGATTTTGTTAAGTTTTATGTGTTTTTAATTAATGCACCTGGAAATTCAGCTGGTTCACATCAAGTGTTACTCTTTGTTAGCTCATTGCCAAATTTGATTAATTAATTTACTAATTATTATTTACTCTATCGATTTTAAAATTGAACAAGAGTTTCATAATACTTATGAGTAACAAATATTGTAATTAGGTATAGTTTTAGCTTGTTTATAATAATTATATTTGTTTGTGCAAAAATTAAAATATATCGATCTCTAATTTTATATAAAATAAATATCTTTTATTTTTATCACGTACTTTTAATTTTTAAATATTCTTCTGATAGGTGAAATGAAGTTCTTACTACTGGGGGGGGGGGGGGGGGGTAGTGAACCTCAAATTTATTTATTTATTTTGAACCAGTGACTTACTAAACACTACAAAACAGTGACCTGTGGGGACAAAATTTAATGTCATAAATACATTTTTTAGTTGGTTGGCCTCTATCAAACATAAATGAAAATAATAGAGAAATAATAGCGCAGAAAATGTTGGTAACATTTGTAGAGAAGTATCAAATTATAAAAGTGTTTGGTGTATTTAGAACATTTGAAAGTTTAAATACGTTTGAAAATTTAAATGTATTTAAAAAATTTATTTATTTAAACGTAACTTATTTAATTTACAAAGTAGCGTTAGGGTCTTAAACTTAATGCACCAAAATTTGTGTGATGCATTTAGAAATTCAAATACTGTAAACGCTATCGTCACAAACGTTGATAACCAAATAAACCCTGAGAACTAATCAGGTTAATTTAGACATAATTTTGATTTTACTTCCTCCATTCTTTTTTCTTTATCTTTTTAGAGATAGATTTTTATTTATTTTTATTTGTCGTTTGTAAATTTTGAGGAAGTATTAAATATTTAATTTATCATATTATCCTTTATTATTAAAGGATAATTTTTTTCTCTATTATTTTTTTAATAAATTTTAAAAAGTTAATATTAAAATTTTATACTCAATTTAGTTAATCAAACAAAATATTAATTATATTTCTTAATTAAAACATCAATTTAAAAAGAACGGAGAGAGTACTATTAAGCTTTAAATAATAAATTTTACTTTAAAAATTATATCCAAATATGATATTATATATAAACTTTATAATAACATCTAAGAGGGTGTTTGAAATTATTTATAAACAATCAAATCTACTTGTAATCACTTTTAAAAAGCAAAAAATGTTTGAAAAATTAATTTTAAAATTGTTTATAATCTTTTTTTTATAAAAATAATCAAAAATTTTAATGTGAAGTTTTTGATTATTTGTTAAATCTAATAATTAGTGTTGACCAAATATATTACTAATTTATCCATATTTATTTTAGTAATTTCATCTATTACCCATATTTATTTTTCAATTTTTTTAAATAATTTATACTTAAAATAAGTGATTAAATTTATTATTAATACCAAATATTTTTTACTTCACAAATAAAATCAATTATTATAAACAAAAATAACAATTAAAATAACTAATCATATTTTTTAAACAATCTCAAACATATCCTAAAAAGAATATATATAAAAGAAAAACACGACTCTTTTAACGATGTCTATTCCAGACACAGGAGGGAGACGAGAGGATGCATGTGAGAGGATCAGACAATTTATTATTGGGTCCCCATGATGGACCTCATGTGATCTAGACCTAACATATTTAAGTTTATGAACGGTATTCATGCACCCGTGTTTCTAATCTCACATTCACTCTGGCTCGTGTTCATGGAATGTTTCTTTCAAAATTATATTACCTTTAATTACATTCATGTACTATTTTTTTTATTTTGCGAGATTTGTCTCTCTGATATAACGAAAATGTGTTCTCTTGTCCTCCATTAAGACCAGTGTCTGTTGCAGGGATTAGTGAAGAAATAGGTTTATTTAGTTCTATAAAATTTTAATCTTATATTTATTTCTGTGTATTATGGATGATTAGTCTTAGAATAATACTCCTTCCGTTTTAAAATATAAAATAATTATTAATTTTTTAAAATTAATTTAAATATTTTTAATCTCAAAATAAATATAAATTTAATTAATACAATAATAAATATTATAAATTATGCACTTAAAAAGTAATATTAATTATAAAATTTATTGTTTCATTCATGCTGGACTTCTGTGAAGCACACAATGGATTAAATTATTTTTTTCTCTATTGTACTGAACACTAATTTATATGTGCACCATCCAACTAATTTTTTTTACAAACATATCATTATACTAGATTTTTTTTATAAAAATTAAATTTTCTGTCTAAGTCTGTTAAAAATTAATGAACTATTGACGTGACATGTCTCGTCATCAATTTAACATATAAAACATAACGTGACATGTCACGTGGACCATGTAATATGCTACGTCAACAGTCCGTTAACTTTTAATAAATTTATTAAACGAGAATTTTAATTTTTATAAAAACAATTAGTATAATAATACAATTATAAAAATATTCAATTTAATAATATATATATAAATTAGTATTCAATAGACCGAGAAATTTAACCCAGCACATCGCAGAAGGAAATTAGATATGATGGTGTAGCATGGGCCAAATAGTTGAGAAATTAAAAACAATTAAAAGCAAGAAATTGCACGTCAGCTTGTTGCAAGATGATGATGGTTATTGTCTCTGTTTGGTATGACAGGTCTTTATTAATTAGTTTTTTTTTAGCAAATATCAAGAAGTCAGGATAATATGTACAATGTCTTAGGCAGTTAGGCTGTAGCCTTAATCCATATATCTAATTTATAATATTTATCATTAAAAGAATTTGCCCCGAGTCAAAATTCCAATCAGTAATAACTTGCCACGTGTCATTTATACCCAGTCCTGTTTCGACAAAGGCAACATAGTAGTTTCACCTTATAGTTAATTAAAGAGTTCAATGTATTTTGTATCCCTTAAATTTATCATATTTTGCACATTGTATTTTATACTTTAAAATATAATATTTTGCATTTCGCATTTTTAACGAATCGACGTATAATAATACTCTCTTATACTGAAATGATGAGGTTAGTGTCTTCAGACCTTGTGTTGATTTGACCACTTTTAATAAACTAATTTACCAACTAAATAAATAAGTATTATGTTTAACCACTTTGAATAATCTAAATACGTATTTATTTAATTAGTAATTTTAACATAACACATATTTATTTAATTGATAAATTTTATCAATAAAAATAGTTTAATAGACTAAATATTTATTTAGTTGGTAATTTTTTAAATAAAATTTAAAATATATTAGTTGATAAATTAGCTAATTAAAAGTAGTCAAAGTTATCCCAAGGATCAAAAAACACCAACTCCATCACTCCAATTAACGAATTTTAGGTACGAGAGGGTATTATGTGCTAATTCGTGTTAAAAGTACGGGATGTAAAATGTCATGTTTTGATAGGATAAATTGTGCAAAATGAGGTAAATTTAGGAATGCAAAGTGCATTTAACTCTTAATTAAAAGATAATTTTTTATTCATGATTATCAGATATTTATTCAAAGATAAATATCACCTATTATAGTTATTAATAGAAGATCTATCAAAGAGATTAAGATTTAGAATTCTATTATGGATTGTGAGAGTTTTTAATCGAATTATAATTGTGACATATGTGTATACATAAAATAAGTAAGAATTAAAAATAATCTTATCTTAATTTATTCTATTTTATCACATAAATTTTTACGTTGGTCACAATCCAACTTCGTCATATATTTATGAAAATATATATCATTAATTTTCCTAAGATTTATTACTACCGGGAGACCAAGATATATTAGGTTTGGAAATCCACAACAATCCAATACAATCCAAGATCAAATAGGAGAGAACTCTCATACTATATAAAACATATAAAGAGATAAGACATCTAAACCAAAAAGATACACACAATTATTCTCAGGTATTGAGCATAAATTATCTCTCAGCAATTTTCTGACTTAAGTATGAGAAATTTCTCCTGAAACCTCCTTACTTTGGTGATTTTTGCAGGTTCAAAGCGGTCAACGATGGTCAAAGTAAACTCACAAATAGTTAAAGTTAACAAACATAGGCTATATTTATTTATAAAAATATATTTCAAATTTGATTATTTATTTTAATTTAACACTATTTTGCACTATTTAATCATTTGACGGCGAATTATTAACCCCTTAGTATTGAACTATTAATCACATAAAGTCATTTAATAACTTAAAATGAGAGATTATTAGTCTCATATTTTTTATGAGATTATATAATCCTTCATAAATAGTCTTAAAAATAATAAAAAATAATCTATAAGACTATTCAAAAGACTATTAATCCCCCATCATAGAATAAAATAGTCTGAAGTAGTATTAAATTAATAAAAATAGTCAAGTCCCAAGTATATTTTTTACAAATAAACATAGTCATAGGGTTGAACGAAATCTTATGTCATTTTTTAAGTTTGAAATGTTTTAAATTGAGTTCAAAAAATCAATAATAATTTTATACTTCGAAGGAAATGAGTATTAATTTTGAATTTAAAAAAATCTCAAAATAATTTAAAAAATAAATAAAAATCTTATAATTTAAAACATAAGAAGGATAACATTCCAAAATGGAGGACTACCTTATTATCCCCCTCCCCCTAAGTACTAAATAGTCCCTCACTTCATGATCTCACCATAAAAATTTTAGGAGAAAAATCTTTATTTTAATAATCCTACATATAATTCCCCATAAAACTAACCCATGATTTTTTTTAAAAGAATAATAGTGATAGAATTACAAATCTAAGGGTATATATAGTCCATGTAACTTTAATATCTTAAAACTAGTTCTTAATTACAATTAAACAAACATAGGTATTATTTGATAAAATTGAATAATTAATATCTGAATGGTTAGTACATTTTAATAAATTAAATTATTTGAATGAAATAATATTTGAACGTAAAAAACTCTTTGATAACTAAAAAGTGTAAAACATCATAATGACACTATTTTACCATTTTAACCCTATGAGTTGTCTAAAAATTTTATTCAATAATTTTAAATATTCAGTTTAATAAAAACGAGTGAATAATATTGTTGATTGCATTTATATAAAAAAAAATTATACACCCTAGTAAATAAATATTAAACAAATCACCTAAAAAAAGTAACAATAATGTATAATATGATAACTATTATATTAGTTAAAAAAATATGTCAAGTTTAATAGAACAACATAATGTAATAGTTTAAGAGAAGAATTATATTTTCTCCTTTTCAAAATATAAGATTATTATTGACTTCATAAAGTCAACTTAAAATATTTTTAAACTCATAACTAACATGAATTTCTTTAATTTTAGTCCATACAATGATAAATATTGAAAAAATTAATACTCATTGTAAAATTTATTATTTCATAATTTTTAATCATCTCAATTTTAAATTTAAATATATCTCCAATTAACTTTTCAAAAATTAATAATAATATTTATTGAGGCTATTTTTGTCCATAGCTTTAAAATTTTCACTAAGATGCATCTTTTAATAATTTAGACTTAATTTTCTCTCTTATCAATTTAGAGACATTAAGAGATGATTTTTTTACCAAACAACTTGTGCGTCTTACCGAATTAGACAATGGGCTCTAAAGAGCCTTTTAAGAGGTAAACAAATACAATCATAGTCTAATAGTTTAATGAGTTGAAAGGCTTGAATTTTTTATTTTTTTTTTTGCCAAGCAAAGAGAAATTTAGTTAAAAAACTAGCTGAGTACAACCATTATAATTTTCAAAAGACTTGGACAAACATAAAGTTACAAATCTGATATTTGTATATATGAGATGGATCCGATCCTTTAGTTTCTTCTAAGAGGAAAAATAAAATGTGTGATAGGGTCTATATATATTCATAGTATTTTCTTTCTTATGAGAAGTGCTATTTTCGTTTTAATTTTCTTCTGCGAAGTGATCTTTTCGTTTTAATAATTAAGAAGATAGAAATGCAACAAAATAAGCCATGTATTAACAAAAAAAGGGCATTCTAATCACCTGCATATAGACTAAAGGTATTAGAGACACTATTCATTTGTCCTAAGGCCGTGAATGGATGTCACTCTCTATTAAATTAAAGAAAATTGAGATAATGTACAACTTTTTTTCTTTTTTTTTTATACTGCACGTGACAAATTGATGACCTTTTCACTATATGTGGCTGAGTATAAAAAGTGTATAAATTATAGGTGATAGTTCGTATTTTTTAACAATTGGCCTCATTCCTTAATTTGAAGGCACATTTTTTACTATATATTTATGTCATGATCGATGTAGATTTAGGGTTAGGCATAGGTGAGGGCATGGAAGAGAGTGAGAGTAGGAGGATTGGAAAAATAAAAAATGGAAGAGAGTCTTCGTTCTAGGGCATATACATAAAAGACTATTCTCGATGGAAAATGATGGGATGGCTCATCGTATATGACACGTTTTTGTTGACCTAAAATTTTTCTTTTAGTGTGAAATCTTGGCACCTAAAATTAATATTTTCAGACTCGGATCAGTTATCAAATTGAAAAGGGTATCGAATGGATGAATTACTGATCCAACTAGTGGTCCAATCGTTATTGAACCAGTGATATCATAAATACATAAAAAATATATTATTAATAATTAATAACATTTTAAGACATCTATTTTTTTATAAGTTAAAATATAGTGAAATAATGTTATAATATTAATAAAAATATCTAATTTTAAAAATAAAAATATTTTTGTACAAAAAAAAAACTTTAAAACTGGGTCAACTAACCGGTTGGATTAGTGGTCAACTGACTTTTGACCGGGTCGATGAAAATCGAATTTTTGAGCTAAACCGGATCGGCGTGCCAACCGGTTCCGGTCGGACCGTCGGTTCGATCCGAATTTTAAAACAATGCTTAAAACCTAGTCTATTCCTGACAGACAAAATAGCATTAACGACAGTACGTTCATCACCCCATGTACTCGGATATGCCACTTGTTGGATTTTTTCTATAAAAAATCTATTTATCTATTTATTTAATAGTTATTAATGTTGGACATTTATTATGTTTAATATAAATCTCCAAATTTATATATATTATGATTTTTGTGTATAAATAAGTATTATACACAGAAGATATAAATCATATATAATATATATAAATAAAGATATAATAGTTTATAACCTATGATAATTTAGAGATATTATTATGTAGGTTATAGTGCTTTAATATAGATGATTTATCTTGATCGGGGAAGTTGGACTTCTAATTAAAGTACTAGTGTATTAACGATGTGCATTAAACGGATCATGTAATAATTGTGACGCCCCCAAATCTGGGCCCACACAGCCCAAACTTGAGTCGTCAAAATACTACAACAAAATTATTACAACAAAGCACAACGTACAACAATACAGTGTATAATAATACACAACTAAGTCTTCACTATTATTGCCACACTATTTTACAAAACGTGAAGACTATGATAACTATTCCTCGGACCCTCACTCCATTCCCCGGCTAGACCCTGTTATGTTTTCATCTCCTGTTGAAAAACAATGGAACAAAAGAAAGGGTGAGCTCAAATAGCCCAGTAAAGAATATCATGACTAAGATAATGACGAATAAATTATCATTAGTCTTCAACAGTTGAGTTCTTGATAGAATACAATAGACTACAAGGTTTATATCAAAAACTGCAGTTAAATTCTTAAACAACGTTCAGATCAATAATAGCAGCGGAATGAGTAATCTATTAGAAGAATAATGCAGACTATAATGTCCACTCGGTTCTCTTTTTAGGAAAAACATCATCAACTTTTATCATCTGAAATATCATTAGTCAAGATAATACAAATTCACAGTTCCTGATCATAATCATGCACATCAACAGTTCATATTTGTACTACGGGCCAAAGATATTCAATATAGCACCAACGGTCATGATTATACCAGATTCAGCCTTTGGTCATAATCATACCAAACAACAGTTCATCTTTGCACTACGGGCCAAAGATATTCAATATAGCACCAACGGTCATGATTATACCAGATTCAGCCTTTGGTCATAATCATACCAAACAACAGTTCATCTTTGCACTACGGGCCAAAGAGAACATTCACCACGTGCCATAAAAGACACCGAACAGATGTATCGCCTTTAACCTCTTATATCGCCTTTAACCTATCATCTGTTCAACAAATATATCACATCTGTGCCCCCGGCCACAGATATTCACAACAACTTGATTTTTGGATGATTAGAATGATATAAATGATGAACAGAAGAAATAGGATAACAATAAGTATCGGAAGTTTACTTTGTACAGATTCAAATAATGTCCAAATTGTCAACATGATGTGGAGTGAAATTCAAGATCCACAGTTCAGAATAACGGTTACAATTCAATAGAAAGGTTCACGTAAATAGGAAGGTTCAGTTGAAATAATGAAGTTCAACTATTATGGAACATATAATATTTTCAGGAATTATAGAAGCAATAGTTCCATAATAAATTTCGATTTAGGAGTATGAAAGAAAATAATATCCCTTACCGTAGCAGGTTTGATTAACAAAAGGTGAAGGAAATTAATACAAAGGGTTATTCACCAACAGGCGGCAATCCGCTCCGTAAGGTTATTCCCACAATTTAATAGAATTTGAGTACAAAGAGTTATTCACCAAACAGGCGGCAATCCGCTCCGTAAGGTTATTCTCAGAGATTAATAATGAATGAATACGAAAGGTTATTCACCAACAGGCGGCAATCCGCTCCGTAAGGTTATTCCCACAATTTAATACATGGAAATAAAAGGCACGTCTTATGAGTAAGGAAGAAACAATATTATTATCGAGAATCAAATAATGATAATCCCTTACCATAGTATGTTTGAATAATGGAAGATGAAAAAGATGGTATCCCTTACCTCAACACGTGACTGGATATTGATTTAAATGAGGTTGATTAACTTGAACAGTACACGTATACTTATAGATCTTCACAAATACTCAAGATGACTTAAGCACACTTAGAGAGAACTTTCACAAGAAGTATTTAGAGAGAGAAAGAAAGAACAAGTAAGGAAGTTTATGAAAAATCCTTAAGTTAAGGCTTCTATTTATAGCCAAAAATCTTATCATTCATTTAATCTAAACTATTCATTTAAAGATCATCTTTTAATCTACACCATCCATTTCAAATATTATATTATCTTTAATCTACACCATTCATTTCATATAACCTAATAATCACCTAACTTTATATTATAAACAAATCAATTTAATTATTCAACAATAATTCACACTTTAATCTACACCATTCATTTCATATCACCTAATAATCACCTAACTTTATATTATAAACAAATCAATTCAATTATTCAACAATAATTCACACTTTAATCTACACCATTCATTTCATATCACCTAATAATCACCTAACTTTATATTATAAACAAATAACTTTATCAATTCAATTATTATGACTAATTGTTATAAATACAGTATAGTTAGCTCTTAGATATCAAGTCAATAAATTAATGAAATACAACTGTTTAAATAACATCATAATAGAGATAACAATAATGTAAAATAAAGCATACGTTACTGTGTAATGACAATTATTGATTCAATAATGTGAATTACTGTGCATATGTTACTGTGACAATTATTAGGTTCAATAATTTTAAAAACAGTGCAACAACAATTATTGACTCAATGATATAAAATACAGTGTAATGACAATTATTAAATCAATAATGCAAAATACTGTGTAACAACAATTATTGAATTGATAATATAAAATATTATGCAGTGACAATTATCGATGAAATGATGCGTAACAGTTACGGTGTCAATTATCAGACCAATAATATGAGACACTATGCAATACCGTGTATTACTGTAGAGTACCGTGTGCTACAGAAAATACCATAAACTACCGTATGCCACTATTCTTTTATCACTGGTATTTTAACAGTTCCGTTGACTATTTTTATTTAAAAAGGTTACTTCTGTCGTTTTCTATATCCGACAAATATTCCGTTGTGGGGTCCACCAATAATTTATTATTTCGGCGCCGTCGTACGGCACGAATATTCCCCGACCAAACGAATATTCCCTGACAAAGCGAATATTGTCCGACAAAATAAAATTTGCACATAACATCCTTAACTTTCAATTTTGTTAATTTAACCACTTACTGTTTCAAAAAAAATATATATGAAGAAAAATTAAATTTTGTATTCATAAAATTCGGGGTCTTACAATAATATTTTATTTATAAAATATTTTCACATAAATACTAATTTGTTAATATTTCTTAATTTTGAAATAATAATGGACTTAATATTATTAAATATATTAGTTTAATATTCCAACGAGTGAAATTATATTGTGTTAATTAATACTCCAGAATGTTAATTAATATATTTAATTAATATTAGGAACATTATTATTGTCAAAACATCTATAAGATTTTTTATAAGATAATTTATTATTGATCATAGAATTTTGGTCAAGTCTTTTAATATTTATTATTAAAATGATTGATTTAATTGTTAAATCAATTTATGATCAAATGAGGATAAATTATGGACTTATGAAATTATTTTAAATATATTGGGATTTTATTGAATTTTGAAATATTTATATACATTTATAGAGGAAATATTTATAGTTAATCAGTAAAAGATTTATTTTATTTAATTCCTGAACTGAAGTGTAATTACAATTATTTAGTGAAATTAATTATAATTAATATTTATTTAGTATATTATTATTAGATAATAATATGTGAATAAGTATTGGAGTCATAATAAGAATCCCTTAGGATCTCCATCCTAACCTAATATAAATCAGTTTCATAAGAGAGAGAATGATGAATAAGGATATAAATATATCATTGAGAAGATAAGTAAATAAGATAATTATTTTAAATCAAAGGAAAGACCAAATAACGTATACTCTCTCTATTCTCATAGAAAAAACACATAAAGTATTTTTTCAAAATAGTACTTTGGAGACTACACTCCAGATTCAGCATAAGGTCATAAGAAGAAAGATTTTGAAGATACTCAAGGATTCAAACATGCTAATCCAACTAAGCACTAGGTAACAATTCATACTAAAGATACACAGTAGATATATAATTGTTGTTTTATTTTAAATCATAAAGATAATTATGTTTTATTAAAATTTTAAAATTACTTTTCGAAGAATTTTTTCGACACCACTAACATGTCTTAAACGACGGTGGTAAAAAAAACAATGCTTATGTATCGAGAATGACCTCAATATAGATGGAGATAAGATCGTCGCCAATGACCTTGTCATTTACGACATGTATTTTTTTGTAGTTCTAGTTTGTTTTTTTTTATTTGGGGATTAATATAATTTTGTCAGGGTTTGATTTGGGAGTAAAAGTTTAATTAGTTGGGAAGTTGGTGTTTAATTTGGGGATCATGGGATTATTTTCTATTACAATTATAATTTTACCCTTAAAAAATCTATGAATTATGGGGTTGCACGGAGACAATTTTTTAAATTTAGGGTTCAAACGTTAACTCCAAGATACGATTTATATTTTAATTTATATTTTATTTAATATACATCTATGTGCAACTTTGATTCACAAAACATACTGTACGTATCATATATCATATTCAGGAAGAAAGAATTATAAAATATTTTCGAATCATTTAAAATGATGATATTCAATAGCAAGTCCTTTAATATTTTCTATATCCAAATAAAAACTGCTTTTAGAGTATTAGCATAAAGAAAAAGATAGGGAAAAATGAATCACGAGTCACCATCAACTAATTTATTTATCCAAGAAAATCTAAATTTTAAATGGAAATCAATGCTTGAACATGTAAAGTAAAAAGCATGGTAGGACCATCAAATTTTATCATTGAAATTAAGAGCCACGTATCAAAATGGAAGCCATACATATATTTCTCTTTGATAGGGTTTTAACTCATTTTTGTTGATCCTATCACGATGGATGATTAATGAAGACATGTGCATGCCCATGACACTGCATGTTATCTTCAAGAATTATTTTTCAGTTAGGTCACACCATCAATAACCTATGTGCAAGTAACTGGTTAGTACAATAAACGCAATCTTAAATTCTGATGTAATCTCTCATTTCATTTTCGTCTAATTTTATTTATTTTAGTTGATTTTTTATATTTAAATTAATTAATTTTAAGATTAATAATTAAATAAATATATAAAAAGAAATTGAAATAAAAAAAATTGATTTTAATAGTATATTCGATATACTTTCTGATGATAATAATTTTGTACCTATGATGATAAATTTGAAAATAAATTTTGATTCTAAATATGATTAATTTGACCATAAATAAAACTGGATTGAGGGAGTAATAGAATTTAAAAAAAAAAAATTTGTTCCAATTTACTTGTCATTTATACTTTTCTAGAAGAATAATTATTTAATTTCCTATATAACCTATAGAATCATCATTTTCAAAGATTCTCTCTCTTATATTAGTAGTTCTCAACTTCCTATAAAGGTGTAATGATAAAATTTTACACAAATTTTAATTATTAAAGATAATATTACATGACTTTCTTAATCTGTGTACATGAACCTAAGACGACTATTATTATTGAAGGATTAAATATACATGTATGCATTCACCAGTTTACACAAAACGAGAATCATAGTCATACCTCTTGAAGCGCGTTAGCCTTTGGTGCAGAAGAATTTCGTATTTCGAAGGTCAAAGCCAAAGCCAAACCCAAAATGGTGTCTTTGAACTACGATCCTTGTAGGTTGAGAACAAAGAACAAAACAAACCACGATCTGTAACAAAATTGGGAATTCACTCTGCAATATTGGGAGCTCTGTATTTTGGCGAAAATCACTATATAGTATATCAGGACTGATAATTGGAATTCATTAAATATGCTGGGGTTGTGGGTTTTATAGGCGAAGTGGTTTAACCCACTCCCTAAAAACCTCCAACCACTTAGTCATCTTAACATTATAATTATAACGTTATCTGACTAAGTCTTGCTAGTAGTCTGATTAATAACTAAATGGGTCGGACCCTCCATGGGCACCTCATTTGGATACCCAAAATCTAAAATCTCCCACTCACCCATGGCAGGGACAACGTAATCATCACATTTGCCAAAAATAGCTTAAACCAAAAACATCGTAAGTTATCGGATCGTGCGACTGCTGAGTTTACCTGTAATGCGGGAGCTCTATATCAAACCCGTCAAGGCCAACATAGAGACATCTACCATTTTAAAGAAAAACAGTGCGGGTGCTCTCACGTCAAATTCAATTAGTTCACGTGGAGACTACAACCCATAAACTCATAGTACCCCAGATACATTTGAATTTTAGTAGGTTAAGTATCTCTAATCCCTTAGAGAGCCATACTTAACCACCTTTGGGCCCAAGTCTATTTCGTATCTCACTGATTACTATACCGCTATCGAAGCGCTTTAGTTGTCTACAATAAGTGCCGAACGAGGTGAAATTAAATTGTCTTCCATTTGCCCTAATACTACTAAGATATGAATCAACTGCTTTCCCAGAATCGATCCTTATAGTCTCATCAATCCTGACTTTAGGAATCGAAACCAAAGTAGCAACACTAATCCATGTCTTTGTAGTACAGTCAAAAATCATAAAGAGCACTTGATGTAGGAACAAGAATTTTGTCCTACAGGATTTACATGGTGACGAAACAAGGATTCATTCTCTCACCTCCTTTACATGGTCGCTAAGCACATGTAACACTTTCACAACATACTATTCTATAACCTTGTTGTGCGGACCTCAATCTAGTCACTCCTAGAGTGTCTAACTCGAACATTTCAAATTACTTGCTTATAAAAGTGCCATATTTGAAATTTCACGTCTGGTTATCATGTCACGACAGACAATCTCATCTATACGAGAATATGTCCTATGGTCATGCTGTATGAATCTTAGTTCAATCACTCCAAAAGCGCCTAACTAGAATTCCTAGATTGCTCGCTTTCCTAAGCTCTAACTTTGAAACTTTGCATCCGGCTATTAGTACAAGTTAATATAGATAGTGGGGCATACTATATTCGATTAATCCAAATTAACCTCATTTTGGCCTATGCCAAGGCGACATAATATTTCATATTGCTCGCTACTAAGCGCCAATTGATTGTTATCTAAAGCATCAATAGTTAGTTACTCAAAGCGCCAATATGAATTGTCTTAACTTTGCACGCTCTTCAAAGCACTAAGGGTGATTGCTCGTATGAGTGAGCCAATCAACTTGTTGATATATATTTAGTGTGTGTATATCCAATATGGATAATAACTGTGTGAACTATTGTTATTTATCATATGTGCTAAAATAACATAATCATAAGTGAGAACAAATGAATCTTGCATACATGATAAATATCTTGAAACAATAACGAATATCTCTAATACAAATGAGTGATATACAACAAAAATAAGAAAGTACATCAAACCCTCCGAAGCCCTAATGAACTAACATGCCTATAAAAAGCATCTCTAGGTATCGGCTTCGTCAAGGGATCCGCTACCATAAGGTCAGTGGGTAAGTACTTCAATATCACCTCATTATTTACTATATTCTCTCTGATGAAGTTCATCCTCAAGTCAATGTGTTTCGTCCTGCCGTGATACTTAGGGTCCTTATTGTAATTTAGGGCCGCTGTGCTATTATAGTAAATAGTCACAGGATCCTAAGTGTACCCGAAACATGTATAGTCATCAATTATTGTGAGAAAGTAGGAACATCCATGCATTTCTTTCACATTCATAGGCCACAGATGTCTGAGTGAATGAGTTACAATAATGTTTTTGTCCTAGTGGCTTTACCAAATGATTTTCTGGTTGATTTTTTTGCTAGGTAATGTTCATAAGTGGGTAGATTGACCTTAGCGAGTGGGCTTAAAAGACCTGCTTGAGCTAACCTAGTCATTCTATCATGTCCAATATGGCCTAATGTAGCATGCCATTGAATTGAATTAACATTATCATTCTCAACAAACAAGGAATAAGAATCATTACTATTAATATTAGAATCAACAGTATCTAAAATCATAAAACCATTATGTACAAAACCATATCCAAAAATATTTGTCCCATGAGAAATTATTACAACATTATTCTCAAAACTAACAGAGTATCCTAAACGAGGTACTGATAAAACAAAAAATAAATTTTGCCCTTAAAGTACGTCATATAGGGTTAATGTAGAGCTTCCTCATATTTCTAGTTTGTAATTGCTAAATCATTTCCCATGTATACTCTTCTTCTAGTCGGAATATGGCGATATTCCACGGATCCACTCTAATCTTTAGCTATGTTGTATGTTGCTCTTGAATCTATAATCCACATATGGAGAGAATAAGCAACCAAAACAGTACTTGATACTAAGCACATAGATAGATTAGGACTAGAAATTACCTTATTCGGCTTAGTGCATTCACTAGCGAAGTGTCCGGCCTTGTCATAGTTGTAGCATGCCATCTTGGACTTATTCTTTTTACCAGCACCTCGCTTGCCTCTTTTTCGCTTGCTGACACCACCCTTTACAACCACCTTAGGCGCAGTAAAATTAGCAGATTTCTTTCCCTTCTTAGGCTTGGACCTTCTATAAGAGCTTGATTTAGCTACATATGCCCTAGAAGACTTGGCAACGTCAAGGCATTTAACCTTGAGCTCCAGGTGACGACGAATATCATCAAAATTTTTGATATTCTCAATATGGGTCATGTTAACCCGCATATGTTCCCAATTGTCGAGAAGAGAGCGAACCACCGCTGAAATCTGTTGCTCGTCTGACAATTGAGTCCCACCAGATTTCATTCCCAGATCATGTTAGCAATGATCAAAGGTGTTGCTTCATTGTGTGATTATCACATTTTTTTATAACCATCGAATCTAATGGCTAACTCTCTCAGCCTTGTCAATGAGGTTCCACTAAACTTCATCTTGAGAGCTTTCCACATCTCTGTGCCATCGAGTATTGTTCATACTCAAATAGGAAGTCATTGTTCATAAAGCTCAGTAACATTATAAGAGCGATTTGATCATTTTTGTGCCAACTTTCGAATGCTGCAACCTTGATCGAATCCTTTGCATCTTGACCATATGATTTTGTCATATTGGACATCAGGGTTTCTTCAATTTCTTGCTCCTCCAAGACCATTTTAACCTTACGGTGTCACACATTATATTTATCTCTCAAATTTGTTTCATTGGTTAAGATATGCGATTATGTGTTTTGAAGTCATTTCAATTTTGAAAAAGATTATTAGAGATATTTATAGTTCATCACAGTATAATAATATCTTAGCTTAAATACGGAAGGCAGACTTCGTCAGGCTTAGGAATCATAATTCGCATAAATGCTCAATTATTTAAATTTAATTTTTCGGCGCATAAGACATGTAATTTAGGGAATAGTTTTAATGAAATTACTCCCACTAGGAACATGTGTACATGTGCAATTATAGCATGGTAATTTAATTCCAAGTCTCAACAATTAATATCTTAAATATATTAATAAAAGAATTAAATAATAGACAATATTACTTAATTAATATACCAAATATACTATAAACACATTAAAACACTTCCCAAAATTTTACAATAGTAGCTTAACATCACAAAAGGTTACTATAATTTTTTGATAATTATTCTAATTATCACAATTAATTAACTATAGCATAATTAAATTAGAAATTAATTAAAATTACCAAACATATTAATTTTTCAAACTTGCAGTGGAAACATTAATTTTATGCCAATAATTAATGTCTGTAAATTTTTTGAAATTTATTAATTTCATTTACTATTTATAAATCATTTTTTTGTATAAAATAATTAATAAAAATATTTTTTGAAATTAAATATTCCAGGCAGGTTAGACACGGGTTGGTCAAAGCTTGGGTCAACGAGTCAGTCACATGGGTCAGGTGGAAAGAACCATGGGTTAGGCGGGTCGGGTGCTTGCTACACACACGCACTGCATAAGTAGCCGCACATTGCACACGTGCGGTCCTTATCGCGCTCTGACGTGTATGGCACCACCTTCCCGAGATTCTTTAGTGACGCTGCTTACACCGTTATGATTGTCTGGCCTTTCTGGTAGGAGTGGGCAAAAAACGGGTAAAACTGAACCAAATCGAATTTTTTAAACCGAATTATTTTGATTGTTTAGTTAGTTTTAAAAATTCGGTTATACCCCTTTTAAGTTATAGTTTTTAGGTTCGGGATTAGGTATTGATTTTGAATATTTTGATTACTCGAATAACCGAACTAAGAAAGAAAAAAAATTATGCCCTGGACCTTGACTCTTGACTACTGACTACACCAGTCTAAACTCTTGAGTTAAAAATAAAAGGAAATAATAAAGAAGGGGATTTTTAAGTTGATTTTAATTAAATAAATAAACGAAAGTAAATCAATAAGATTAAACCTTAAAGTAAACACTTTAGTTCTTCAGTTTAGTATTACCTTTTCACAACCACAAAATAATTAAATGTAACATTATTCATCCCTTAAATGAAACTAATAACTCTAGGTAACAATAATCTCTGCTACCCAAAATCCCCCTTAGGTTTTAAATTTAGTGAAACAATCGCCCCACTAGATCCTAACAATTTTACAACCCAGAACTATCAGTCTAGATTTAATATAACAATAACATTAAGAATTAGGGAATTAGATTATTCCAAACAACAATCACACAATCGCATATTATTTAATTTGCCTTTTAATAACCATAACAATACTCAAAAGCTTGACCACAATCATGTATTGCTAACCGCTACTTATGATCAAATACAATATTGTTTGCTCAATACTATACCTTAATCTAGTAGATGATAATAGCTTGATCAACTTAACTAGACATTATTAAATCAATCAAAACAAATATCATTAAATCAGTTAAAACAGATTATCAAAAATAAATCTCATATAAGAAGGAATAAATAATATTAGCTTAATTAAACCATTAACTGTAAGTAAGGTTCAACATCCCTTATAACTGAATAAGAAAATCTAGCTTGACAAACTTTAGAATGAAAACTGTTAGTTCCCGGAGGCACACAAGTGATCTAGAAAGGGGGGGGGGGGGGGTTGAATAGATCTCTTAAAACTTTTTACTTAACTTCAAAAGTTTATTACCAATTAATTGATTTAATCAAGATTTGTTTGCACAGCGGAATATTAGTTTGAAAGCTCCCCTTAAAGATTAGTAAGACTTCTCCTTTGAGTTAAGACTGTATTGAAGATAGCCACATGTCAAGTAAACTAGTTTTAGCAGTTATATCTATATATGTATACATGACAGAATGTAAATGACTGAATGCAAATAACACCAGAGAGTTTTAAGTGGTTCGGAGATTGAATAACTCCTACTCCACTCTTCTACTACAACAAGTAGGAAATCCACTAAGAATGGTTCATACAGAACCCTTCAAGCACATCAGGCCTGGAAACTCTGGTTCACTAAGAACCCTTCAAACCCAGCAGGTTTGGCTAGTTTAGTCATTAAGACAAGGACATAACTGCCCTCTTCAAGTCCAGTAGACTTGGCTCCTTGCTTGTTGATGGATGTTGAAGTTGCTACTGAGTTGTACTTTAAGCTCCATTGTCTTTAAATACTCAGTAGCAGGATGTGATCATTCTTGAAATAATATTGAGTTCTGCAATGATGCTTGACTTCTTTATATGCTCAATATATCTTCTTGTGATCACCCATTGTGCTGCTAGGCTTTTGTACTTCAGCTCCTTTGGTACTTGATAACTTCTCGAGACGAATTCCTGAGATGAATGTGAAGCCCCTTCCTTTTGGTACTCAGTTGTTCCTTCTCACCATAGACAGTTTATAGCTTCTCAAGATGGGCTTCTGAGATGACTGTAATGCTCCTTCCTTTTGATACTCAGTTGCTACCATGTCTGTATCAATTTGGCGTTTAGGCTTCTCTTCTAGCATGTGCCTAGCAGCTCTGAACACTTCTCTTGTAATAGAATCATTTCTCTCTATGTCTCTCTCAATTCAGTATTTGTGTTTTGATGGATCGTAGAGTTTTTAGCATATTCATTTTCTGTTTCACTCTACGATCTGTTGTTATCCACCATCCTTTCTCGTATTTTCAACAACAACTCCTTTGTGAATTATCAAAAGCCTTTATATCTTTGTGCATATTTTACCGTTGAAAGATCCGTTGGGTTACTTTGGCTTTGTACAGATCCTTGATATCTTTGATGTTGACTTTCTGTTGCTTGTGTCAGTGCTTTTTCCTTTTTCTGACATGTTCTGATATATCAAACTGTAGCTCAGCTTTTCTCTGAATTTATAGTCGTTGCACTCCCAGAGTTGTTCAGCAAAGATTATTATAATCTTTGCTAATTAATCTTTTGATTCATCAATAAATACCTTCCTTGACTTTTAGAACCAGCTGTTATGATGCATTCAGAGATGTCCCATTAGTTTGACCTTATTCACCATTTTCCTGAGCAGTGGGTCCTGACTTAGTCGTTTAGGCACAAAGTCTTCTGTGACTCTGACATGCTTCTGAATCTCAAGAGCACTTAATCTTTCTTGAATCTGGGCGAGGAGTGTTCTTTTTTCTTTCGCACCATATTGTCGTTCTGTTAGTTTACTGGTTCTGAACTGCATGGTGAACTCGTTGAGTGACTAACTGATCATTCTGACTTTACGAATTTGGATCCATGATTGTAACATGAAGTAGGTAAAGTAGAACGTTGAGTTGGAGCGATCTTCTCTCTCACTCTATGATTTTGCTATTTTGTTCAGATCGTAGAGTTACTGACTGTAGTGCTTTGATTTACGATTTTGTTCTACGATCTTGTCCCTCTGTGCAAATCGTAGAGTTTGTTAACTGCGGTGCTTCTCAGAGGAATCGTTGAGTTGTTGTCTTCGTTGGCACATCCTTTATTTCTACTCAACGATTATTCTATGTGTAGAACAATTTTCCGCATTGTCTTGTCATCCTGTTTCACTCTATGATTTCTTCTAACTGTGCAAATCGTATAGTTCTCGTATGTGCTTGCACTTCAAGTTTACTCTACAATCTTTCTAGATTGTGTATATCGTAGAGTACATTTCTTTTCTGGTTCTGCGTTAACTGCAGGTCTGCTTAGCTGCCTGTTCGACGATCGTAGAGTCATGCTCTACGATTTTTACTTGATCAATTCTTTAATTTTAGCTTGTCTATATTGTAGACCTCTTGCACATCTGTCTCTCTTTGAAGATCGTAGAGTTATTTAGGTAAGGAGTCGTATAGTTCACTCTACGAGTTATACTGAATCGTTGAGTCTTCTTTGCTTGGAATCGTAGAGTCCGTTTTACGATCATATAGACTGATTAGATCTAACATAAGATCAACCTAACAGATTTGATCTTTTCTAACTAAGTCCTTTCTTACATTATTACACCATTATATATATTGAAAGGACTTTACAGACTCTGTCATACATAAATACAACAATGATTCAATCTTATGCTACTCTGCTTATATCATGCATCTTTTATGCAGAGTGACTCCTACAGAAAGATCAACCTAACATTTCTGATCTTTAAAATCTAAGTCCTTTGTACACGTATATCTTTTAAAAGGACTTTACAACATTTGAACCAGATAACTTTCATTATCTTTTGTAAGCATCAGATAGTTTTCAACAAGATCATATATGTGTTATACAAGTGTGTAAATCACAGTATGAAATATATATCATACACACATGATCACGTAGGCACATAATTTGATTAACATATAATCACTTTGTCAATTAACCACATAAACACTTTAAGAACATCTACGCACATAATCAAGTAAGCACATAAACACATTAACACGTAAACACATTGTGAGACACATATTGACAATTAACCATGTAAGCACATTTACCACAATCAATTTTGCACAACAGCCATCATCATCAAATCAAACAACCTTCAACAATCTCCCCCCATTTTGATGATGACAAAACTAATAGACTTATTGATATGACATTCATATAATGCATCTACTTGATAGGTAAATTATGTCTTATGATACAGTGAAATACTGTATGGCTAGTGCAAAGGAATGATTTCATTAAATGAGCATTTTTACAAAAAGATTCTACATACTTACAGCTGCTCTCTATGTTTCACTTTTCTCTCACTCAGTTTGCTGGCAGTTTGCTGTCTCCCCCTTAGTTGGTTGATTTTCCTTCTTCATGTTGCTCCCCCTTAGTTCCTTATATTCTCTCCCCCTTAGTTCCTTAGTTGGTTGATTCTCCTTCTTCATGTTGCTCCCCCTTAGTTCCTTATATTCTCTCCCCCTTTTTGACATCATCAATTTGGATATAGTATGGAGCTGAATGTGTCAATGCTGGTTTAGAAAGATATCTTGAAGTCTAACACAGAGTTTTGAGACTTTATGAGACTAAGAATAAGTACATTTTCATGGTCCATAGAATGTTGGGACTCTATGACTGGAAAGCTGGTATTTTGAAAAATGTTTGCAAAGTTTTGGGACTCTACAAACGGGAAGGTGATGCAGGGTGACTGAGATTTTAGTGAGTCATAAGAGAGGACTTTCAGATTTCTGCATTTTGATTCCCCACAAACTGGCTGGATGATTGAGAGCTAGTCAGATTCTAGATGGATATTTCTTGGCAGCTTTGGTAGTGAGGATAGAAAGGCTCACTGCTTATTAGTGTGGTTGCAATGGTCATTGCCTTTGAGAAATGTTGGGCGACTAACGAAAGATTTAGAAATGTTGAGTAGCTCCAACTTATAGACCTTTGATCATTCATGAATACTACCTCTAGGCTCCGTGCCAATTTCAATACTGCCAGAAGGGCTTCTTCATATTTGGAAATATTATTAGTAGTCATGAAGTTAAACCATATGGATTGTTGAACTCTGAACCCTTCGTGATAAGGTCCATGGTATGCTTGCGTAAAGTGAATGTTGCTTGAATCATTTTCTAGCCAAGTTATATTGTAGAACACGCACAACATCTCAACCCGTTGCTTATATTGAAGCGAGAACCTTGGTACAATTGCTTGTGTATGATGATTGCGTTGAATGGACACCAACAACACCTAAACACGTTGTCTATAAAGAGAAAAGAACCTCGGTACAATTGACGATTGATGCGATAGAAGACGCCACACATAACTATGAATTGTTATATGATAAGTCAAATTGAATATCAAGAATAACTAAGAAAACGCTAAAAAATTCTCAAAGAACAAAAATATGAAGGACAAGTATTTAAGTGAAGATATGGAAGAAGCCAATGACACTTTCGATATTTTAGGGTGGTGGAAAGTTAATAATGCAAGATTCCATATCCTTGGACGTATTGCCCGTGATGTGTTGGCTATTCCCATTTCTACCATTGCTTCAGAGTCCGCATTTAGCACGGGGAGACAAGTTGGTGCATTTAGGAGTTCATTGTCTCCTAATATGGTGGAAGCTCTCACATGTACTCATGATTGGATTAAAATGAAGAATTGTATTGATATGGAGGAAGATAACGACTTTACCGATAAACTTGAAAGTGGTAATAGTTATTTTTTCGACATTTTGTTTATTTTATTGAACTAATAAACAAATTTATATAAATAATGTTTTTATATATTTTTCAATTTTCAGCAATGTCTAACTTGAGCCTTGCTACTAATGATGCTAATGTTTTTGTGACTTAAATTCATCGCTGAGGTAAATTCGTCTCTCGATTCATCATTGAAATTATTATATGCCTTCAAAAGTTAAACAACTAAACCCCCAATTCTAAATTAAATGCCCGATCTCACTCTCTAGTCTCTACTTTTCTTAGTCTCTTTCACTCCCTGCCCTAACCCTAACCCCAAATCGACTCCACGACTTCGTCACCGCCTCTCCCAAAATTCACTTAAGGCTTCTACGCATCTCTCCCTCCGTTCCACTACAGCCCCGCCCTCTGGCTCTCTCACTCTCTGCCCTAGCAAGTAAGTAATTGCACTTATTCCATAGTTCAATTCCACCTACAGATCTACTACCCAAATGGCCAAATTAGTGAGACATGTATAAGGATTGATTGGTTTGGCCGGCAAATACGGTGCATTATGTTAAGAGACGGCCTTATGTTTTTGTTCTAGCTTGTAACTTGTTATTGTATAGATTTTTCACATTATTACATTATATGGCTATAATTTGAAGTTTCACAATAACCAATGAATCATCATATGTAACTTTAAGATGATATATGCATTGTATCTTCTTCATTTCTTTCTAATAAAATCTTTATCTTTTATTTGTAAGAATAATAACAACTGTTGGAGGTTATTAGTTATCACCCCCTTTATATCTTTGTCTTTGTAATTTTTTTTTATCATTTATAAAGATCTTGTTGCCTCGTATTTGTAACGTCCCCAAATTCGGGTCCTCTAAACCTCAGGTCTGATATGTCACGATACAACTCATGTATCCACATTTACAACATTTAACCACAATATAGAAAGTAAAACCTCGCTTTGATACCAATTTTATTCAAACATTTCTCTTCCTCCTGAATTCCCAACCTTTTCATTCTGCTGTTACATTTGTGGATCGTCTTGATCTATTCCGTACATCTCATGTTATATTGTCTCACTCTATTACATTGATTATGAGTAATTCTACATTCACATTCACAATCCAAACTAACTTTTTCTCAGTACAACATTCTTTATTTATGAAATTACAAAGTATAATATCAACATTCATAAATATAGCTAGAAACTTTGCAAACAAGTTTATAACATTTAGCACTACCAAGTAGAACTTCTTTGAAAGGTCTATATCAATATGTTAGTTTATTTCCACACAGGGGTTCATCACCAAAAGCACAAACCGCCAGTACTTTGACTTGATAATCATTCCTCTAATTACTGTCTTTATTGGGACCTTCAAGTTCACAATTTAACTGCAAATGTATATTTAAAGTAAGAGTGAGCAACTACATTGCTCAGCAAGTTCAACAAATATTATCGTAACACATAACCACATTTCAATAATGCTTCATTCTTTTCATGCTTCGCATTCATATATGCTACATATTTATCATGCCTTATATATTTAATCATGCTCCATGCTATTCATGCTCATTTACATGCTTCAAAACTGTAACTCATAGAGTTCATAAGGATCAACTAATTAAATCATTAACAAATATCAATAATAGATATCATATTACCGCACGTTGTACATCTAAGAATAAGTTCACACAATTTCATATATCATATAAGATTTACACATAACACATAACGATAAAGTCAGAAAAACTTGCATGTACCGACATTTTACCATTACGTTAGCTTCGGTGTCCCTTGTATGACCTACACTGTACGCGAGAACCGAAAATGCATCATTAGTCTATGATTGACCTTAGTTTAGTCTTACTTCAAAACCCAAACTTTAAGTTATCATCCCCATGTATTGTCTTCCAATTTACTATTGTCGGCATACCAATGAGTTAGCCATATAACTCTTAATCCTTGTTGTTCTAATAACTATGCGTACTAGTTTTACTTTACTAATGCATCATTAATTCTTATTCCCCCTTTTCAATTAAATCATTCCATGTATTAGTTTTTAATACGCTTAGTAACTTAACTTAAGCATACGACACTTGGCATATATCGCATTGGTTAAGTAGTTTATAACCACGTTCATACAACTTAGGTTATGCATAAACACTACGTCCTATAATGCCTTTAAACCATTTTCTTTAAATTAATTCATTATGTTAATCTTCTTAACTTAAGCTTAAATCCGCTTTGCACACTTCCATTTTAGTTAATTACACCATAATTAGGTATACATAACTCCATGTATGCATACACACTGCTTAATACATGAAAATAGGGCAAAATCACATTCTCCTACATACGACCCCGACTAGACATAAACAACCGGCCAGCCTGGCCTGGGCCTGCCAGGCCTCCTGCCAGGCCTTGACTGTTGACCAGGCTAGGCTAGGCTTTTTGCTGTTGGTTCGCCAGGCCAGTCTTGACTTCATGGAATGCAGCTTGTTGGAGGCCTTTAGGCCTGACCAGGCCAGGCCCAAGTTGGTCCAGTTCGGTTCGGTCTAAATAATTTTTTTTGTAAATAATATTTATAGCTTCAGCGTTCGGTCCAAACTTCTTCTTTTTTTAAATAAGGATTGCTGTCAGGTGGCAGGAGGCCAGGAGCAGGCGAGGCAGGCAGAGAAAGCGAGCAGCTGTCAACCTGTCAAGTCTTTTCGATTTTTGTTTGGCTCATTTTTTTTTGTTGCTAAATAAGGATTGCTTATTTGCTTTATTCATATACTTATATATATATATATATATATATATATATATATATATATATATATATATATATATATTGAGAAATAAAATGTGAGCATGTAATTTTTAAAGATGACATTCAAAGTAATGATATTTAATATATAATTTAACTTAGGTACGTAAAAGGTAGACATGATGTCACTCCACCGGTCCAATTTTTTTATTTTTAAATATTATATAAATATTAATGCATTTTTATATAAATACCATATCTTTAAATATTAATAAACTTACAAGAAATCAAGAATAAATAAATAAAACTTTAAAATTGATTGATATATTAATTAAAAATAATGTCTTATAACTTATAAGTTACAATTTACAAATTACAATAATTAATAATTATAAGTTTGTAACTTTAAACTATAACTTAAACAATAATCAAGAATGAGTGAGTTATAAATAATTGTCTTCAAAATTTTTAAAAATGTCTTCAAATCTTCAAAAAAATATTTGTCATTGAATCTTCATGAAATATATCTTCAAATCTTCAAAAAATATATCTTCAATATTCATGGAATTTAACTTTCAGTAGTTTCTACTCTAACTTCGAGATCTTCCGAGCTATCTTGATTGTCTATTAGGTCTTGTATTCTTCTTTGCGCGGTAAGATAATCTCTATAGCTAATGCTTATTGTCAATTATTTTGGACTAAGCCTGCTTCTTTTTTCATCTAATACCCTGCCAAATAAAGAAAAATACGATTTCCAAGCTACGGTACTAGCTTGGATAGTTAGTATATCACGGGCCATCGCGGCCAAAGTAGAAAATTGTTGTTTATGTTTATTCTAGAAAGCGAGAATATTAAAATTTTCAAATTCATCGGTCATAAAACTTCTAAAATCAGTACTACAATATAAACCAAGTTCTTTTAAACTACTTGTGTGTGTTGAAGTTTTTGATTTCTTGGATAATGTTTTTAATAAGTATGCATATTTAAAAGATGAAGGGGTAGGGGCCAGTGCACATATAGATGTACAATATACAGATTCATACAATTTATAAAATTTAGTAAATGGGGTATTAAATTTTAATTTAAGGTTATCAATATCACTAGTACCTATATTTTTTACTATATCTTCCAAATACTTTCTACACTTTCTAATTTTATAATTGGGTTTAATGCAGTGACACAAGTAATAACAGTTGGATGTCTTCAAAGTATGTTTTAAAATTTTCTTCCATTGACAAAATAAGGGCAGGCCAAATATCATTATTTATAAATTCTTTAAAAATAAATGATATTTCTAAGCATGCATACAAAACATGATGAATTGTAGGATAATAAACAACTGATAATACTTTTGTGTGTTTTTTTAAAATTTTAAGAATATTTAGAAGTTCACCAAGTAGATCATAGTCTTCGTTTGTTAATTCATGAAGCTATAATGTATTATGAAATTTCATAAGTATATTTTTATGTTTATAGACATCTCTAAACAAATCATATGTACCATTCCACCTAGTATTATTATCAAATTTTACTCTTTAAAATTTTCCTCCTCTTGCATGACAAAAATGTCTAAAATCTTGAATTTTTCTATTTGAACCATACACATAAATAATCATACCATGAATGTTATATATAGTATTTTCTAAATAATTGAGTCAAGATTGAACAATTAAATTTATTATATGATAAACACATTTAACATGAAAAAATGCACCATTTACTACAGGTATTAAATCATTTTTTGATATTTTAACAACACTAGTGTTATTGTTTGCATTATCTAAACTAATACTCATTTTTTTATTTTTAATTTTAAAAGTATGAATAATAGACATAATTTGAGTATTTATTGTTTGAACAGTATGAGGTAATTCAAAAAATCCAAATCCTATAATTATTTTTTGCATAACCGTTCCTGAATCTATCAAATGAGTAGTCATACAAATATAGCTAACTCCAGGTTGATGATTAGCAGACCAAATCTCACTACTTAAACTAATTTTACAGTTAAAATAGTCAAAATATTCAATTAGTTCTTTTTTAGCTTTATTATATAATTTAAATGCATCACGTTTAGTAGTAATTCTACTTCCTTGTTTATATTTTGGTTGAAATCCAGATTGAATGTACTCGGTACAGCGCTGATCGGCAAAAAAATCAAACGGGAACTCCTTTTCGATCACTAGTTTGGCTTGCAACTCTTTTTGTAATATTTGATCATAACTCCAACTGTAACCAGAACGATCAATTTGTGCTTGAGAGCTTTCATTGGTTAGTTTATGCCCTTGCAAACACGATTGGTAGTGTCATTGTAATGTATTATTACCTTTAGTACCAAATAAGGCGTTGCATATCTTGCATTGAGCCTTTTTAACACCTTCAGCAGCAACCCACACTTTGATGAAATATTCCTAAACTGGCACTGTACGTTTGTTTTGCTCACTAGTAAGATGTGGAAATAACGGGCTCGAACTCGTTCCACTATCAGGCATAATGATATTTGGGTCATTTTGAATATATTGGGGGCATTTGTGATCCGGATGCAGTGTTGGAAGAATTCATTGTATTGTAATAAAATGTAATAATAAAAATAAAATAATAACAATGTAATACTAAAAATGTAATAATAATATAAATTGAGAATTATAATAATAACAATTGAAGTTTTATGAAAAGAAAAGATTGCAGATATGTGGAACAAAAATAATGTTGATAATTGAGATTAATTGTGAATGATTTACAGTGCATCAATTCATATTTATAAAAACAAAATAGAGTCATTTTTTCTTCTTTTTTTAATTTTTTTGGCAGGTGGCAAAGTCAAGGCAGACTATTAAGCAACAACCTTTTTGGCAGGTCCGCAGGCGCAAAGCGGCAGCCTTTTTGGCAATTCATGTTTTTTTTATTTATAATTTTATCGCTGTGTATTTGTTTTGCTATTATTTTTTTTGACTGTTGTACTTGTTTTGCTTTTTTTTTTTGACCGTTGTAAACTTGTAATGCTGTTTTTTTTTTCTTTTCCCGTTGGCACTTGTTTTAGACTTTTAGTGTTTACTCGTTTTTTTTTACTGTTGTAAACTTTTAATGCTTTTTTATTTTAATTTTAATTTTACTGTTGGTACTTGTTTTAGACTTTTAGTGCTTACTTTTTTTTTTTTTTTTTTATTTTTTTTTTTACTGTTGTAAACTTGTAATTTTTTTATCTTTATTTTACCGTTGGTACTTGGTTTAGACTTTTAATGTTTGCTTCAATTGCTTGTTTGCTTCTTTTTTATTTTTTATTTTTATCATTGTAATTTATAATGCTTTTTTTTAGTCACTTAGATAATGTCCTTCCTATGTTTTATTTTAAAATGTATCAAAACTATCAATGTATACTTTTAAATATAAATAATAAATATATATAAAATATTTTAAAATATATATATATATATATATATATATATATATATATATATATATATATATATATATATATATATATTTTATTATCATTCGACACTCAATCTTTTAATATATAATTTAGATGTATATATAAATATATTTTTTACTTCATTTTAAAGTAAAAAATATGTTTTGAAAAGAATAATTGTTTAATACATTTTATAAAAATGATAATAAAAAAAATATAATAATAAATTATAATATAATGTCATTTTATAATTTTAACGTAAATTACTCTTTTTTTTTGTTGGAAATATACTATAATATAAATTAATTTTTAATTTTAAAACCATAAAGAGTAAATGATCAATTGGGATTTGATATAATATATATATACACACCTACAAGCTACAGGCTACAATCCTACCTTTTCTGGCCTATATATATGTATTTGTGTGCTTAAGTTTGAACTTTGAAGCAAGGCTACATGGAAGAAATAGTAATATATAGGGATTGGCAAGATAATTTAGTGCGTGGTGGGGTTGTGGGGGAATGCATAAGTGAAAATGTATGCTTCAAAGTTGGCAGAATGGCAGGTGAGTTGTGGCACTAGTGGACGGTGGGATTTGATCTATATATATATATATGATGTCTGCTGCCTTTTTTTTTTTAACCGTTGGCACTTGGCAGCACTTAGGCGAGGTAGCACCTAGGCTGGTCTAGGCTTCAGGCCGGGCCAGGCTTTAGGCAGCAGGTCAGGCCAGGCTTATCGGCAGATCGGTTTTGTCCCAAAAAAATTAGGCCTGATCATGGCCTTGCAGGCGACCCAGCCTGGTCCAGGCCGGACCTAGGCTGGTTCGCAAGCCGCATGCCATTTGTTCATGTCTAGTCTCTGCCATAGTTTTCTTTACGAAACACGGCCCCAACCATATTTGACAGAGGGGTCACGACCTCGGCCATGGATTTACACTGCAAAAACACGGCCCCGACTATGACTCTGTTCCAAAAATCTGATTTTTTTTTTTATTTTCTTACTACTTTTGAAAAATCATAACTTGTTCAATATTCATCCAATTGATCCCATTTTTGGATAGTAACTAGTCCATTCTTGAATTACACCTTGGTCATTAACCATTCTTGGGAATTCTAGTCATTTTACATAATTTTCTACATTTAACTCAAGTGTGGTTAGTTCTTAACCATAGTCATATATGTAATGACCACGAATTTGATTAGACATTGTAATTATGATTATTAAATAATTATCAATGAATTAAAATTTTTGTACTATTTAATTGTGCATTAGATAATTAAATAGATATACTTGTGTATGTGTATATTTATTTAAAGCAATGAAGCAAGAGGTTATAATTAACTAAAGCAAATCCAATTGGATTATATTTTAAATCCAAATGAGTTGTTAAACTAGGACAATTAAATTTACCTAGTAGCCCAAGTAATTAAATTAAACCTTAGTCCATTTAATTAACTAAACAAGTACAATGCTTATTTTAATTAAAGGTAGCATAGTTATTTAATGCTAGCCCAATGTATTAATTAAATGGAGCCCAAACCAATTAAATGGATGAACCCAATATATTTAATCCTAGAGTCCAATGTGGTGAAGGAAGTTAAAATTGGTCAACAATTGAACCTATGTGTGTGTGTATGTATATATATATATATATATATATATATATATATATATATATATATATATATATATATATATATCTGCATAATAAAAGCATGAAAAAAGAAGAAGGAAAAATGGCTAGAAAAGGGCCATATGGCCGGTCATGGTGGGGCCCACCAAGAGGTGTCTTGTGTTGCTATGTTGCTTCTAATTTACATTATGACAAGGTTGGCCAAGAACCCTAGTCAATCACCTAGTCAATCACAATGTCCATCCATGCAATAGTATGCTAGATTAAGCTCTAAATTCACCAACATTGGTGAATTAAGAGAGCTAATGGATGATTAGCATGTGGCTATATATAGGATGCTCCACAACCTTGGTGATGTTGGTTAGTTCATTTGAAGCATTTTTAGAGAGAAAAATAGAGAGAAAGAGAGAAACACTTATAAGTGTGAGCAATAGCTAGAGGTTGAGCTTGGTGAATGTCACAAAGCATCATAACATACTTTGGTAGGAGAAGAAGAAGAGCATCTAATACCTCAAGGTTTAAAAGTGCTTCAACCCTCCTAAATTTTATTTTTGTAGTCTAGATAGATTTTTAACGGTTAAAATGTATTTTTAACCGACCAAAACTTGTTTTGATGGTCTAGAATTCTTAAACTATGTTATATATGTATATTCATGGTTTTATATGTATATATCATGATTTGGTATGTGTGGTATGCTTAAAATGGTAGAAATGTTCATATCGAACTTTACTGGTAAAACCCTAACCGAGCATGTAATGTTTAATGTTGTAGTTTGGATTGTACAAGTTGGAAAATGAGTTTTGATGACTAGAATGTTACATACATGAGTTTTAAAGAAAACCCAACTTGAAGCTTTCAAAAATATTGAAAAACAAAGAAGTTATGACTTTTACCATAAAGTATGTCATTTTGAAACCCTAAGTGGTTCGATCTTTAAATTTTTGTGAAAACGTTTTTGAAAATATAATCGAACCATGAAATGTTGTAAAAAAGGAAATTAGGAAGACGACATAATTGATTTGGTGTGTTTTGAATATGTATATCTCATTTTATAAAAGATTGAACTAAAAGAATCAAAGTTAGAAAATTAGGGTTTTAAAAAAAAATCAGTGTTACCTTCGCAGTGGTGTCCCTCACCGCCGCAGCGGTAAAACCCACTAAAGTTAGAAATTCGTACTACCGCCGCGGTGGTAGACCTCACCGTCGCAGCGGAGAAACCTTCTGCAAGTCACCGCCACAGAGGTGATTCTCACCATCGCAGTGGTAATTCTCACCGCCTCAGCGGTGAACCAGTCTGTTTGAAAAATAACAACTCCGTGCCGGGTCGGGTCATTCCGGGTCAGAAAATGGAAAGTGTTCTAAAAATTATTTTATTAATTTTGAACTCAATAAATGTATTTTTAAAATTAAAGGTAGTTGATTTAATATGTAAAAGAGGATAAATATTATTAAAGGTTTAATAATATAGTTAAATTAATAAAATATTATTATTAATATAATAATATTAGAAAATCATTAAAATATTATTAAATGCATAATAATATTATAAAGTCAATAAAATATTATTAATTATATAATAATATTAGTAAATAGATAAAATATTATTAAATAAATAACAATATTAGAATATGAATAAAATATTATTAAATGTTAGATAATACAAAAGACCACTCAGCAGTAAAGAGTCAATGCATTCTTATATTGACTTTGATTCTTGATTTCTTTCTCTACTGTTATTCATTGTTGAAAGCCCTGATGTTATTTTCTTTTTCATCTTGATATATCGTATGTCGTTGCTTATAAACTTGCTGAGCCATTTAGTTGCTCATTCTTGCTATATTATGACTTAATTTCAGTTAAGCCCAAATGTTCTAAACAAGACAAAGGCAAGGGGAAAGAAAACGCTTAGTTTAGTTGATGCATGCTAGATTAAATTACTGTTATGTAATTTCTTTTGTAAATCTTTTGTATTTCCCTTAAGATATATAATGTTACAATTAAGGTTAATCGACCTTGGGAAGTGTAGCTTTTTTTATAAGGAACCTTTTGTATTATTCTGCAAAGTTTAAATGTAATATATGTATTTAATTGTTAGTAGGTATTATATAGTGAGAACCAAACCCGATGTTAAAGAACCCGGATTTGGGGTCGTCACAATATACTTCTACCATCACATTGAATTATACATATACTTATGCTCATTCCTAATTTTCTAAATTAACTCAAGCTTGGTTAAATAGTAACCATAGTCATATTAAATTTTGAAAAATAATATTTTCGCACTTGCTCAATATTTTTTATAATACTTGGACTAATCCATTATTTAATTATTTTATTTTCATCTTCATGAGACTTAATTCCATAAATTATTTTTGGCCTCTCGTAAAGTCAAACAAGACTTACACATCTTTTGGTCATTTTATAACCCAAGCTTTAATTAATTTTTCTTTAATTAAATTAATTATAATAATTCATTCTCACTTAGCCCGGCTAATTTAAATTAATTAGCTTAAATTCTTATTTTTGAATAACTCTAAATCCATTTATTGGATTTCCTCTTCTTATCCTCATAATTAAGTTAATTACGTAATTAATTCAAATATTTAACCACGTCTCATAATATCAACTTTTCAAGCTTTGTTAATTAATAACATAAGCTCACATTATTAATTTCATTAATTAAAATTATTATTATTACCAATAAAGGCCAACATTTAAACCTTATTAATTTAATAACGTAACTTAAATCATATCTCATATGATTAATTTAAATTAATCTTCTTCGTAACTTATATTTTCACTTCTTCGTTAATTTAAACTAATTAAATTAATTAGTCTGTTAATGATAATTTTCACATTTTTCACAATATATAGGTCATAGGTCATCTATATACACTGCATTATTTATGCATAAAATTTTCCGAACTCTCATTAATAACACTTTACGTGATTTTCTTAATCCTTAAATTTCTTTCCTTTATTTCAGGATTCCTTCCTCGAAATCACTATTACCATAACACTGTAATTCTATTTACTTCCCATTCTCGCATAATCATTACTCACCAAATAATTTCATCAATTCACTTTACCATAGGTGTTATATTTTCACATTTTTCATTTGTCATCTTTTCCCAATTCATGGACAAACATTTGTTCTTAGCCCAAGTCCTATCAGACTTGTTCCGGCTCATCGTTACCTGTTTATTTTTGGTATTAATGTCATTAACACTACCTCTGATACATAAAATTTATTTTATAACACATCCTATTATCATAAACTCTCATACATTCGTCCATTCATTTTTCATTTCCTATAATTACTTCTTACCTCTATCAACTCTAGACACGGTATACTCATCATCAAATAGTCAAAATTCCTAAAAATTTAATACTATAACCTTTTTCTTTTTAGCTATAGGACTTAACACACCACTATCTCATTCTTTCTTCATCATCGTCTCATTTTCTTACCTTTCAACAATCATATTCATTTATATAACTAACTTATAATTTATCCGTCTATTGGGTTACAAAAATACTCCACTTCCACGACTGACCTATTAATCTCCCCCTTCATAACCTCATTAAAGATTTTTTAAGAAAATTCTCTTTCTCTCTCTTTTCACATATTAAATCATATATATGCATTCACATAAATCAGATAAGATTTTTAATCAATTTTTTACGTTTTCCTTTCTTCCAAATCTAGGTTTTTGGTATCTCAACCTTGTCTTTAGTTTAATATCTCTTCTTAAATTTCCTTATATAAGATTCATTGTACATTACTATCACATTAATCATCTAAAAATTATATTTACTAGTCTCATAAATATTTGGGGTATTACAATATTCTTCTTTGAGTTACATTATTGAAAATATCTATCTATGTGTTAGCTTGATTTATTGACTAAGTTTACTCGTTACAGAATCTGAGAGGAAGAAATTTCGAGATCGGTTCTTGTATGCAAACTTGTAGGCGGTGCTAGCGACATTCTAGAACAGGGGTTTCATCTACAATGCTATGAAATTGTGGAATTTTAGTCTTGGGTTTCATCTGGTGTTTGCTGACAAATAAAATGAAGCATGTTGCTATTGCAATCCTGCATGGCTGTATATGTGCTTATGTTGTGCTGCTCTGCATGTTGCTGTTGCATCTATATATGTGCTTCTGTTGTGTTGCAAATTTGCATGTTGACTGTTGTTAATTATTTTAATTAAAATCTTTTGTACTACAAGTTTTAATCATGTTAATTATTAATTAGACTGCTTGGCTAATAGGTATCTATTCGGATTGTAAGAAATTACAAATTTCGGTATTCGGTGTTCACTATTCGATTTTCGATTCTCAGGTTTACCTAAATGATCACCTCTACTTCCTGGTTTGGATGGTGTGCTCAACTACCACTTTAGGAGCTCCTACACAAGTGTTGTAACGAACGAAAACCTACTGAGAGTAGGATTGCACTGTATCTTCAACCTTTAGCCATAATTCATGACCATAACTTCCAGAGGCTATAACTAGCTCAATTGTTTTTCCAAATTACGCATATAATATATCAACGAAAAGCCCATGAGATACTCTATGCATACATGCCAAAATTACATGAAACAAATAAATAGGTAGAAAGTTATGGCTATTTAAAGCATGTAATTTTTAATTTTATACACGCGATCATTACATATTGTGTAAACAAATCATATATAACATACATGTGATCGCAAAAACCTTGTTCTGATACCAATGAAGGATTAAATATACATATATGCATTCACCAGTTTATACAGAACGAACACCAAAGTTATATCTCGTGAAGCGCATTAGCCTTTGGTGTAGAAGAATCTCGTCCTACAAGGGCAAAGCCAAACCCAAATGGTGTTTCTGAACTACGATCCTTGTGGGATGAGAATAGAGAACAAAACAAACCATGATCCGTAACAAAATTGGGGATTCACTCTACAATATATGGGAGTTTTGTATTTTGGCTAAAATCATTAAATAGTATATTAGGACTGATAATTGGAATTCATCAGATATGTTGGGGTCATGGGTTTTATAAGCAAAGTGGTTTAACTCACTCCCTAAAAAATCTCCAACCACTCAATCATCTTAAAGTTATAATTATAATATTATAATTGTAACGTTATTTGACTGAGTCTTGTTGATAATCTAACTAATAACTAAATGGGTCGGACCCTCCATGGGTGCCTCATTTGGATACTTAAGATCCAACAATTATGAAATGAATGGAGCATATAATTTAGTGTTACAATATGAAGTAACAGTATATTAAATATGAAAATTGAATACTTGCATGTAAATCAAATCACTATATGTATTTTTTGCACACATGCATGTTGTTCTTCGGGAATAATATAGCTACAGGATATGAAGTTACTATAATTATGAACATAGCATACATTGAATCAATAAATATGTTATGCAACTCTTCAATATTAAGGAGAAATTCAATATTAAGGAGAAAATCAAAGATAATTGAGGGATTTGAATGATGAACTCGGGACCAAAGGCGTACACAGAATTTTCCACCAGTGGAAGCTAAATAATATTTCTTTTGTACCATAAAAAGAGACCCATTTTAACTTTGAAAGTCAATTGACAACATATTAATTTTAAAATTGATATCACGCATGAAATTTTAGAAAATAACAAATTTTGTAATTAGTAGTACTTTTAACAAACTATACATTTATAATACTTTTATCAACTAAAATCAATAGAATTCACATCAATTTTGAAATTTTGAATGCCGTCGATTGACTTTAAAAATTTAAAATAAGAACATTTTTGTGGAACAAAAGAGTAATAATTATTTAATTTTTGATGTGCAACTTATTATTAATTATATATATTCTTATGCAATTATTTTTAAAACAATAGATATTTTCTCTAGAAGGATGACTTTCCAAATAGATTTCTAACATTAACTTACATGGAATAGTGATAATATAATATTATTCAATTTACCTAGAATAAGTAATAAGAAAACATGAATTTCATACTGTTTTATAGTCTATAATTAAAAATATATTTCTAATTTTGGAACAAATAGAAAGAAAAAATGCATGTTGGATTTTAAAACGGTGGAAGTAATATACAATATCAATTCCTCAAATGTGAGAGATAATAAATCCATATACTAAATTAATTTTAACCCCTTAATTAACTAAACATTATGTCTAAAAGTTAGCAAATACTTAATATAAAAAGGAAATCATCAAAATTCCAATGGGGGCTTTAGATCCCACTAATCCTTTCTTGCATCTGCCCCTACTCATGGCTGAATTATAACTAACCAAAATGATGTGGTTAAATTGGTAGTCGACTCAAAATAAGACCATCATTTATCTTTTTATATATAGTATATATAATATATAATTGCTTGAATTGTCTCATTCTAAAACTAGGGTTTGACTTTCATGGTCTTTTAGGTAAAATAGGGAAAAAACAAAAATAGTTCCATAATAGGTTTGAAAGTTTTGAGTAGAGAGATTTATTAAATAAGGGTTTTGGAGTTGGGGCATTAGATTTTGAGAGCTTACCAAACTATTAAATAATTCGTTGGAAAATAAACAATGTTTGAGTTTAAGGAAGTTGTACGTGCATGTCTAGATAGGTGGTGTCGGGCTGCGTATTTACTAGAGCGAATGGGTTTCCCACAACTAGTCTTACCTTTACAGCCCATTAGGCCTAGTGTGCGCACAAGAAGACTCTTAAGTTCGATAGGCTTGGGATCATTGTCCTATTACTTTAGATACTAACTATTTATCATATCCACTACTAATGGGTATGAGAGTTACCATATCCAACAGTGATTAGTATGATAGTTACATTCTTCAACAGAGTTTTTAATAATGAGTACTATGAATATAAGGTGAACAATATAGGTACAAACCAAGGTTTTAAAAATTGGACCAGATCGACGGTTCAACTATTAAAAATTGGAACTGGTCCGTGTTTCGGTTCGGTTTAGCTCATTTACCTAATTTTTGTCAAAACCCAGTGAACCAGCGGTTGAACCGCATGACTCAGCGAACTGGTCACTGATTCATAGGTTTTACCGGCTTGGACCTTATCTCTTTCTTCTTCTTCCTCCGGTTGCTTTATCTCGTTCTTATTCTTCCTTCGCTAACACTTGATTAATCCTCTCTAATAAAATCTCAACTTTTAATAAAACATAAAAAATTAAAGTGACCCATCAAATTAGCTCAGATTTTGATCCATTATACAAAAGGGCATATAAATTCATTCAAAACCCAATAGTGCGTTTGTGCTATGTGAATATTATATTCAATAGAACATCTATGATTGACCCAATTAAGTTGACTCGGAGATGAACACTGAGTTCACTGAGCAACTTATAAATTTGACCCAAATTAGTTGTGTTGTTATTGGTATGATTTAGTAGTGAAGTTAATTAGGTGGGTAGGGGTTTAATTAGATGAATATATTGATATATGTAGTTATGTATAGTAACGTATATCTATGTCACTGTGTGTCTGTTGGGGTTTTAAATGGAAAGAGGAAAGAAAAGTGGAGGGATTTCTCTTGGATTTTCTTCTTCAGATTTCTTTCACTCTTCTTCTTTGTGATTGCTTGATAGATTCATTCCAGTCCAATTGGGGAAATTGTTAGCTTAATAGAACTAACTTTTGCCTGGGATAACTGATTGAGAAAAGTTACTAAATTAAATTTGCACCATTGATTCAAGGGTATGTATGTCAATTGGACCTCCTAAATTTATATATTTTACAAATCAAACTATATTTTTATTTTTAAAGTGAATATTTTTTGTAATATTGTAACATAATTTCACTATATTTTAATTTATAAAAAAATTGATGTTTTAAAAATTTATTAATTATTAATAATATATATTTTTATATATTTATGTCGTCATCAATTTAATAACGGTTCAACTACTAGTTAAACCAGTGATCCATCCACCTGGTACCTTTTCCTGTTCGATGAACGGTCCAAGACTGAAAACATTGGTACATACATCACATTCTAGTCTACCAAATACTTTTTGCCTCAATTTTTAACACATCTTGATGCCTGTACTTCCTCTCACACTCGAGGTATCCCCCGGTGGCCCAAGTTGTTAAGTAATTTTTGGTTGTTTTCTTTGTCCAGGTGCACGTCCAAGGCGGTAGTTGAACGTGCGAAAAAATTCAAGCGTTAACAATGGTACTAGAAGGAGGGCCTTCTAGTATTTAGTAGAGATTTTCTTTCAATCAAAAGAATCAACATGGTGACCTTATCACCCCCAAAAAGCCAAAATAACTCTCGGGGAGAGTCACACTCATAGTCACATTATACAACCAATGTTGACAGAAAGCGTTGCCTCTAAAAGATGCTTGACAGAAAGAAACCTCTTGATCTCCAGCAAGAAGAGCTTAGTAGACAGTATTTAGATTTGGCTAAGGCTAAAAATAGCCTACTGAGCAAGCGAGGCACGACCTCTCGCTTAATTGTCATGGCTTACGCCACAACCGCCATTATGATCTCCATCATGAACATAAGACAACCAACGCTCGATCGATGACTTTTAAAGACCGAATGAAAAGGTCTAGATCTCCCCTACGACGTAATGAGGATGATCGAAATAAGAAGTAAAACAAAGGCAGTTACACCGCAAAAACATCTCCTCAGAGGACTTTTGAGAGGCATCCTAGATCCAAATTGAAGAAACCCTACTCATCTCCCTTTGCTAAGGAGCTTGATGAAGCCAAAATTGACAGAACTCTTAAGGTACCAATTCTGGAGACGTATAATAGAACATGTGACCCACATGATCATACTTTTTCTTATGAGTACGCTATGCATTTTTATGGTTATGATGCAGCGATGATGTGTCACCTATTTATCTCTAACTTGAAGAAAATCGCAAGAGAAAGGATAATCTTTCTTCCTCAACGCTCTATTGATTCATGGGATGAATTACAGGAGCAATCGCATGCATGCTTTGGCGGTAATAAGAAGCGTGTGGGGATGACGACTTCGTTATTTCAGGTAAAACAGAGACACAATGAAATTCTTTGACAATATATGAAGAGATTAAGAGAAGTAGTGTCTGAGATCCCTATCATAGACTCAACCTAAGTAATATAATTCTTGAATATGAGTTTGAATGTGGATAAATTCAGCCATTTGATTGAAGAAATCATCTCCAAAGCTCCTCAAACTATATCAGAGACCTACAAAAAGGTTGATAAATCTATAGTGTTGGAAAAGGCCTTTGAAAATATCTGGGGTTCCGTGAGATACAATGATGATCTACACTAGAGAGACCATAGAGGCGACGAAGCCGATAAAAAGGATGATAACAAGAAAGGTAACGACAAAAAGGATTATAGAGGAGATTAACAACAGAAGAATGGTAGCTTTAAAGATAGAGAGAGCAAAAAACAATGACAAATACTACAACCCCCCTGAACATCGGTAGAACTAACATTGTTAATGAAATAAAAAATGAGCCCTTCTTAAAAAAACCCCAAAAAATTAGAATTTTTGTCAGGCAGAAGGACAAGGATAAGTACTGTAGTATCATGAGGTGAAAGGCTATGATACTGAAGACTGTTATCAATTGAAAGACTTCCTAGAAAAATAAGTGAAGAATGACAACATGGTTTATTATGTAACTGAGAGATATAGGCAATTAACCTTCGATCAGATAACACCAGCACTTAATTCTTTAGCTTTAAGGGTAGTCGTTGATGTTATATCCGGCAGATCAACATCAACAATATCCAACAGGAAGAGAAAAGCCTTCATCAGAGCTGTTCATTAGGTGTCTGAACAACCTATGGATATCAAGACAGATCCAATAACATTTATAGATGAAGATTATCGCCCAGGTATGGTTACACCTCATGATGATGCCCTTATTATAACTGCACAGGTGGGCACCATGGATCCATGACGGATTCTCTTAGACAATGAAAGTTCAGTCGATGTACTTTACAACCATGCATACAATTGACTAAACTTAAGGGGTAGAAAGTTGGAGATTTAGAAATGAGTTTCCCTTCTACGGCTTCGACAACTTTCCAGTACCTATTACAGGAACAATTGAGTTGTCGGTGATCTTTGGCACAGTCCTAAAATAATCCTCCTTAATGATAAAATTCTACTTCGTAAATGTTGAAATCAATTATAATACTATCATAGGGAGGACCACAATATCAGCACTAAGAGCAATAACTTCTATTTTTCATTTGAAAATGAAATTTTTGACTAAGCATGGGATCAGAGAAGTTCGTTGGAGACCAAGATATATTCCGAAGATGCTATCTCTGAACTATTTAGACTACTTTTGTAGGGTTAGTAAACAAAAAATGACTATGAAAATTGAATTAGAACCCTTTATGGAAGTAGGCAAAGAGCCGATAGTAACGCCTCCTGAGGAGATCGAGGAGATAGAATTATTCCTGGGAGATGATGAGAAAATACTACAGATTAGGTGCGGACTACATGCAGACTTCAGAAACCATTTGATTACCCTTCTAAGAGAATACTCAGATATTTTTGCTTGGACTCCAACCGACATGTTAGGGATACATGAAAGTGTTGCAGTTTACAAGCTCAATGTAAATCCTCACGTTAAGTTGATTAGGCAGAAATGCCGAAGTATAGCCACTGAGCGTTAAAAGATAATTGATTAAGAAATTGATAAACTTTTGGCTACATGATTCATCTTTGAGATAAACTATTCGAAATGTCTTGCCAATGCAGTGCTAGTTAGAAAATATAATGGAAAGTGGAGGACGTGCATCTACTACATAGATCTAAACAAAGCCTGTTCGAAGGATTACTATCCCCTCCCGAGCATTGACTAGTTAATTGACTATACTTCTGGACATATAATGTTGAGTTTTCTTAACGCATTCTCTAAATATAATCAGAATGGAATGTATATTGAAGACATTCTAAAGATAACCTTCATCACTCACCGAGTCATATATGTCATATATGTCTACAAAGTCATGCCTTTCAGCCTCATTAATGCTTGGGTTACTTACCAGCGTATGATGAGCAAGATCTTCAGGAATCAAATAGGAAGAAATATAGAAGTCTATATGGATGATATGATAGTCAATAGTATGGGGATTGAAGACCATTTCACTGACCTCAGAGAATATTTTCAAAATTTACAGCACTATGGCATAAGACATAATCCCACTAAATGCACTTTTGGCCTCGTGTCAAACATATTTTTAGGATACACAGTTAGCCAAAGAGGGATTGAGGCGAATCCCGAAAAGATATCAGCTATATTTTATATGTAGCCATCGAAAAATTTCAAGGAAGTACAAAGATTAACTAAAAGGTTAACAACTCTTTAGCGGTTTGTAGCCAGATCTGCTAAGAAATGTCTCCCATTCTTCAACACTTTAAAAGGAGCTCAGAATAAAATAAATCTTTCAATGGACCGATGAATTTTAGGAGGCCTTCGAACAGATTAAAAGGTATATCTCCTCCCTTCCCATATTGACCAAGGCTTTACTTGAAGAAGATTTATACTTTTATTTATCAGCGACTTCCCTAACTGTCGGAGCAGCCTTGATCCGAAAATATTCTGAGGGACAAAAACTTATTTATTATGTAAGTCATGCTCTTTAGGATGCTGAAACTAGATATCCAAACATCGAGAAGTTGACATATGCATCGGTTATTTCTAGCATAAAACTTTGACAATATTTTTGGGGAGGACGATTATCATTTTAACCCACTAGCCCCTTAGAAAAGCTCTATATCATTCCGATCTTTCTGGAAGACTTGCAACATGGATGGTAGAACTAAGCCAATTCAATTTGTAATTCCATCCTTGTATAGCTATAAAGGCATAAGCCCTCATTGACTTCATTACAAAATGTTCCTTTCCCGAAGACTCGGGGCAAGAATATCCTACCACAATTGATAAAACACAAGCACTTTAGAAATATGCCTAGACAATATTTGTAGACATATATTCTACTGGATTGAGAAGTGGAGCTGAAGTAATTCTTACATCACCCGAAGGCTTTAGAGTTCAGCAAGCCATACATTTCAATTTTATGGCCATGAACAATATTTCAGAATATGAAGCCCTTTTGGCAGGATTGAGGCTTGCACGGAGTCTGGAGGTAAAAAAATCTAATTATTTACACTCTTAATTGGTTGTTAATAAGGTCTTAGGAGAGTACAAATCCTGAGAAGAACACCTACAAGCCTACCTCTAGCTTGTACATAGCTTACTTACTAATTTTCTAAGATATCAGGTCATTAGTGTAGTTAGGGCTGATAATGCTATGACCGATGCTCTCTCTAAGCCAGTAACTACTGATTAAGGAGACTTGAAAGAATAGGTTTATGTGGAGATTCTTCAGTAACTGAGCACAATGATTTAGGAAGTAATGGACATTGATCAAGAAGTTTCTTGGATAACTCCTATCATAAACTTCTTGAAAAATGATGAACTTTCTGAAGATAAAACCCAGGCTTGGAGAATCAGATACAATTCCTTAAGATATTACATTATCAATGATCAACTCTATAGAAGGTCTTATTCATCCCCATTACTTTTATGTTTAGGACTTAGAGACACTGATTATGCCATTCGGGAAGTATATGAAGGAATCTGCAAAGACCACATAGGGGTAAAGATATTGGAATATATAATTCTCTGACAATGATATTATTGGCCGACAATGACACATGATGCCAAATACTTTATCAATAAGTGCCATAAATATCAGCTATTCACCTCTGTACCATGCCAGCCTCCTAAAGAGCTCACCCCAATTATATCCCTAATCCCTTTTACTGTTTTGGGGATAGACCTCCTCGGGCCATTTTTACAGGGAAAGTGGCAATTAAAGTTCGTGAACGTGGCTATTGATTACTTAAGAAAAAGGGTATAAGCCAAGCCCTTAGCCCATATTATCGAAGAGACATGTCTACAGTTCTTTAAAGAGCTGGTGGTTTATCGGTTCGATATTCCTATAGCTTTGGTATCTGACAATGGGTTATAGTTTGTTGGACAAAAAATTGAAAGATTCTTATAACAGTTACACATTCAAAATCATCGAACCTCTGTAGTCCATCCACAAACAAACGACCAATTAGCATTTATCCAAATGATTTAATTAACATTTAATCCCTTAATCACTATTTAATAATTATTTAGTTAAATATCTAGCACTTCACAAGTGATTAATTCATTTTAATATCACATATATAAATTAATTAAGTGATATATTAATCAATCTTCAGAAACATTTAAATTGATTTTAAGTTATTCAATTTATTATTTAATATTACTCTCTTTATTTAATATTAAATCTTTATTCAATTAATATTAATATTCAACAATTTAATTTAATTGTTTAATTATTATTACCTATTTAATTAATTCATTTAAGCATCATATTATGCCATTATTATATTTTTTTAATATAAAATGACCAAAATTTCCTTATTTAGTCTTATTAAATCATTTTAATACTTATCGGTCAATAGAATTACATTATATAATTTTTTGACTTACTTTAAATTAAATTCTTTAATTTCTCTTAACTCAATCGTATTTATTAAAAATACCTAATTGATTTATTATTTTTATATCTTCTAGATATCTTTAGTATATTTCATTTAACACATAAAATAATTTTATTTTAATTTTTCAACTTCATTTCCTATTTTTAAATAGGCCATTTCTGCTTATAATTGCATCATTTATTAAAAATTATCCTTTTTAACCAAAAAATCCAAAATTTATATTGTGGTTTCCCTTCATCACACACTAATTTTAGTAAAAATTCTGTAATGTTCTGAGTTATGGATCTCAAGTTATTACAATTTTATTTTTTCTAAACCAAAATCTTTACCGGGCCGTAGCTCACTCATCCAGAGTGGGAATGAGCTCATTTTTGGACAACGGCTCAATAACACCTCATATTTTCATATCCCAGAAGACCATGCATAATATTTAAAGGTCATTAATTGGCCAAAATAGGCCATGGTAAAACATAGGCAGGGACTTTTCTTCTTTAATTTTTCAGATTTTTCCAACTTGAATGCTTTTGATTCTAGCTTCCGTAAATTATGTTATACAACTCTAAATGACACCAAATCAGTTTTGTTAGGTTCATATCTTGATGCTCTTCAATATTTTATGAATCAACTAATATTAAAACATCTTTTAACACACCAAAATTTTAGATCTACCAACTAGGGTTAAAAAAATGACATGTTTTGGTAATAATTTCATATCTTCTTCATTTTAACTTATTTTTGCATGATTCTAACTAGGTTTTGTTCAAAACTTATAGATATAGCATATGAGATAAGAATATCACACAAACAAGTTACACATTTCAAATCATATTAAACCAATCTATACTTTAAGCTAGGGTTTTTCTCTAAAACCTGATCCAATGAGTTTTTCTCAAACTTTTTCGCATAAAATGAGTTTTTCTCAAACTTTTTCGCATAACCAACATGTAAATGTATTGATCAAACATAACAAACCATAGATCTACGCACATATAAGATAGATTTAACATCACCAAGCTTGAAAAATATTTTTTCGAGACATTAAAAAAATAATATTTTGACCACCAAAGTCACATAACATGCATATATATATATATATATATATATATATATATATATATATATACTTAAATACACATAAACACAATACATGACCGCCCTTATCTTTTTGAACCCTCCATGGTTCCAAACACATCAAACTCACACAACCAATCATGACAAAGACATAATAACACATTATACTATAAAAATAACTAGAGTTTTAGGATGAGAAAACTTTTAAACCTTTGAGATCTAGATGCACTTCCTTATTCTTCCAAAGTAGCTTGTGAAGCTAGAAGACCTCCAATTGAAGCCTCCTTGATCTCTAACACACAAGAGTTCTAAGAACTCTCTAGGGTTTCCCTTACTTTTCTATGCTTTCCTTTCTCCCTAAAATACATTTTCTCTCTAAAATACTAGATATTTGGAAATGAAGTAAACTTCTCTAGCATTTTAGGATGGTCTTATTTATAGACCAACACATCTATACATATACCACATAATTCCTATCTACAACCTCATCTTATCTTTTTTTTGAAATCTTTATCCAAGTTAGATCTTTAAGATTTCTAGCACTTACATCATGTTTATGAGTTTTGGACGAAAAAAGAAAAGAATAGAAAACTTAATTTAGAACAGCAAAGAAAAGAATAAAAAACTTACAATTTTCTTTTTGTGTTGTTTATGAGTTTTTAATAGAAAAGAACAGAAAACTTTAAAAAAAAATCTTGTGTTTCTGAGTTCCAGTGAAAAGAAAAGAAAAAGATTACTTTTACAAATTTACCCTTCTATTACATGTGATATACTAATTATATGTATAACTATTGAACTATGAATAAAAAATATGTGGATAAAAGTTTAATCAAAGTCATATTTCATAATCAAATAACACAAATAACAATTGTAATTAGATCATGATAGAAAGAACATCATGCTCAAAATAATAATTTTCATCTTTAAGGAACACACACGATTAAAACATGAAGTGTTTCAGTTCCAAATGTAGGACCATCTAACGTTTTCCCAAAATTCTGTTACTTTTCCTCATTAAATTGGAGAAATAAACACACTTTAAGGGTATTTTCATCCAAACAAGTTAGCCTCCATCTTTCCTCCAAACATAATGGCAAATGTTCGGCCAGTATACCCTTCACATGTGCTCATTCTCCCAATTTAGTGAGCAGGTCTGACATAATTGTAAAGTATTAGTACATGATGAAGGACATTGCAAAAATCAGAACATTATGAAAAATGGAGCACCTTGCAAATGTAGTTACACATGAGACAGTTTTTGCAGATTACCCTTTTTCCAGAAAATATAACTAAATTTCATAATATTTTTTTAAAAAACTTTTGGTTTACAACACTATATGTTAAATAAAATATAAGGATAAAGATGCTGTAAGCATATAAAAAGTCAAAGTTGGCTAGGTAGTAAGGACGTGACTTCTTATACAACAGGTCAAGCGTTCATACAGAAAAAAGCTCAGCCGTTTTAGAGAATTTCATCATCAAAACAAAGTAGGAGTTTTGTGGCGACCCTTGTGGGTTATGACTTTTGATATTTGAAGTCACGGTGATGAAAAAAGATGGAAATAACTAAGAAGATTGAGGATAATAAGAGAATTATGAGAATATTACATATTTAATTTTTCTTTTCCATCCAAATCTTGTCAATTTTGGATGAAATTTTTTGGCAAGAAAAGTCAAAAAGTTTTCTATCAATTTCTTTTCTTTTTCGTTTGTTAAAAACTCAGAAATACAATAATTAGACAAAAAACTAAGTTTTTTCTATCCATTTCTTTTCTTTTCTGTCCATTTTAAAACTCAGAAATAGAGTGTTAAAGACCAATCACTAGCAAGCTTTAAAGATTGCATGGGACCTATGTGGCCCCCCTAACTCCCAATCGACCACCCCCTTTATCTCTCCCATTTTAGCTTTATTTTTATATCAATTAGTAGTAACATTGACCAAGATGTTGACTTTCACTTAATGTACCAATTGGGTCAAAGTTTGGCCACTAGTTAAATTTTTTTTAGGCTTAAAACAATTAAATCTTTAGACTTAACATTTATACTAGCATGACTTGATAATTAAATCAAGTATTGAGCTATTAAATTACATAATCACATATCATTGTCTACAAGTCCTACATAATTAAATGCTTGGGCTTGTTTAATTAACTTACCAAGCTAGTCCATTAATTAATTACATTACTTGGACCATCAATTAAATTCATATAATTTAACACATTGTCTCATTTAATAATTACCTTAATTAAATCGCATTATTTAATTAGGTTTGCTATATTCAAAATTAATTGCATATTTACTTGAGCTTAATAACTCATCAATTTATTAATATTAATTGCTTTAGATTAGTCTATTAATTTAATTAATACATTAATTGGACTTCCCTTTAATTAAATCAAATACATAGTCACATAAATAATCAATTCACATAATGATTTAAATCAATTTACACAAAATTAACTTCATTGCTAAATACATTGTTAATTTTTATTTACAATGGTACTTAATATTCGCTGTTATTACACTACCTAGGAGGGTCCCTATATGATTATTGAAGTACTGAAGGCTAGTACATATAGGCTTCAGTCCATAGATGAAAAGTCTATCTCTAATACATGGCAACGCTACTCAGTTTCGAAAGTACTATTAATAGTCAGTTTTGTACTTGTAATTTTTTGAGGTTATTTTTAACTAATAATGTTCTCTTCGATATTAAAAAATGATGATTCTATTCTTGTATTTATGTTTAAATGCTCACTTATTTTTACTCTTTAGCCTTACCCTCAGTTTATCAGATAAGGTTGGGGGGACAAAGAAGCCTAAGTGTAAATATGTTAGCAAATATTTATGAATATAAAAGACAATAAAACACATCATTAGAAGAAGATGATAATTTCATTAAAAATAACAAGTTTAAAAGTTTGTATACGGGGAAATAAAGGAAAAAACATAACCTACTCCTCAGGAAGTACAACTCAAGATCTTCAGAGAATTACCCCTTATCCCGAATCATCTACCTTGAAAACTCAAAGTCTTCGCTGAATTCATTCACCATTCTCAAGTTGACTTCATCAGCGAAATCCTCAGATGCTTTGTACTCGGCTATAATCCTTTGATGTAAATCCGAAAGAATAAGGCTTGGAGACACTTGAGTGGAAAAACTCTTCAGCCAATCACATTCTCATACAAACCAACTGACGATAATCTTCTAAATATTGCCCTTCAGATTGTGTAACTTCTCTCCCTGAAGATTGATACGAACTTCTTGATTATGGCATACAACTTCAACTTGTTTATTTTCCTCTTCCAAAATCCTCCACTTATGCTCTTCCACCTCGACCTTTATGCCATAACTTTCAGCCAGTTGTTCGACTTCAAATTTGGCTTCCCGAGAAGTCCTCAAGTCTTCTTTTAATTAATCCTATTATTTTGCCTCAACTTCTTTAAGATTAGCCTTAGCTTTATTTTTACTATTCACATCAGCTGAACATTCAGAGTTGGCTCTCTTCAGTATTTTTTCCAACTCTCTTACCTTGACAGCCTCAGTTGTGGCAAGTTCTAGTTTATGCTCTGCCTATTAGTAACACTTTTGGTGTTTATCTTGAGCATCAATGATCAAAAGAAGGTAGTATTCCCCTATTTAAGATAGTTCATATGTCAGATATAGTAGAAATGTGAATTAAAAAAAGAAGCAAGGGAACGAGCTATTACCTGAGCATAATGAAGAAACTATATTTGTATGAGGGCTTGGAGATTTCCCCCCCTCATATCTTGGCTTGTTAGCTAGAAATCTGAAGCACTTAAAGGCTTCAGTTTGGAACCCCTCAGGGTTGACGAAGCAAGATCTATCGATAAGAGTTCTTTGTTGAGATCCCCTGCTGGTCGTCACCTTCTGCCTTTTTCAGATAGGGTGGGGGCTCGATGTGCTCCCATCCTCGGGAGTCTTCCTTTTTTCTATCCCAGCTCATTCAGCAACCAAAGTCGTCTCCTATTGTGTAAGTGGTTGAAAAGGCTCCTCCGAACCGATAACAGGAGAAAGGCTATATCATAGAAAAATAGGGACAATTATATGTAGGAGAAGGTACAGGAGTGAGATTATCAACAATAACACCTTCAATTTCCTGGCCATTTGAAGTTTTTCTATCTTAGACAGAGGCTTCTTAACCTCTTCTGCAGCCTCCAGGATGACTTTATTGTGATTTTTCTTTGGTCGATTTGCCACTACAGGAAAAAGAAAGCCAAGCATTAGTGACAAGGTAACAAAAGCAAATAAAAGGGGAAAAAGATATATATGGCAAGACACTCATAACCATAGAGATGCAGCCAGTCCTGGTCATAAAGATCTCTCGGTTTACCTTAATTGAGGACCTTTTGGAGTACAAAACCTCAAACTCCTCCAGTCTAACCCCACTGATCTTATTGGGGTTTAATTGGGATCGATTTGGTTATGCTCAAGGTCCGATCAACTTAGTGTTCGATCCTTTAATGAAGAACCAGTCCTTGTGTCACCCTTTGTTAGTGGAAAGGGTCTATTAATGCTTTTCTACCAACATTCTTGGTAAGCTGGTAAAACCCCTTCTCCCTGCTGGCACTAATGGAGAAAAATTGGAAAATGAAATCTAAAGAGGGTTGCACACTCTTAGAATGGAAAAATTCAATGAAACTATGCAAATAAATAAAAGAATTGGCAACCAACTAATTCAAACGGAGACCAGTGGCATGAAAAAGTTTGACAAGGAAATGAAGAAGTGGGAAGCGGAGTCCAAAGTAGAGAAGCTTCCTAGAGATGACAATCTACCCACCGTCGGGATGCCAATAAATTATCTCTTCGGGTTGAGGTTTCCTAACCTCATAGACCTTTGGATTGTAAAACTCTATTATCAACAACTGTATATCTGCACATGAGATGTCAGAGGGTTAATTGGTCGTCCTATACTCCTTACTACCACATTTTTTCTTATTATCCTTTCCTATATCCCTCATATGCTCAATCACAGGAAGTTTGTATGTTTGGCCTTCTAGAATACCGTGAATGGTCACTGTAACTTCACCTTCAGCAGGGGATGATGAAGCTAGAATGAGTCTCTTAGAGTTATTTCCCATCTAATAGGTATTAAGAATACAAAAACTTACTTAGATTGGAGAAAAGTGGGCTAAAGAATGAATATCGGTCAAAGTTTAATGAACGCTGGGAGTTAGGGTTCTTTTCTCTCTTTGTAAGTTTTGAAGATTAGGCAAAGTAAACGAAGCACAACACTCTTTACCCTATTTAAACCAAGAATCAATGATCTAGATTGATTAAATTCAATGGACAAGATTGTAGTATAGTAGTTACAGGAACTAATAATGACTGCCTATATTCACGTGCAGGATCTCCTCCATGAAGTCGATTGAAATTCCCAAGACAACTGCCTAAAATTGAGTTCTAGAGCTTTTTTTTTTTAATTCTAAAAAATTCGGCCTAGACAGCTATATAGAAAAGTCCATCTCAAGGAAGGCCGATTATACATTTGGGAAATGATGAATCAGGCCAAATCAAGCAAACTAATTCTCTTCTGAATTTTCCTTCGGTCTAATGCCTTCGAGCTCTCGAAGGAGAATTCCCTTTGGTCGGATGCCTCTTGTGTAACGACCCCGAAATTTACATAAACTTATCCCTAATTTCGGTTCGTTAATAAACCTTTAATCACCTTATTTAATCTGTTAATTAACTTTACATCATCAATAACCAAATTTTCGGTATAATTTATTTTTTCTTCAACAATTACCTTAACAGGTGTATCGCAAAAACATCTAACTATTTCTACGCAGAGATTTCATTACCATGTCTAATACCATTCGCACATGTCTGACATTCCCGTCTCAATCTTTGTCTTTATCGACATCGTCTAAATTTCTCGAGCTTCAACTGAAAATGTTGTTTAAGCAAGAGTGAGCACGACGACTCAGCAAGTCTAACAGATAGCACATAACATATAGTTCATATTTATACATGCTTTTCATACCTAATGCATTACATTATATGAAAGCATCATGCTGCTCATATTTCATGCATTACATTATATGAATGCATCATGCTTCTTATGCTTTGCATTTATTTATGCAACATACTGATCATGCATTAGAATGAATACGTGGCATATAGTTCAACTTATTCAATTAACTCCGGCTTTCTATCATATTGAATCAACACACATCATATGATTTCACAAAAGCATCTTTAATTCAAATTCTCACATGTTTCAAGTGCACACACAACAATTATACGCATAGCAACAATAACTGGAAAAAAACTTGCCTGGATTGCAAAACCAGCTTAAGCTAACCTTTCACGTTCCTTGTACCACCTACACGATATGTGAGATCAACGGTGCACAAAATCAGTCAAAGTTTGACTAAATGCTTAATCTTATATTTGTCTAGTTCGAACTACTAATTAGTCGCTAACGAACCCTACTCTAGGTTTAACTTAATTACACCACAAAACTCAACAATTTGTCATAATATTATCCGTCTCGGATAATATATTGAGTTATTACTTAGTAACACCTCAATCAACTTCTAATGTTATTTAATTGCTAAATAACACTTTAAATAAACATCAATATTATTAATCATTTTCGAAAACCTATCATTAATAGGTTACTCACTAAATAGGGCTAACCTTGAACAATCTAGTTAACACTTAATTCACATAATGACCACATATTGCATATATGTATCTCATAATACATTTATTATGTCATTTCAATGCCTCTTGATCGAATAAATCAAGTTATATAATTTATTCGAGTTATACATAAATACCGTTTTAATAATTTAATACACCAACATATTTTTTTTAAAATATATCAAACTGACTCGTTATTTTTATATTTTTTGGAAATCATTAGTATATGATATAATACGCACGAAATAATTTTTGTTTAATTTTCCAAGTCAGTTTACTATTTTTAATGAAGCCAATTCTGACCAAATTTACAACATTTATTAAAACTATAAAACTCAACAGAAAATTCTGAAATTTAAACTGTAGCCTCTTGTTATATCAGAGAATACACAGTAAAACTTTCAGAGCAATCCGAGTTACCAACAGTGAGTTATAACAGTTTATAAATCTATAATGCAAAAACTCATTTGGTTATAACTCACTCAGACGAACTCCGATTGAGCTCAATATTTTACAGCGACTACGTTACAACATATACTTTCAAAATCCAGGAGTCTATAATTTTCACAGCTCGTTAAATGACCAAAATGCCCCTCGAAATTTCTGAGCAGATTGCATTTTGACTGAAAACAGTTTTGGACAGTTTTACGGGAAAAATCATATAAAATCATCCGTAATTTGGAAGTTGGTCAATCAAGTCTCATTTTTCAGAAAACTGAGAGATCTATCTCCCAGTGGTGATGGATTTTTAAAATGAGTTACGGAATGGACACAGAAACTGCACTGAGCGGACTGCCGATAGTGGCCATTTTAAGCTTTGCGTAGTTTCGTTTGAAAAATCGTATCGCGCATGTTTTAAATCATTTTGACGCGATACCAACTAGGTTTTGTCCATGACTTACACCTTTAACACCTTAGATCATAAAACCGAGCATACCAAGTATGCACACAAAAAAGGTTTTAAAACTAAAAACCGTAAGCATAGTTTAGGGTTTTTAAACTCAGTCTCATGTTTAAATATTTTTCTTCAAACATTTTAACATCAATCGCATATAACCATTTTCATCTAACATGTTTAGGCATGAAACATGATTTAGTTCAAAGACCTAACATCAAATGGTCCTTAAAATATTTTTAAAAATTAACATTAAAATATTTTTAAGCCACATAATGATATATACACATATTATACATATATTGTTCACATAATCTCCATCAATAATCACCATCCTTATATCTTCTAGCCCTACATGGCTTCCAATCACACAAAGCTCCCAAACCCAACCATGACATCAATATTTAAAAGATAAATAACCAAAATGAAAGTTAGGGTTTTAAGGAGACTTTTAAACCTTTTATTCTTGTGAGCTAATTTCCTTATCTTGCCAAAGTAGTTGATATAGATGGAAGACATTCACTCCCTCTTTCTCCTCCAAAGACCGTGGCCTCTCTCTATCTCTTCCAAGGCTTGAGGTTTTGTTATTTTAGGAAAGAGAAAAGCAAGGAAAAAATGGAGAAACCCTAGTTCTTCCCCTTCCCTCTCTAACTTAGGGTTTTCTCTCTCCATTCTCTCTCTAGGATAAGCTTGAAGACTTGGAATAGAGAGGAAAAAGATGATGAATAGTAGCCAAGATACTTACAAGTATGGACTTCAAAAATATTTGATCTCAATTAATGGACTTGAAAGCTAAACTAATTCCACTTAATTCTCTACTTCCAAAATGGATGTCTAACTTTTAATTAACTCAAATTAATTGTTCCCTCATATCCACCAATTAGATTGCATGGACTTGTAATGAGAATTAAATCTCATTTAATCTCTCCAATCTATGCACAATTTAATCAAATTGAAATGCCAATTGAATTTCACCAATAGGAAGCAAGGTGATGATGTCATGTGGATTTTTAAGGATTATTAATTCTACCTTAATCTCTTTAATCTATGCATAAATTAATTAAATTGGACTACACTTTGAAATTCACCAATCATGGCTAGGGAAGTGATGTCACATGGACTTGAAATATTATTAACTCTAACTTAATCTTCCATATCCAATGCACAATTAAATTGATTTGGAAAAATCCTTAGATGTCCACCAATTAGAAGCAATCCAAGTGGCAACATGGGGGCCCCATGGGCACCCCCCTTAACCGACAGCGCGCGCGCGTTCACACACACACACACACACACACACACGCTATATATATATATATATATATATATATATATATATATATATATATATATATAATTTTTGATATTTCTTTTAAATGTATAAATGAGATAATTTTGCTCATTTTTAATTCTATAAAAATAATTTAATAAATGGGTTTCAATTTTATTTACCCAAACAAAATAATTAAAGTGTGACTTGATTAGTCACCAAAATAATTCATTGGGTTAATTATACCCTTAGATTAATAGATTAACTCACTTAGTTCACACAAATAATAAATTACAAGTCCCTCACATAATTAAATCGTTGGAACTTGTTTAACAACATAGCACACTAGTCCATTATCATTTATCACATGCTTGGACTATTAATTAATTTTTATGTGATTTCACATTTAATAATCACTTAATTAACTCATAAATATTAATCCAATTAGACTTGTCATGTTCAAGGTTTACTTGAATAATTACTAACTCAACTCATCAATTTCTTGATATCAAACTCTTAGGTTAGTCCAAAAATTTAATATCTACATTAATTGGACTCCCTTTAACTAAATAAAAATTTCAATCAAATAATTCACATAGTCACATAATAATTAAATTAAATACATTAGGGTTCATTCTATTGGAAATAAATTCCTAACTTAATTTACAATGGGCTAATAATATTTGCGGTTATTACATCCTAGCTCCCAAATGAGCTTTTCCTTTGGTTTGATGCCTCCGAGCTCCCGAAGGAACTTTCTCTTTAGTCTGATTTCTTTAGGCTCCTGAATGAGCTTTCTCTCCTGTTTAACGTGTCTGGGCTCCCGAAGGAGCTTAACATTTAGTCTAACGCTTTTGAGCTCCCGAAGGAGCTTATCTTCGATTAACAGCCTTCGAGCTCCTGAAAGCATGCTTTCTTCGTCGTTGCAGTCTTCAGTCTCTTGGAACCTCCTATCTAATCCTTCAATCTATTTCATATGCTGAAAGAGTGGGGGGCAATGTTGGGCTGCACATTTACTAATTAATGTAAATGGGTTGCCCATAATGAGACTTCCCCTTACATTCTGTAGGCCTAGTGCACGCACAAAATAACTCCCAAGTCCAATAGGTCGATCGCTGTCCTATCACTTCAGATACTAACTAGTTACCATATTCAATACTAATTGATACGGGAGTAACTTTATCCAACAATGATTAGTATGACAACTACATTCTCTAACAGAGTTTCTAATACATGATTCCCATTAGGAATCATGGTCCTGTTGAGCATAGTAAGTATTATAAATACAAGGTGAACAATAAAGGCACAAATGTCACATTCTAGTCTACTAAGTACTTCTTTTCTCCATTGTTAACACATATTGAAATCTGTACTTATTCTCATACTGGAGGTATTTTCTGGTAGCCCGAGCCATTAAGTACTTTTCGGTTATTTTTTCTACGTAAGTTTACGTCTAAATCGGTAGTTGAATGTGCGGACAAATATTTGTACTATCATTATTAAAATTTACCTGCCAATTTGGTTAGGTGGGGTAAGATTAGTTCAAGATTTAAAGAATCAAAAACTTGATTGGTAAAAGCGATTCAAAAGCATTTAAACACATTGAGGGTAAAATGGACTTTTCATTCAAATGAACTTGTGAAGTACGAAGCATGCCATGTACTTCCTCGTTCTATATACTAGTATATAGGAGCGAAGAATGGAATTTAATTACTAGTTGTGTTGAAATAAGTCTCTAATAATTCTCATTAAGATGTTGTCACTAATTCAATATCTTTGTTGCACCAAAAATAAAATAAAAAAACGAATTCAACACCTGTAAAAGTTGGATCTGGATAATTCTTTTTGTCTTTCAATCCACCCAGTCAAAATCTTCATAATGAGTGTCACACGGTGCATTGAGCTACCTTTGGCTCTCATGTTTTGATTAATTTGTCCTCATGATTTAATGTTCACAAATGTTTTTTGAGTTTTTCGACATATTGAAGAGTAAAAGCAAGCGCAATTTGTCTCATTCCGTCGCTATTGATGAATGTCACATCGATATGTATAACATCAAGTGTGGCATAAAGGTGCGTGATTTTTTATTTGCCTATTTTTTGCTCCATTTCTTAGTAATAGACTTTGGAGACCTTTTGGGAGGGTTCAAATGGATTTTGAGATGTTTTATTAAAATTAGGTTAAAATGTCCATTTTGCTCTAGAATTAGGGTTAAGGTTAATAGGAGTAAATTTTGGTGAGGCCGGTTTTGTGATGTGATTTGATTGGTATTGGTTTTAATGGACTTTGAGGGACGTGTATGGTCATGCATGGTCAGTTTATGAAATGGCGGTGACTTTCAGTGTTGGTTTTGCCGAATAAGTGGCCCATATGACCGTTTTGCCCTTAATTAATTTGAGAAATAAGAATATATAGCATGAACACAATTTGACTGTTTTAGGTTTGAGAGAAAGGTTACTTTAGGGATCCTCACTTTTGAGTATTTCCAAAATCTTATTATATGTTCCTTAGGTAGTTAGATAGTGTTATCATTTGATTAATTGTATCTACTAGCGAACCATTACTTTTGACACTTGCCAGTTTAAAATCTGCGTTTTGAGGAGCGCTTAATAAATGTCCAAAAAGAGGAAAATGAAACAATACAAGAAAATCGCTTTCAATATGGTTAGAGATTTTATATGCAAACATCTATGCAGACCTAATTAGCTCATTTTTTATTACCTAATCTATCTATATTATAAATCATTCGTGGACATTTTGGTGATCTGTCACGTCTGCCTATTTCCCCTTTTTTGTCTTATAACTTTAAATATATTAATATTTTTAATTTTTTTTTTATATCTTTGTATTTAGTTCTCTAAATTTCATAAAAAATTTATTTTATTTTTTATAATTTACACACACAATACGCAATAGATATATAATTTGCGCGTTGCTGAAAAAATTTCAAGTAGCTAGTAGTTTTCAGAATGTTTCTTGTGTAGGAAATAGAAGAAACCCCTTTTAGCTTAAAATAATGGATTTGTAATATAACAGTTAAAAATATGTTTTAGGCTGAAAAAATTGAGACACTGGGAAAAGAAAGATTTAAAAATAATATTTTACAAATTTGGTAAGTATATCAAACTTTCATATTAAAAGATTGATCTAGTGTGCATCATGTAGATTATTTTATTGTTTATTTACTTTTTGTGCAGGTATATTGTTTATAAAAAGTCATACTTATTATGTACTGGGATTTAATTTTTACCAGTATCGGCATTCACATGACACCGTGGGGTTTTATTACTGAAGTACGAAATGTACTATATTTTGCATAACGGACCTAATATTTTATGAGTTTGGATTATGTAAATTTTAAGTCTATGTAAAAATATTGTTGCCTTCATATAGTCTTAACAAATAATTTTCTATTCTATAATTATATATAACAAATTACTTGAAGATTTTATTCAAATTAATTTGATTGATCATTTCAAAGATAATTTGATCATCAGTTTAAAATTTTTAAATAAAAATTACACAATAATAATAATAATAATAATAATAATAATAATAATAATAATAATAATAATAATAATAATAATAATAATAATAATAATAATAATAATAATAATTGTGACATTCCAGATTTTAACAAGATTTCTAAATAAGAATTTTGGATAAAGGTTAGCAATAAAATCTAGTATTGAATGTCAGAAAGTTGTAAGAGTGGATTAAATATAGATTATTATTTAATCAATGTGTTAGAAATGACCTATGTAGTAGGTTGAATATATGTAAATGTATATTTGATTTGATAAAGAAAGAAGGAATTAATGTATAAAGAAAAGTGATAAATGAGGAAAGCATATGTGAATTGAGCTTTAGTTATAAATATTATTAACTAGCTTAATGAATAGGCCTGGAGAGGCGAGAATATGTGAATGACAAGGTAATGTAAGTCTGTATGTGTAAAAAGGAAAGAACTGTTTAACCTGATCGATTTATTGGAATTAAAGGAATAATAAGGATATTGATTGTTAGAATAATTGAAAGTTATTAAGAAATTGATTTGTATTGAATGAAATGAGATTAGTATCTATATGAAGTGTAAATACAGAAGATAATACTCTCGAATATGAGTAGAATGAATGTAGATTGTATGTAGGCTACAAATTTATTAGTATTAAGTGAATAAGCGAAAGGACATAAAAGTCATGATAAAAGTATTACGAGATTAAAATGATAAATGATGATGGATTTTGAGGTGTGCTTTTTGAGGAAGCGGTTTAAAGAAGAAAGTGAGATTATAATCAATTGAGATGTTCGGAGTTGGAATTTATGAAATGTGGAACCAAGAAGGTTCGTAGAAAACGAGAAATATAATTTACAGTTAAAGGAAGTTATGTAGTCAATTTACGTTTAAATGGCTAATTAAGTCATAAAATAAGACTACGTGTGAACGTAGTACAATGAATAATGAATCACCTAGTCGGTCGATTGAAAGAAAAATCAATTCAAAGAAGCATGAAATGAAATATTAAGAGGAATGTATAAAGGATTGCATTAAGAAGGAAAATGGCATGGAAAATGGAAATTCTAGCAAAAGTGGATAATGACCATAATGCCCCTCAACAAATTAGTTAATGACCATTGTGTCCTAAAGGATAAAATAACCAAAATACTCTTGACAAATTAAGTAATGACCTATGTGTCCCAAGTGATGAAATGACAAAAATGCATTTGACTTAAAATGTGAAATGACTAAAATACCATTAGACGAGTTAACCATAGTTATGCTACCCTAACTAGCCTAATTAAGGCTTATATAATTAAACCAAAGAAAGCCAGTCTTCTTCATTTCCATCATTTGCTGGAAATTATAGCCCTAGGAGAGAGAGAGATAAGGAAGCAATGGAAGCAAAGTTAAAGAGCTTGAAATCTTGGAGCTAGGAAGCTTGGTTGATCTTGGAGCAAGAAGAAAAGTTGATGACCTCGTCATGAGGAAGCTCTCTATGTAAATAGATTAATCATCCATGGAGGTATAAAAGTTTTCAAAGCTTAAAACTTTGATTCATATATGTCTAAGCTTGTATTTATGGTTAAAGTTAAGAGTTATGAAGGAATATGTGTCTAGAATTAAAAGTTCATGGTAAAACCTAAATATATAAGGTTGAACATATGTATATGTGCATAGAAAATGACATGATAATGCTTAAAAATATAAAAAATCATGATATGTGAAGGAAAAGTGCAATAATAGGCTATGATTTCTAGACTTGGCAAAAAGGGCTCGTGCCTGGTGGGCCAAAAAAAAGTGGGCTATGGACTTTCATATTTCAGCCCAAAAAAATTTGGCCCGTGGCCCAATTTTTTTTCTTCAAAAAAATTAAATACATCAATATATAAAATAAAAATAAAAATAACTTAATTCATTAATCATTTAGATCAATTTATGGAACAAAACTTCTATTCATTTGTTCAAAGTACTATTATCTCCAAACATATAACTATTAGATATGAAAGAACTTAAATAAAGTAAAATTTAAAATATTATTGATTAGCAAATGTTAATAAAAAATAATAATTAATTATATTTTTATATACTTGCACATATCAGAATAATGAGAATACGTTACATGTATAATTAAATAATTGTCACTATATAAATACATATATGTGTGATGTGCTTGTGGTATTATTCTAGCATTTTTTTAAAATTAGTCACTTGATATTTAATTATAATTATTAGTTTCACATATTTAATCAAATAAATAATACTCACAATAGTTTATAATGTTAAAATTATTTCTTAATTAAAGTATTAAACATAAGTTTTTTTTAATATTTTTTGTTAATAAGTACATTTTTATTGAATAAAACAAATTGTATGCTATGCTCAATAGCCCAAAATCAAAACATTATGTTATGTATCATAATTGTTAAAAAAAAAATAATCAATTGGCCCGTGGGCTAGCCCAGCCCCGCCCGTCTGGGCCACAGGCTGAGGAATTTTGGCCCAAAAAATTTCGGGCCTTTTTAGCCAAGCTCGGCCTGCCGTTAACCCGACTCGTTTATCAGTTATAATGATTTCCATGTAGACCAAATTATAATTTGTAAAGTGCATTAGAAGGTGCATATAGAAGTTATGCGAATACACAAAGTGGTTAAATGTATATGTGGTAATGTATGTGGTGCACAGAGTGCAAGATTTCAAATTGAGCTTAAGGGTGGAATTTCTTAATTTGACAAAATTCAACCAACGTATGATTTTTGGTCATTTTGGATAATTAATGGTTTAATAAGGCCAAACAACTAAGTTTTACATAAATACATGTGTTAGAAACGATTTGGAAGTCATTTGATGTTTATGGCGATAAATGTGGATTTTAAACGTTTAAAAACGTTCGCCGGCACCTAAAATAAAATCTTTGGAAAAATAAATTTAATTAAAAAGTTTTAAATGTCCTGAAGGCCATTGCAAGTCAAATATGTGTTATATGTGTTAAATGATGTGTTGGAACCAAATTTTGTAAAAAGGGGCCAAGAATAACATGCTTGTTGGAAATGAAAATTTTGAAAAAAAGTTAAAGAAAATCCAACTTAAAGGTGAAATAAAGTTACATGACTTGTTTTTATGTAAATACACGTATTTAGATTGATTTGAAAATCAACGGATAAAAATTTGAATGAAAAGGCGATCTGAGCGATCGAAAACGATCGTTTCGACCTTAAATGGATTTATGGACAAAACCCGCCTCGTGCGAATTTTAATTATTTGAAAGGCCTAGACATATCTTATATGAGGTATATGAACTATGTCAAGTGTTGGAATGAATTTTGGATGAGAATGGCCAAAAATCACAAAGTTGGTAAAATTGAGTTTTAAAGTTGAAAATTTTTCAAGTGTTGAAATGTTTTTAAACGCCCTCATACGGGCTATTGCTTCGACAATTTTAAGAAGCCAAATGAGTCAAGTAATATTATTATAAAATATGAGGTAGTAAGACCTAACTATGGTCCAAATTTGAGCTTAATTTGATTTAAGATGAATGAGTTAAAAATTAGCAAAGGTAGTGTAAAAATAAAAAAAGTCTGATTTCTGAACATTGCGCCTAGGCGCAATGTTTTGAACTAAACATTGCGCTGAGGCTAAATGTACTGTTCATGGTTGAGGAGATTTCGTGGCCAGCTAAGTCTGACGGCACCGTGGCGAGATTGCTATGCATTTAAAAATTTTTCAAGCTTCCAAAAAACTATATTTTGATGTGAGATGATAGAAATAAGTTATATAAACCCTATAATTGATAATAACGGTCAAATTAAATGGTGTTAAGATATAATGAGATAATGAATGACATAATATAACATGCCTAAAGTTAAGTCAAACCATGTTAAGAGTTATGTACAAGGTCGGAGACGAGTTAAGATGTGTTATTAACCTATATAATGTGTAATACATCGAAAATGAAATGAATATAGATTAATGGTTAAATGTTTATGGATTAAGTTTGACAAGTTATAGAAAATGTTATAATCCTATAATGATATATAGGTTGTGTATTGACAGATAAAGCTCAAAGTAGCAAACTGACAAGACGGACATGAAAGATGTTTGAAGAAACGTAAAGGTTAAGTATATAAAATATACCAGACAAGTTTTTCAGACTTAATTGTAATGATTGTTCTATGTGAACTATATGATAGTAAAAGATGTGAAATGTGCCCTATGCGCAACTATGTGATTTAACTGCTAAATGAAATACGTGACATTTAAGCATAATATGGTAAAGTAAGGAATGCATGATGCATAAATATAAATTGTAAGCATGAAAGGTGTTATCTGATTGACTTGCTGAGCCTTTGTGCTCACTCTTGCTATGAACTAATATTTTCAAGTAAAGTACGAGAAGATCGGAGGTTTCGGTTAAGCTAAAGGTAAAGAATACTAAATGCATTGATAAACATGAAGGAATGTAATATATTCCTATGTGTGATTATATAAATTCAGTAGAGGAATGCAAACTTGTACATTTATAAGTTATGTAATGACCTAGTTTTTAAATGTTAAACTATGATTGTAATAAGGAATGAATGGTTTGTAAATCCATAGAGATAAATGTGCATGTATGTATTATTCAAAGAAATGTTGTAACGATGTAAGATTAATGTATTGTTGTTAGTCGAGTTTTATATGTAATAAACCCGTATGTATGGTATAGATGTATGTAAACATAAACAAGAATAGAACATGTATAAGTAAACAGGGTCATGCATGTATAGTTAAATGATAAGAATTTTATTCACAGGTCGTGTTATGCAAATCATAATATATATATAATTCTGATAATTGTAATTGACTAGGTCACAACTAATAAATGTTTGACCTAAGTCTCAATGTATAGAAAGTGAACGTTACGATCCTAAGGTAGGTAAGAAATGTAAGATAAATAAACAGATTTATGAACCGTATTATAGTCACATGAATGATTTTAAAGGTTAAAGGTTATGTATTAACGCACGAAATCGACGTTATGATGCTTTATGAATATATAATATGGTTTTAAAATTAATGATTATGTTATCTAGAAGTGATTGGATAGAATTAAGGAATGATGGGGGTTTGGTGCGATACAATAATAATAATAATAATAATAATAATAATAATAATAATAATAATAATAATAATAATAATATATTTTCAAATACAATAAATATAATTATAATTTAATATCTATATATATACATGTATGCATAAATCTCACAATAAAACAAAAAACAAGTCATAAAAAGCATTAACGCAGTATCAAATTCTTCTTGAATATTCTCAGAAATATTTTGGTATAAGAATTTTTTGATAACCGTTAGAACCATGAACTATCAATTCTTGAAGTACAGCATGCACTCAGACATAGTTAATCATATGACTCTCTAGTCTAACATATTATATATATATATATATATAAAACGATTTAGTAATGATTCATAGTAAATAGTTGTTATGTATACTATTCCAGTAAATCCATTTCCTACGGTCCAATGTGAGATCTAATGTTCATAATTTTCACCTGCCACTATTAAGAGTAGCGACAATGGATTTTCTTTTTTACTGCTTTTACTCTTAGTAGTGCCAAGGAAAAATGTCCTAAATACTTTCACTTCCATAAAACACACTTGTCGCTCTAAGAGTAGCTGCAAGATTTTTTTTTTTTACATGCCTCTACTAAGAGTAGTGGTTGTTAGTTCCCAGAGGCACACAAGTGATCTAGAAGGGGGGGGGGTGAATAGATCTCTTAAAAACTTTTTACTTAAATTAAATAATATTACCAAATAGTTCATTTAATCAAAATTAGTTTGCACAGCGGAATATTAGTTTGAAAACTCCCCTTAAAGATTTATAAAACTTCTTAGTTAAGTTTAGACTGTATTGAAGATAGTCATTTTTCCAGTAAACCAATCATAACAGTTATATCTATATATGACAGAATGTAAATGACACTAGAGAGTTTAAGTGGTTCGGAGACTGAATAACTCCTACTCCACTATTCTACTTTAACAAGTAGGAAATCCACTAAGGATGGCTCATACAGAACCCTTCAAACCCAATAGGTTTGGCTAGTTTAGTCACTAAGACAAGGACACAAATGCCCTCTTCAAGTCCAGCAGACTTGGCTCCTTTAGTCACTAAGACAAGGACACTACTGCCCTCTTCAAGTCCAGCAGACTTGGCTCCTTGTTTGTTGATAGATGTTGGCGTTGCTACTGAGTTATACTTTAAGTTCCATTCTCTTTAAATACTCAGTAGTAGGATGTGATCATGCTTGAAATGATATTGAGTTCGGCAATGATGCTTGGCTTCTTTATATGCTTAATAACTACTTGTGATCACCCATTGTACTGCTAAGCTTTGACAATTCAGCTCCTTTGGTACTTGATAGCTTCTCGAGACGAACTTCTGAGATGACAGTGAAGCTCCTTCTTTTTGGTACTCAGTTGTTCCTTCTTATCATAGACATTTTATTGCCTCTCGAGATGTGCTTCTGAGATGACGGTGAAGCTTCTTCTTTTTTGTATTCAGTAGCTAACATGTCTGTATCAAGTTGGCATTTAGGCTTCTCTCTTTCACGTGCTTAGCAGCTTTGAACACTTATCTTGCAATAGAGTCATTTCTCTCTATGTCTCTCTTAATTCAGTGTTAGTGTTTTGGTGGATCGTAGAGTGTTTTTCAGCATATTCATTTTTGTTTCACTCTACAATATGTTGTTGTCCACCATCCTCTCTTGTATTTTCAACAACCACTTTTTCTCTGTGAGCATTTATCTTTATATATATTTGTGCATATTTTACCGTATGAAAAGATCCGTTGGGTTCCTTTGGCTTTGTGCAGATCCTTGATATCTTTGATGTTGACTTTCTGTTGCTTGTGTCAGTGCTTTTTCCATTTTCTGACATATGTGACAGTATTATCACATCAACCTGTAGCTTTGCTTCTTGCATTTTTAGCCGTTGCACTTCCAGAGTTTTATATCAAGGATTATTATATATTTAACCTTCTGATCCATCATTAAATATCTTTCTTGACTTTAATAACCAGCTGCTCTATTGCTGTGACACCCAGGATTTTTGAATAAGGATTATGATGAAATAAGTAAATGTTAGTGTTTAAAACCTAGTGTTGAATGATAGAAGTATTAAGGAATGATTATGGAATGAAAAGAAGATTTATAGGAATTAAGAAAAGAAGGACGAATGTGTAGAATATAAAGGATGTGCAATAGAGGGTATGAAATAAGTGGATTGAGAAAGGGTAAATGCAAATAAAGAAAAGAAATTTTCAGAATGAGAAAGTATAAGTGTGTCAAGAAATGAGTTAAAGTTTTATGAATAAAATATTTAGAGAACAATTATGATTTTTATTGGAATTATCCATGTAATCTAAGGATTTAAAGAAGTAAAATATGATTATTATGGATATAGTTGTGATTTATCAAGATAAAGGTATAGCAAGGTGCTATAAATAAAATACGTATGATTATTACGGCAATTATGATTCCGAGGACGGAATCCTGTTAAGGGGGGAAGAATGTGAGGATACGAATTTCCAAGATTTCTTTAATAATATTAAGTGAGAATTTAATTGATAAAAATTATCAAGGTTGTTAAATAAATTATTATTTTATGTTGTTTAAGGTATGTGAAGGGATTTAATTGATAAATTAAATCTGTGCATAAATGATAATGAATTGTGTATATTTTAGAATAATTGAAAAAGTAAATAAATTGTTTAAAAACAATTTATAAGGAATAAAAGAAATTACATGTAATGGTACAAAAAAATTGTACAATTAAATTATTATGAAAATGCAGAAATTATTAATTTAATTAAGGCTATGAGGTAATGTGAAATGCAGGAGTTAGATATGTATATATTTATATATATACATTTATATGTGTGTTATGTTTAATTGATAAAATTATAAATTTCATTAATTATGAAAATTAAGGGATTAATAATTAAATTAATCCAAGAATTTATGAAAAGCTAATGAGGGAGTTTGTAAAATTGTAGTTATCGATTTTAGAGTTTATCAAGAATTTTGGAAGAAATTTAGAAAATTAATTAAGAAGGAAAAGTGATTATATAAATTATATAATAATAAATTATATAATTTATATAAGGAAATTAAAATAAGGTATGAAGAAAATAATAATTATATAAATTATATAAGAATAATTATGTAATTTATATAAGTGATTAAATGGAATAAAGTTGGAGGAAATTAAGAAATTATTTAAAAGAAGAATGTAATTACATAAATTATATAATATTAAATTATATAATTTATAAATAAAGAAATTAATATGATTATTAAAGAATTGAATAATAAATAAGAAAAAGGAAGGATTTAATTTATTAAAAATTATGTTTATGTATAATGGAATTATTATGACTTTTATGAAAAATAATATTTCGGAAACGTGAACATGTTAATGTAAAATGTTGTTCAAGTAACGGAGTGAAAAATTATGAAAAATAATATTTATATGTCCTACGATTTATTTTATGATTTTTGGAGGTATTAATTACCTCATATAATTACATGCATGTCATTATGCGTGTACAAAATTTGTCAAATAAAATACCGAAAAAGGTATTAATATTACTCATAAATCATGTTATGATTTTTAGTGAATTAAAATAAATATTTTATATATATTATATAAAATATTTATTACACGTAATAATTACGTAATGTATTTAATTAATTAATTTGCATGCAAATTTGGAATTTATCCGGAAATGGAACATTCGAGAGAGGGGCTTAAGTCGGTGGAAATTTTTAGTGGCTAAGTTGGGTGATTATAAAAGCCAATAAGGTAAACAAAAGAAAGAAAAAGAAAAGAAAAACAAAACAAACAAACACACAAACTCTATCTCTCTTATTTTTCTCCCACCACCGAGAGCCACCACCGCCACCACTCACCACCGACCATTATGATTGCCAAGAGATGATGAACAAGCCTCAAATGAAGGTTTATAAGTGTTTGGAAGGTTGATCGATAGAGGGTTTTGAGCTAGCAATTAAATAACTGGACGACAGGCAAGTTCTTCAGTCCCTTTTATGTTAAATATTGAACTATTATGATACGTAATTACTTGTTTTAAATGCATACAAATTATGTGTTATGTGATACGTGTTTAATATGACCACAATGTGTTCTTTGTGCAACGATATGAGATATATTGCTATATTTGAAGCACAAGCACATGATATATGACACACACCAAGCATGTTAAGGTATGTGCTACGTGAAATATAAACTGTTGAACTTGCTGAGCCGTTGTGCTCATTACTTGTTTAAAATAAACTTTTGCAGGATAAAGAAATAAGTTTCAGGAATATCGGATTAAGTTGAGATGAAGTACCTAGGAGGTAGAAAACGTGGTTGTTATATTGTTAATATTATGATTCAATGTGAGAAATTTGTTAAATCCCTGTGATGAATTGTATGTATATATAAGTTGAACATGGATATGATAGAAGTTCAATTATGAACTGTGATTGATCAGGATAATTGTACGATAGAAATTATTATATGTTTGATTACGAATGACGCAACAAGGAATATTTATATGTAAATAAATAACAATAAATTTTAAGTAATGAGCTATATGATACGTGTAAAAGAAAGAAAAAGTTAAGGTTGCGATCTATGGGACTAGTATAGAAATGTAAGGATTTTAAATATCCAAATGTTTTGATACAATGATTAAATTGAGAAAAAGAAAAATTTATACCGGAAATTTGGTAATTGATGATATTGAAATTAGATAATGGATCAATTTAGGTGATGAAAGATTTATTAACGGACCGAAATTTGAACATAAGGAAAATAATGTTTTCATAAATATGAAAATTAATGTAATAAGGTGGGTCGAATTTCGGGGTTAACAACCCCGAAATTCGACCCACCTTATTACAAACAATCCCGAAATTCGACCCACCTTATTACATTAATTTTCATATTTATGAAAACATTATTTTCCTTATGTTCAAATTTCGGTCCGTTAATAAATCTTTCATCACCTAAATTGATCCATTATCTAATTTCAATATCATCAATTACCAAATTTCCGGTATAAATTTTTCTTTTTCTCAATTTAATCATTGTATCAAAACATTTGGATATTTAAAATCCTTACATTTCTATACTAGTCCCATAGATCGCAACCTTAACTTTTTCTTTCTTTTACCCGTATCATATAGCTCATTACTTAAAATTTATTGTTATTTATTTACATATAAATATTCCTTGTTGCGTCATTCGTAATCAAACATATAATAATTTCTATCGTACAATTATCCTGATCAATCACAGTTCATAATTGAACTTCTATCATATCCATGTTCAACTTATATATACATACAATTCATCACAGGGATTTAACAAATTTCTCACATTGAATCATAATATTAACAATATAACAACCACGTTTTCTACCTCCTAGGTACTTCATCTCAACTTAATCCGATATTCCTGAAACTTATTTCTTTATCCTGCAAAAGTTTATTTTAAACAAGTAATGAGCACAACGGCTCAGCAAGTTCAACAGTTTATATTTCACGTAGCACATACCTTAACATGCTTGGTGTGTGTCATATATCATGTGCTTGTGCTTCAAATATAGCAATATATCTCATATCGTTGCACAAAGAACACATTGTGGTCATATTAAACACGTATCACATAACACATAATTTGTATGCATTTAAAACAAGTAATTACGTATCATAATAGTTCAATATTTAACATAAAAGGGACTGAAGAACTTGCCTGTCGTCCAGTTATTTAATTGCTAGCTCAAAACCCTCTATCGATCAACCTTCCAAACACTTATAAACCTTCATTTGAGGCCTGTTCATCATCTCTTGGCAATCATAATGGTCGGTGGTGAGTGGTGGCGGTGGTGGGAGAAAAATAAGAGAGATAGAGTTTGTGTGTTTGTTTGTTTTGTTTTTCTTTTCTTTTTCTTTCTTTTGTTTACCTTATTGGCTTTTATAATCACCCAACTTAGCCACTAAAAATTTCCACCGACTTAAGCCCCTCTCTCGAATGTTCCATTTCCGGATAAATTCCAAATTTGCATGCAAATTAATTAATTAAATACATTACGTAATTATTACGTGTAATAAATATTTTATATAATATATATAAAATATTTATTTTAATTCACTAAAAATCATAACATGATTTATGAGTAATATTAATACCTTTTTCGGTATTTTATTTGACAAATTTTGTACACGCATAATGACATGCATGTAATTATATGAGGTAATTAATACCTCCAAAAATCATAAAATAAATCGTAGGACATATAAATATTATTTTTCATAATTTTTCACTCCGTTACTTGAACAACATTTTACATTAACATGTTCACGTTTCCGAAATATTATTTTTCATAAAAGTCATAATAATTCCATTATACATAAACATAATTTTTAATAAATTAAATCCTTCCTTTTTCTTATTTATTATTCAATTCTTTAATAATCATATTAATTTCTTTATTTATAAATTATATAATTTAATATTATATAATTTATGTAATTACATTCTTCTTTTAAATAATTTCTTAATTTCCTCCAACTTTATTCCATTTAATCACTTATATAAATTACATAATTATTCTTATATAATTTATATAATTATTATTTTCTTCATACCTTATTTTAATTTCCTTACATAAATTATATAATTTATTATTATATAATTTATATAATCACTTTTCCTTCTTAATTAATTTTCTAAATTTCTTCCAAAATTCTTGATAAACTCTAAAATCGATAACTACAATTTTACAAACTCCCTCATTAGCTTTTCATAAATTCTTGGATTAATTTAATTATTAATCCCTTAATTTTCATAATTAATGAAATTTATAATTGTATCAATTAAACATAACACACATATAAATGTATATATATAAATATATACATATCTAACTCCTGCATTTCACATTACCTCATAGCCTTAATTAAATTAATAATTTCTGCATTTTCATAATAATTTAATTGTACAATTTTTTTGTACCATTACATGTAATTTCTTTTATTCCTTATAAATTGTTTTTAAACAATTTATTTACTTTTTCAATTATTCTAAAATATACACAATTCATTATCATTTCTGCACAGATTTAATTTATCAATTAAATCCCTTCACATACCTTAAACCACATAAAATAATAATTTATTTAACAACCTTGATAATTTTTATCAATTAAATTCTCACTTAATATTATTAAAGAAATCTTGGAAATTCGTATCCTCACAATTGCTGTTAGAGATATCCTGTTAGTCTGATTATTTTCACCAGCTTGCTGAGTAGTAGGTTCTTACTTATAGTCGTCTGGTCACACAGTCCTCTGTGACTCTGACATGCATTTGTTCCTTAACAACATTTAATCTTTCTCTAATCTGGAAGAGGAATATTCTCTCTTCTTTTGCACCATATTGCAGTTCTGTTCCTTTACTACTTCTGATAGTGAATTCGTAGAGTGATTGTCTGTCCATTCAGACTCTACTAATTCAGCTCCACTCGTTACTTGAAGTATGTCGGGTAAAATGTTGAGTTGGAGCGATCTTCTCTCTTACTATGCGATCTTGCTAGTTTATTCAGATCGTAGAGTTGTTAACTGCAGGCTTTGCTTTTCAGTGAAATCGTTGAGTTGTTGTCTTCGTTAGCGCATCATTTATTTCTGCTCAACGATTATACCATGTGTAGAACAATTTTCTGCATTGCCTTATCTTCTGGTTTCACTCTACGATTTCTTCTATCTGTGCAAATCGTAGAGTTAACGTATTGTGCTTGCTCTTTGAATCCTCTCTACGATCTTGCCAGTTTGTGCATATCGTAGAGTACATTTCTTCTCTGGTTCTACGTTTCCTGAAGGCTTGCTTAGCTGTTTGTTCGACGATCGTGGAGTTCTGCTCTACGTTTTGTACTTGATTAATTCTTCAATTCAGCTTGTATATTATGTAGAACTCTTGCACAGTTGTCTCTCCTTGATGCTCGTAGAGTTATCTTGGTATGTAGTCGTATAGTCCACTCTACGAACAGACTGAATCGTTGAGTCTTCTTTGCTTGGAATCGTAGAGTCCATTCTACGATTATATTGACTGAACAGATATAACATAAGATCAACTTAACAGATTTGATCTTTTCTAATTATGTCCTTATATATCATTACATCATTACATTGAAAGGACTTTACAGACTTTGCCATACAACAATGATTTAATCTTATATTACTCTGCTTATAGTATTTATCTTTAATGCAGAGTAACTTCTACTGAAAGATCAACCTAACATTTCTGATCTTTTACCTAAGTCATTTGTACACATAATTCCTTTCAAAAGGATTTTACAACATTTGAACCAGATAACTTTTACTCTTATTATAAGCAGCATATAATTTTCAACAAGATCATATTTGTGCTATATAAGTGTGCAAATCACAATATTTGAATCAAGTAATATATATCATACACACATAATCATGTAGACACATATTTAAATTAACATGTAATCACTTAGTCAATTAACCACATAAGCACTTTAAAACATATACGCATATAATCAAGTAAGCACATAGACACGTTAACACATAAGCACGTAGTCAGATAGATATGAACAATCAACCATATAAACATATTTGCCACAATCATTTTTGCACAACAGTCATTATCATCAAATCAAACAACCTTCAACAGTGGTAAGGAGAAATATCCTAAATACCCACATTTTAGTTAGATTTAAATAGCTAAGTACTTGAATAAATAATTTCTTAAGTAATAAAATTTAATATTGTCAATTATATTTAATTTATTTATTTTTATAAATAATTTTTTTAGTAATAACATTTAAAATTGTCAATTATATTCAATGTATTTATTTGTATAAATATTTTCTTAAGTAATAAAATTTAACATTGTCAATTGTATTCAATGTATTTATTTGTATAAAATATTTCGTAAGTAATAAAATTTAACATTATCAATTATTGTGATACTTTGATTATTTAAAATTTAAACTCCATATTGTAATATAATTTGATATAATTAATATAAATTACATTACAAATTAATTTCTTAAGTAATAAAATTTAACATTGTCAACTATATTTAATGTATTTATTTTTATAAATAATTTCTTAAGTAATAAAATTTAAAATTGTTAATTATATTCAATGTATTTATTTGTATACATATTTTCTTAAATAATAAAATTTAACATTGTCAATTATATTAAATGTATTTATTTGTATAAAATATTTGTATAAATATTGTCTTAATTAATAAAATTTAACATTGTCAATTATTGTGACAATTTGATTATTTAAAATTTAAACTCCGTATTGTAATATAATTTTATTTAATTAATATAAATTATATTATAAATTAATACATTAAAACTATTTAAATTTAATTAAAGTGAGAGTATTTAAGATATTTTTCCTTGCCACTACTCTTAGTAGAGGGAGATAATTTCCCCCCTTGCTACTACTAAGAGTAGCAACATTTATTAATAACAACTCGAAATTAATATTATGATATTTATTGATCAATAAAAAAATATATACTATATATTAAAATAAGCATTCAAAAATTTGACATAATTCATTTACTTATATTAATTTTCATATAATATATAAATTTAAAAAATATAAATTTCATGAAAAACCCGTGTCTTAGACGAGTTACCAATCTAATAGTCTTACCAAATAATTTGCCAATTGTATTCAACAATGTTACTTGAATGTAACATTTTCCAATATTTTTAACAAATAATTTGTCAATTTTGCCAACCAACTTCTCTACTAGTTGAAGTTCCATCTTTATATCTAAACCTACCCTCCCTCTCTCTCTCTCTCTCTCACACACACACACACACACACACGCACAGAGACAGGAACAGACTCCAAATGGCTAATGAGAAATAATTTGAGCTTGGTGTATGTGGAAAAGAATGTGACCTTGTGTTATTGGAGCATTAATTATTTATCTTTTTTTATATCCTCAACCAATTAGTTAACTAAAATGCAAAACTCTACCCTGTATTTATGCTTTATGATGTTTTCGTTCTTGAATTAGATTAACTAATATATCCCTCCATCAAAATATGATTATTAGTGCAAAATCGTTTCATTTAAGATATAATTAGTAGTGCAAATTTGACCAAAAAAATATAGTTTTACATTATTAATTATACCACAAGAAAGCTTTTTATTATATTATAAAATTAGGTACCATATTTTTATAAAATGATAAACTCCGGGTACAATATTTGCATTTGAGTCTAATTAAAATTAGTATAAATACCTCACCTTCCCACAACATTAGTACTCATCACATGCACACATACCACAAACCAAACAACCATGGGAACCCTCTATCAAAGACCCCTCGATCCTTTCATCCTACAAGATCTCAAAGTCACCCTCCAAGATTCAACCCTAATTTTCCCATTCGAAGAAACCGAGAAAAAATCCATGTTCTTATCAAACATTGATCAAGTCCTCACTTTCAATGTCCAAACAGTCCATTTCTTCCCCTATAATCCTAGTTTCCCCACTGAAGTTGTCACACAAAGGCTAAAAACTGCGCTAGGCAAAGTGTTAGTGTCTTATGATTACTTGGCTGGAAGGCTGAAGTTGAATCCCCAGTCACGGCGAATGGAGATTGATTGCAATGCAGCTGGGGCAGGATTTGTTGTGGCTTCGACTGAATATTCACTTGATGAGATTGGAGACTTGGTTTATCCGAATCCAGCTTTTCAACAACTTTCTGTACAGAGTATGGATAATTTGGCTGCTGATGACCAGCCTCTTTTCATTCTTCAGGTAGAATATGTAAATACGTATACATAAATATTTTTCCAACGCCATTGTTAGTTAGTGATATTCCTATTGATATATTTGTCTTTAGGTACGTACATTTTTACAAACTGAGTAGCATCTAGTCTACTATATACTCACTCTAGTCATGAACAAAGTCTACCTTTCTTTGCAGTATGCATTGAAAATGGTATTATCTAAGGAAAATTGGTTTAATTTGTTGGTGTGCAAGCATAACTCTGTCTAATATTATTACACATGGCAAGTGTGTATAAACTAAAGTCACTAGAATGTAAGTAATTATTTTAATAGTGTTGTGTAGTGTATAAAACTACTTTATGAATCCATTCCAATATATAGCATCAAAATGATTTTTTATTTTGTTTTAAAACATATGATCATTTATCACTGTAACATGCATAAGACATTTCGTCGTATTATAATATGTTGTACATACTTCTTATGTTCTGAGTATAAAATCCACTTACTAAATATGCAAAAATTATTGATCAAGTGATAGGCTAAATGCAATTGGCATTTTCCATCGATATTATCACTCTTCCCAAATTATACATGGTAAGTTAATTAACAAACCTAAGGCGCCGAACAACCAAATGGAAGTTGTAACATAGTTGTACTCATCTTTGATATCATGTTAAGCTATTACGTGTATAAAAAAATTAAACTCTTAGCGAATGAATCTATGTTACGTTTAGATTGAGGGAATGAAATGTAGAAAGAAATAAAATAAAAAATAGTATATTTGATGATCATTTTGGAGGATAAACTATTTTAGTGGAATGAAAAATCATTATATCTCCTTGATTTTTAATTCATGTGGGAGGTGATAGAATAAAATTTATTATAATGGAATGGATATATGTAATAATTTTACTATTATATTACACCACCCACAACCACTAATAACCAAATATACACTTGAAATACCTTAAAATTATTTTATTTTATTTTTTATTCTATTTCTTCAATTCAAACACATCATTAAAGTGTACAAATATATGCTTTAACAACCGACAAATTCATAGACGACATTTTTCTTGTGTGGATCGGTTAGACTATGACCATGCTGTTTAATTTGTGAATGTTATAATGCCTCATAAGAAAAGTCTTTCATTGGGGTGGTTGAGTCCATGACCCTACTTAAAATTTGTAGAAAATTGTTATTAATTGAATGCACCAATCTCACACCCAACTCTTGATGGCCAATGTACCGTACACCCCGTCCAACTACTACTTAAATAGAGTGACGATACAACCGCCTTATTAGGTTTTCTATATTTATGATATTTCTCTCACATCTTACTCCAAGCATTTATGAAATAATTATGCTGTCACAAAAAGGTGATTAATATTATTAAAGTAACAAATAATATTACCAAAGTAATAAATGTCATTAATAAAAGTGTCATTAGAACATTTATGAAAACGTTGTTTACTTTGACAATATCATTTTTACTCTGACAATATTAATCACATTTAAAGACATGATTTAAAAGCACTATTTAGTAAACAAACATGATCGGTTCAATATATATGGGATACCTTACTACACGTTTTGAATTATAGAGTACTAGAAAATGTAAATTTGGGTAATCAAATTGTGTATATATATGGCAGCTTCATTTTTGCACTTTATACTATATGTAAGCAGAAATTTACTCACCGTAGATCCAAGCTTACACCCTCTAATTACTTCAAAGAAATACGTCTTACTAGGATAATACGTGTACTTAATTAATTGGATATAGTCTAATTGGTTTAGTATGCTTAATTAATTCGCCGTTGAAGGTATTTAGTGACTTAATAATTCATGCAAACATTACCAGACAACGTCAAAGGTAAACTAAATGATATGAATTCAAAACAGTAAGTATGTATAGATATATATATATATATATATATATATATAGATAGATAGATAGATAGATAGATGGATAGATAATATGCTGCAAGTAATATTTTTTCATTTACAAAAAATAATAGATAAATTGATAAGAATTAAGTCACAATAATATGCAAGGATGAAACATCATATGAGATAGGAAATAGAATAACAAAAATGGACTCCAAATCATGTGTAGGATTATGGAAAAAAAAAGAAGAAGAAAAGAAGTCATTTGTGAGATGGAGAAACAAAAATTTCTTGTTTTTACATCTCTATAAATAATTTTTCTTGTTTTCTGTAATTTTTTCTTTACAGGTAACATCATTCAAGTGTGGAGGTTTTGCAATGGGCTTATCAAACAACCATGCTACATTTGATGGCATAAGCTTCAAAATGTTCCTAGATAACTTAGCTTCCCAAGCTTTTGATTATGACAAAGCCCTAGCCATCACCCCATTCCACGATCGCCACCTCCTAGCCGCTCGATCCCCGCCACGTGTCACCTTCCCGCATCCCGAGCTCCTCGAGCTCAAGATCCCCATAGGAGAGGAACCCCTCCCCTCAGTCTTCGACTGCCAACCCGAAAACCTCGACATCAAAATCTTCCGTCTCGGTTCAAATGACGTTGCTCACCTCAAGGAAAAGGCGAAAGCGGGCCCCACCAATAACGGAACAACAAAAATTACTGGTTTTAACGTGGTAACCGCTCATATATGGCGCTGCAAGGCCTTATCTGTTGATTCGGGAGCAGATCCCGACCGGGAATCCACGGTGCTTTATGCGGTGAATATCAGGCCACGACTCCGGCCACCCCTGCCGGAGTCTTACTCCGGTAACGCCGTGCTGAGCGCATATGCTACAGCACGGTGCACGGAGCTTGAGAACGAGCCGTTCTCGAAGTTGGTGGAGATGGTGACAGAAGGGGCTACTAGGATGACGGACGAGTACGCACGGTCTGCCATCGACTGGGGAGAGATGTACAAAGGGTTTCCACACGGCGAGTTTCTAATCTCGTCATGGTGGAGATTAGGGTTTATGGAGGTGGAGTACCCGTGGGGGCAGCCGAGGTATAGTTGCCCGGTGGTTTATCACAGGAAAGACATTATTTTGCTGTTTCCGGATATTGATAGGGTTTGCAGCAATGCAGTGAACGTTTTGGTGGCTTTGCCTCACAAGGAGATGGAGAAATTTCAAACCCTTTTCTGTAAGTTTCTTAAATGATTTTCCTTTTATCTTTTTATATTAATTATGAATATGAATTTGAAAATGAGTATATATATATGGGTGTGTGAGATGTATCAATGAACTATGTATGGCCGTGAGATATATCAATGAACTATGTATTGATGTAATGATTTGTGTTCAAGATATGTAATGGATGGAAAAAAAAGTTGTAAACAAGTGGATTACGTTGTTGATTATTATCGGACACTTTGGAGATATATATGTATAACTTATACATTTGTTTTTGTCTGTCATAATCTTATAATATGTTCGGTGCATGTAATATTTCACAAATCATTTACTTAAATAAATTTATCATAATAATGTAAACTATCCGTTTTCAAAATAATGTTTGAAATACACTTTCTATACAAATTAAAAAAATTAAGCTCATGTAAATTCGCTCATAATTTTTTTTTTAAAACTAGTGAGCTCCATTTAAATATATATTTTAGGTCAAATTACTTTTATGTATATTTTATATTGCACATGTTACTTTTTATGGATCCTTAAATAGATAATTTCTTTCTACTCGTAAACATTAAAGGAGATTTTTGTGGTTATTATTTTGTTTATACAGAAAATTTGAACCAGACTTGAGACTGACAAGGCAAATTATATTTTATTTACTGTATAATTATTTTTTTTTAAAGATTTGCTTGTAAAATCATTAGTTTACATCATCAATAACACTATGTCAAGTATGTATTAGGGAACAAATTAATTAGTAGTTTAGGCATAAACGCGTCTTATATTTAATTGATTAAATGATTTTTATTAAACAAGATATGTAAATAATTACAAAACATGTGGATTTTTATCATGATCTGTTACTAATTAAAAATTCTCTATAATTTTTACATAAAATTTGTTCCCTAAAAATACATAAAATTAATGATCACTAATAAAGTGACATTTGTCAACTCGTCGTGGTACAAAGGTATGGCGATTGGTAAAGCTATGGCCACTTTCTTGTTGAAAATTGGCTTTCGTGGAGTTATTACGGAGAGCAACTATGCTTGTGTCATTTAGAGACTTATTTCCCGCTCGGGGAATATTTTGATTTGGATATTACTATACTGTTGGGGGTTGCCTGTAGGTTAGAAGCAATTTTGTAGTCATTCATTAATGTAGTTATTAAAAATTTTAAATATGTATTCTTTTTTCTTAATTTTTTATTTTTTTTATTTTAAGAGATTATAATTAGAAATAGGTACCTCACTCGATTCATCATTTAATTTATTGTCAATTCCCATGAAACACACTTGAGCTATTTTATCGTTTGCATCAACTTCCACATCAGATTCACCATTATTCCAAGTAACAAAAGCTTTGCTCTTCTTCTTGTCTTTGTAACTTGATTTATTATTTAGTTAGAAGCAATTCTTCTTGAAGTGATCTGGGCGCCCACATTCAAAATAACTAACTATCTTCATTTTACTTTCCTTTAAACTTGTTTGAAGAGATTGCATTCTTTCTTTTGTTCTTTCTTTATAGCAAACATTTGAGCCTCCTCGAGATCATTGCTATTTTCTCACCTGAATCAGCCTCTAGCTCATCTTCATTACTTGCATTCAGGGTCGGCCCTGAGAGGGTGCAGAAGGGGCGACCGCATAGGGCCCCCAAATTCGGAGGGCCCACAAATTGTGCTTTATATATTAATGTATGTTATTTTATAAATGAGAGAGGGCCCCCAATTTTTTTTTTGCACAGGGCCCCCAATATAAATTGTGTTCTTAGGACCGGCCCTGCTTGCATTAAGAGTCAAAACCTTCTTTTATGGAGTTTCCTCCTCCTCATCATAACTCTTTAATTGATTTTCAAAATTTTCTAATTCACCAAATAAAGTTAGTGTATCTATAGAAGAAATATTAGGAGAATCTTGAAAAGTGGTGACTTTAGAAGCAAACCTCTTGGGCATACCCTGAAATAACTTATGGTTTTTCCCACTTGGTGTAATTGATTTATCGATCAAGTAGCCTTAAGGAATTCATAAGTACTAGGAATCTTGTTTTTGCCTCTTTGATGGTATCATCTTTCTCAAGTTAGAATATTTCATAATCATACATGAGCATATTAAGCTTGACTTCTCTCACTTTTGAAGTACCTTTATGACTTACTTTTAAAATGTGTCATATCTCCTTTGGCATGTTGAAAGAAGATACATTGTCAATCTCAAATTGCACTATGCCACTAAGGAGTGTATTCATTGCTTTGGAATTATAGGAAATCATATAAGTTTTGGTTAAATCCATCTTCATCAAGGACTTTGGAGTACTATCATTTTTTCTTGGAATGACAGGACAATTCTCTACGACCCACCATTCCTAAGGTTCTTTTTTAAGATAGATCCTCATTTGAAACTTGCAGAAATTGTAATTTTCAGCTTCGTACAACAATGGAAGTCTATTGGTTGATTGACCTTCTTGAAAGGTGTTCCCAAATTGTGCCATGTCAGAATATTTCCCTACAAGTCACATTTAATACCAAGATAAGTAGAGCCAAACTCTGATACTAAATACAATTTAAATAGACCTAATTGGAAGGGGGACTGAATAAGTGTAAGAACAAATAAAATCAATTTTTTTACAATTTAGGTAGTCAGTAAAAACTCCCCGTATAACAATGCGGTATGCTATATTTATGAATTTAGTTTGCTGGATTACTGGTTTATCAGAACAGGCAGAAAACTACCTGGAGATGAAGTTTTGTAAATTGAATAACTTGTACTAAATAAAGTCTTGAGTTTAAATAGATAATTTCCTAATGAAATATATATGTCAAAATATTTTGATTGAGTTTTACAATTCAAATTGAGGTATGCAATAGATAATTAAAGTAAAGTAAGCAATCACATGTACACACATGATTTTTACTTGGTTCGACATCTAATCTCTATTCTAGTAGCCTAATTTATGTCTAATACCAACTAGTAATAAAGACTCTTTTATTAATAATCTTGATATATTTACAATTAAATCCTTTTACAAGACAAGTTTACAAAATCTTTGAGTACTTTTACTCAAGCACCTTTGTTCCTCGTGCACCTAATGCACCCTTAAATACATATTCTTCCTTAAACTTGCTTGTAAAACCCCTATCCTAAACCGGATTGGAAACAATAGACTAAACCCTTAGTCTATCAATTGATTTCAGAAAATTTATGTGATGACAAAATAAACTATGATCAAAACAATAATTATATTAAAATTTAAGGCTAAACTAATATGCAATGATCAATGAATAATGAAAAGATAAAACCAGCAAAGCTCAAAGTTGAAAAACTGAAATTGATGAAGCTTTGAGAAATGCAATAGCTTTCAAGATTCTTTACCGAAAATTATATTCAGCCTTTGTGACGCACCGAGATCCCGACTTTCCTTGATCAATTCGATTATCTCTGGATAACACAATCATTAACTTTAAATCCATTTTTATAATCATAAAACATATTTAAGGCGATCTCGTGCGTTAAACTTAACCTTTAATCTTTAAAATCTTTACTTAACCATAAAATGGTCCATATTATTTTATTTTTTTATAAAACTTTATCTTACATCCCTTATCCGCCTCAGGATCGCAACGTTCACTTATCCTTCACTAGAACTTAGGTTAAACATTAACAAATTGTGACCTAGTATATTATAATTTCATAATTAATTATATATTCAAGATTTACATAACTTGTAAATAAAATTCGGCATGAACTATTCATACATGGCATTGTCTAAATATACATGTTCTGTATCTGATCCTATTCATATATACCTGTTTACATACATAACATAATCAATACATATGAGTTTATTACATTTAAAACTCAACTAACCATGATACATCATGAATATTACATCATTACAACTTTTCTCCACACATTAAATACATACAATTCACTACAAGAAAAAAGTGATACGGCGACGAGATATGACGACAAAAGTTAAAATACGTCGCCATAGGACCTCTACTCCAAAGGGTATTGATACCCTGTCGGTATAGATTAGGCGGGAAGTCTGCCGCCAAATATCTACCATAAGGCGACCGAAGACCCGTCGCTATAATACAGATACGCCGACGGGTGTGAATACCCGTCGCTATAGATTAATCGGAAAACCTCCCCAAATATCTGCTACGTAGAAAATATAAGGCGACGGTATTCCCGTCGCTATAGTTATGAGAAGCCAACAGTGATGTATACCCGTCAGTATAGATTAGTAGGAAAAACTGCTAAGTGAGAAACATATGGCGAACATAAGACCGTCGCTATAGGTCAGATAAGCCGATGCCTTTTTATACTACGTCGGTATAGAGGAGGCGGAAAACTAACTACCTTAACTGCTATTTAAAAAAAAGGCGACCGTAATACCGTCTCTATAGGGTCTAAAAAGGATCAAATAGAAACTTAAAAATAAACAACCCAAATTAAACATATAGAAACTTAAAAATAATAATATAATAACACTTATTCCCTTAAAAAAATAAAAAAGTAAAAAAAGCCAAGGGTTTTTTCCTTTTTTTTCACTCCCCGTTCTTTCACACTCCCGCATGCATATCTAACCCAAACCTAATCTCTCTACCCTTTTAACTCAGCAGTAGAGTAACGCCATGGTAAGACGTAAGTCATATATCGGTTCAAATCCAATAAGGGGCTTTGGTTTTTTTTTTCATAAAACTACAGTCGTAGTATTCATATTTGAAGCGAAAATAGAGTTATTTAATTTTTAATAGAACAAAGTAACCAACTATATAATAATTAATACGTTATAATCCTACTGAGTTATAGTATAGTAGTTTAGTGAATAGTTCTAAAGTTGAACATTTGTTCAGTAAATTAAATTAGAATCTAAATAGGCAACACGTGTTGTATTACTACTTGTTGGTTGTATTACTGTTTTTCGATTTATATATATATATATATATATATATATATATATATATATATATATATATATATATATATATATTGACAATTAAGCGCAAGTATACGCGACCAGCAAGTAATATAGAGTAAATATAGAGTGTGGAACCCACAAAGATTTATACCTAATAAATTTCAACTAATAATTTTATATCAATTCGATTATATTTAAACAATCACAAATGTTGAGTATGATTATAATTAAAGTAGAACTAAAATTGAAATTTATCACAAAGAATGAATATCAGATATTAAAAACTTAAGACTACAATATCCCTAATTACATCACATGAACCTAGTCTATATATTTCCAATTTTTAAACCCAATAAAGTTATTGGCCAGGAATTCATGATTATTTAAAAGATCTTTTCCAATGATCACATAAAAAATTTCATCTCAATTACTTTGCAAAATAATTAAGAAAAACAAACTCATTAAAATCCAATTCCCAAACAGGTCACATGCAACATATAGATATATTTATATTCTATATGCAACCCTAGTTATTTAATTCACTTAATAACTAAGAATACATGCTATCACATTCAGATCTAACCCTATATTTTCACTAATTGTTGGCCAAACAATTAACAATTACGCACAAAACATGATATATAGACAACTTTAAATGAATCAATAATTAAAAATTAATAGATATTTAATTCCTACTACTAAAAGGTTCAATTATAGCCTTAATTGATAAATTAGTTCAACTTGGAATCAAATCTTAGGAACATCAAATAAATCATCATCTTAGATTACAAAACTGAGAAAAGAAATAGAGAAGAAAAACTCTAAACGGAATTTCTTGTCTTTCCAATCCTCCGTCTTGATCCCTTGAGTGGCTCCGTGATTCTCTAAGTCGTCAATTGTGATCTTCAATCTACATCAAAAAGTCCACCTCTAAAGCCTCCTAGTCTTCTACTTATAGTTGTCGATCCAAAATGAGGTTTATTTGCGTCCAAACCCTACTAAAAGTCATTAAAGTTCGTCCAACTGCAAAACTGGGCCAACGCCCATTCTGCTTTGAATGGCCAGATGTTCACTTGGGCGCTCCGGCTATCAACTTCATCTTATTTACCAAAATGCCATTGTTTTCTCAGAAATTCCAGATATATCCCTCCTTTGCACTTTCCTACAAAAGAACATAAAAAACTAATAATATGCACTGAAAATACTTAGAAATAAAAAAATACCAAGTCCAAAAGTGCCCGATTCGTAGGTATAATTCCCACTCATCAAATACCCCAAACTTAAGCATTTGCTTGTCCCAAGCAAAACAAAAGAACTAAATAAAAATGCATGCAAACTAGTCACATGATAACCTACACAACTCGAGCACGAATCAATATAATCAACAAAAGCTAGCCTCAATACAATTATTAACAATAACCCCAAATAAACTTCAAATTCATGCATCCTTCAAGACTTAACATATCACCAATCTCATTTAATTTTCAACCCTTATTGTGTGTGTGTGTATTCAATATATTAACTCAATCAAAACTTAACCACATTCATGAATTTTAATGTTCAGTGAAAGATATTACTCAAGATATGAGAATTACAATGCCCCTCTATAACGTACATTTCATATGGTTTACTTTATTCATGAATTTCAATGTTCAATGAAAGGTATACCTCATGGAGTAAAAGATTAAAAAATCAAGACTGAGGACTAACCTGATTAGGTCAATCGTCATCATCGATCTTCTCATCCTTGTTGACTTCATCTTCAGTGTCTTCCTCTTCAGTGTCGGAGTTGGAAGGCGGATATGTTGACAAAACTTGCGGCGTAGGGATTTCAAGTGGATCTGCAGATGGGTACATCTTAGCAAACATTTCCACCATCGCCATGTTGAAACTGATGTTATACTTATGCATCTCAGATTAGCGTTTAGCAAGGCGATGGTTTTGACGATCCATATCATCCCTTTGTCGATCTATCTTACGTTGCAACTTCAGAACCCGTTTATTCACTTTATTCAATAATGAACCCTCAGTAGGGTCAGCCATCGGCTCCTCTGCAGCTTGCGATTCGATTTGATGTATGATAAATCGTAGCCCTCTTGGATTAGACACACCTCCCTCCCATACCTTATATCGGGCAATCAATGAATGGTCTAGCGGCGGCATCGGATGTAATATTGGTTCATCCCTTTCCCACTTAACACCTGCCTGCTGACATAACCCACAAATTAAGGATGGGTGTGGTAGTCCTCCTCGGGTTCCCTGTTCAATAGCTCTGAGGATTGACTGCTTAATCACCTCACCCACATTAATATTCTTGCCTTTCACGAGACAATATAGTAAAACCGCTCTTTGTTTTGTAACATCGCTTACATGTGTGGACGACATCAATTTAGCACAGATGAAAGCATACCATGCCTTTCCATAACGACTCAATGTAGACAGCAGGAACTGCATGGCTTCCTTATCCTTCACCTTCTATCGCGTACCCGGTTGGCACAGCTCTTGAATGATTTGATCATAATCCGGGCCACCCTCCACATATTCAGCATACTCGTCCTTTTCTAATGCCGGCAGATTGTAGTATTGATTGATAGCCTCGTTGTTGAAAGACACTATCTTATCTCGTATATGCACATTACAATATTGGTGCTCCTTTGCATTAGCATAGAACTCTTTAACTATCGGGATCACCGCCGGGTCTGGCTGTTCTGTAAAAGTAAACCAATCCCTCTCGACAATCATCACAGCAACATCACCATCTTGGGTTTCATTCGGTCGCAGTCCACGTTCTTGAATGATCGTTTTGTTGGCTAACTTGATAAAACGGTCATAAACTTCTACACTTGTAAACTTCTTCTTGTCATAGCGCTTGGAGTGTTTAGACGATGACCCTTCACCTCGTTGACGTTTAGACGATGACCCTGCACCTCGTTCACGTTTAGACGACATATACGTTCCTGTAACCAAGTACACCGTCAACACATGATAATTTTAATCAAGCAACTTTAGGTAAATAATTTGCAAGATGAAAGCTTGAACAACTAATATCAACACAATAATTCACTCCCCCAAACTTGCTTCACAGCTAGTAACAATGTCAATTAATCCATGTTGGAACCAAAAACACATGTGTAATGCCTCAAGGCAAAATATTAAAGCAAATAGCATATGTTCATTCTCACAGATTTTTCCTCAAACACTTGGTGGGCATTGCTTATAACATAAACATTGGCATAGTTATTATTCAAGTAATCTAACTGATCATGAACAACAAAATGTTCCAAATAAGATTACACATGTTTTGGTAAAACTATTGAAAGAGAAAAGGAGATAGAATACACATGTTATGGTAAAACTGTATCCAATGGTTGATAAAGCTCGGTGCTTGTGATTATTCATGCTTCATGTTTATGCAAGCTTACTGGAATAGCTTGTGATAAAGCTTGGTGCTTGTGATTATTCATGCTTCATGATTATCCTATGATGTTTTTAGAATAGCGTGAATGTAACTTTTACATGATCAGATTAGCTTAATGAAACTCATATCTTCTGATATGATGTAGTATATTTTCATTTCTCATTTTCTAGCATGTTATTCGTTGCTGTCCCCCAAACTTGCTTCACAGCTAGTAACAATGTCAATTAATCCATGTTGAAACCAAAAACACATGTGTAATGCCGCAATGCAAAACATTATAGCAAATAAAATATGTTCATTCTCACAGACTTTTTATCAAACACTTGGTTGGCATTGCTTATAACATAACATTGGCTTAGTTATTATTAAAGTAATCTAACCCATCATAAACCACAAAATGTCCCAAATCAGATTAATAGGGTAAAACCATCAAAACACATCAATAATTTAACTCACATATCCCGTGCATTAAGAATTCCATCAAAATTTGCCTTACCTTAGCTAGAGAGAGACATTGGTCTGAACCTAGGGAGTAAAGAGACCTTTGTTAAATTTGGAACCCTAAAATCTGTTTGAAGATTGGTTTGTGGGAGGACTAGAGACGTTTAGAAGATGGAGGCTAGGGTTTAGCTGCAGATAGAGAGAGAGATACCGTTCAAATTAGAGAAGAATGAGGAGTTTTTACTGGAAGCCTTAAAAAGCCAAACCTGACCTTGAAAGCCGGGGCACTTAGGTTGTGTTGAGGGTGGGCACCGGGGCTTTAAAACCAGTGGGTGGTCTGAGTTGTCGACGCCGGGGCATTCAAGCCAAGGCATGTTTGGACGCCGGGGCTTTATGAATTTTTAAATAGGAATTGATTATGTGAGTACGATGTTGGATTCTTTTAGAAAACCCCTTCTCTGTAATGTCTTAGTTTATTAAATAGATTTCAAGTTTAACATTAAGGAGATTGCACTTGAAACTTTGTCATAATTATTTTAGTCTCTACTTAGGTGTCTTAGTGTCAAGGATAGAATAATCTCGGTATGATCCTTTTATTTGATCATATCCATGATTATATAAATAGTTATTTTTCTAAGTAGGTACTAAAAGTTGCTGAGTATTATATGTTAATAATTAATAGTTGATCTATTTGATTGCCTTATTCTTTAAACAATTTTACTTTTATTAAGGATAATATTATGGACAAACAATGGATAAAACTACAAAGCCCATGCAAGAGATATGTGGATGGAGTAGAATATTTTCTCTATTATGCATTTAGCAAAGTTGAGTCTACAACATCAGAGATATTGTGTCCATGTAAAAGTTGCTACAATTTACTGCATCAAGATCGTGATACTGTACAATGGCATTGCATTGAGTATGGGTTTACTCCAGACTACACAACTTGGGTGTTTCATGGCGAAACACCATCATCAAATTCAGCTTTGAATAATGTTCAAAGTAATAGAGTCGAAGATGATGATTCTAATCAAGAAGATCAAATGCCTGTATTGATAAATGATCTCTTCATAAATGATGGGGATATCGGTGGTGATTATGGAAAATATTTTGACAAGTACATGAATTCGGCGAGCTCCTCATTATATCCTGGATGCAAAACAGAGACCACTCTTTCTTTCATAGTGTGGTTATTTAACTTGAAATGCAATGGAAGGTGGTCAGATTGGTCTTTTGACTCCTTATTAAGTAAGTTGAAAGAAGTATTCCTAGAATGTACGAATTTGGCGAGTAATTTTTATGAAACCAAAAAAATGGTTGGTAACTTGGGTTTTGAATACGAAAAGATTGATGCATGTCCCAATGACTGCATGTTGTACTGGAAGGAGGAAATAGAGTTGAAATCATGTAAAGTTTGCGATAAACCAAGGTGGAAGACAATTCGTGTTGAAACAAAAGACGTTGATGACGCGTCTATAAAGGAGAATAAAGTAGCTATTAAGCAGCTGCGTTATCTCCCCTTAATTCCTAGGTTGCAACGCCTTTTTAGGTCTTCGAAAACAGCTGCAGATATGAAGTGGCATCACTTAAGGCGTCGAAAAGATGGAGTCTATCGTCATCCTACCGATTCTATTGCTTGGAAACATTTTGATACAATGTATCCTACATTTGCCGAAGAGTGTCGTAATGTTAGGCTTGGCTTGTCTACAGATGGCATGAATCCTTTCAACAATGGACATTATAGCATATGGCCTGTCCAAGTTGTTATATATAATCTACCTCATTGGATGTGCCTTAAACAAGAACATTTCATCATGCCTTTATTAATACCTGGACCTTGCAGCCCTTCAAATGATATCGATGTGTACCTAAGGCCTCTAATTGAAGAGTTAAAGACATTGTGGATGGATGGGGTTGATACTTATGATGCCTCGACCAAATCCGTTTTCAAAATGCGTGCTGCACTTTTATGGATAATTAGCAACTTTCCAGCGTTAGCAAATTTATCAGGTTGGAGTACGAAAGGTAAGCTTGCTTGTCCAATTTGACAAGGTAACACTAGGTCTCTTAGTTTGCGTAGTAAGCAGTGTTACATCGGGCACTGTTGTTTTTTGCCTCCTGATCATAAATATAGGTCTGATAAAAGAAGATTCAATGGAGATGTAGATTATACAGAAGTGCCACCAATTCCATCTGGGTATGATGTGCTGGAACAGGTTAGAGACATTAAAGTCACATTTGGGAAAACTCAAAAGAAAACTGTTTGCCATGAAAAAAACACATAATTGGAGGAAAAAAAGCATTTTCTTTGAATTACCATATTGGAGGACATTTCTAATACGTTATATGCTGGATTTGATGCACATTGAAAAAAATGTTTGTGATAACTTGATTGGGACACTATTAGGTATGAAGGGAAAATCAAAAGATACCCTCAAAGCTCGTTTAGAATTGGAAGATATGCATATACGAAAAGACTTGCACGCAAAGCCAGTCAGTCCATCAAGTTCAGTTTATCAATTGCCAGCGGCGTGCTACACATTGTCTAAGAAAGAAAAGCAAAGTTTTCTTGAAGTTCTAAAAGGCATCAAGGTTCCGGATGGATATTCATCCAATATATCACGATGTGTCAATGTAAAAGAATGCAAGATTGTGGGTTTGAAAAGTCATGATTGTCATATCCTAATGCAACAACTGCTTCCAATTGTGTTCCAATTGTGATGAGACGTACGCCTCTACCAGAACATGTCAAGAGAGCTATTATTGACCTTTGTCATTACTTTTGGGAATTGTGTTTGAGCGGTTATCGCGAGGAGGACTATGAACGAATGAAGCGGAAAATACCTTTGATACTACGCAATCTCGAGATAGTATTCCTTCCTGCATTTTTTGATATAATGGTACATCTGCCCATACACTTGGCTGAACAACAATGGATAGGTGGAAATGTGAAATTTTTAAATATGTATCCATTTGAAAGGGAATAATATCATCTTATTAAATTTATCTTTTCTTGGATTAATATATTGGTTTTTAATTTTTTATTCACTATGTGAAATATGCTTACGGTTAGGTCCATGAGAAAAACAAAAGGGTATATTCGTAACCAAAGTCGCCCAGAAGGGTCAATCGTAGAAGGAGTAGTTGCTGAGGAATGTTTGACATTTTGTTCGAGGTACTTGAAAGATGTTGATGCAACATGTAATCGAGATGGAAGAAATGAAGATGGGTACGATGAGCATGGATCGAGTAGTCCCATATTTCGACGTATAGGTCGATTTTTAGGGACTCCAAAAATCTATTATCTAGATGAAAAAGATGTTGACATGGCACATTTATATATGTTATTCAATTGCGAGGAGGTCATGGGGTATTTTAGGTCATGATATACTATTTATAATTCCATCAATATATATTAATATTGTTTATTTATCTCTCTCAAAATAAATATTTGTGTTGATTGTGTCTTGTAGTATTTGGGAAAAGTCTTACATGATGCAACAAGGGCGTAGGCGAAAAGTATCAGCGAGAGACCTTGATAATGTTAAAAAAAAAGAATTTCCACGATGGTTTAGAGATTATGTAAGTATGATATCCACGATTGGTGAACATAAATATTGTCTCTAGGGTAAGTTATGGTCAATTGAGTGACAATTGGTACAAAGGTCTAGTGATTCTGTTTTTGTTGTTGTTTAAATAGGGTAAAGAGATGGAGCTTTCAAAGGAAATTAAAGCACTTGCACGTGGTCCAATCAAAGTAGCCAACAAGGGTACTGGTTATTTGATAAATGGGTTCCGCTTTCACACCAAAATGCGAGCGAAGAATAGTCAAACGCAAAATAGCGGAATATATGTCGCAACAACTACCCGCGGATATTCCTCAGCTAGAGACTCGAATCCTAGGGAAGAGATTGTGGAGTATTTTGGTATTTTAGAGGATATAATTGAGTTAGATTATGAAGGTGATGAAAAAGTAGTGTTATTCAAATGAAGATGGTATAATAGCATAACACGTGATAAAGGGGTGAAAACTGATCAGTATGGATATACTCTTGTGCATGCAAATAAATTTGGATCAAAAGAGGAGCCTTTTGTCTTGCCATCTCAAGTTGAACAAGTATTCTATGTTGATGATCATAGGGACAAGGATTGGCGTGTAGTTATACGAACAAAGCCAAGGGATATGTGTGATAGTGCTGAAGCAGAATCTGATGATGAGGGCATAACACTACAAATCGATGACTCAACAACTACAATTACAGAGAATGAAGAGGAAGACTATACTTGGGTTAGAGATAATGTTGATCCTGAGGTAGTTGTTGAAAGTAATCAAGGATCTCGAACTAAGAAACGAAAGCACAAGGCAACTAAAAGACGTAAAGGTAACTTATTTATTGTTGATGAAGATGAAGATGAAGATGAAGATGATGAGGTCATCTCCGAGGATGAAGATGAGTGGCCAGATGCAGAGAATGGGGACGAAGTAGATGAAGTAGAAGAGGATGCTGATGAAGACGAGGAAGAGGATGAGGAATAATTATGTAAAATTTGAAAGTCATTTATGATAACTATATAAGAATTATGTAATTATGCTTGTAACCATGAACTGATAAAAAATCCTTGTGTTTACTGGTACTTTATTGCTTTGAAGTTATATATTTCCTGCTTCATGTTTGATTCATATTAGTTCAGTCATATTATGCTGCTAATTCGTATTTTGAAACAGATATATTGCCCTCAATAGCGGAGTTAATAAAATAAACAGATTTCTCATTTTTTTCTTGGTTAATTGATAGCCAATAGGATGTGTGTCTGGTATATTTGCCTATCGGTATTGATAAATTGATTCACTCTAGTTTTTACATTCATCATTACATTGCATGAACTAACACTCTGTTTTTTTATTCTTAATTTTCATGTGTAGACATTCATGGCTTACGATAATGGCAATACACCTACTGATTCTGAAATGATTGCATATGTTGAGAGAGCAACAAGAACAGGAAACACATGATGATGCGCATGTGGGAACAGGTTACTTTACGTTTTCAAAATATAAGATTTGGGTTACTTGTATTGACTGCTAATAAGCTTCTTGTGGTTCATTGCTGCATTTAGGTGATGCATTTTGAAATTGTTATATTTCATTTTCGAGATATGCTTTTCATAGCCTTATTTACCAGCATAACATCTGATATGTACAGAATTTCTAGATTTGAGTTGTTACAATTTAACATGCCAGAGAGTATTACACCACTACGTGATATAGTACTGATAAAGTAATTAAAATGGACATTTCTTTTATATTTTTGTAGGCTCAACTAGTAAAAAGAAACGAGGTCCTACTTTGGGTTTGCCTATATGGAGAAGGATGACACAAGTGAATGTGGTTTATGACCACACAGGTAATCCGATTGCTCCTAAAAATGTGGTGAAAGAATTGATAACTTTTATAGGTTGTTTGGATCGTATGTCTGAGTATTGCCCAATTGATTTCGAGTCTTGGACGAAAGTGCCAAGTGATGGTAAGGAACTGGCATGGAAACAAATTGAGAAGAGGTTCTCTACCAACCAATCTGATGTTGGGGTCAAAACAAATCTTTTAGCATTGATAGGCAGAGCATGGAAAGAGTTTAGGTTTAACTTGAAAAATAAATACTATGTCCGAGATAATCGTCGAGCTTCAATTAATAACATGACAGATAAGAGGGTGAAGAAAGAACAATGGGCAGTTCTAGTGGATGTTTGGGGTGGCTCAGAAGTTCAGGTTTTAAATATATTTATATATTTACATCTCAATACAATTATAAATAAAAATAGCGAAATTTCTTTTAAATTTATTTATCATTTGTAGAAAGAAGCAGAAAGAAACAAAGAGAATCGCACTAAATTGAAGAGACAACATACTTTAGGACGAATGTCACTTGCGAGGAAGAGGCAGGAAATGGTAAGTGTGTGTGTGTGTAGCAACTACTATGCGAGATTAGATTACGATATTTTATTCCTTTTCTTTTTCCATAACTTGGCAGGTGGAGAAAGATAAAGATGGGAAAAGTCCAACTCGAGTTGAATTGTTTATCTCATCTTATACTAGAAAGGACGGTACAGTCCACAAGTCTGCAACAGTAAGAAATAAATGATTATTTCATCTTTATAGGACTTATAAATGTTGATATTATATATATTGTTTTAATAACCACAGCTGAAGAATGCCTTTGATTTTTTTATTTTATTGTTGATGGTTTAACATTTCCGTCTTGTAATAGATTTGAGAGTTTATTTAATGATTTTTGTCTTTTCAGTTCCCTGTAAACCTAAAGTCCGTTCTCTTTTTGCTGAAGTTGAATTTTCAGGATGGGTCCATAGTAAAAAAAAAGTAATGCTGCAAGGAAAAGTTAGTTTCATTGCAATATTAGAGTTACATGCTTATAAATAATCCATTAATTTAAACTTTAAGGCTGTTAAGAAAGACAATACTGGGCTTCAATAGTAGATATAAGTCTAGCCTCTATACAAAGCATAATTAAGAAACAAGACTAAAGTTTGTCTATCTATATAATTTAGAGAAGGCTTTAGTGTGTTCAGTTAGTTAAGTTGTATGTGTTACTATCACCCATTTACTTAAGTTCTGAATAGGTTAGCCTCACGAAATAAATGCTGATTTATTGTAATAATATCTTACAGGAAGAAGTAAAGAAGGTTAATGATGTATTGGTTGCGTTTGAGGGTGAGGAACACCAAATTGAAAAGTCTGGCCCGAATGACATTGTCTCCCAAGCTTTGGGAAAAGGTGGATATGGGAGAATCATCTCTGTAGGATTTCGAGCCACATCAACAAACACTTGGAAATCGACTGAGCATAGTGGCACACCTGTGGTACTTGATAATGCAGCACAACAGGAGATATATACTTTGAAGGCACAACTTGCTGCTTACCAAATACTTCACGAAGAGTTAGTAGCAAAGGTGAGTAGGTTGACAGAGCTAGTTGAGAATCAACAGGTACAAAAAAGGGAAAGTTATTCTTGTTGAAGTTTATGTTTTTATATTATGTTCATTAAAGTATCAACATGCTACTGTTTTATTTAGATAGAAATTATGGCTATCTTGTATGATTTACATTAAACTATATATCAACTAACACCGGAAAAAACAATTAAGAAGAAGAGTATAGGGACAATTGTCATTTGTGTGACGATTTTGTGCTTTTATTTTGCTATTATATAGATACTGGTGATGATATAGTTGGGTAATTCGTTGTAAAAATTATCTAACTTAGATAACTATTAAACCCTTTATGCACAAGCAACATGTATCGAGTATTAAACGTTAAATTTGAATGAATTCCTTAGAGTTATGGATAGTTGAACCAACGAGATGGAGTAGATTCATTATGTACAAAACATGGCTTAAGATATGAAAAAAAGTTGTTGTACTAAGTAGTGAACTCGTGTAGTTGATCAACTACCAACTCAAATGAAGCCTCCTTGGATATTTTAAGTCAATGCTCTTAAGTGGTGAGATCAATTGTTAGCTTTGCTTAAATGTGCAAAATATTATACATACTTGAAGCTTCTCGTGCGTTGAGTTCTTCTAAATTATGGGTTTAGGCCTTCAAATAATTTCATGAGAGTTATGAATGTTTAAAGCCAAATCTAGGCCACCCATAAACCGTCTTCAACATTTGATTGTCATTTGTTAGCTCAGTGAAGAAGTGTCCTCTATCCGCTGCCAAAACAACCGATTCAAGCTGAGGTCTTACTTTTGAGTGTTATCCTTTTCTTTTTTCGCATTTATGGATTGAATTTACTCGGATATAATTATTTAGAAGTCTCACAATTATCTTTGTACTGCAGTTTCTTTTTTATGATCATTTATACTGTATATTAAAGCATAATTTTCTCTGCCCATTCCCTAATTACATGAGTCTTAAATGAGAGTATATATGTGGTCCATTTGTTGTCTGTCTTCATCATAGTATTCTAATTATTTGTATATCTTGTGTTTTGTTGTAGGTGCTGCCCAGAGCTACAAACTTGGGTGATGATTAGTGATGGTTATGTTGTCTTATGTTCAAGTATATATCTTAATTAGAATTAAAGTTATATGAAGCTATAAGTGAAACGGAGTAGAACTATTAATGCACCTTTTGTTCATGTTCATGGCACCTTTTGTCAAATATTTGCCAATCGTATGTAAATTTAACGTTCATGGCACTTTTGTTAAATATTTGCCAATCGTATGTAAATTTAATGTTCATGGCACCTTTTGTCAAGTTTTTGCCAATTGTATGCACAGTGGATTTATATTATTAATATTCAAAATTGGTTAACTTTTAAGTTTAATGTATGTAATTTTAAATAAGTAGGTCTTTATTATAGCTACCTGCTAAATAAAAATAAATAAATAGCAAGATCTATGCCGACGGTATTATAGTCGCCATAGTATTATAAATTTCATGTCTACACCGACAGTAGTACCGTCGCTATAGTGTATACACACTAAGTTTTAGTCTCTCTACACCGACGGCACAACCGTCGCTATAGTATCATAAATCTGGGTGTAATTCCGTCTACCCGACGGTAGTACCGTCGCTATTTTACTTTTTCCGACAGTGAATTTTCGTCGGTGTTGATAAAGAGATCGTCGCCATTTAGACTATAAAGTGTGGTGTGGGAAAGGGTATGACGACGGTCTAACCATCGGTATTTGGGAATATATACCGACGGTTTATATCCGTCGGTGTTGATAATGGTGTCGTCGCCATTTTGACTATAAAGTTTGGTGCCAAAAATGGTATGGCGACGGTCTAACCGTCGGTATCTGGACATTTATGCCGACGGTTTATATTCGTTGGTGTTGATAACTGTATGGTCGCCATTTTACCTCTAAAATTTGGTGGCAAAAATGTTATGGCGACAGTACTTGCTGTCGGTATATGTGGATCATAGCGTTGGCATAGGTCTATGGCCACGGAACTATCGGCCATGGCGTGGTGCCGTCGGCATATCCTATGGCGACGGATTTCGGTTTTATGCCGACAGTTTCATACCGTCACCATAACTGTGTTTTCTTGTAGTGATATTCAATCCCTACGGATTTACAATCATTTCAATCTCTGTTACTAACATGGTTTAACATTTATAACAAAACCATTATATAACTTTTACATGTAACAAATCTCTTCACGTTTATCAATGCATTCATCACTCTTTACCTTAGCTGCACTGGATCCTCCGACCTTCTCGTACCTTACCTGAAACATTCGTTCATAGCAAGAATGAGCATAAAGCTCAACAAGTAATTCAGATAACACCTTTCATGCTCGCAGTTTATAATATGCATCATGCTTTCTCTACCTTAACATACTATGCTTAATGTCACGTATTGCATTTAACAATTAAATCACATAATTGCATATAGGCACGTTTCAAATTTCTTTACTACCACATAGTTCACTTAGAACAATAGTACATTTTAGTCTGAAAAGTTGCCTATACTCTTTTATTTACTTAACCCTTGTCGCCTCGCTTGACCCTGTTATCCTTCCTTAACTCAGGGTGCTTGTTTGAACCTTATCTGAAAACATATAATCTATACTCATAATTATAGGATCATAACTTAATAATCTTTGTTAACTCAATTCATAATTACATAACCATTAATCTCTATTCCTATCATATGTGATGTATTATACCTTATGTAGGTTAATAATACATAATAGTTTGTTCCCGACTATCTATCTCATTTAAAACTTACTTTGATTTAGCTTTAGGCATATTATTTTATGCCATTTATCGTTTCATTATACCTTGACACCCTTTATTTTGGTCATTCTTTAACTATCTAGGAATTTCATAACCCATTTTTATCATTCCACATCAAAACATAGCTTTTCAAGCATTTAAAATTTTCTTGTGCTACAGTAACCTCGCCCCGGCGCCATGTTTCTTCTTCCAGACTTCGCTGGCGGCGAAAAGCTCTCGGCGCATGAACAGTAACACTGCGCCCTGGCGCAGTGTTCAGTGTTAATCACTGCACCTCGACGCAGTCCTGCTTCAGCAGAATCTGATTTTTGCTATTGCTATTTTGATTTTTAACTCCTTCAATATACATTCAATTAAGTCCAATTTTGGAATAGTGCTAGGTCTTGCTATATAGTATTTTAAAAAAAATTTACATGCCTCATTTGGCTTCTCAAAATTAGTGGAAAATTAGCTCATAGATAGGAGGGCTGTTCAACTCAATTACAGACTTAGGAAATTTTTCAAGTTTTAAAATTCAACTTTTCCAACTTTGTGATTTTTGGCCATAAACTTTAAAACATCAATTCAACACTTGACATAGCTCACATATGTCATATATGACATGTTCAAACTTTTAAAACCACAAAACTTCGTACGAGGTGATAATTGCCCGTAAAAATCCGTTTTGAATCGAAACAATCGATTTCGATTGTTCGAATTGCCAATTCACTCAAATTTCAATCCGTTGATTACCAAATCAACCTAGACACGTGTAATAACTTACAATTAAGCCATTTGGTTTCATTTCACCTTTTATTTATCAAAATTGCCAAAATCACACTTTGACGGCATTTTGTCAACTTTTCATTTTCCAAAACTTAACTCAACTTGACCTTTAAACTCAAGACACCACTTAGGCAATCATATATACACTCAACAACTTTATAAGTCCACACAACTTCTATATGCACGTTCTAATGCGCTTTACAGATTACGATTTGGTTTATACATAAAGTATAGCTTAATATTGTAATCCTTTCATCACAAATCATGTTTTTCAATCATCAAAGTATCTTGTATGCTATCTAACAAAATAAGTTTCATGAATCCAACATATTCAATTCTTCAAACCAGGTTTTCATTAAAACCATAAACTTATTACACATAATCATCTATAAATCATAACTCAATATTACACATTTCTTAACAAATATGCTTCTCCTCCATTTATGACTCTTTGAAGCTTTCTTACATGAACTTTCTCGTGCTTCATACATGATCAATACCTTTGTTTAGGGTTTCATCAAATCTAACAATATATAACACATGATCATGCCTTAAATCATGATTTCTAACTTGGACACATGCATAATAATGCACCACCTTTACTTTTCAACACTTGAACTTAGGGTCTCATAATATACAACACATATGACACATAACTTACATAACACTTGTTTCTATCCATGAATTCTTACATGGCTACTCATAAACTAGCATTTAAACTCATAAAAGTTAAGTTCTATAATTAGAACATGATCAATACCTTCTTGAAGTTCTCTTCTTTCTTGCTACAAAGCTTCTTACAATTTGATTCTTCACTTTGGATGGCTAAAATTCCTTCCTTTGATCATTTTTTTCTGCAATTCTCTTGAGTTCTTGACACAACCCTAGCTCTTTTCTTCTTTCTCTCTTAATTTTCTCTCTTTTCTAATAACTTCGAATGATACTAGAACCAATTACTGAATACTTGCAACAAATATACACATATATGTTTTATATAACTCTTCAACACTTAACCATCTTTTGGTTAAGTTAACCATACATAGTTAAAGGCTTTTAAGACATTTCACATGCATTTTTAATGCAATACAAGACAATTCATACAAAAAAAATACCAAGGTCATTCCTTAACTTGTTAAGGGTAATATAGTCATTGTACCAAAAATCTAGAGAATTTATTTCTCATAAATTCATAATTTGCTTATTTTTTACCCAATTCAAGTCCTTTTTGATCCAAACTTGCTTTATTATGCTCGAACTTCATTCTGTTATCAAATACTTCATAACTTACTTGTCCCATAACACTTGTCACAGTTCAAAATATTGATTTCATTAATAACTTATTAACGTATAATAATGCGAATTTGCATATTATTATCTTTATAATTTTTGCGGACCTTTTCGATTCCATAATCAATCCATTTCCAATTTCCGACATATCAAATAGTCATAATACTCATTTTTTCATAAACCATTTTCTCGAAAAGCGAACCATGCTCGGATTACCAAAATTCATTATCTTTTATCCTTTTAAACTCATATAATCATTTACGACCTTTACGTCATTACCTTCACACACATTGCTCATATTTACTTCACACTTACTCATCACATTCTTTCTGCATATCATCAGGGGTATTACTTTTTGTACCTATTAATCATACAAATAGTTATCTTATTTCCATCATTCAAGATCAATTCCATTTCATAATAACTTCAAATTTTCTCAGTCATTATTCTTATTATTTCTTTAATCCGTAATATGCTAATTAGGTCCAACTGCTCCTTCTTCACTGCACATACATACTTATCTTATCATTTCTCATACCATCGCCTCTCCAGGCATATTTATTAAACTCGTCTTAAGTATTTATAATTAATTCTCAATTCACTTATGCTTTCTTTATTTCCTTTACTCTTATTTTTATATTCAATCACACATATACATATACACATACACAATCTATTACCTGCTGACACATAACATCGTGTCTTACAATAATTATGCTCAAATTACCTTATTATAGGTATTACAGTAAATCATTCATCTCAAATTCGTTATATTTACATTTAACCTTCATATTTTCATATCTATCGTAATCTCATATTTATTACATCATTCATACACTTTACATATATATAATTGTTCATTTCCATTATACTTTCTCATTTCTATAATTCTCTAACTAAACTCATCTTTCTATATTCGACCACATATGTCCCTCTTTAATATTTCAACCACACATGTCCTTTCTAACGCATTGATCACATAATAATTCAATTTAATCAATCCTTAATACATTCTGTCAGTCAACATTAGATTTTACTGCTAACCTTTACATAATTAATCAAAATCCTCAATTGAAAATTCTGTAAAAATCCGGGATGTCACAGCCTTTTTTGAGAATATTTATGAAGAGTTATTGGGTTCCATTGCAAGCTTAGATTGAAAGTAAGAAGATAGTCAATATACAATACATAGCCCATAAGATATACAACTTCAATGAAAAACAAAAGTAAGGGGAAGTTTAAAGAGAGAAAACTTGTTGTCATCAATGATTCCATGCTCAAGCCCTTTCAATCCATGACCTCCATCTTTGTTGCTCTTCTTCTTCTTCCTTTGTTCATGGTGAGATGAAGAATGATGATTTTCCAAAAATTGGAGAGTTTGGCTTGTTGACCATTGCCAAATATGGGTTCAGCAGCCTTATGGCCGCCTCCCCTCTCTCTTTGCCTTTATTTCAGCCCCATCTCATTATATATAGGGACCCCAAAGTTACAAAGCTCAAAGCCCTAGTAGCCTCTAAAATTGTGATGTGGCGCCCCGACGCCCACATTTTCGCGCCCCAGTACCTGCTCAATAATGTGACGCCCCCAAACACATCACCCAATTTGAGTCGTCAAAAGACTATAATAAAATTATTACAATACACTGTTCAGTACCCAATAATATACAACTAAGTCTTCATAATTATTACTATTCTACAATACAGTGAAGACTACTATAGCAAATATCTCGGACCGCTACTCCATTCCCCTTTCTTCCGCACTAGTCCCAACTACGCTCTCATTTCCTGAACAATTGAACAAAAAGGAAAGGGTGAGCTCAAATAGCCCAGTAAGGAATATCATGACTACGATAATGAAAAATGAATTATTCTTAGCCTTCAACAGTTGAGTTCTTAATCGAATATAATAGACAACAAGTTTTAAATCAACAGCTGCAGCTGAGTTGTTAATAGAGTAATATAAACAACACGATTTAAATCAACAACATCAGTTAAGTTCTTAAACAAAGTTCAACTGCAGTGAAATAACCACCACTAAGAGAATCAAGTAGATCATGATATCTACTAGCTTCTCTTTTTAAGAAAATCATCATCAACTTTTATCATCTGAAACACCACTAGCCATTATCATGCCAAACAACAGTTCTTCTTTGCCCCCAGCCAAAGAAAATATTCATCACGTTTCCTTGTCATCCGACCAAAGACACCCAACAATTATATCGCCTTTATCCTAGATCGCCTTTAACCTATATCGCCTTTAACTTATCATCTGTGCCCCAGACCACAGATATTCAGAACCACCTGATACTTGATAATTGAAATAACAATAGAGATATAAATAATGAACAAAAGAAATAGGACAAACAATAACATTAGGAGTTAGCAAATTTTACTTTGTCCAGATTCAAATAATGTCCAAATTGTTAACATGATGTAGAGAAAAAGATGTTCAAGTCCAAGAGTAATGTCCAAGATCCAAAGGGAAGAAGTTCAACGGTAAGACTTACGGTATAAGGAATTAGTCTAAAATATCCACAGTTCAAATAAATGTTCACAATTCAAAAGTTCAAGGTCCATAAGTTCACAGTTCAAATATGACGATGAAAATTTAATAGGAATGTTCTTGTCAAAGAGTATTAGATGAAGTGCAAACTATTAAAAGAATATTAATGAATTATTAATTCAAGAATTTTCACCGTTTAATAATATTAGAGGTACAAATGAGATACTTTCTTACCGTAGTAAGTTTAAGTGATAGAAGATGAAAAAGATGGTATCCCTTACAAGTAAGAAAGAAAATGATATCCCTTTATGATGATGAAAAGAATGATACCCTTTACCGTAATAAGTTTAAGAGTTTGAAAAAAAATGATATCCCTTACCTTATCTCATGACTAAATACAGCTTTTATGAGGTTGATCAAGTTGAACAATACTCGTATCCTTCTAGATCTTCAACGCTTAAGATAATTTTAATACACTCAGAGAGACACTTATACTAAGAAATATCTAGAGAATGGAAAGAAGATTGAGTGAGGAATGTATGAAACTTTTTATGCTAAGCCCCTTATTTATAGCCAGAGCCTAACCAACTTTTCCACACATACGTTTCACATCTTAATCTCATTTTTTAATCTGAACCATTCATCAACCAACACACATTTCACACTTTAATCTGCACCGTTCGTTGACTAACACGTGTTGCACACCTACACGTGTTACACATTTACACGCATTACACATTTATGTGTGTTACACGCTTACGCATGTTACACACTTATACGTGTTACATATTTACACGTGTTACACACTTACACGCGTTACACATTTTCATATTATTTTATTGATTTAATATCCCAATTATTAAACATACAATATTTTTTTAAAATAATAAATCTGTCTAACTATTTAAATTCCTTAACTACTATTGTAACGATTATTGGCCCAATAATGCAAGATGCTGTGCATTATGACAATTATTGATTTAATAATATGGAACACTGTGCAATTAATAATGTAAAATATTGTGTAATGACAATTATTGATTCAATAATGTAAAATATTGTGTAATGACAATTATTGATAAAATACTGTGTAATAGACACTTTATCAGTTCAATAATTTAAACATTGTGTAATACCGTGTGCTGCTATGCAATACCATGTGCTACTGTAAAATACTGTGTGCTACAGTAAAATACCTTATGTTACCATACATTTATCACTAGGTATTTTAACAATTAAAAGTGATAATGTTGTTGACCATTTTTATTTAGAAAGGCTACTGCTGTCGTTTCCTACATCCGACAATATTTCGTTGTAGGGTCCACCAATAACTGAATATTTCGGCACCGTCGTACGAATATTCCTTGATAGAACGAATATTCCCCGACCAATTGAATATTATCTGACATAAAATTTTTGCACATAACATCCTTAACTTTAATTTTTATTAATTTAATCCCTTACTGTTAGGCATAAAATTATGAGAAAATTTTGAAATCTATTTATTAAAATTCGGGGTCTTACAAATAATGCGTCAACGCCTTAGTGCCCAATTCTTGCATGCCTCAACTCCAGGCATGCAGTAACTCCGATCCCCAACGCCCAATAACAAGTGCTTCGGTGCCAGACCTTATTGCCCAGTGCTAAATACGTGCTATGTTATCTGCTGTGTGCTAGACTTGTGCCACGCCTTGACACTGAGAAATGGGCGCCCCGACGTCCACTGCTCCTGGATTTGGCTGTGACTTTGATCCAATTCACTTGCAGAGCATGAACGTAGCAAATGACCACGTTCAATATCCTATAAAATAAGATAAAAACATATAAAATTAATATAAAATCTTAACCTACAAAATAAGGTAAAAACACATAAAAAACCACATAAAACGCTTGAAGAATCACAAATTATCAAGGCTAAAAATACTCAATAAATATATAATAAAACCATTCATCAGTAGAGTAAGCCATGATCGTCGAGTGAGATACCTGAAGCTTAGCTCTATGATCCCAAAATCGTCGAGTACGAAGTAGAATCGTCGAATGAAGATCAGAGCAGAGAAGAGAAAATTGTCGAGCAGAACAGAGCTGTAGAGCAGAGAAAATAAGATCATAAGAAGATTCTGAGTTGAGCATCAAACCATCAGAAAAGAATGCTTAAGCTCATAATGGAAGAAATCATACTTACTTCAAAGTAGGAGAATAAATAAGTAATAGAGTAAAGGTCATCCTATAAGATCAGTATATGGAGAGATCGTAAAGATTAGTCAACCAAGCTCAATACTGCAAAGTAAAGATGAAAAGGCTTTAGCTGAAAATGAAGACAAAAGGCTCATAAGTGCAAAACAAGTCAAAATGCCTAGGATCATAGAATGGATCAACATTAAATATCATTAGAATGCTGAGCTACCAAAGATCATTGAGTTACTTCAGAATGAAGAGCCATATCATTATTGAGTTGCATCAGTGCTACCTAACAGAGTACAGAGCACAAAACATCATAGCACTAAAAGATAAATTCACTACAACAGATGATTGGGATGTCTTTATCAAGAATTCTTCAGCATGAAGGACTTTGGAATAAAGTAGCCAAAAAAGCAAGGATTGGAGCATTATTCAGCAATGGCTAGTTTATCAAGTAAAGAAGACACGTAACATCTACTACAACAGAAGGAGTACACTATACAGAGACAAATAATGGAGCTCACAAGACTTGCATAAGTGTCCAGATAAGGAAGCTGATCAAGAAGACGAGAAAGAACTTGAAAGAGATAGAAGTCAAAGTTCAAAGAAGATAAAGTGTTAGTTATCTGAGAGTGAACTAAGTATATCTGGCAAAGTCGTAGAGCAAAATAAAAGATCGCAAAATGACTGTAGACAATGAAGTAGAGTCGTCAAAAGAATCGTAGAACGACTGATCAAAAGGATAAACTCTACGATTAAAGATTGAAGAAATCGTAGAGTACATATATATTACCGTTGGGATCCAAAACTTCTGTAAAACACCAAAAATCTTGAAGTTCTTTAAAGTGTGTTAGCCAAAAAAATGAGATGTTTAATCAACCATAGTTGCAACAACTATATTTTGGGAAGCCCAGTCTTCCACTATACACATCAGACTTATACATTTAATAACTTAGGCAGTTACATCAGACTGCCTGACACTATCAGAGTACAGAAAACATTTCAGGCAGAAACTAACTGTACAATGGGCAGATTCTCATAAGGAACTTTATAAATAAATTTTTTATTCAAACGACAAATGAGGTTGGGAGGGGAGAGGTAATCAGTCAATACACATAGAGAAAGGATAGGGAGATGAAGGTCGATCTACAAAAGACCGAGGAAGGGATCGATCAGTTGAACATATCATATCATCAACCCAAAATTACTCTATACTTTTGAGGATCGATCAATGAGTCACTTCAGCTATACAAGAGATAGAGAAAAGCATAGAAAGATATGTTGAGAGCTCAAAAGAGAAAAAAATCAATGAAGTCGCTCAACTGCTAAGTTTTTTAGAAGAGAGATTAATGCCAACCTAGCAGCACGTTAAACATCATCATCAACAACAACAAATGTTGAGTTTAGATTGCTCGCCTAATTTAGAGGAATCGGACCTGGAGGGATAGGTCAAAGGATCTTGAAGACATAGGACTTCAAAACCTTATGTAAGTTGAGTTTAAATGGCTCGCCTGATTCAGGGCAATCATACCAAGAGGGGTAGGTCAGGGATCCTGAAGACAAAATGGCTTCGAAACCTAGAGTAAGTCGATTTTTGATGGCTCGCCTAATTCAGAGGAATCAGACCCGGAGGGGTAGGTCAAGGACCTGAAGACAAAGGGCTTCAAATTGTAAAGTTCATTAAAACCATTTATCCTATAGTGGATCAATCCTATTTAGAGGAGTGGAAGATAGGAGTAGGAGTATTTTAGGCTTAGAACCTCTTAAAAATTCCTGTATCTCATTGTTTCTTTACTTCTTTCATTCCTTTCATGTATATTTCATAATTGCTATATCTGCTAGAGATGTTTTTTCATTAGCAAACTAAATACAAAACTGTGTTTTTGTCTTTCAAAGATCAGTAAGGGGTTTTACTAAATAACTAATTCCACTGCATAATTAATTGTATAAATATTTGATAAATGTGCTTAAACGAAAAAGTATACTATAATGTATAAAGATCTATTCAATCCCCCTTTTAGATCACTTTTTGTACCTCTGGGAAATAACAATTGATATCAAAATTAGGTTCTCACTAAACTTGCTTAATCACATTAAGTAGATCATATTGTACAATCTTAAATCAGTTCTGAGGTTGGTAAAGAAAATCCACCTATGTGCGATAAAGTTTTAATTGCTAACTGGAAAGTTCAAGTACAGACATTTATGAATGAAATATTCGATAAAGTATTTTTCAATAGTCCATATGTTCTTACAAAGATGGCTACATCCACTGAAGATCCATATGTGATGGTTGCCAAATCCAATTCAGAATGGACAGACATAGAAAAGCAACTCATTGTTCTAGACAAGCAAAAAACGTCTTTTTCATGGTTCTAGAAGACGAACTGCTCAGGATGTGCTTAAACTGTAGAATCACTGAGGAAGTCTGGGGAGCTACATTAAAATTGCATGAAGACTTTACTACTAAAAATGGGAAATTCATCATCCTTCTCAACTTCTCAAAAGCCTTTGACAAGGCATGCCTAAAGAAAGATGCCAACTACAAATTCATGCAAGCTCCATCCAGCAAATGGAATTCTAAGACCTTAGCCTTCAGAGAAGTAAAGAGTTTACACGAGATAACTCTGCAGCTAACATATAAAGATCGGCTCACAAATGAGCTTAAGCTTAACCAGAAAAGCTACAAAAAATGCTAGACAAGACTCTCCTGCATGAAAGATGAAGACATTGCAATATCTGCTATGAAGTTAAAGAATATCATAAAGAAAGGTAAGAGCAACTTCATCAAACTCTACCTGCAACAACAACAACAGAGCATTCAACTTTAAGGATTTATGCCTCATCTGCAAGAAGCCAGATCACCATATTTGATGTTTGTAGCAAGCTCCATTAGAAGGGAAGAAATCTGATCTCTGAAGAATCATGGTGCTTCATCAAATGACTCTAATGCGAAATGATGATGATGGATATCATTAGACTAATCAATATTTGATGTCACTTGAGGATAAGAGAAGAGATGTGCCCAGAAGGAAACAAAGGCATAGTCCATGAAATTATACGCAGAAGAAAAGAGGGAGGAAAACTGAGAAGACCTGGAGCACAATCAAGTGAAGACAAAAGCCAATCTGCAAGCAGAGGACATCACCACTGATATTTAAGAAATTAATATCGGTGAGGTATTATATTTCAACTCTTTTAAATGTAAAAAATGCAAGACTGATGATTGAATTTTATTTATACATATTGATTAATTATCTTTTAACTTGATATTTTGTGAATCTTCAAGTGTTTTATTTGGTTTTTATATGTTTTAATTTTATTTTGTCGGATAATGAAAGAGGAGCATGTACGTTGATGTTTGGAAGCAAAAATGTTCAAAATCACAACAAATGAGCACTAGATGCTATAGCGGCGAGTTTTACTATCTATGTTGACGGGACGTACTGTCGTCATAGCCAAAAATAAAAAATAAGCATTTTGGCCTAACATTTCAGACCATTCTACATAAGGGCATCGCAACGCCTCATTTAGGCCAATTTTAGGCACCACAACGTTGGTCGGCAGTGTTGGGTCGCAATTTTATAGGCATTCTGACTTCCAATTGGATTGGGTTTTCACATATGTTAGGGATTAACTGGACATGAAACCTATAAATACATAACAAGAGAGCCATAATAGAGGAGATAACATAGATATATAGATTGAAGCAAGGATTATTCAAATACGAAAAAGAATTCACGCGAAGGATTCAAGGATTGAAGGCTGAGATTAATGATCGCGCATAAATACAGATTTTTAATTAAGATTGCCATTGAACCCAACGTGATGATTTATTTTTTGATTTTGTTTTCTTTTTCTTTAATTTTTGTAATTTGAACGTGATGATTTATTTTTTGATTTTGTTTTCTTTTTCAGATATGAGCTAATTTTTAATTAAGATTACAATTGAACCCAACGTGTAGTTTCGATTAAATTTCTTTCTTTTTTATTGACACCATATGAAATGGTAAATTATATTTTGAGCTTAATGTTTAATTGCACCAGATTTTTAATTAAGATTGCAATTGAACCCAACGTGATGATTTATTTTTTGATTTTGTTTTCTTTTTCTTTAATTTTTTTAATTTGAACGTGATGATTTATTTTTTGATTTTGTTTTCTTTTTTCAGATATGAGCTAATTTTTAATTAAGATTACAATTGAACCTAACGTGTAGTTTCGATTGAATTTCTTTCTTTTTTATGGACACCATATGAATTGGTTAATTATATTTTGAGCTTAATATTTAATTGTCTGATCAATAATTAGTGTGGTAATCTATATGAACTCGACGGATGAATTATAAATTTAGACCTAAATATAATGATATGTGTTTGTGTTATTCTGCATGAGATGGAATGCATAATTAGTGTATAGGATTGGAATATACCTATATGCCATGTGTGACCATTATGAGGATCTGTTCTTAATGACTCGTTTCTAATTTCAATTTCATAGAAATATACTGATTTATTTAAGAGGGAGATATTTATTTGACCATCGAAAGAGACTTATAAATAATTTAGAATTATCGGTTAACAATTTATTGTGACCTTATAATTAAATGGAGAGTTAAAAAATTTGAATGAAGCATTAGGAGAAATTATAATCTTAAGCCTTTTTAATCTGATGTTAATCCTTGTCACTAGATTAGTTTAGTTGTTAATTTTAATTAATTTTATTTTATAGTTTTAAATCAATTGTTTAGATAAGATTAAGTTGATATAATTTTGGTATTTAGTAATTATTATTAATTAATTTTTCGTGGGAACGATATTCTATTTGCCATTATATTACTAGTTGATCGTGCATACTTGCGTGTATTTTGCTAAGTAAGAATTTAGGCAAACAATGACTAATGATCTGCTTTATATTATTTAACTGATGATGTGCATACATACTCTTGCATAAAAGGGTTCAGGGTAATCTTTAGAGATAATTATCTATTTTAAATGGATATAAAAAAAGCACAAGTTGAATTGAAAAATATTCAAGGAAATGCTTCCTTCCTGCTTGCCTATTTTTAATTTAGGATTCCACACACAAGTATCCATGATCAAATAGCAATATAATGACAAGCAATGTATCATTCCTACAGAAAATTAAATAATAATAATTACCGAGTACTAATTTTATATCAAATTAATTTTATTAAAACAATTGATTTAAACAATAAAATAAAATCTAATTAAAATTAAATAACCAACTAAAATTTACAAGGAATTAAATCAGATTTTAAAGACTTGAGATTATAATTTTTCTCAATACTTTATTTAAATTTTTTCACTCACTTTTTAATTAAATAATTATATAAAATTGTTAACCAGGAATTCGTTTGTATTCACCAGCCTCTGCCGATGGTCAAGTGAGTATCTCCTACTTAAATAAATCACTATATGTCTAAGAGATTTAACATTAAACAAAAGTTATTAAACCTAAATCTTCATAAAAGTTACATATGACATATAGGTATATGTCTATCCTATATATGAATCATGCTTTCCATCACACACAAAATAACACGAACATATGTTATCATACCTAAATCTAAATTTATAATCTGTCTGTCGAGTTCATATAAATTATCCCAATAATTATCCGTAATTAATTAATAAATTAACGCACATAAATATTTAATAAAAAAAATATTTAAATCCAAATATATAATCTATTCGTTAACTTCATATAGATTATCAGATTAATTACTATAATTAATTAATACTTTAATGCACAAAATATGATAAATAATTTATATACAATCACATATAATTAAAAATAAAAAGATTTAATTTAAACTACACATTGGGTTCAATTGCAATATTAATTAACAATTAGCTCATAATTGAAAAACAAAACATCATCATATATATATAAATCATCCTAATAATACAAAAGTTAAAGAGAAGAGTTAGAGAGAGAAATCTAAGTTGAATCGTAATCTCCAATCTTCTTCTTCTTCAATCCTTGCAATCATTCATTGATTTTTCCTTTATATTTAATAAATGCTTGCTTGAATCTACTCTACTCCTATTATAATCTATGTTAATATCTCTTAAAATATGTGTTTCGATTGGTATTTATAGGTTACATATTAAATCCCTAACATATATAGAGAAGCAAATCCAATTCGAAGTCAAAAATATAAAAAAGAAACACATCAAATTCCTTACCTTGCCGACCCACAAAGTCGGGGCACTTGTTTCCTTCATGTTTGGAGTGTTGTGGTGCTGATCATTCCCCCTTGGAGTGCCGAGGCGCTATCCCCAGGCTTAGTTGTAGCTCATCGACATTACCCTGTTTTCAGCTTCAACTCTTGTTAGTAAAATGGCCATAACATTCTCATAAGAACTCCGATTGAGATTATTCAAGATGTTTCGGAAAGATGAGAAGTAGCTCTACAACTTTCATGTTTTAGGATTTGAAAAATTCGAGATGGATCAAGGTTAAAATTTGGCATCAAGTGAATGTTATGCAAAAGATAAGTTGAAAATTCAAACACTGTAACTCCAAACTTTAATCCACCAAGCCTTTATTCTAATTCTTGCAAAACAAAGTAAAAAACACATGAAAACAACATAAATACTTAAAACTAATATAAAATACTTAAGCACTCATAAATTAGTAAGTTAAAAGATTATCAATACATAGGTATAAAACTCATTTATCAAATACCCCCAAACTTAACTCTTTGTTTGCCTTCAAGCAAAACAGAAACAAACTAAAACACATAAAACTCTACTAAGTAAGTAACGTACTTAAGCAACAAATCAATATGATTTAAACACTGACCTTAAAGATTTTGCAAATGATAACTCAAAGAAGATTTCAAAAATATGTAAAGCCCAAAATTTTAACATATTTATTAATCTTACAATACTCACGATCCTTCGTGTGTGTGTGAAATCCAAATGTATCAAACTAATCAAAACTCAAATAAATTTAGGTCATCAATTAGCTCATAAAAGATATACAACAAAATTATATATACTTATTTTTCACATCACTCTTTGCTAATGCAGACAAATATAAATTAAAAGATTTTTAAACAATTAAACACACTGAGATTATTATTAACATTAACCACACACCTTCCTAAGTATACACTAAAATTCGATAGCAAGATTTATTTTTATTTTTTATTACTCCCTCCGTCCAAGGATAAAAGTCCTCTATTGACTTTTATGATCAAATTGATCATTTTTTAAATTAATATATTTTATTATTCTTTTATATATATATATATATATAAAGTTTATAAATATTATAAACTACATATAATTTAGTATTAATGTCAATGTTTTTTTTTTTTTTTAAAATCTAAGTATATATGTTTAATTATTAATTTAAAAAATGGTCAATTTGACCACAAAAGTTAATAAATAACTTTTATCTTGGGACGGAGGGAGTATTATTTTTTTCGGTGAGTGCATTTTATGCTCCATCTCACCAGCGAGTGCCTTTTACGCTCCATCTCACTTCTTGCATGTGTTTATGAGTGAATGCGTTTTACGCTCCATCTCAACTCATTACATGACCTTTTTTTTTCTTTACTTAGGAAAGATCAATTTTAATAATTCTAAAAAATTACCTTAAGATTACAATTTTCCGCAATACCTTATTTAAATCTCTTTAATTCCTTTTTAATTAATTAATTATATAAAATTGTTAACTATGAATTCTTTTGTATTTATCAGCCTCTGTTGATGGTCAAGTGAGTATTTCCTACTTAAATAAATCACTATATGCCTATGGGTTTTAACATTTAGCAAAAGTCATTAAACCTAGATTCCTTTAAAGGTTACATATGACATATTGGTATATGTCTATCCTATATATGAATCATGCATCCCATCACACGCAGAATAATATGAACATATGTTATCATACCCATATGTTAATATTTTAATACACAAAATATGATAAACAATTCATATATAATCAAATATAATTAAAAAAAAAAAGATTTAATTTAAACTACATAGTGGGTTTTATTGCAATCTTAATTAAGAATTAGCTCATAACTGAAAAATAAATAATAATCATCATATATATATATATATATAAATCACCCTAAGAATACAAAAGTTAAAGAGAAGAGTTAGAGAGAGAAATCTGAGTTAAAGCGTAATCTTCATTCTTCATTTTCAATCATTGCAATCCGTCCTTTACAACTTTCAGGTTTTAGAATTGTTTTTTTTTTTTTTTTACTGATTCAAGGTTAAAATTGGGCCTCAAATGACTATTATGCAAAAGACAAGCTAAGAATTCAACCACGACAACTCTAATCTTTAATCCACCAAGCCCTTATTCTAATTCCTACAAAATAAAGTAAAAACACATAAAAACAACATAAAATACTTAAAACTAATATAAAATACTTAAGAACTAACAAATTATTAGGCTAAAAGATAATCAATACATAAGTATAAAACTCATTTATCAAATACCCTAAACTTATCCCTTTGCTTACCTTCAAGCAAAACAAACTAAAACACATAAGACTCTACTAATCACAACTAGCAAACCCAAACAACTTAAGCAATGAATAATTATGAATTACAAATTAACCTTAAAGATTCTTTAAATGATAACTCAAAGAAAATTTCAAAGCAATGCAAAGTCTAAAATTTTAACTTATTTATTAATTTTAATTTACTCAAGACCCTTAATGTGTGTGTGTGGAATCCATATGTATCAACTAGTAAAAACTCAAGAAAGCTTATGAATTAAAATGCCTCATAAAAGATATTTAATAATAAAATAATTTCAATGCACCTCGATATACTTACTTTTCACACATCTTATTATTTTTATAACTAGTGCGTCTTACGCTCCATCTCACTTTACATACATGTGTTTATGAGTGAGTGTATTTTATTCTCTATCTCACTCCAAAATTATTCTTAACTTGTGCAATGTTTATTTTCCTTAAGTATTTCAGAGTTACCCATGTAATAAACTTTTGATCAATGACTCCCAAACCAGTTGATTTTAGGACACTAAGTATAGAGACACTCCTAATAGCTTACTTATTCGAGTAATAAAGATCACAAAAATATAGTAATCAAGGTGCTTATAACCATCATAATTTAGCATAAATATCAATAATTCATTCGATGCACATTGATGCAGTTATTTATGCATTTATTTCTCTAAGACATGATCAAATAAGTTAGAGAGAATATTCATATATTTTATAAGCATCTAATCCAACGAACTTATTCTAAGTTAAAACTAGCTCAACACAAATGGATAAGTGCATATAAATAAAAAGGATCTCCAACAAAGTAATAATTATTAAACTGTCAAATTTCAAACTAAGCAAAACCAATTCATTTTTCAAGAGATATTAAATTAAAATTAGAATTAAAATTTTATCATCAGCCACAATTTAAATCCAATTAACTCATTGATCAAGTGACTTTTCTAAGAGACTAAACTACCCTATTTTCATAGAAAACACAATTGCACTTAGCATGCGCAACAAACCTTTAAACTCTAAGGTTATCCTAAGTGAACGAGTTGTGTCTCGTGAGGGTTTGTAGTGAATATACCCACAAAATTCAAAATTTAAACTAATGAAAAAAAATTTATTTATTTTTTCAAAATTTACCTTCACTCCCAAATTTAAAATAGACATTGTCCTCAATGTATAAATTAAGAAAAATTAAAACAAAGGACTCCCCAATGTTTTAAGTTATGATCAAATAAAAATATAGAGCTCAAAAAAATATTTTATAAGTATTTAACTATATAAACTTTATTTAAGTTAAAACTAGCTCAAACAAATGGATATAAGTGCATAAAAATTTAAAAGATCTTAAACAAAGTAAATACTAACAATAAGCCAAAATTCAGACTAATAAAATCTATTCCTTTTTCAAGAGTTATTAAATAATTTCTTTTTTTTATCATTTACCATAATTTAAATGCAAATAGTTTTATTGCCTAAGTGACTCATCCTAAAAAAATTACCACAATTTCGTATTAAACACATGATTGTACTTAGCATATGCAACAAGCCTTTAAACCCCATGATTATCCTGAGTGAAAAAGTTATGTCTCGTGAGAGTTTGTAGTGAATATACCCACAAATACGGGTACACGCAAAATCGAAAATAACCAAAAAATCAATCAAATCGAACCAAACCGTTAAGAAACCGAAGCGAAAATTACAAAACTGATAAATCGAGAATTATAAAAATAAAAAACCGAATTTGGTCGGTTGGTTTTGGTTTACTTTATGAAAAAAATCAAAACCGACCTAACCGATCGAACTACTAAAATTATAATATAATTATATAATTTATATACTTTTCTAATAATTATTTATTTTACCTAATTATAAATTTATATATTATAAAATATAAATAACTTGTTTTACTATTCAAATTCTGAAAAATACACTACAGGCAGGGGCAGTAGGTTGTGGCAATCTTTTACAAGTATGGGCAGTGGGTTGTGGCCCTCCATGGCTTAATCTTCTTTCTCTTCTACTACTTTATTACTTGAGCTTCGTGATATGGGAGAGTACAAATGTAAGAAAGATCCAAAGCATTACCTCCCCCCCCAGCCTCTAGATCACTTTTGTACACCTGAGAGATAATACTTCCTTTAGATTTGATCTTAGGCATTAGTTGTATGGACCAAATGTAGCAACCCGAAATATTTTAATATAGAGAAATGGAATTATTAGCTGTAATTGTAAATTTCTAGGGGATTAAATTAAATCATTATATGATGGCTTGGTTTATTTAATTATGTGTTGAGATAATTAAAGGAATTTAAGGAAAGTTCAAGTAATAGGTTAATTAAATTAATGGACCAACCTATGTTGTATAGTATTAAAGTTGGATAGGGTAAATGAGCTATGTGATTATTTAATTAAGTAGCTAACAAGTTAAGCTGGATGTGTAAATTAATTAATATGGTTATTAATTAATGAGATTTCGTATGCATTAATAATGTTATATTTATTTTCCATTTGGAAAGTCATTGATCAGGTATTAATATTTTATATTTCCACTAGGAATTTAATTTGAGCAACCCAAAGCTTAGTTGCAATGTAGGTAACAATTGGGCCACCAATTGTTTAATTAACAAAACAAATAACGGCCCATCCCAAGAGTAATAACATAACCCAGTGGAAAAAGTAAGAGTGCCACTCCTTTAGGGACAAAACCTCAGAAAAAGCAGAGCACGCGCAGTTTGTACAAAACTCAAGGACTCAGTGCTGAGAAAAAAAGAAACAAGTCAGGCATATGGGAGGCTATAGGATCAAACTTCTCAGAGTTGTATAAGACTGAGAGATTATTGTATAACATCAGTCATTCCCTCATTTTCCCTTCTCGTGCATTTAGGCTAAGAGAGAAGAAGCTATGGAAATGGAAGAAGAAAAGCTTGAGCTTGATGAGCTAGAATGGTCGGATGAACATGTAGCAAGAATTAAAGATGAAGCCCTCATCATGGGGAGTCTCTAGAGCCCAAAAAGAAGATCATTCATGAAGGTTAAAAAGTTTTCTAAACTCCAACTTTTATAGAAATTATGTTTTAAGGTTTCCTATATAGTTATTGTAGGAAAGCTTTGCATTTTGTGTGCTAGATTATGGTGAATCCAAGTTTTAAGTTGGTCAAGAGATGGGGTTATGTGTATCTAGATGTATATAACATGCTAGATACATAGATAAGTAAAAATGATTAAGGTTTTGTGTTGGTGAAACCTAGTTTTAATGGTTTTATTTTGAAAGGTTATATTTAAATATTTATAGGTGTTTATTATGAGTCTATAAATATTGGAGATGATGTTAATGTGTTGAGATTTATAGTTTTCAAGCTTGTGAAACTAAAAGCCCTAAATGGAAACTAGATGAAATTGGTGGTGGTAGCTATATGCTCACTAAGTGTTTGATTAAAAGTCTAAGAGAATCAAAGTGGTTAAACCTTCTGTCCAATAATTTGTTTTAAAAATCAGAACATCTTTAAGTAATATGTTAGACATTTTCTTAGTCTAAAGTATAAACCAGAAAGGTTAAAATGAGTTTTGGTATATTGTATGAAGTTTTTATAAATCTGGGAATTTTCCTTAGTTGCGTTGAAAATCGTAGAGTGACATTAGTCACTGGAAATCGTAGTGTTGCTGGTAGTAGAGTGAACTGGTAGTAGAGTGCTGCTGGTAGTAGAGTGCTCAGATAGTAGAGTGCTGGTAGTAAAGTGCAAAACGTAGAGTGAAAAGTGCAAAACGTAAAGTGAGAATCGTAGAGTGAAAAGTGCAAAACGTATAGTGAAAATCGTAGAGTGAAAAGTGCAAAACGTAGAGTGTAAAGTGAAAATCGTAGAGTGAAAGTGAAAATCGTAGGGTAAAAATCGTAGAGTCTGGACAGCTTCAGCGTCAGTTAGTAATATGAGCATAACTTTCTCATACGAACTCGGATTGAGGTGCTTCAAGATGTTTTGGAAAGCTAATAGATAGACCTACAACTTTCATTCTTTACAAATTTGATTTGATGTTTGTAGAAAGGTCTAAATTGACCATTTTTGGGACTATTTTGACCTCTTATAGTAAAATGAGTATAACTTTTGTATACGGATTCGGATTAATATAATTTAAGATGTTTTGGAAATCTAAGAGATAGACCTATAACTTTTATTCTTTAACTTTTTCGATTTGAGGTCTATAACAGAGTCTAAATTGACTATCTTGAGTTATGATGTGTAATTGGAGGCAATCGGAGGGCGTCGGGCATGCACGTGTGCAACGTGCAATGTTTTCGACACTAAGTTATACTGTTCTTTGTATAAAGCATGAATATTATGATTTATAATGATGTCTATCATTAATCAAAGATTAATTAGATAAGTGTATGAGCATACTAAACGTGTGCATATGAGGCGGGATAGACGTGTGGCGTATAAACGTCAAAACGCTGTGTAAAGTGTTATTTAGCAATTTAATAACCTTAGAGATTAATTGAAGTAATACTAATTGGGATTAGTAAGAGTTTTAAATATTTTTCGAGGCGGGTAATATTATGACAACTTGATGAGGTAATTGTAGAATTAACCCTAGTAAAGTCCAGTAGTGACTAATTGGTAGATTGACCTAAATAATTATGAGGACCAAATGATAATGTTATGGCATTAAGGAATGTCGGATATACAAAGTTAAGTATAGAAGGTTTACGGTGTTTATGTGAAACATCGTGATGAATCCACAATGGACTAAACTAATGAATCAACCCTAGTAAATAAATGGGACGATAAAAGGAAGTAGACATCCTAAGAATAGGATAAAATATTGAGTCAAACTTTGACTAATATAATGCACCGTTGATATCTCATGTTGTATAGGTGGTGCAAGGAACGCGAAAGGTTAACGTAAACTGGTGTTGCAATCCAAGCAAGTCTTTCAGTGATATTTGTTATCCCTGCAAGTTTTTCAGTGTTATGCGTGATATGCATAAACTATTAAATGTGCACTCATGTTATGTGTTAACTGATTGTAAATTTGTCTGTGTACAATCATATGTTGTTAATAGCTGTCATATATAATTGATGCTATGAATCGAATGTGTTATATGAGTTATATAACATGGTAACATTGACATGCATGGTAAGCATGGGTAGATTTTATAAATGCAACGCATGATAAGCATGATGCCTATGTAAATGCCAAGCATGGAGCATAAAGCATAAATTAAATGTAACCTACGTGTTATGTATTAGCTGTTGGACTTGCTGAGCCGTCGTGCTCATTCTTGCTTTAAATTAACATTTTCAGCGAAGTAAATGAAGAAATTCTTAAAGGCGTTGGATATACGGTATGTTGAATAGGAAACTCAGGTTGCTGTAATGGGAAACAGTTTGTTGCATTGGCTTTATGGATCTGTGGTCATGATCGTAGAGTGAGCCTCAGCAATCGTAGAGTGAGCCTCAGCAATCATAGAGTGAGCCTCAGCTGATCGTAGAGTGAGTCTCAGCTAATCGTGGAATGAGCCTCAGCCGATCGTAGAGTGCTTGGTCGTAAAGTACAAATCGTTGAGTAACTTCACTGTGAGATCGTAGAGTGAAATTTCACTGTCCAAGTTTTTCTGCGAGCGTAGACTGCCAAGCCAGACGATCGTAGAGTGACTTCACAAACAATATTAACGTATCTTACAGCTTGCTGTTTTGATAATCTAGTTTGATGAATCATATATTTAGCTTACTGGATTATAAAGAATAACTTATAGAGGTAAAGATTATGTATTAAATTATAATGTATATGATCTAGAGTTGTAAAAGAACAATGTAAAGATTACGATTTTGGGAATGAAAGATTTTTAAAAGTTAATTAAGTTTATCAATTAATATATTGAGTTTTAACAGAATTAAATTTTATCTTTTATGTAATGTTGTGTATAATAAGGAGAAGGTTGTTCGTGTAACGACTTAAACTCAAGATTGAAGTTACTTTTGACGGACCAGATCCGGGGTTATTGAAGACGGATTTTGGTGCTGTCACAGCAAATGCTATTTGAGAGGATGTTTTTCATTTGTAAATTATAAAATAATATTTGATAAGTAGATTTTATATCTATTTATTAAGTATTTTTAGTGTTTTAGGTAATTTATTCATTATTATGTATTTTTATATTATTTTTATTAATTTTTAATTTATTTTTATTTTATTTTGTAGGTAAAAGCAATTAATTAAAGTCCAGTGGCATGATTGTATATTCCAGCAACTTGTATGGAGCGTGCCATACACGCATGCGGTTAATTGGCATGAACAGGAAGACGACATCGTTTTTTGGAGGAGATGGAGCAACACCCGCGCCATACATGATCTGGCAGAAAAGATGGAAAAAAGAAACGTACGTGCAATGCGCGGGAAGTGCTGGAGCAGTCGGGTGTGTGGCTGGCCAACTGTCAGCGCGTTTGACCGGGTCAGGGCCTTATTTGGCTTGCACATTAATTGTCCAGATCAGATTATTCGGGATTTTGAGCTTTAATTTGATTCTAAATTGAATTTTAATTTTACATTAGCTTAGGATTATTATCGTACTTCTATAAATACATTATGAGAGCACATTACAGAGGTTAACAGATTATTAGAATAGTATTAGACACAATTAGGAGCACATATTCTCTCTCTAAGGTTTCTTCTATCTCTCTTAATTCTCTTATAAATTATTTTTATTATGTTTGGTAAGTTTTTTTATTCAGTTCTAAGGGGATGTTGAACCTTATTTTTCAATTAATGGTTTAATTGAGTTATTATTATTTATTTCTTCTTATATAAGATTTATTCTTGATAATCTATTTTAATTGTATGAATAATATTTATTTTGATTGATTTAATTGTGGTCAGTTAAATTAATTAAACTATATTCATATGCTAGATTAAGGTAAAGTATTAAGCAAACGATATTGTATCTGATCATAAGTAGCAATTAGTAATATTTGACCGTGGTCAAGGTTTTGAATATTATTATGGTTATCAAGAAGGAAAGTTAAATAATTTGTGATTGTGTGTTGCTTGAAATAATCTAATTCCTTAATTCTTAATGCTACTATTATATTAAATCTAAACTGATAGTTCTAGATTATAAGATGATTAGGGTCTAGTGGGGGCGATCGTCACAATAGATTTAAAATCTAAGGGGAATTTTGGGTAATTGAACGATTGTGGTTACCTAAGATTATTAATTTCATTGAAGGGATGAATATAGTTAACTTGATTATATTATTACTGAGAAAAAGTGATACTGAACTGAAAAATTGAAGTCTTTAATTTATTAGTTAATTTTATTAGTTTACTTTTGTTTATTTAGTTAATTATAATTATTTCAAAAATTCCCCATTCTAGTTTGCAGTTAATTTTTTTTTAGGATGAGTCACTTAAGCAATAGTTAATTGAATTTTAATTTTTAGCCAATGATAATGTTTTTATTATTTATTTATTAACTTTTGAAAAATGAATAAATTTTTGTTTAGTTTGAACTTTTGACTTTTTATTGGTTATTACTTTGTTTGATAACATTTATTTTTACGCACTTATATCCATTTGTTTGAGCTAATTTTAATTTAAGGGAAGTTTATATGATTAAATGTTTATAGAAAATATTTTTGAACTCTATATATTATTTGATCATTATTTGAAGTGAAATATACGACAAAATATAATTTTTAGAGAGATGATTTAGGTAATTTTTTTAGGATTATTAAATTGGAAAAAAATTGTGGTGGGTTGAGATGGAGCGTAAAATGCACTCACTCATAAACACATAAAAAAGTGAGAAATAGTATAAAATGCACTCACTAAGAAAAAAAAAGTGAAAGAAAAAAATAGGATGGAGCATAAAATGCACCAATTTAAAGGAAAAAGAAAAAATAGAAAAAAGTACTTGAAAAAATTAATATTAATAATCATAGCGCGCTTATCATTATTAAAATATTTTGATCTTCTAGTTATATTTGTTTATATTAGTGGAGAGTGATGTGAAAAATAAGAGTATAGAGTTTTGTTATTAAACTAACCATTTTTTGATATCTTTTATGAGGCATTTAATTATTATGTGAGCAGATCTAAATTTTTTTTGCTAATTTGATACCTTTGGATTCACACGCACACTAAGGGTCTTAAATAAAATAAGATTAATAAATATGTTGAATTTGGCCACTTCACATGATTTTAAAATTTTCTTTGAGTTATCATTTAAAAAAATTTTATTATTATTTTTAAAATCTTTGAGGCTAATGTTGACATTCATATTGATTTGTTCTTCAAATAAATTGTTTGGTTATTAGTTTTAATTTTATAGTTTTTATTCTTGTTTTGTTTGAGGACAAATAAAGATTTAAGTATGAGGGTATTTGATAAGTAGATTTTATATCTATTTATTAGGTATTTTTAGAATTAATTATTTGTGAATTTTTAACTATTTTTAGTGTTTTAGGTAATTTATTTATTATTATGTATTTTTATGTCTTTTTAGATTATTTTTATTTATTTTTAATTTATTTATATTTTATTTTGTAGGCAAAAGGAATTAATTAAAGTTCGGTGGCATAATTAAAAATTCCAGCTATTTATATGGAGCGCGCCATTCGCGTATGCAGCTAATTGGCATGAACAGGAGGACGACCTTATTTTTTGGAGGTGATGGAGCAGCACCCGTGCCATGCGCGATCTGGTGGAAAAGAAGGAAGAAACGTACGCGCAATACGCGGGAAGGGTTGGAGCAGTCAGGCGTGTGGCTGGCTAGCTGTAAGCGCGTTTGACCGGGTCAGGGCCTTGTTTGGCTTGCACGTTAATTGTCCAGATGAGATTATTTGGGATTTTGAGCTTTAATTTGATTCCAAATTGAATTTTAATATCACATTAGCTTAGGATTATTATTTTACTTCTATAAATACATTATGAGAGCACATTACAGAGGTTAGCAGATTATTAGAATAGTATTAGACACAATTAGGAGCTCTCTCTTTCTCTCTCTCAGGTTTCTTCTATCTCTCTTAATTGTCTTGTACATTATTTTTATTATGTCTGGCTAGTTTTTTTATTCAGTTCTAAAGGGATGTTGAACCTTATTTTTGTTATTATTATTTATTTCTTCTTATATGAGATTTATTCTTGATAATCTATTTTAATTGTATGAATGATATTTGTTTTGATTGATTTAATTATGGCCAATTAAATTAATTAAACTATATTCATATGCTAGATTAAGGTATAGTATTAAACAAATGATATTGTATCTGATCATAAGTAATGATTAGTAATATTTGACCGCGGTCAAGCTTTTAAATATTATTATGGTTATCAAGAAGAAAAGTTAAATAATCTGTGATTGTGTGATTATTGCTTGGAATAATCTAATTCCCTCATTCTTAATACTCCTATTATATTAAATCTAGACTGATAGTTCTAGGTTGTATGATAGTTAGGGTCTAGTTGGGGCGTCGTCACATTAGATTTAAAACCTAGGGAGAATTTCGGGTAATTGAACGATTGTGGTTACCTATGATTATTAATTTCATTGAAGGGATAAATATGGTTAACTTGATTATATTATTATTGTGAAAATTTGATACTGAACTGAAGTCTTTAATTTATTAGTTAATTTTATTAGTTTACTTTTGCTTATTTAGTTAATTATAATTAATTCAAAAATCCCCCATTCTAGTTTGCAAAATATAAAAATGAATTAATCATTCTCTATGGGATCGACTCTTATTTGCTATTGTACTGATTTTGTGATTAAAAGTGAGGATTAATTTTGGAGTGTTAACGATGGCTTCCAATATTATAGTCATACTTTTGAATACAAATTTAAGTAAATAAGAGAAAAAAGTTTTGGATTGTCACATTTGATATTTCGAAATGAAGGTGTAGCATATTTTCGAATGTTCGTACCAAAATGTAATTTGTTTTTTTTTTTTTGAAAACATACCTCACAAAGTCATTAGGTGGGTTTTTTTGTTAATTTATATGTGTTACAGTTTTACTAACGAAAATTGGTTTGTGTACTATTTTTATATGATACAAATTTGGATAATGGTTGTTGAAAAATTAAACAAAGCTTCATGGGTTTAATCCTGTTAGATTTTGAGTATCCGATTGGGGCACCCATAGAGAGTCCGACCCATTTAGTTATTGCCCAAATTACCCTAATAGACTTGGTCAATTAGAGTTCGTATTAAATACGTTATTTTTGACATATCTATCGGGAGGGTTTTCAGTAAGTGGGTTAAACCACTCCACTCCTATATGTTCACATCTTTCAAAAGTACGTGAATATAAGATAACAATACTCCTATAAAACCATCTTAGGTGGGTTTAGCTTTTCATTAGCTGGAATATCTTTCAAGAGTCTTCAACAATTGTTCAATAATTGTGAAGCAGTATGAATAAATAGGAATAAACTTTTTCTTTTAAAATAAAACTTTTTATCTTTTGTCGAGGGGTCACAAAGACCGTGAACACGTTAAGAATATTAACAATCACAAAGACTGAGAATATACAAGGGTCATAAAGACCAGGAACATGAGTTAAGACGCAACCACACCACTCTTCGTCCTTTAGCCATCATTGGTACGCTAGGTGATCAGCCTATTGTACCGCTTTTTATTGTTCACAATATATATTTTTTTTTTGCTTGAACCACGTTAACCAACCCTTATATCCCCTTTTTAGGGTTGTTCACCTCAGACTTTAAAAATATTTACTCATTTCTTTAGTAAAATGGTCTAGTTGAAACAAGTAGCATAAACTCATATCATTAAACCATTCATACATTGAAAACTTAAAACTTTTCAAAAATTCATTTCACCATGACTTCAACACATTGCATCATGTAATGATGTGTTGGTGGTTCATATTCCCACATCTACATCTTTGTTACTGGGCGCTGAGAATTCTGTCTTTGACTCAAAATTTGAACCCATTTTCATAAACTGAAAAGAAAAATCTTTTTGAAGACTTCATAATATCGCACTATCCCAACAGTACACTGAGAATCCAGTCATTTAAGACTTCATAATACCGTACCGTCATAAAAGTACGTTGAGAATTCTGTTATTTTACTATTGCACACCATATTTGACCATGTGATAATAATTTCATAAATACATTTTAAAATTTTCAAATAACTATTGTCTAGCCAAATTAATTGGCATAGACCCATGAATCACGAAATTTTAAAAATTACAGTTCGATACTTGAACAAGTCATTTTCAATGCACCAAAGTGTGAGAATAAGCACATTTTTAAAACATCGATGATCTAGCATAGCTAAAAGAGTTGGATTGCCTACACAATCCTAATCACCTTTCCTTTTCTTCCTTTACTCCTTCAAACCTTTCTAACCAGTTCTATATCTTTCCTATTTTCTTAACCTTAGCCAATCTATAAAAACTAATACTCTCACCCTATTTCTCTCTTTTCTAACCCCCAACTGTTCATCAAACCCACCAACCATTATGGGATCAGGAACTTAACGCAATGATATGAGTTTAAGAACTTATTTTATTAATATGTAGTTCGAGAACAAATAAAGAACTGTATATACACTTAGGGGTTCAAAAACATACCATACGATTACGAGTCACGAACTTACCATAAATGTGAGCTTTAAGAACTCACAACTAACCTTACTTTTTCTCAATCCCATGTATCAGGTATATATAGAAGAAAAGAATCATCTTCTCAACATACATAATTGATATCGTGACGCTGGATCTCCACTGATTATCATTATAAAAAGCTAAGTGGTCGTGAAACCAAGCACAAATCCCCGCTCATACAAAGAAATGTACACTCGGCCACTACCATGAGTCCTTAATGGAAAATTCCACATAACCCTAAGCTATCCTTAACTTTTGCATTACCTTTCCTTAACTTTTCATTTACCTTTTCTTAACCTGATATTAATTTCATCTATTTATATCTTACAATTCATAACTCATCAAGAGTTCCTTTATCTTTGATCACTTAATGATCTTATGGTACCATTTCTCACTATCTTATCTTAAGATATCCTTTACCATTTCTTACTCATGAATTTCCAAAATTCATTTCCTCTTTACTCAACCCCTCTAAAGTTCATTTATTTACCATTTCCTTCTTTCTAACAAAAGTTATAGCCTACGATACTCTTACATAAGGTCTATAACCTATCAGCTCTGATACCAAGTGTAACAACCCCGAAACCCCATCATTTGCTAATGACGATCTCATGCGTTAAAACATAACATTTATCCTTATAATCATTTCATATAATCACAATACATTTCATAAACCTGTTTATAAAGCTTACATTCATCATATGTTTCTGAATCTTAACCTTCACATTTAAACACCTTAGAACTCAGATTTTAAATACATCAATCATGACCTAGTCTATTACATTTCAAAATCATATATATTATGATTTTTCTTAATTTAACTTGTGAATACAATCACCAATCATAACCATCCATACATACCCTGATCACATACATCTGTACTATCCATGCGAGTTTATTATATGTAAGACTCGACTTATACTGATACATTAATATTATCTCATTACAACTTTTCTTTAAATAAAACTTACATGTATGTCAATCTTTATGGATTTACAAAACATACATATATATGTTAATGAAAAAGTTTAATATTAAAACTAAGACATTAATTTACTTATAACTTGATAAAAATTACATTTACTACTAACTTGCCACATCACATACTTACATATAAAAAATTCTTTATGTTTTTCTAAGCATCTAACATTCCTTACCTTTTCAGCTTTACTGAAAACTCTGGCGTTCTCGTACTTTGCCTGAAAATGTCAGTTATGGCAAGAGTGAAGTCAAAGGTTTAGCAAGTCTAACAGATAACACCTTTCATGTTTGCCGTTTATATACATGCGTCATACATTCTTTACTTTATCGTGCTATGCTTTTTTGAGATATAACTGTCACATATTGCATTTAACAGTTAAAACACATAGATGCACGGAGTGCACATTTCAAAATATTTGATGTCAAATAGTTCACATAGAACAATTATCATATTTCAACAAGTCTAAAAAACCTGCTTATTAATCATCATTAAAATTAATCTTTACGCTCCTTGAACGTCTTTCATATCCTTCATCGCGTTGGTTTGCTAGTCTACACTCTATTTGTCAACGTACAACCTATATATCATTATAGGGTTATATCACATTTCGTATCTTCGTCAAACTTAAACTATAATCACTTGACCATTAATCTTTATTCATTACACTTTTGATGTATTACACTTTACATAGGTTAATAACACATCATAACTCATTACCGATCCTTTATACAAGCATTATCATGCTTTTACTTAGCTTTTGGGTATGTTATATTATATCGTTCAATGCTTCTTTATACATTAACACTCCTTACATTAACCATTTTTTTTATCAAGTTAAGGTTTACATAACCTATTTCTATCATCCTACATCAAAACATAGCTTTTTGGACACTTAAAAAAAATTGTGAATAGTAACTTCACCCCGGAGAGCTCTGAATTCGCTAGCCACGAATTATTCTCGGTCGCACTGCGCCCCGGTGCAGTGTTCAGAAATCAAAATTTTTTATTTTTACATTACCTTTGCTGATTTTTAACTCATTCATCTTACATCCAATTAAGCTCAAATTTGAATTATAGCTAGGTATTAATACCTAGTATTTAAAAAAAATACTACTTGGCTCATTTGGCATCTTAAAATTATTGAAGTAATTGCTCGTAGAAGGGCTTTTCAACTCGTTTTTATACTTAGAATTTTTTTTAACCTTTTCATCAATTTTGTGATTTTTGGTCATTCATTTCTAACTTTCATTCCGACACTTGATTTAGCTTACATACATCATATAACACTTGTCTAGACCTTTCAAATAACTTAACTTTACAAACGGCGGGATTTGTCCGCAAAAATCCGTTTTAGGTTGAAACGATCGATTTCGATCGCTCGAATCACATTTTCATTTCAATTTTCATCCGTTGACTACCAAATCACATATATGAATTGTTCAAAATATTTTCACTTCCAAGATATGTTTACATGAACATAAAACCATCTTAGGTGGATTTAGCCTCCAAAATCATGATTTATATACTTTTAAGCATTTATCATGCTATCTTTCATGCAAATACACCTCATATACCTATGTTTAACTTTATAACTTAAGATTTCACCAAAATCATCCAACTCTACGCATATTTTCTTCCATAAATCACACTATGAACCATACATACAAGCTTAAACATACTTAAACTAAAGTTTTAAGTTTAAATTTTTTTTTAAACCTTTATGGATGATCAACCTCTTCACATAGAAAGCTTCTCCATGACAAGGGCTTCATCTTTTCTTCTTACTCCATGATCATCTTAGCTTCCTAACTTCAAAAATCCAAGCTATTGCTTATTGCTTCCATGACTTCTCCTTTCTCTCTCTTAGGGCTAAAATTTCCAGCAAAATGAAAAATGAGGAAGAAAAGCTCATGCTTTGCTTTTTATGAGAGTTGACCCAAGCTAGTTAATTTAACTTAATCATAGTTAACCCATGCAAGGGCATTTTGGTTATTTCACATAGTTCATGAATGACGTTTTTGACATTTCACTACTTGGGACATAACGGTCATTACTTACTTTTTCAAGGGTATTTTGGTCATTTTGCCGTTTATGACACAAATGTCATTAACTAAATTATTCAGGGCAATTTGGATAAAAGTTATCCCTTTTACACTTATATAGTCATTTTACGACTTTTACGTCCTTACATTCGTTTACTTAATATATATATGACAATTTGAATCATACATGCATTCTACATTCCTTCTACTCATATTTGGGAGTATTACCTTCTATATTTACACATCGTATAAATACATCATTCATTTCAATCAATTAATATTTATTCCTTAATAAATTTTAAATATTCAAAAATCATAATCCTTATTATTCCGTTAATTTGTAATACACCGATTAGGTTAAACTTATCCTTCCTTTCTACACGCGCTGCCATACATTACCTTCTCATTCTTGTAACCTAGACTCTGAAGGCCTATTCATCAAGCTGGTTATTCATGTTCATAACTAAAGCTTAATTTACACTTTCCTTCAATCATTTTATATTATTTTCTAAGTCTTTCATTATTAGATCAATATATATATATATATATATATATATATATATATATATATACATACATACATTCAGTCTACCACATTCTGACACAACATAGTGTTTTACAGTAATTCCTTTTTAATTACCTAATCATAGGTATTACAATCTAGCTTTCGCCTTTAATACGTTCTCTTTTCCTTCAACCATAATAAATTATAAATTATATTATATATAATTTTTAATATATATCAAGCTACTTCAACCATAATTTTTAATATATATACCTTAAATTAGTGACTGATTCTCATAAGCTCTATAGACCTCTTTTATATCAAGAGTCCCTCTTTACGAAATCAATCATATAGGTCATTTTTAGCACATTGATTAAATAATAAATTATATTTAATCACTTATTAACACTTTATGTCCTTCTAAACTAGGTTTTAACTTTTAACATTTACTTAATTAACCAAGACCCTTATTTAGAAATCTTGTTAAATTCGGGGATGTCACAATCTTTCCAACTTTCTAGCAACCCTAGCTCTCTTCACACTTAGCAACTTGGAGATAACAAATGAAAATGAGTAAACCATCCTAGTTAAGCTTAAACCATGCATGGTTAAGGCTACACAAGTAAATTCCATTGTTTAGTAAGGGTGAAATGAACATTAAACCAAATTAGGACACCAAGGTCATTTCTCAAATTGTCAAGGGTACTTTGAACTTTAGCCATAACTTTAGACAATTTAATTCCAATAAATTCCTATTTTACTTATTTTTACTCCATTTCAAGTCCTTTTTTTAATCCAAATTTGTTTCCTTAAGCTTGAATTTTATTTCACAACCAAATAATCCATAACTTGCTTGTCCCAAAACACTTATCACACTTTAAAATTTTAATTTCATTAATTAATTATAATATTTACAACATTGACAAATTTCATATCATTACAGTTGTTAAGTTCTTTAAGAGAGAGCTTAATGCCAACTTAGTAACACCTCAAACATTCAATTACATAAATATTTGATAAAAGTGCTTAAACGAAAAAGTATATAGTAATGTATATTAATCTATTCAACTCCCTCCCCCCCCCCCCCCCCCCCTCTAGGCGGCCTCTAGATCACATTAGTACCTTTGGGAGATAATACTTCCATTAGATTTGATCTTAGACATTAGTTGTATGGACCAAATGTTATATGAGAGGATGCTTTTCATTTGTAAATTACAAAATAATATTATAGTCATACTTTTGAATAAAAATTTAAGAAAATAAGAGAAAAAAAGTTTTGGATTGTCACATTTGATATTTCGAAATGAAGGTGTTGTAATGTCCTAGAATTTTCACGTCATTATCAATTAAAATATTAATTTAATTTCTAACGAATTAGTTTTACGAGATTATTTAAATCTTTTTATGTGATTAATTAATTACTTGATTAAATGATTATGTGATTAATTGCTAAGAATTAATTAAAGGGGGTCACTAATATGTTAATTAAATTAGTGAACAAACCTTAAAGTTTTAATATCAAAATAATTGATAAGTTTCCTATTAATTAAATATTCAATTAAATTGAATATAATGAGTTAATTAAATATAATAAATTAGTTAATATGATTATTAATTAATGTAAATAATGTAAAATATTAATAATAATATTTATTAGTCCATTTAGTAATTTAATATTAATGGGTTAGAGTATTTAATTATTTAGTTAATCTAATTAACTATTTAATCATGAACTTGGATAATTAATGTGTAAACCTATTAAATTAGCCCAACATGGATCAATTAGTAGCTCAAGTATAGAATAATAAAACTTGGAAAACTAGTAGCCCAAACAATATAAAAGTGAGCCCAAATTAATTTCAAAAGAAGTCCAAAACCTAGCCCACTTGGAATTTTATGTGTAGTTGTTAATTATTTATTAGAAAGTGAGCAAGTGACATTTATTTTGGGACAAGGAATGCTCCATCAGTCGTGCATAGTAAATTAGAGTGCAAGATGAATATTTTTTATTTTATTTTCTATTTATTTAAATGATGGTTGCTTGTTTGATTTTCATATTACATAAACACCATGCCTCTTTTCACCTAATGTGTCATTTAGCCCATTTCTTGTGTAAGCTTCCATCTAGGGGCATGGTCAATTATAGATATAATTATGTGTATCTATTATTGTTTTCAAGTATACTTGAAATGGTAGACATTGCACTTCATTTATTTTTCCAAGTTCCAAAAGAGAGAGTTTGAGAGAAATAACTTGTGAGAGTAAATATTTTGAGAGAGCTTGAATTGTTAATGTCTTCAAGTTTCACAACCTATTTTGAAATAAAAAGAAAGATAGCCATTAAAACAAGGTAATGGTTATTTTAAATTTAGCTTTGTTTTTAAATTAAATAAACCATCATGAAACATGTTAATATAGTTAGTAATATATATTAATAATATTTATGTCATGCTTGAGTTTAAAATGCTTGGTTTGTATTTTGGTATATTTTGTATGCTAAAAACATGTGTTTGGTAGTGTGTAAACAAGTCTCAAAATAATGACCAAAAATATTTTTTATAATATTTAGATTTAATGTTCTAATATTATAGAACATTAAATCATGAGAAAAATAAAGTTTGAATCACTCAAAATGGAGTTATACACAAAAAGTTATGATTTATAGTAGTTTATTTGGTAAAATAATTTTGATGAAAAATATGGAATTAACTCATGAAAATTTTAATTTTCATGTTATAAATTGATATTAAGTGATTGGTAATTTTTTGGATTTTTATTGAAGAGTTAAAGATTACTTGAAGGTATAATATTTTCTAAGTGGTGTATTAAAAGTTACTGTAGACAGTTTGCTGGAAAGAAAAAAAGGGGAAGGGGGGGGGGGGGGGGGGGGGGACTGACCGCGCAATGCGCGCCAGCGGTTTTTTTGTCGGACGCGTAGCACAAACGACGTCGTTTTGGAGCGTAAAACTGTAACCCACGCGTTACGCCCGGAAGCCAGCAGTCGGTTCCTCAAAACGGCACCGTTTTTTGTCGCTGTTTACTGTGCACGTTTTTCGGCAAAATTACTAAACTGCCCCTCCGTTCGTTTTTCTGCGTAAGTACTAATTTTCCCTCAGATCAGTTTTCAGTTTATTTACAAGTTTATCATTCTGGATAATTTTAATTAATTTAAATATTTAAAAAATTAATTTAAAATTATAAAAAAAATAATAATAACACAAAAATGATATTTGGGATTATATTTTCCATTTGGATTAATATTTAAATATTAATCTAGTTAGCTAAGTTATGGTTAAGTTAAATAAATAAAAATTTCATTAATTATTTGTTATTTAAAATGTTAATAATAAATAAAGGTGATAAATTAGCAATTATTATTTAATTCCTATTAAATAATAATTGAAGAGAGATAAAAATTTATAAATTAATTATTTATTATTTAAATATTATTAAATAATAAATAAGGATAATTAAGTAATTAATTATGATTTAATTAGCATTAAATAATGATTAATGGAAATTAAGTTATTAGATTAATAATTTATTATTTAATGTAAATAATAAGTAAGGATAAATAAATTGATTATTATTTAACCTTAAATAATAATTAAAATTAATTAAATAATAATTAAAGAGGATAAAAATTTGTAAACTATTATTTAATTTTCCTAAATTAAATAATAAGTGAGGTTAATTACTTAGTTAATTATTAGTTGATTAATATTAAATTAAAGAATGTTAAAATTAAATCAATAATTATTTATTATTTAATTATTATTAAATAATAAGTATGTACAATTAGTTATTATTTATTTTAAGTAATAACTAAAGATAATTAATTAATTTATAGAGATTGAGTTAATAAAATAATTTGAATCTAATTATACTTTAATTAAACAATTGTAATAAGTTGTTTAAGGGTTTAATAAGTGTCCAACACTTAAAAAAAATATTTTCTAATTTATTAAATTATTAACCTAATTTGATTGAAGGTCTATAGGGTTAATAATATTGTTTTGACTGATGTAAATTATATGTTAGTACTTATGCGTGGTAGATAAGTTTCTTAGTGAGCATATAGTTGTACAAATACGCCGTACTAATTATTAGACCAACTTTATTAATGTTAGGTCTTTCAAAGCCAGTTAGTTAAAGCTAGACAATAATTGTAGTTGAGCAGACAGGTAAGTTACTTATCTCTAAACTCATTTCATTGAGCAAATTATTTATTTAAGCTTGAACTGTAATTCCAAGCATGCTTTGAATGGTTTAATTACTTTATAATTATTCCACATCGATATTGTTGTTATTCGCACTTGGTGCACTTGATCTTGTACAGTTTTTGACTTGTACCTTATTTAATGTTCTACTATTTAAAGAACTATTCAAAGTAGGTCTAAGCCATTGTTCGGCTAGACATTTATGTTAAAGATTTTAAAAGCTATCTAAATCATTGAAGATGCGAATTCTTAGACTATTATGAACATGCATTTATTATAGGGGAATACCCTGTATCTAATATCAGGTACAAAATACGAAAATTAAATGTTATGCATACACATATTGTACTGAGGCTGATCCCCTCGGGTACATATTTCTGGTAGTAACCATTGGGTCAACCTGCTATTGACTCCATTGGATATTTATAGTTCATAATCTATTTGACTATCTTGATTCTAAAAGCAAATTATTATTCCTGCTTATGTTATTCATAATATTGAATTGTTCAACTATTCCCTTTCATTCATGATATATTGTTTCTTGTTGTTACTTAAACTTGTTGAGCAAACTACTTGCTCACCCTTGCTATATCATGAAACCTTATTGCAGTGTAACCTGAGACTTCTGGGAAGAACAAGGGTAAGGGAAAGATGAAGTGATAGACTTCAGGATGCCGCCTTTTAGTTAACTAAATTACTTGTTATGTAATATAAACTCTAAGTATTTTATTAAGGGTATTTGTGTACTTTTGTGTAAGGTTACTGTATCTTGGGACTAGTAACACCTTTTGAATGAACAACATATGTTTATTATTCCGCATTTAGTTATTGTTTGTTAGTTAGAGGTAGATGTTTATATTGGATCGTGATGACCGGATCCGGGTATTTGAGACCCGAATTTGAGGGCGTCACAGGTGTAGCATATTTTTGAATGTTCTTACCAAAATGCAATTCATTTTTTCTGAAAAACATACCTCAGAAAATCATTTGGTGGGTTTTTTTGTTGGTTTATATATGTCATAGTTTTACTAATGAAAATTGGTTTGTGTACTACTTTTATATGATACAAATTTGGATAATGGTTGTTGAAAAATTAAACAAAGCGTCATGGGTTTGATCCTATTAGATTTTGAGTATATAATTGGGGCACCCATAGAGAGTCTGACCCATTTGGTTATTGCCCAAATTACCCTAATAGACTTGGTCAATTAGAGTTCGTATTAAATACGTTACTTTTGACATATCTGTCGGGAGAGTATTCAATAAGTGGGTTAAACCACTCCACCCCTATATGTTCACATTTTTCATAAGTACGTGAATATAAGATATCAATACTCCTATAAAAAGATACAAAGAGTTATATACTACCAATGTAGAAAGCTCCCAACATAATAAGTGAATTCCAGTTATTTTGTATCATGGAATAGAGCTTCATTCTCATCTCGTGCTTGTAGTTCAAAGACACCATAGGGTTGTGAAGTACGTGGAATTAAACGATTTTTTCCACACCAAAGGTTAACATGCTACAAGAGGTATATCTTTTGGCTCCTTTTTTTTTTGTAAACATATGGTAGCATACATGTATTTTTTTCCTTCATTGGTATTAGAGTTATTTGTTTTCAATCATATGTATGTACAGTTTACACGATATGCCATGAACGCATGTTTAAAGGCTTAAAAAATATTATTAATGGCAACCTAAGTTACATTTATTATTAGGGGATAATATTGCAATATGTTGTAATCTATGTATAGTGTCTATGATCTGCATAGTAAGGATTTAATCGGATATGAAATTTCAAACTAATTTTGAACCCTAGTTAAAAAAATTGCATATTTCAAACTGCCATAACTTTATGCACATTTATCAATTTTATGCAATTTTAGCATGTATACGTAGAATATTTCATATGTTTTCCATTGATATATTATATGCTTAATTTGGATATATAAAAATTGAGAGAGTTATAGCCTTTGAAAGTTTTCGTTGAGAATTAAGGTTTCTGGTGGCTAAAGGTTGAAGATGCAGTGCAATCCCACTCTTGGTAGGAATTAAGTGCATCACAACTGTAAGATCCCAAATTTTAATAAATAGATTTTAAATTTTTCTCATAATTTTATGCTTAACAGTAAGGTGTTAAACTAATAAAAAATTAAAGTTAAGGATGTTATGTGTAAAAATTTTATGTCGAAAAATATTCATTCTGTTGGGGAATATTCGTGCGATGGCGCCGAAATATTCAGTTATGGGTGGACCCCACAACGAAATATTGTCGAACGGTATTATCACTTTTAACTGTTAAAATACCCAGTAATAAAAATATGGCAACATATGGTATTTTACTGTAGCACGCGGTATTTTTACTGTAGCATATGGTATTGCATAGTAGTATATGATATTACACAATATTTAAATTATTGAACTGATAAAGTGGCTATTGCACAGTATTTCATGAATAATTGTCATTACACAACATTTTACATTATTGAATCAATAATTGTCATTACACAATATTTTACATTATTAATTGCATAGTGTTCCATATTATTAAATAAATAATTGTCATAATGCACAACATCTTGCATTATTGGGCCAATAATTGTTACAGTAGTAGTCACGGGTATTAAACAGTTAGACAGATTTATTATTTGAAAAATACGGTATGTTTAATAATTGAGCTGTTAAATCAATACAATAATATAAAAATGTGTAACGCATGTACATGTGCAACACGTGTAAATGTGTAACACGTGTAAGTGAGTAACACGTGTAAGTGTGTAACACACGTAAATGTGTAACGTGTGTAAATGTGTAACACGTGTAGGTGTGAAACGCGTGATAGTCATTGAGCGCTGCAGATCAAAGTGTGAAACGTGTGTTGGTTGATGAATGGTTTAAATTAAAAGATGAGATTAAAATGTGTAACGCGTGTGGAAAAGTTGGTTAGGCTTTGGCTATAAATAGGGGTGGTGTGCTGTCGCAGACACCCAAAAATAAAATCTTACTTTGGAAAAATATTAATGTAGTAGTGTAAGTAAGAGTCGATCCCACAGAAAATGATTAATTTAATTTTATATTTTTGTAAACCAAAATTAGGGAGTTTTTAATTAAAGGAAAAAATTAACTAAAATAAATATGCAAGAAATAAATAAGAAGAAAAAGCCTTGGTTCAAGTCAAAAATCCACCATCAAGAATTTACAACTGATCACTGATGCAAGAATAAATCAATTAATATTTTAAACATTCACCGTAGAAAGAACTACTCGCAGTTAGAATAATTTTTCTTCTCTCTCCTTAATTTTATATAAGTAGAGCCACTTGGTCTAAATACCCTTACTAATAAACAACCTTCGGTACTTGCTAAAGATTTAATTTAACAGCAACATAAAGAAATAGAGAGATCGTTGAACTAAATAACACAAGCCATTGCGCGGCCGCCATCTGCTGAAATTACCATTCTGCCACCGTGCTGCTTAATTACCAAAATGCCATTAGATTTTTGCAGAATTTACGAAATTGCCCCCAAAGCTTTATTTTTCCTACAAAATAAAATATAAAATAATTGAAAATAATATAAAAATACTAAAAATCCTAAAAACACATAATAATAAATAAAACTCCTAAAATACTAAAATAAATAAAAACACATAAATAAAAAGAAATATAAAAATACTATAAAATTACCTAAATTAACATAAATTAACATATAGCTTTGTCCCAAAATAATTGTCGCGTGATAAAGCACTAAAGTAATAAAGTTTCCGTAAAGTGATTTGAAAAGAAAACAAAACCACTTTTTACTATATATATATATACTACTGCCGTGTGTGTATATATATATATATATACACACTAACAATTATTTATATATTATTAATATATATGATATATTTATAATATATATTAATTAGCTAAATGGTTTGGTAATTTTGTACAAATTTTAAAATTTTAAAATAAAAGGGTTTATTTCGGATAATTTTAAAATAATAAAAATAAATAGTTTATTTTTAAATAATTTTACAATTAAAATAAAAGGTTTATTTTAAACATGAAATTAGATTTCATGCAACTTTAATTGCCCATTAAATGATACCAATACATATATAAAATATTTTATTTAATTCATTAGATGAATAGTATTTATTGATATATATGTTGATAAATAAATGGGATTGATTATGGACTATTGACTAATATGATTGAATTTATTTTTGTGGATGCATGAATGAATGGGTTTTATAAATGGGGTCTGCGTATCTCGTCTTTCTAATTTTTCTAATCTATAATTCTATCTCTCTCTTATGTACTTTGTCTTGACTGTTGATCAAGATTTTTATTTATTATAAATAATTTGTAATATGATTAATTAGAATTATTTTGAAGAATTAGAGCTAACGAGCAAGAAGCGCATGAAAACCCGTTTGTAATGGAGCTCGAATTTAAATGTAATAGTTACATTTAATTTAGTTTATTATTGCACCCTAGGTTTGACCTTTTAGTTCACTTGGTGACTCTAGTGAACCAACAAAGGATAAAAGTTCATAATCAATTCAAGTAGAATATATTATTCTATATGTGCATTCTTAATATATATTTATTATATAGTATCCAAACATGCTTCGCACGTTAAATAATATGATCCGTATTTTATGCATATATATATATATATATATATATATATATATATATATATATGCATGCGCGCTAAATAAGATGAGACAATTAATAACAAACCCCTCATGATGTGGAATAAATATTATTTAATTCATAAATTAAAGAAGTTTAATTCAATTAAATAAAATTAGAATTATTTTAATTTATTTATTCTACTAATGAATATTAAGTTGTAACGTTCAAAGATATTTGAAATATTGAACGACGCCATCTAGTATTATAAAATAATATAGCATCAAATAATCAATATGAGTTTGTTGTGTCACACAAGGCTTGCATTAATTACTTAAGATGTTATTTTATTATATAGTAGATGTTTATAAGGAATTGAACATTACTATTTTGTTGTGTCGCACAAGGACGATATTTTTTTCTTCACTTATATGAAAATGCTAGGTTAGACTTAACTTGAATAATTTTGATTTGGATGTGTCGCACATGATTGTAATAATTTAAGAGGCAAAATAAAAGGAGTTACATATTGATGTAATTGACAAGATGTTATCTACTTATTTATTTATATATAATTTGTTGTGTCGCACAAGGCTATATACATTTGAAATAGGATTCTTATTCTCACTAGCAAATATTTAATTAGATTTGTCGAACTATATATATAGAGGGTAATATAGTTTAATGAAAATAGTGGGAGATACCAATTTAAATAAAGACATAATTTATTTTGATAATTAATAAAATGAATTTATACTAAAATGTTGTCTATTTTTCACATGTAGAATTTTATAAATGTCAAACTCACTATCATTGCGTAGTATACTTGATGCTAACAAACTGACTGGACCGAATTACACGAACTGGTTAAGAAATTTGAGAATTATTCTCACTGCTGAAAAGTTTTCCTATGTCCTAAATTCGTCTGTCCTTGTAACTGTTGCAGTAAATACCTCTGAGAAAGAAGTTGCTGCTTTTAAGAAGTGGCAAGATGATGCAATTGTGGCTTAATACATCATACTCGCATCCACGACTAACGAGCTTCAGCTTTAACACGAAAAGATGGATACTCCTACTATATTGTTGTACCTTAAAGAACTTTATGGTGAGTAAAGTAGGACTACTAGATATAATATATCTAAGGATCTCTTTCGATCTCGGATTTCCGAGGGCATGATAATGGGTTTTTATACATATTTATTATATATTTTGAGACTTAATTATTTGTTAGTTTTTAAACATTTTAATTGATTTTAGGTAATTTATTTAATTTTATGTGTTTTTATTATTTTTAGTATTTTTATATTATTTTTATTTATTTTTAATTATTTTATATTTTATTTTGTAGGAAATTAAACTATAGTGGCAATCTTGTAATTCTGCAATAAAAGAAATGGCAAAGTGGTAATTAATCAAGCTGAGTGGCAGAACGGTAATTATGCAACACAATGGCAGTTTCTTAAATATGGCATGAAGAGGCTTTGGCACCATGCGTGCATGTGATTATGTTCAGGTAGTAGTAACTGAACGGCGTCGTATGAAGTCAGCAGTAGATAAGTAAGGTCCGCGCCATGCGCGGGCGGTTGAGGTTAGCATATAAGGCTCCATACAGCGTCGTTTCGTGCTCAGTAGATAAGTAGTGCAAGCGCCTTGCGCGCCCTGGGTCGGTGGCTGGTTTGGGCGCGTTGAGTTTGGTCAACGCCGCGTTTGGCAACACGCTTTTGCTGCAGATTCGGATTTTTAGCTATTTTTTATTCCAAATTGAATTTTAATTTCACATTAGCTTAGGATTATTATTGAATTTTATTTAAGATTGCAATTGAACCCAATGTGTAATTTAATTTCATTTGTTTTCTTTTTAATTATTAATTATTATATATGAGTTATTTATCATATTTTATGCGTTCATGTATAATTATTTGCACAATAATTATTTATGATATCTTAGAAGGAATCAGAAAAAAAAAATTCTAAGATTAGATCCGGTTATGATAACATGTGAATTTATTTATTTATTATAGGAAGAGTATTATAATAGTGTATAAGATGAAAATATCTATATGTCACATATAACATTATTGAGAGTTGGATCTTAATGAGTTTATTTCAAGTTATTTTGCATAGCAATATAGCAACTTAATTAGAATAAATCTTTTTATTAATTCTTGAAAAAGGTTAGTAAATAGTTAAGAAACCTCAGTTAATAATTCTATATAATTAATTAATTAAAAAGAGGGTGAAGAGATTTAAATGAAGCATTGGAAAAAATTGTAATCTTAACTATTTTTAATTTGATTTAATCCCTTTTATTAGTTTAATTTAGTTCGTAATTTTAATTAGTTTATTTTATAATTTAAATTGAGATTGTTTAAATAAAATTAATTTGATATTAAATTAGTGTTTGGTAATAATTATTTTTAATTCTTTGTGGGTTCGACACTCAACTTTATCACTTTATTACTTGTGGGCCGCGTATACTTGCGTGTAAATTCCTATTTAAATTTAGGCAAATAAGGCACTACTGTTGAGACTCATGTCCTAAAAGTGATCAATCTGATTGAACAACTTGGACAATTAGGGTTCATGATGGATGGGGAGTTGATTCAAGATTTGATCTTGTAATCACTCTCGGACACCTTTTCACAATTTGTTATGAATTTTTACATGAATAAGTTGGACGTCACTTGCCTGAGTTACTGTACATGTTGAAAACTGCGGAGGGTCACTTTCCATCTAAACAAAACCAAGTCTTATTGGTATATAATTCTTTCAAGAAAAAGAAGAAACCCAAACGAACTTCTCAAAAGAAGAAATCCAAGAAGGCTAAGGGGAAGGCGAAAGTAAAGGATAATAAAATGCAGATCTATATAGCAAAGGAATGTGCTTCCTTTGCAACAAGTTGGGTCACTGAAAAAGAAACTGCAAAGAGTATATTGTAAGTTTAAAGTAAAAGAAGCTTGGAGATGCTTCAACCACAGATCAAGGTTTGTTCATAATTGAAATAAATCTTTATGTAAGTCAAAGTTCTACTTGGGTATTAGATACCGGTTGTGGTTCTCATATATGTAATACTATGTAAGGACTAAGCAGAAGTAGAAAGCTAAGCAAAGATGAAGTCATCCTGCGCTTGGAGAATGGAGCAAAGGTTGCTACATTAGGCATAGGAACTTATTGTTTAGCACTGCCTACGGGTAAGTCCATTTATTTAAATAATTGTTATTATGTTCTAGTACTTATAAGAAACAGTATTTTTATTCCTATGTTAGATAAATATGGTTTTGAGATTATAATAAAGAACAACAATTGTTCTATTTATAACAATAATGTTTTATTTAGTATTGACAATTTAATGAATGGAATTTACTTACTTAACTAACAAGAAAATATATTACAAATTGAATAAACTAATAAAAGAAAAAGAGGTAATGTAAATTATACCTTTATATAGGCACTATAAACTTGGTCATATTAATAAAATAAGATTAAACAAGTTGCATAAAGACGGACTTTTAGAGCTATCTGATTACGAATCATATCTAACTTGTGAATCTTGCCTCATGGGTAAAATGACTAAATCTCCTTTTAGTGGAAAAGGAGAGAGAGTTACAGAGTTATTATAGTTGATACACACAAATGTATGTGGACCTATGACAACATATGCACGAGGAGGGGATTCATATTTTATCACTTTCACTAATGATCATTTAAGATTTGGATATGTATATTTGATGAAATACAAGTCTGAATCTTTTGAAAAGTTCAAAGAATTCAGAAGTGAAGTAGAGAAACAAACTGACAATAGTATTAAGATTCTTCGATCGGATCGAGGTGGTGAATACTTAAGCAATGAGTTTCTCAATTATCTCAAAGAAAATAATATAATCTCACAATGGACTCCACCTGGAACACCATAATTGAATGGTGTATCTGGAAGGAGAAATCGAACATTGTTAGACATGGTTCATTCCATGATGAGTTTTACTTATCTTCCAGTTTCATTTTAGGGTTATGCCCTAGAAACGGATGCACACCTACTTAACGAGGTACCCTCAAAAATTGTCCCGAAGACCCCATATGAAGTATGGACAGGGATGAAACAAATCTTAAGTATGTTAGGATTTGGGGTTGTTTAACTTATGTCAAAAGGTTTGAGCATGATAAGTTAGCGACAAAATCTGATAAGTGTAAATTTGTGGGATATCTTAAAGAATCTACAGGATATTATTTCTATCATCTTACTGATCAAAAGGTGTTTGTTGCGAAACATGCTACCTTCTTGAAAAATGAGTTTATCTTTAAAGGGGTCAGTGGGAGTAAGATAAATCTTGAAGAAGTTCAAGAACCACAAAACACTACAGGTCAAATTGAGGTTCCTAACCAAGTAACACAACCTACAGTACCACTACCTATTCGAAAGTCTAGAAGAGTATCGAAGATACGTGAAAAGTATGGATTCATCATAGAAGATGATGATGAAGTACGCATCATAGATGATGATTATCCATGAACTTACGAAGAGGCAATGAGTAGTAAAGACTCAAAGAAATGACTAGCAGCCATGAAATCCGAGATGGACTCCATGTATGAGAACCAAATATGGACTTTGGTTACTCCACCTGAGGCCATTAAGCCTATTGGGTGAAAATGGGTCTTTAAAAGAAAGACTGAAGTAGACGGCAAGGTAGAGACCTATAAGGCCCGATTGGTTGTAAAAGTTTTTAGACAAAGACAAGGTGTTGACTATGACGAAACCTTCTCACAAGTATAAATGCTCAAGTCCATTCAAATTTTGCTTGCAATTAAAGCTTATCATGACTATAAGATTTGGCAAATGGACGTGAAAACGGCCTTTCTCAATGGAAAATCAGAAGATGATGTATATATGATACAGCCAGAAGGTTTTATTTCAAAGATTGGAACAAATTAAGTCTGTAAGCTACAACGATCTATCTATGGATTAAAGTAAGCTTCTCTAAGATGGAACATCCATTTTGATTAGACAATCAAAGAGTTTAATTTTATCAAAAATAAGGATGAACCATGTGTGTACAAGAAGGTTAGTGGGAGTGCTGTCACATTTCTAGTATTATATGTTAATGATACATTACTTATAGGGAATGATGTTCCAATGCTACAGTCAATCAAGATTTGGTTGTCTAACACTTCTCCATAAAAGACTTGGGAGAAACATCTTATATTTTGGGTATAAATATCTATGAAGATAGATCTAAAAGGATGATTGGCTTGTTATAATGAACATATATTGATTTTATGCTAAATAAGTTTAGCATGGAAGATTCCAAGAAAGGACTTATGCTGATGGGTCCTGGAATACATCTTTCGAAGAATCAGACCCCAAAGACACCTAAAGAGAGAGACCATATGAGTAAGATTCCTTATGCCTTAGCAATAAGATCTATCATATACGGGATGATATGTACAAAACTTGATGTTGCTTATACACTTAGTGTAACAAACAGATATCAATCTAATCCTAGAGAAGAACACTAGAAGGTAGTGAAAAATATCCTAAAGTACTTAAGAAGAACTAAGGATATATTTCTTATCTACGGTGAGTCTGATTTGAAACTAGAGGGCTATATAGACTCCAGTTTTTAAACTGACCAAGATTACAGTAAATCCGTTTCGGGTTATGTGTTTACCTTAAACAGTGGTGCAGTGAGTTGGAAAAGTTTCAAGCAGCAAATAGTTGTTGATTCAATGATAGATGCAGAGTACATAGCTACAAATAAAGCTGCAAATGAGGCTGTTTGGATAAAGAAAATCATTACAGAACTTGGAGTGGTTCCTAGCATTCAAGGACCAGTGCCTTTATTTTGTGACAACTCAAGAGCTGTTGCATAAGCCAAGGAACCCAGGTCTCATCAGAAATCCAAACACATTATGCGGATTTCATTTTATTAGAGAAATCATTGAAAGAGGAGATGTCATCTTGGAGCGTGTTAACACTCTTGACAACATAGCAGATCCATTTACTAAAGTCTTAACTCAAAAGTAGTTTGATCGTCACTTAGAGAATATGGGTATTAGATATTATGGCGATTGGCTTTAGTGTAAGTGAAAGATTGAAAATAGTATGCACACAAGCCAATCATATTTGATATGATGTAGGATGTACTTTGTAATCTTATTCATTTATTAATAAAATTTTATTTATACTAAGGCATTTCTTTATCCGTATTTAATGGATGATATTAATTGTGATAAACTCATAGTTATTGAGTAAAAAATGACGATTTGGCAACAACTAGTTTTCATTGCTAAAGATACGAAATTTTGTTACTAAAGGTCAATTGAAACTATTTTTTGTCGTTGGACCATCTGTTGCGCAATGAGCTTTGCTAATTGTTTAACAACAAAATTATTTTAATCATTGCAGAAAGTGAGATATTTCGCAACAAAAGTTTGTATTTGTGTAAAAGCATAAATAATGTTACAACGAAATTTATTGTTGTAAATTTATTAAGAAATTGTTACTAAAAAATAACTTTCATTGCAATATCATTCTAATTAGTAACGATAAGAACATTTCTTTTTTGTCAACAGAGATGAAATTTCGTTGCGATTAAGACACTTTTGCCAATAATATTTGCCATTGATGAACAGTATAAAAATTGTTACCTTAACTGATTTTCGTTGCTAATTGTATACTTTTTGACAATGATGTTCGTTACTAAATGTGAAAAATATGTTGGTTATAAGTTATTTTGCAACGAGATTTTTCGCTGTCGTTGGTTTTATTATGAATAATTTTGATTAATTAATAACGATGATGTTCAATGCTGATTACTTTTTTAGAGCAATGAAAGTTTTCAATTAGCAACGACACTATACATTGTCGTTTGCTTTATATATGTAACAAAAGTTGTTATGATTTGCAACGTTATAAATGTCTTTTTCTTTGTTATGTAACGAATGTCAAAATTATTTTACAAACAAAATAAATCGTAGCTCAATGATCCCATAACAAATTATGGTAGAAATATAAAAAACTCAAATATTATTAATTAAATAAAATCAACCAGTACATGATCATTCATCATCTTTACAATCAGCTATCTAAATAATTTATTGGGGCACATGTACAAAGTTGGTTCCTTCAACAAATTGCCCATGAAATACCATACCACTACTTAGAGGGTGTTTGATAAAAACTGAATGAAATAGTTTTGAATGCTTAAATAATCTGAATGAGTTGAATGAAGTAGATTTCTAAATACTGAATGAAGAAAGTTATTTGATAAGTGACATGTTTGAAACATTTAAATAACATATTTTTACTATTTTACCTCTCTAAAAAATTTAAAATTGTTGGAAATTTATTTAATATTACTTAATATGATAGTTGATTTATTTAATATTACTTAATATGATAGTTGATATATATATATATATTACTTCATTTAGCTGAGATTTAACCATTCAACCAAAAAAAATAGACTTAACTATTCAGCCCAAAAATCTGATTGATTCAGCCATTCAGACTATTTTTAGCGAAAACAAACACACTTAATAGCTGACCGATTCAGCCATTTAGTGCTAAACAAACAGGGCCTTAACTAGGGAAAGAACTGTTCAGTCCAGTACACACAAGCAAGACTACTACTTGCTTTCATAGCATTCAGAGCATGAGTGCACAAGGTGGAGGGATTACCAAAATTCACAGGCTTCAAGAGATATTTTTCATCATTTGAGTGCTTCCCACATATTAGAGAAAAATCAAAGAAAAACATAATGAGCAAAAGTTATAAGTAGTTTAAATTATTAAAGTTGTTATCATAGCATTAAAAAGAAAAAACATTGGCATGTATTTATTATATAACGATAATGACATGTGCTGTAATCCATGAATTTGTCACATTAATCCTCTTAGCATCCTGAGCTACTAGCCTGCCACCATGGACCTTCCGAAGTGTGGGATACAACTAATAAGATTTCCTCTTACTATAAAAATTAAGTGCAACATTTATTAATATATATGATTGATGCAAACGAATGAATTGTACAACATTATTTGATTGCTACAAACCCAATATGATAAAATTGTTAATGTTAAAAGATGATGATACAACAGAAATAACAAATAATAATGATAACAAAGGTACTAATAATGATGATGTCAAAGAAGTACCTTTGTTAGCAGTATGTTAAACCGCTCTTCAACAAACTTTCTTATTTACTCGTAACATTTATCCTTATTGCCTTTTCCCTAAACTTTCAGTTTCTTCTGAGTAAGATTTCTAAGATAAGCTTTTAAAAGTAGTAGATTTTTTGCATATAGAAGGGCAGACAATTATTAACATTTGATACATTAATACAGAAAGTTTACATAACAAAAGGTGCAATATAACTCAAAGATAAGACAAACATACACTATAGTATAGCTTATTAAGGCAAGCAACCAGATAGAAAGTTGAAATATAAAATTGATCAAGATAGATACTTGGCAGTTCTATGAGGATTAGCAATTGCTTCCATTGTACCACATTTTTCAGCCTCAGCTGCTTCCTCAGCAAGTTATTCATCAAGGATTTCTTGCATTTCAACAACCCTGTAACAAAAATAAGGAAGGGAAGGAAATATAAGGAAATATTGACCATCAGCTCAGCACTTGAATGAGCTTAAATATGAAAATGTCCTAGTATAAGATGTATTTTGTACAAAATATGGAACTGTCAAACAATGACCAAAGAAGCCTACTAATGTGTAAGATAGGTCGATGTGCATATTCAATTTTTTCCAATATATTGCATATTACATTAAAGGTTGCCTGAACATGTCATTCATTTCTAGGCTCGATGATGGGAATGCATTTTATTATAATTTTTATCCCATAATACTTAGCTGTTATAATTATGTTGTGCTTAATTAAACTAATTATTTGTTTTAATTTGATTTTATAAGAAAAAGAACAAAAATGGTGAAACGATGAATAAATAACTCATGATGGTAGATTTGTAATTAAGGTAGCATAGCAAGCCAGTTGCACCATGCGCGGAAAGGTAGCAGCATAGATACATGAGGAAATGAAGCAGCTGCGCTGGTGCATTGAACGATTAAGGTTAAAGTTGATGGCGCATTTGCGTAGGTAAGTGGCGTAGCTGCGCAAAATCTGAGGCATTTGCGTGGGGGGTTGGCGCAGCTGTGCAGGTACCTAGAACGAAAATTAGTATGTTGTGGCGCAGCTGCATGGTTCAACAAAGTAGCTACGCAGGTGAGTCAGTTGGTCAAAAGCGTGTTGACCTTCTTGGGAAGCGTGAAATAAGCCAGCTATGAGCATATTTTTGGAGCTATTTTGATTCCTAATTGTATTCTAATTACTTCTAAGCTAAGGATTATTTATGTAACTATAAATAGATGATGTTAGACATAATTAGGGGCTACTTTACATTCAGTCATTCATTCATAGAGATTACTATTTAGAGCATGTCAGGCTAAATTCTTCAATTCAATTCTAGGGGATTTCAAACTCGATTGTCAAATCGATTAAGTAATAGTATTTATTCTTCCTTATATGAAATTATTAGTGATAATCTGTTTCAATTGCTTATCTAATATTAAATTTGATTGATTTGATTAGAGCTCGTTAGATTGATCGAGTTATTATCAATTGCTAGATTTAGAAATTATATTACGTGTAATTGATATTGTTCCTAATTGTTGGTAGTGAATAGTGATAGATGATTGTGGTCAAGCTTTTGTTTATTGCTATGGTTATCATGATATAAGTTAAATAGTCCGAGCTTAAAAGATTATTGCTTAAAATAATCTAATTTTCTTATGATTAATACTTTCATTATATTAAATTTAGAGAGTTTGTTCTAGGTTGTATAATTGATAGAATCTAATGAAGAGCTTGTTTTGTTATATTATAATTAAGAAAAATTTCGGGTAACAGAGCTTGTTATTGTCTTGGGTTATTAGTTTCATAGAATGATAGAAATATATTCTGATTAATTGAATTATTAATTATAAGGGTGATATTAAACTGAAAAACTAAAGGTTTTAATTCATTGGTTAATCTTATTAATTTATTTTTGTTATCTAGTTAATTATAATTAATTTTAAACCCCCCTTGTTTATTATTTACTTTTAATTATTGCTAGAAACACTAAGATAGATTGAAAACAATTTCGCTCTCTATGGGATCAACTCTTGCTTGTCACTATACTGAATTTTGTGTTCATAGAGTTACAGTAAAGATTAATGTTAGAGTGTTAACAACAAATTCCCACTCGACACTACATAAAAACTACCTTACAGAATACCGAGGCATAATTCTCTTTGTAGTTAAATGTAATACACATTTCTTGATTTGTTTAAATAGTTTGTCTTATATAATTAAACAGTTTATACAAATTAGACATACCTCAGAGCTCGAACAAGTGTTTGTGGGTTGCAAAAAAGATACATAATGACAAATGAAGAACAATATTTACCGTTCTACCATCTATAACATGTTTATCCTGAAGAACAATATCTAGAACGTATGGATTTGCAAAGATAACAAAACCTTTGGGCCTCCCAGTGAGTTTACCCCTCAGCACGGATGTCAACACAATCTCACCATAATTGCCAAAATAATCTTTTAGCATTTTCGCTGATGTTTTGTAATAACTGAGAAAATTATGAACCTAATTTTAATTTTTTTATTTATCTTCATGAGAAAATATTATGTGTGATGTTAGGTTATGTATGTGATAAGAATTGGTAAGGTAATTAATTTAAATCATTCAAATTAACTAAAGAAGGAAAATAGATGCAAGAAGAACTTATGTTATGAGATCACAAAGCTTGAATGTTGGTTTTGAATAACAAATAAGAAGATTAATAATCACTAAGGCTATGTTTGTTTATAAAATATATACTTGGGATAGGACTATTTGTATTAATTTAAAACTATTTTCGACTTTTTTATCCCATGATGAGGGATTATTAATCCCTTCATGTTGAAATATTAGTCCCATAAAGTCATTTAATAGCTTAAAATGAGAGGGACTATTAATTCCAAATTCATCATGGGATTATATAATCCCTCATAAATAGCCTTAAGAATGATAAAAAATAGTCCAATGACTATTTAAAGGACTATTAATCCCTCATCATGGGATAAAAAAGTCGAAAATAACTTTAAATTAATACAAATAGTCCAATCCCAAGTATGCATTTTGCAAACAAACATAGCCTAAGTGAATTACTTATATGATTAATGAAAAAAAAATGAAAAAAATTAATTAATTAAGTTAACCCAACACAGGAATATTTGTATGATATGTGGTTAGTTATATCACAAACTCAATGTAATTGTAATATCCCAGATATTTACAAGATTTGTAGATGAGATTTTAAATAATAAATTAAAGGTTAAGGTTTAAAACCTAGAATTGTAGAATTGAGATGTGTAGAAAATGGGTAAATATTTTTTTTTAACATAATTTATTTATTAGAAATTAAATATGGGAATATTTTAATGATGCATGTAGAGAATTTAATAAGGAAATAAATTCATTTGAGAAGTGAATGTATATATATATATATATATATGTATGTATGTATGTATGTATGTATGTATGTATGTATGTATAAGTGTGTTTATCAGCCAAATAAGAAGATGAGTAATAAATACTCAATAAAACTAATAAATTAATTAGTTTAAATATGAAGTCATGAAATATAATTAATTAAGTTAATTATATTGGTACGAGTTAAAGTTGTGGAAAATTTAGTATGATTGTCTTAGATGGCAATAATGTGAAGTAATTAATTAAGTAATTAATTTAAATATTAAGTTGTTGTATAGAGTCCATTAATAGATTAAAGCAAGCCCAATATTTGAATGATTGAAAGTCTTGTTGGTAATTTATATAGAGGTCCAAATAAATTTAATGATTTAGCCTCATGAAAAGTCTAAGTAATTTAATTACTACTAGTGGACTAGTTCAAAAGGATTATAGATGTTAGCAATTTGGGAATGCTTGCATAAAGATGAATAATTAAATAAGAAAGCCCAATGAAAAGTAAACTATGTAGCCCAAACATTAAAAAGTCAATTGATGGTCAAAGTGGTGGAAAATTTGGTTGAGTGTAGAGAATTAACTAATGTAGGGTTAATTGAATAACCCTAGTTGGTAGATAAGAGAGAACATTAACCAAACATTAGTTAATTGCTAGGTAAGTAAATATGATGATGAGAATTAACTATGGATGAGTTAATTGAGTAACCCAATGTGGTAGAATAATTTAAAGCAAGTCTAATTGGATTATACTATAAGTCCAAATGAGGTATTAAACTAGGTCCAATAAATTAACCTAGTAGTCCATGTAATTAATTAAACCTTAGTCCATGTAATTAACTAAACTAGCCCAATACTTATTTTAAGTAAATGTAACATAGGGTATTTAATGTTAGCCCAATAATATAATTAAATTGAGTCCAACCAAATTAAATGGATGAGCCTAATATATTTAAATCTTAGAGTCTAATGTGGAGCCCAAATGGTAGTTAAAATTAGTCAACATTTATATATATATATATATATATATATATATGTGTGTGTGTGTGTGTGTGTGTGTGTGTGTGTGTGTGTGTGTGTGTGTGTGTATTTAAGCTATAAAAATAAAGCAAAAATGGGGGATTTAATCCCATTTTGCTGAGATTTAGTGGGCTTGATTTTGCTTGGATGCTTCACTTGTACACAATATCAAAGTGGTTCACCAACCCTAGTCAATCACCTAGTCATTCAAGTGGTCAATCAATCCAATAGTAAGCATAATTAGCTCTTAATTTGACTATATTAGTTGATTAGTAGAAGTTGATAGTGATTAAGGGAGTACTATATATAGAGAAAAGGGAAAGAGCTAGCAAATGTTAGTCATTTGCTAGTTAGTTCAAGTGTTGTAGAGAGAGAAACTCTAGAGAAAAATAAGAGCTACTTTGTGAGATTGATGATCCACCATGGAAAAATGCTAGAGGATAGTTAATGAGGAGTCACAAGCCAAGATCATGTCAAGAGGAAGGAGAGCATCCATGTATAAAAGGTTAAAAAGTGTTATAAACCCTCTTTAGTTCATTTTTATAGTTTAGATATGATTTGAACGGTTAAAATGTATTTTTAACCGATTAAAAGTTATTTTGATGATCTAGAAGTCTAAAACTATGATATATAGGTATATTCATGGTTTGATATAGTTAATACATGTATTTGTATAGATGGTATGCAAAGAATTAGAAGAAAAGTGCATATGGAGATTTACCGGTAAAAACCTTGGTAGCTATGTGCTATTTAATGTTGTAGATTGAAAGGTACAAGTTGGAAAATTAATTTCTATAGCTATAAAGTTACATATATGAGTTTTTAAGAAAACCCAACTTGAAGCTTTCAAAAACATGGAAAAACAAGGAAGTTATGGCTTTTACCGTAAAATAGGGTGTTTTAAAACCCTAAGTGGTTCGATCTTTAAATTTCTTGTCAAAACGTTTTCAAAAATATGATCAAACCGTGTAATATTGTAAAACAAGAAGTTAGAAAGACATCAACACTGAGTTGGTGTCATTTGGATGTGTAGATTTCATTTTATTCAAGTTTGAACCAATCGAACCAATGATTTATGAAACTAGTTTTTCATTCTGTCCTTGTGAGCGATTTTATGGATACTTCCGTTTGAAATTTAGATTTGTGACCGAAAGAGAAGTTGTATATCATGAAATTCTAGTTAATTTAGACTCAAGAATCACCTCAAAATATTTCTGTATGATAAAGTTATGGCCAAACTATTGAGAGAGGTTCCGACAGCCAAACTCCGACATCTAGACGCCCAGAATACGCCTAGCTTCTATCCATCGGCGTATTTATGCCCCAGAAATGCCTTGGGCCGGCGTAGATATGTCCTTGCTTGTAGAAAAAATTGATTTTTGGTCCAGACTTGTTCGGAATTTAAAGTTTCGCTTGTCGGGTATTGTAAAACTTAACAAAAGGTAATTACACTATTGAAATAAAGATAAGCTATTGTAAGAGAGTCTATTAGTGACTAAATGATAGCTAAATATTTAAGTTAAAGATTAAGGTTAACACAATTAAAAAATTAACTATTGGTATTGATTAAAGATTATTAAAATATTATTAAATGATTAATAATATTAGTATATGATTAAAAAGTTATTAAATGATTAATAACATTAGTACATGATGAAAATATTATTAAATAATTAATGACATTTATGCAGATTGTGATTCCTAAGCTTGGCAAAGTCTCTCTTCTATATTTATTTCCTAATTATTTTTATGTTAATTCGTTTTGTGCGGCGAAGATATAATTATATTGTGGTGAACTATAAATATCTCTAATCAATTTTTTTCGAAACAAAAATGGCTTCAAAACACATAATCGTAGATCTTAACCAAGGAAACAAACTAGAAGGAGATAATTATGATGTGTGGCACCATAAGGTTAGGATGGTCTTGGAGGAGCAAGAAGTTAAAGAAATCTTGCTATTTAAGATGACAAAACCAGAAGGTGAAGATGTAAAGGATCCGATCAAGGTTGTAGCATTCGAAAATTGGCAAAAAAATGATCGAATCGCTCGCATAACGTTGTTAAGCTACATGAACAATGACTTCCTTTTTGAGTATGAACAATACTTAACAACACACGAGATGTGGGAAACTCTCAAGACGAAGTTTGGCGGCACATCGTTGACAAGGCTGAAAGAGTTAGCCATAAGATTCGATGGAAATAAAAAACGTGATAACCACACAATGAAGCAACACCTTTGAATCATAGCTAACATGATCCGGGAATTAATACGGTGGGACTCAGCTGTCAGACGAGTAGCAAATTTTAGTAATAGTTCGCCCTCTTCTCGACAGTTGGGAACATATGTGGGTCAACATGACCCATAATGAAAATATTAGAAATTTTGATGATATTCATCGCCACCTAGACCTCGAGGCTAAGCGCCTTGACGTTACTAAGTCCTCCAAGGTGTATGTAGTTGAATTGAGCTCTTATAGAAGAACCAAGCCCCAAAAGGACAAGAAATCTACTAATAATACTGCGCCTAAAATGGCTGCGAGTGGTGGTGTTAGCAAACGAAAAAGAGGCAAGCGAGGTGCTGACAATAAGGACAAGGCCAAGATTGTATGCTACAATTGTGGCAAGGCGGGACACTTCGCTCTTGAATGCACTGAGCCGAAGAAGGTAATTTTTAGTCCTTATCTATCTATGTGCTTAGTATCAAGTACTATTATAGTTGCTCATTCTCTCCATATGTTGATTGTAGATTCAGGAGCAACGGACCACATAGCTAGAGATTGGAGTGGATTCGTGGAATACTGTCGCATTCCGGCTGGCAGAAAAGTATTCATAAGAAACGATTCCAGTGTGGACGTGCTAGGTACTAACAATTACAAACTGGAAATGCGAGTAGGCTCTGCATTGACTTTACATTATGTACTTTATGTGCCGGATGTCCGACAGAATTTATTTTTTGTTTTGTCAGTACTCCGTTTAGGCTATTTTGTTAGTTTTGAGAACAATGTTATAATAATTTCGCATGAGACAATTATTTTTTGATATGATTTTTTTTAAAATGTTTTTATGATTTTAGATACTGTTGATTCTAGCATTAATAGTAATGATTCATATTCCTTGCTTGTTGAGAATGATAATGTTAGTTCAATTCAATGGCATGCTAGATTAGGCCATATTGGACAGGATAAAATGACTAGGCTAGCTCGAACAGGTCTTTTAGGCCCACTTGTTAAGGTCAATCTACCCACTTGTGAACATTGTCTAGTAAGAAAGTCAACCAGAAACCCATTTGGTAAAACCAATAGTGCAGAAACACCATTGCAATATATTCGGTCAGACATTTGTGGCCCTATGAATGTTAAAGAAAGGCATAGACGTTCCTACTTTTTCATAATAATAAATGACTATACGCGCTTCGGGTACACTTTCTCGATCTCTCATAAGTCTGAGGCATTAAAATACTTTAGACGTTAAGGTAAAACCAATAGTGCAGAAACACCATTACAATATATTCAGTTAGACATTTATGGCCCTATGAATGTTAAAGAAAGGCATGGACGTTCCTACTTTCTCATAATGATAAATGACTATACGTGCTTCGGGTACACTTTTTCATCTCTCATAAGTCTGAGGCATTAGAATACTTTAGACGTTATTTGAGTGAGGTCAATAAACAGTTAGATAAAAGTGTTAAGGCACTTCGAACTGACCGAGGCCGCAAGTATCTGTCTGATCAGTTCAAGGAATTGTGTGAAGAAAAAGGAATAATCAGGCAACTGACAATCCCTAGAACTCCGCAACAAAATGGTGTGGTGGAGAGGAGGAACCGGACATTATTAGACATGGTTAGGTTTGTGATGGCACAGACAAATTTGCCTATCTCCTATTGGGATGGTGCATTGTTGATTGCGACATATACACTTAATCGTGTGCCTTCAAAATAGGTTCAGTCCACCCTACATGAATTATGGACCGGTAGAAAGCCCGAATTAGAATTATGCGGCCTTGAGGATCATCAGCTTATATGCACAACACTTCTCATGAACATAGGAAGTTGGGTCCAAGGGGTAAGAAGTGTATCTTTGCAAGATATTCTGAACACTCCAAAGGTTATGTGTTCGTTGGAGAGCATGCTGATGGGAGTGACTTGCCTTCAAGTAGTTCTCTTCCATTGAATGAAGAGTCTATTTTTCCTCAAATGCGTAGAAGTCAAAGAGGTAACATTCCACGTCGTCTCTTTGAGATTGAGGGAACTGCCTTTCTGGCCGATGCGCATGATGATGAGGAACCTCGATCTTATCGAGATGCTCTATCATCTAATGCTAGTGATAAGCGGATGACTGCAATGAAAGATGAGATGTAATCCATGAGGACTAATAAAGTTTGGGACTTTGTTGACTTTCCACCAGGGCGAAAGGCTATTAAGAATAAGTGGGTTCTTAAAGTCAAGCGCAAAGCGGATGGTTCCATAGATTGGTACAAAGCTCGTCTTGTAACCAAGGGCTACACCCAGTAAGAGGGAATTGATTACAAGGAAAACTTCTCACCAGTTGTGAGGTTTGCCTCAATTCGCTTCATCTTAGCGATTGTCGCACATTTGGATCTGGAGTTATATCAAATGGACGTTAAGACAACCTTTCTCAATAGAGATTTAGCTAAAGAGATATACATGGAGCAGCCAGAGGGTTTCATCATAAAAGAACAAGAGCGTGAAGTCTACAAGCTCAAACGTTCAATTTATGGTTTGAAACAGGCATCCAGGCAATGGTATTTGAGATTCCATCAAGCCTTCATTTGTGATGGGTTTATCATGATCAAGGAAGACCATTGTGTCTATATCAAATGGTCCAAAGATAACTTTCTTATCCTATCGATGTATGTCGACGATATCCAGTTAGCTAGGAACGATAAGGAAATGATTATTACCACTAAAGGGTGGTTGTCCTCTAACTTTGAAATGAAGGACATGGGGGAAATAACTTATGTTCTTGGAGTCAAGATCTATAGAGATCGCTCAAGAAATCTTCTTGGTTTGTCTCAAGAGATTTACCTTAAGAAGGTTCTAGAGCAATTCTAAATGAGCAATTGCAAACCCATAGACACTCCTATCGCTAAAGGCGATGCCATTGGATCGAAGCAATGCCCTAGTTTTCCTAAGGAAATTGAGAAAATGTCCACTACCTGTATGTCAGTGCTATAGAAAAGCTAATGTATGCATTTGTGTGTACTCAACCTGCTATAGCATATGCAATCGGTTATCTCGGTCGTTATCAGCCAAACCCTTGAATTGTTCATTAGAGGACAATCAAGAGGATCTTGCGATATATGAAAGGTACTTTGGACTACACGTTGTGCTATGGAGCACCAGACTTGCGATTGATTGGTTACTCCGATGCTAGTTAGGGAGGTAACCAATAGGTGCATAAGTCGACCTCAGGATATGTATTTTTGCTACATAGTGGTGCTATCACTTAGTGTAGCAAGAAACAGACTTTCATTGCTCTTTCGACGATAGAGTCGAAGTTTGTAACATGTATGTCAGCTGTTTAGGAAGCCATGTGGTTGAGGAAATTTTTCGACGATCTTGGAATAGTCTCTCATGTTTCGGATCCTGTAACTGTTTACTGTGATAGCACAGCAGCCCTAGGTTACACTAAGGACCCTAAGTATCACGACAGGATGAAACATATTGATTTGATGATGAACTTCATTAGAGAGAACATAACAAATAATGAGGTGATATTGGAGTACATGCCCACTGGCCTTATGGTAGCGGATTGTAAGACCCCGAATTTTATGAAATACAAAATTTAATTTTTCTTCATATATATATTTTTTGAAACAGTAAGTGGTTAAATTAACAAAATTGAAAGTTAAGGATGTTATGTGCAAATTTTATTTTGTCGGAAAATATTCGCTTTGTCGGGGAATATTCGTTTGGTCGGGGAATATTCGTGCCGTACGACGGCGCCGAAATAATAAATTATTGGTGGACCCCACAACGGAATATTTGTCGGATATAGAAAACGACAGAAGTAACCTTTTTAAATAAAAATAGTCAACGGAACTGTTAAAATACCGGTGATAAAAGAATAGTAGCATATGGTAGTTTATGGTATTTTCTGTAGCACACGGTACTCTACAGTAACACACGGTATTGCATAGTGTCTCATATTATTGATCTGATAATTGACATCGTAACTGTTACGCATCATTTCATCGATAATTGTCACTGCATAATATTTTATATTATCAATTCAATAATTGTTGTTACACAGTATTTTGCATTATTGATTTAATAATTGTCATTATACTGTATTTTATATCATTGAGTCAATAATTGTTGTTGCACTGTTTTTAAAATTATTAAACCTAATAATTGTCACAGTAACATATGCACAGTAATTCACATTATTGAATCAATAATTGTCATTACACAGTAACGTATGCTTTATTTTACATTATTGTTATCTCTATTATGATGTTATTTAAACAGTTGTATTTCATTAATTTATTGACTTGATATCTAAGAGCTAACTATACTGTATTTATAACAATTAGTCATAATAATTGAATTGATAAAGTTATTTGTTTATAATATAAAGTTAGGTGATTATTAGGTGATATGAAATGAATGGTGTAGATTAAAGTGTGAATTATTGTTGAATAATTGAATTGATTTGTTTATAATATAAAGTTAGGTGATTATTAGGTGATATGAAATGAATGGTGTAGATTAAAGTGTGAATTATTGTTGAATAATTAAATTGATTTGTTTATAATATAAAGTTAGGTGATTATTAGGTGATATGAAATGAATGGTGTAGATTAAACATAATATAATATTTGAAATGGATGGTGTAGATTAAAAGATGATCTTTAAATGAATGGTTTAGATTAAATGAATGATAAGATTTTTGGCTATAAATAGAAGCCTTAACTTAAGGATTTTTTATAAACTTCCTTACTTGTTCTTTCTTTCTCTCTCTAAATACTTCTTGTGAAAGTTCTCTCTAAGTGTGCTTAAGTCATCTTGAGTATTTGTGAAGATCTATAAGTATACGTGTACTGTTCAAGTTAATCAACCTCATTTAAATCAATATCCAGTCACGTGTTGAGGTAAGGGATACCATCTTTTTCATCTTCCATTATTCAAACGTACTATGGTAAGGGATTATCATTATTTGATTCTCGATAATAATATTGTTTCTTCCTTACTCATAAGACGTGCCTTTTATTTCCATGTATTAAATTGTGGGAATAACCTTACGGAGCGGATTGCCGCCTGTTGGTGAATAACCTTCCGTATTCATTTATTATTAATCTCTGAGAATAACCTTACGGAGCAGATTGCCGCCTGTTTGGTGAATAACTCTTTGTACTCAAATTCTATTAAATTGTGGGAATAACCTTACGGAGCGGATTGCCGCCTGTTGGTGAATAACCCTTTGTATTAATTTCCTTCACCTTTTGTTAATCAAACCTGCTACGGTAAGGGATATTATTTTCTTTCATACTCCTAAATCGAAATTTATTATGGAACTATTGCTTCTATAATTCCTGAAAATATTATATGTTCCATAATAGTTGAACTTCATTATTTCAACTGAACCTTCCTATTTACGTGAACCTTTCTATTGAATTGTAACCGTTATTCTGAACTGTGGATCTTGAATATCATTTTTAAATTTCACTCCACATCATGTTGACAATTTGGACATTATTTGAATCTGTACAAAGTAAACTTCCGATACTTATTGTTATCCTATTTCTTCTGTTCATCATTTATATCATTCTAATCATCCAAAAATCAAGCTGTTGTGAATATCTGTGGCCGGGGGCACAGATGTGATATATTTGTTGAACAGATGATAGGTTAAAGGCGATATAATAGGTTAAAGGCGATACATCTGTTCGGTGTCTTTTATGGCACATGGTGAATGTTCTCTTTGGCCCGTAGTGCAAAGATGAACTGTTGTTTGGTATGATTATGACCAAAGGCTGAATCTGGTATAATCATGACCGTTGGTGCTATATTGAATATCTTTGGCCCGTAGTGCAAAGATGAACTGTTGATGTGCATGATTATGATCAGGAACTGTGAATTTATATTATCATGACTAATGGTATTTCAGATGATAAAAGTTGATGATGTTTTTACGAAAAAGAGAAGCGAGTGGACATTATAGTCTGCATTATTCTTCTAATAGATTGCTCATTCCGCTGCTATTATTGATCTGAACATTGTTTAAGAATTTAACTACAGTTTTTGATATAAACCTTGTAGTCTATTGTATTCTATCAAGAACTCAACTGTTGAAGGCTAATGATAATTTATTCGTCATTATCTTAGTCATGATATTTCTTACTGGGCTATTTGAGCTCACCCTTTCTTTTGTTCCATTGTTTTTCAACAGGAGATGAAAACATAACAGGGTCTAGCCGGGGAATGGAGTGAGGGTCCGAGGAATAGTTATCATAGTTTTCACGTTTTGTAAAATAGTGTGGCAATAATAGTGAAGACTTAGTTGTGTATTATTATACACTGTATTGTTGTACGTTGTACTTTGTTGTAATAATTTTGTTGTAGTCTTTTGATGACTCAAGTATGGGCTGTGTGGACCCAGATTTGGGGGCGTCACAGTTGGCATCAGAGCTTAGGGATATGGTCTTTAATGGAGATCTGGGGTAGAACTAGGAGGGGAGAGACGAATAGAATCAGTCACTAGTGTGTCCTACCTAAAATAGATTTTATTATCTAATGAGTCGATTTGAATGTAGGAACATGAAGTGATGAGTCAGTTTATTTGAACTAACATTTATTTTGTGACCACAGTTAAGTATGGCATCTGAAAATCATGAGGTTAACTATGGAATACCCGAAGCAAATGTAGCCGAGAATCAAGAGGCCCCAAACAATCCTCCTGTCAACTCAGGAAATAATGTTCCTGATAACATGATGAACGATGGATTCTTTAGGAATTTCATGCAGTTCATACAGAATCAAGGAAGAGGAAATCCAGTCAATAATAACGGTAGAAACGCTGGCAATTTGAGGATGGTCACTGTTAAGCAATTTAAAGAATTAGGACCACCTGAATTCCACGGGAAGCCTGACCCACTCAAAGCGGAGGCATGGCTGAAGCAGACGACAAAAATACTTGATGTCTTACAATGCGCTGATGATCAGAGGGTGCCATTTGCCACTTTTATGTTACGAGGTGAGGCGGACCATTGGTGGGAAGCGGTAAAACGTATCCAACCTTCAGCACTCGAAATGTCTTGGACAGAATTCGAAGAACTGTTTAACGAGAAGTATTTCCCAGAAAGCATCCGCCATATGAAAGAGGTGGAATTCATTAAGCTGGAGCAGGGAAACATGACAGTCTCCCAATATGAAGCCAAGTTTGCCGAGTTATCTCGCTTTGCCACCCATCTTGTGGATGACGAAGCACGAATGAGTCGGATGTTCCTAAGAGGTTTGAGATTCAAAATTCGTCAACAACTTAGCTCTCATAAATTTAGTTTGTATTCAGATGTTGTAGATAGGGCTCAAAGGGTGGAGCAAACAGATGAAACATTGCAGCCAAGAGTTAATGATCAGCATAGAGAAAGGAGTGACAACAACCACAGGAACGAGAACCATCGAGGAGGTAACCAACACTTCGGTGGTAATTCCATACCAAATAACAGAAGAGGAGAATCTAGTGGGAACAATTTCAAAAGAAAGAGATTCCATAATAATTATGGAAGGGCACCAGCACCAGTACCAACACCAGCACCGACCCCAGTTTCAAGGGGAGAAGATCGACCACCAGTGAGATGCTATAGGTGTGGTCAGGAAGGTCACATCAGCCCAAACTGTACACTGCAGTCCAAAAAGTGCTACAGTTGTGGGAAAGAGGGTCATCTTGCGCGGTTTTGTCCTGCCACAAAATCAAGTCCAGCTGCAATGATAATACCAAAAGCTAGCGCGGATAAAGGAAAATCTGTAGTTCAAGGGAGAGCTTTTGTTGTGACATCCCAAATGGCACGAAACTCGAACGAGGTGATAACCGGTAAGCTATTCATAAATTCTCGTGAAGTCTACGCTTTGTTAGATATTGGCTCTACCCATTCTTTTATCTCACCTGCATGTGCTCAGCGTTTAAACTTAACTCCTGAAAATTTGGACTTTGACTTATCAGTTGAAACCCCATTAGGAGAAATGACCATTACATCTACTGTCTATAAATCTTGCCTAGTTCAAATCAACAACTTCACATTACCTGTTGACCTTATTTCTTTGGAGATGCATGAATTTGATGTGATTTTAGGAATTGATTGGTTGACTACCCATCATGCTAAAATTGATTGTTTTCATAAGATTATTAGTTTTCATATTCCTAATCAACCTGTCATGCAAATTCAAGCAACTAAACCATTGAAATCTATAACTGTTATTTCTAGCCATAAAGCCATTCGTTTATTGAAAAACGGATGTCAAGCCTTTTTAGCTCATGTCACTGATTTGAACAAAAATACGTCAAACTTGAATGATATTCCCATTGTTAATGAGTTTCCTGACGTTTTTCCTGAAGAACTTCCTGGCTTACCCCCAAACCGTGAAATTGAATTTTATATTGATCTTGAACCCGGTACCAAGCCCATTTCCAAAGCTCCCTACCGAATGGCTCCCATTGAACTTCAAGAGTTAAAAGTCCAACTACAGGAATTGTTGGATACCGGTTTCATTCGTCCGAGTGCATCACCTTGGGGTGCTCCTGTTCTATTTGTGAAGAAGAAAGACGGGAGTATGAGATTGTGCATTGACTACCGAGAATTGAACCATGTCACCATCAAGAACAGGTACCCGTTACCTCGGATTGATGACATGTTTGATCAATTGCAAGGCGCTCAACATTTCTCAAAGATTGATCTCCGTTCTGGATATCATCAGTTAAAGGTTAAAGCTGAGGACATTCCAAAGACTGCTTTCAGAACTCGTTATGGGCATTATGAGTTCTTAGTCATGCATTTTGGACTAACTAATGCTCCTGCAGCTTTCATGGACATGATGAACCGGATATTCAAGGAACATTTGGATCATTTTGTGGTTGTCTTTATTGATGACATCCTCATATACTCCAAGAGTCGCGAGGATCATGAACAACATCTGAGATTGATACTACAAAAGCTCCGTGAAAACAAATTATATGCCAAGTTGAAGAAATGTGAGTTCTGGCTTGAGGAGGTCGCGTTTCTTGGGCATGTGATTTCTAGTCAAGGAATATCAGTCGATCCTGCGAAGATTGAAACGGTACTAAATTGGGAACAACCCAAAACAGTAACCGAAGTCCGAAGTTTTCTGGGTCTAGCTGGTTATTATCGGAGATTCGTAGAAGGATTTTCTCGAATCGCCACTCCATTAACGCAGCTTACTCGGAAAAGCACAAAATTCATATGGAGCGAGGAATGCGAGAAAAGTTTCCAAGAACTCAAGAAGAGACTGGTTTCAGCTCCTGTTCTGACCATACCATCAGGATCAGGAGAATTTGTTATCTACAGCGATGCTTCTGGCAAAGGTCTAGGCTGTGTCCTTATGCAACATGGAAAGGTTATAGCTTACGCCTCTCGACAACTCAAAGATTATGAGAAAAATTATCCTACTCATGATCTAGAGTTGGCAGCAGTCGTTTTCGCGTTGAAGATCTGGAGACACTACTTGTACGGAGAAAAAGTGGATATCTATACGGATCATAAAAGTCTCAAGTATTTCTTCACCCAGAAGGAACTCAACATGCGACAACGACGTTGGCTTGAGCTGTTAAAGGATTATGACCACACAATCCAGTATCACCCGGGAAAGGCGAACGTTGTAGCTGACGCTTTGAGCAGAAAATCTTATGCAAGTACAAGTGCACTGCTGACAACACAAAAGTGTATTTTGTACGACTTGCAAAAGATGGAGATAGAGCTAAAGACACCAGGGACCCACTCGAAGATTGCTCACGTGCGAGTAGAACCAACTTTAATCGATAAAATTAAAGCTGCTCAAGCTACCGATCCGGAACTGATAAACATGATAAAGAAAGTACAAGAAGGTGCCATTCCCGAAGCAAGAATCGACGAGAAAGGAATACTTCGAGTCAACTCTCAACTCTGTGTTCCTAACGATCCTGAATTAAAGCATAAAATCATGATGGAGGCACACAACACGCCGTTTGCAATCCACCCAGGAGGTACCAAGATGTATCGAGATCTTCGACATACATTTTGGTGGAACAATATGAAAAGAGAGATTGCGGAGTTTATCTCAAGGTGCCTAACTTGTCAACGTGTCAAGGCAGAACATCAAGTTCCTAAAGGTCCATTACAATCACTTGAAGTTCCCGAATGGAAGTGGGAACACATCAATATGGACTTCGTGACGGGTCTTCCAAAAGTTTCTCAAGGCTTAGATGCAATTTGGGTGATCGTAGATAGATTGACCAAATCTGCTCATTTCTTGCCTATACGAGAAAACTTTTCACTTGAACGTCTTGCCGGTATGTACATAAATGAGATCGTGAGATTGCATGGCATGCCAGTTTCCATAGTTTCTGATCGAGATCCTAGATTCACTTCACGCTTTTGGATCAGTCTACAAAAAGCTATGGGCACTGAACTACGTTTTAGTTCTGCATACCATCCTCAAACGGACGGACAATCGGAAAGGACGATCCAGACCCTCGAAGATCTTTTGAGACTTTGTGTATTAGACTTCAAAGGAAGTTGGGATAAGTACTTGCCGTTGGTGGAATTTTCTTACAACAACAGTTACCAAGCAAGCATAGGCATGGCTCCATTCGAGGCATTGTATGGAAGGAAGTGTCGCTCTCCAATATGTTGGAATGAGGTAGGAGAAGCAAAATTGTTGGGACCCGAGTTGGTACGCTTGACGACCGAAAAGATCCAAATGATCCGACAACGAATACAGACCGCACAAGAACGACAAAAGAGTTATGCTGATCTTCATCGGAGAGACGAAAGTTTCAACGTCGGAGATCATGTATTCTTACGTGTTTCTCCATGGAAAGGGGTTACGAGATTCGGAAAGAGAGGAAAGCTCAACCCTCGATTTATTGGCCCATTTGAAATCCTCGATCGAATAGGAACCGTAGCCTACAGACTAGCCCTACCACCAAGTATGTCTCGCATCCATAACGTTTTTCACATATATATGTTACGTAAATATGTGAAGGACCCAAACCACGTCATTGAGTTAGAACCAGACGTTATAGCAGAGGATTTAACATACGAGGAGGTACCTGTTAAGATCCTGGATAAGAAGGAGCAGATCCTACGCTCAAAGGTTATACCTCAAGTTAAGGTTTTATGGAGGAACCAAGATACTGAGGAAATGACCTGGGAGCTAGAATCTGAGATGAAATCTAAGTATCCTTACCTCTTCGATATGTCAGGTACGTCAATTTCGGGGACGAAATTTCATAAGGAGGGGAGGTTGTAAGACCCCGAATTTTATGAAATACAAAATTTAATTTTTCTTCATATATATATTTTTTGAAACAGTAAGTGGTTAAATTAACAAAATTGAAAGTTAAGGATGTTATGTGCAAATTTTATTTTGTCGGACAATATTCGCTTTGTCGGGGAATATTCGTTTGGTCGGGGAATATTCGTGTCGTACGACGGCGCCGAAATAATAAATTATTGGTGGACCCCACAACGGAATATTTGTCGGATATAGAAAACGACAGAAGTAACCTTTTTAAATAAAAATAGTCAACGGAACTGTTAAAATACCGGTGATAAAAGAATAGTAGCATACGGTAGTTTATGGTATTTTCTGTAGCACACGGTACTCTACAGTAACACACGGTATTGCATAGTGTCTCATATTATTGATCTGATAATTGACACCGTAACTGTTACGCATCATTTCATCGATAATTGTCACTGCATAATATTTTATATTATCAATTCAATAATTGTTGTTACACAGTATTTTGCATTATTGATTTAATAATTGTCATTATACTGTATTTTATATCATTGAGTCAATAATTGTTGTTGCACTGTTTTTAAAATTATTGAACCTAATAATTGTCACAGTAACATATGCACAGTAATTCACATTATTGAATCAATAATTGTCATTACACAGTAACGTATGCTTTATTTTACATTATTGTTATCTCTATTATGATGTTATTTAAACAGTTGTATTTCATTAATTTATTGACTTGATATCTAAGAGCTAACTATACTGTATTTATAACAATTAGTCATAATAATTGAATTGATAAAGTTATTTGTTTATAATATAAAGTTAGGTGATTATTAGGTGATATGAAATGAATGGTGTAGATTAAAGTGTGAATTATTGTTGAATAATTGAATTGATTTGTTTATAATATAAAGTTAGGTGATTATTAGGTGATATGAAATGAATGGTGTAGATTAAAGTGTGAATTATTGTTGAATAATTAAATTGATTTGTTTATAATATAAAGTTAGGTGATTATTAGGTGATATGAAATGAATGGTGTAGATTAAAGATAATATAATATTTGAAATGGATGGTGTAGATTAAAAGATGATCTTTAAATGAATGGTTTAGATTAAATGAATGATAAGATTTTTGGCTATAAATAGAAGCCTTAACTTAAGGATTTTTTATAAACTTCCTTACTTGTTCTTTCTTTCTCTCTCTAAATACTTCTTGTGAAAGTTCTCTCTAAGTGTGCTTAAGTCATCTTGAGTATTTGTGAAGATCTATAAGTATACGTGTACTGTTCAAGTTAATCAACCTCATTTAAATCAATATCCAGTCACGTGTTGAGGTAAGGGATACCATCTTTTTCATCTTCCATTATTCAAACGTACTATGGTAAGGGATTATCATTATTTGATTCTCGATAATAATATTGTTTCTTCCTTACTCATAAGACGTGCCTTTTATTTCCATGTATTAAATTGTGGGAATAACCTTACGGAGCGGATTGCCGCCTGTTGGTGAATAACCTTCCGTATTCATTTATTATTAATCTCTGAGAATAACCTTACGGAGCAGATTGCCGCCTGTTTGGTGAATAACTCTTTGTACTCAAATTCTATTAAATTGTGGGAATAACCTTACGGAGCGGATTGCCGCCTGTTGGTGAATAACCCTTTGTATTAATTTCCTTCACCTTTTGTTAATCAAACCTGCTACGGTAAGGGATATTATTTTCTTTCATACTCCTAAATCGAAATTTATTATGGAACTATTGCTTCTATAATTCCTGAAAATATTATATGTTCCATAATAGTTGAACTTCATTATTTCAACTGAACCTTCCTATTTACGTGAACCTTTCTATTGAATTGTAACCGTTATTCTGAACTGTGGATCTTGAATATCATTTTTAAATTTCACTCCACATCATGTTGACAATTTGGACATTATTTGAATCTGTACAAAGTAAACTTCCGATACTTATTGTTATCCTATTTCTTCTGTTCATCATTTATATCATTCTAATCATCCAAAAATCAAGCTGTTGTGAATATCTGTGGCCGGGGGCACAGATGTGATATATTTGTTGAACAGATGATAGGTTAAAGGCGATATAATAGGTTAAAGGCGATACATCTGTTCGGTGTCTTTTATGGCACGTGGTGAATGTTCTCTTTGGCCCGTAGTGCAAAGATGAACTGTTGTTTGGTATGATTATGACCAAAGGCTGAATCTGGTATAATCATGACCGTTGGTGCTATATTGAATATCTTTGGCCCGTAGTGCAAAGATGAACTGTTGATGTGTATGATTATGATCAGGAACTGTGAATTTATATTATCATGACTAATGGTATTTCAGATGATAAAAGTTGATGATGTTTTTACGAAAAAGAGAAGCGAGTGGACATTATAGTCTGCATTATTCTTCTAATAGATTGCTCATTCCGCTGCTATTATTGATCTGAACATTGTTTAAGAATTTAACTACAGTTTTTGATATAAACCTTGTAGTCTATTGTATTCTATCAAGAACTCAACTGTTGAAGGCTAATGATAATTTATTCGTCATTATCTTAGTCATGATATTTCTTACTGGGCTATTTGAGCTCACCCTTTCTTTTGTTCCATTGTTTTTCAACAGGAGATGAAAACATAACAGGGTCTAGCCGGGGAATGGAGTGAGGGTCCGAGGAATAGTTATCATAGTTTTCACGTTTTGTAAAATAGTGTGGCAATAATAGTGAAGACTTAGTTGTGTATTATTATACACTGTATTGTTGTACGTTGTACTTTGTTGTAATAATTTTGTTGTAGTCTTTTGACGACTCAAGTATGGGCTGTGTGGACCCAGATTTGGGGGCGTCACACGGATCCCTTGACAAAGCCAATACCTAGAGATGCTTTTTGTAGGCATGTTAGTTCGTTATGGCTTCGTAGGGTTTGATGTACTTTCTTGTTTTATTGTATATCACTCATTATTTGGCTTGTGTTAAAGATATTCATTGTTGTATTGAGATATTTATCATTTATGCGAGATTCATTTGTTCCTACTTATGATTGTTTTATTTTAGCGCATATGATAAATATTAATGGTTCACACAGTTATTATGCATATTGGATATTCACATACTAAATATATGTCAACAGGTTGATTGGCTCACTCACATGAGCAATGACACTTGACGCTTTGAAGAGCAAGCAAGGTTCAGACAGTTTGTATTGGCGCTTTGAATAGTGATTTTTTTGATGTTTTGGATAACAATCAATTGACGCTTAGTAGCGAGCAATATGAAATATTATGTCGCCTTGGCATGGGCCAAGATGAGGTTAATTTGGATTAACCGAATATAGAATGTCCCACTATCTATATTAACCTATATTGATAGCCGGATGCGAAGTTTTAGAGTTGGCATTTGGGAAAATGAGCAATTTAAAAATTCGAGTTAGGCACCTATGGTGCGACTGAACTAAGATCTGTACAACATGACTATAGGACATATGCTCGTATAGATAAGATTATCTATCATAACATGATAACTGGACGTGAAATTTCAAATGTGACACTTTGATAAGCGAGCAATTTGAAATATTCGAGTTAGACACTCTAGGAGTGACTAGACTAAGGTTCGCACAACAAGACTATAGAATAGTATGTTGTGAGAGTGTTACATGTGCTTCACGACCATGTAAAAGAGGTGAAAGAATGAATCTCTGCTTCCTCGCCATGTGAGTCCTATGGGATAAAATATTTATTCCTACATCAAGTGCTCTTTGTGATCTTTGACTATACTACAAAGACATGGATTAGTGTTGCTACTTTGGTTTTGATTCCTAAGGTCAGGATTGATGAGACTCTAAGGACTGATTCTAGGAAAGCAATTGATTCATATCTGAATAGTATTAGGGCAATGGAAAGATAATTTGATTGAATCTTGTTTTGCACTTATTGTCGACAACTATAGCGCTTCGATAGAGATATAGTAATAAGTGAGACATGAAATAGACTTAGGCCTAAAGGTGGTTAAGTATGGCTCTCTAAGAGATTTGAGATGCTTAACCTAATGAAATTCAAATGTGTTTGGGGTACTATGAGTTTATAGGCTATAGTCTCTACGTGAACTAATTAAGTTTAATGTGAGAGCTCCCACACTGTTTTCTTCAAAGGGTAGATGCCTCTATGTTGGCCCTAATGGGTTTGGTGTAGAGCTCCTGCATTGCAGGTTAACTCAACGGTCACACAATCCGGCAAATACGGATACACGTTATTTTGGTTTGAGTTATTTTTGACATATGTGATGATTACATCGTCCCTTCTATGGGCGAGTAGGAGATGTTGGATCTTGGGTATCCAAATGGCGCGCCCATGGAGGGTTCGATCCATTTAGAGGTTAATCAGATAACTAATGGATTCAGTTAGATAACGTTATAATTATAATATTAATATTATGAGTGGGTGGAGGTTTTATATGGAGTAAGTTAAACCACTACACCTATATAAAACCAGTACTCCAATTCTTTTGGATAATCAATTTTCAGCTCTCATATTATATACATATACAGTATAGTGATTGTAATAACCGAGAATTTTGAGTTTACATTATAAATAAATTTGGGAATTTAATTTCTAATTAAGAGAATTATTATGTGAATTAATTTAAACATTTACATGGTTTGACTATTTGACTATTCGGTTAATTTAATTAAAGAAAGTCTGATTAATGGGTTTATTAAATTAACGGACTAACCAAAGGATTATTGATATCAAGGGATTTATAGGTTATAGATCCCTAATTAAATATTCAATTAAAATTTGAATATATACGGCAAGTCTAATTAGATTATGTAATTGAATTAAATTTAATTATTAAATGGTCTAACAATTATTTTAAAAACGAGTTCAATGTGAATTAAAAGAATAATGGACTTGTAGATTATATTATGTGATTTAATATTTAATTAAATTAGTCCAATATTTTATTTAATTGGGAGACTAGTGAATTATTTTTGTAGGCCCATGTTGTGAATTAATTTAGTGATCTAATGGCCCAAACAAATTAAAATGCAAGCCTAAACATTGTCCCAATTGAATAAGCTTCTAGAAGACTTGAATTTGTAAATTGTGCAATAAAAATAAATAAAAATCAAGGATTTTAGGGGAATGGTCGGTGGTTTTTGAGCATGGGACCCACTTCATTTTCAAAATCTATCAATTGATTTACTTGAGTTAATGTGTAGAACACTTAACCATTTTGCTAGCAATTGTGAGAAATTTGATGTCCATTATATATATATATATATATATATATAGAATGCTAGGCCTATAAATAGCACACAACATTTCATTTGAGAGGGTTACAAAAATATTGCAAGAATTTTCTATATTGGGTGTTAGTGAGTGCTAGTGAGTTAACTCGGTGAGTGAGTGACTTTAGAGAGTTCTTGAGTGAGTCACTATCTAGTCAAACTATATTTCTTCAAAGATGTGTTCTTGGATGTCATCATACTTCATAACCTACTTTGGAAAGCAAAGAAAAATAAGTCATCAAGAGCAAAAGGTATAATACTCACTTAAAACCCTAGCTTGTATGCTTTTCTTTGTGTCTTATATGATTTATATGGTAGAAAAGTTATTTTCAAGCTCTAAATATTTAAATACATGATAGATTGGTAGATATAGGGTTAAATGGTTTAAACATGAATATTTCTATGTGTTTGTGTTGAAAAGTTTAACAAAAAGTATGAAAACGATTTTTACCAACGGAACCCTAAGCGAACATGTGATTCAGAGCTTTATATTTTGAAACCTACATGTTTTATGTGTGATTTTATTTCTTCATATGATAGGTATGTAATTTAATAGTAAAACATATTTGGAATCATGTCAAAAGGTTTTGAAATGAGTGAGTTATGATATTTGGAACCAAATGAGTTCACTGTCAAACCCTAATGCACAACAGTCTACTTGATGTCTATTTTTCGTGACCAAAACATGTCAAAAAATGTGTTTCAATGATGGAATCTTGTAGTTCAAGAAGATAAGAATCCAACAAGACCAATTTGAAGTCATTTGAATTTGTAAATTTCATTTTATTCAAGTTTGTGCAAAAGAGGTAAAAATCAGAAAACAAAACAGAAGTTGAACAACATTCTGCATAAAAAGCTAGGGGGGGGGGCAGGCACCAGCACCCTTGGGCACCTACACGCCTAAGATGCGCCCTGAATGGTCCAAGTCAGCCATGGGTCGGTTCGGGTCGGTTTCAATTTGGGTCGGGTCAGTTTTAATTGATTAAACGGGTCGTATAATGTTTAAATATTAATATAATTAATATGGGACTCAAATAAATTTAAATACTTATTAATAAAATAAACTAAGAAAATTTAAGAAAATTAATTATTATTTAATTAAAATTATTTAATTATTTATGTTTTTATGGTTATTAAATAATAAATAAAGGGAATTAAAAGTAATTAAATATTTATTATTTAATTATTATTAAATAATAAATAAAGGAAATTAAGAATAATTTATTATGAATTAAAAAAAATTAAATTAATTATTTATTATTTAATTAATATTAAATAATAAATAAAGCATTTAAGTTCATCAATTAGTATTTAAATGATGAATAAAGTTAATAAGATAATTATTTATTATTTAATTAATATTAAATAATAAATCAGGATAATAATTAATAAATTATTATTTAATTGATATTAAATAGTAATTAAAGAAGAATAAAGTTAATAATCTAATTATTTATTATTTAACTAACATTAAATAATAAGTAAGGATAACTAATTATTATTTAATTGACCTTAAATAATAATTAAAAGGGGTTAAGATTAATAAACTAATTATTTATTATTTAATTAAGATTAAATAATATATAAGTACGAATAATTAATTAATTATTATTTAATTAAAGATTAAATAGTAATTAAAGGGGAATATAGTTAACAAAATACTTAATAGACTTTAATTAATTAATTATTGTTCAACAATAATTAAGGATAGTTATCATTTATTATTTTAAATAATGTTTAAGAATAAATGAGGTAATTAAACAATTATAATAAATTATTTAAGAGTCTAAATAATTATATAAAGATGTATAAAGCATAATTAAGTTAATATTTCTTAAAGAGAAGTAATATTTGACAGTTAAATCATTTACCTAATTACAACTAAGTGTAAATTATATGAAATTTCTTGCAAGGTGCTATGTAATGATCATCGGTGATTGAATGTTAGGTAAATAGTAAACTTAAATGTTTAAGTGCACAATTATATGTTGTACTAATTGATAGGCCGACATTATCAATGTTAGGTCTTTCAAAAGGAGTCTAATTAATCTGAATTAGCAGTACGTAGCGAACAAGGCAAGTTCCCTAACCTTACTTACATTTATATTGAGCAAGTTTCATAACTCAAACTCGAGTTAGTATTTTTCAATCATGTTAATGGTGTAATGTTTGACAATTACTCCACGTCAATGATAGTTATTGATATCCGCACTTGGTGCGCTTGAATTCCTATTCTATTATTGAACTGTAAAATATTTAAAGTTCTACGTTTCATGAATTGTTTAAAGAATTGGTCTACGCCATTTGTTATATAAGTGTCGGTTATCTGATATGTCAGAGTTTAATGTTATGCATACACAAGGTGCACAAGAAGTTGATCCCCTCAAGTACAAACTGACAGGTTAAAATATAAAAAAGGTCAGTCAAATGATTGATTCCTTGAAAATATTCATGTTCTATTAGACCACTCAGCAGTAAATAATCAATATTTATTCTTTTATTGGAATTTTGATTATATTGTTCAGTTATTTTAAATCATTGATTTATTCGATTGTTACTCTTATTCATTTATGATATAACTTCATTATTTATTTTAAACTTGTTGAGCAAAGTAGTTGTTCACTCTTGCTATATCATAAACTAATTGCAGTTAAGCCTGAGCATTCTAAGAAAGACAAGGGTAAGGGAAAGCTTTAGGAATACTTGTTATTACTATTCTGTTTTCTAAATCATGATCCCTTTTGTATTAATAGGATATTCATGATATATTTTTGTTTAAGGTTTAAAACTTTGGGATTAGTGAATCTATATATTCATGAACAACATATGTTTATTTATTTTCGGATTAATATTAAATGTTGTTTAGTGATGATTAGATGTATTTTTGCGTGAGCACCAAATTCGAGGTATTAGTACCTGAATTTGGGGGTGTCACAGGTTGGTATCAAAGCTATAGGTTATAAACTTTAGGATGTGAAACCTAGGTTATAACCTTAGAATTAAACTCTTATAGAGTATGCTAGGTGGATGGGTCAAGTAGATCTATTGAGTCGAGTTTTATTTTGAGGTGAATTAGTCAATTATATTAGATCATCAAGAATAAATTTCACGACCGAATGAATAAATATTGATACCTCAATTAAATCATAAATTATTAATAAGATTCAACATCCCTTAGAACTAAATAAAAGTACTTAGCCTGATATGCCTTCAAGTTCGCTCCAAGTCTGAATTCTATTGAGTACCATAAAGAATAGAGAGAGAGCCTATAACTCCTAACAAGAGAAGTATTTATAGACCAACATAAGCCTAACTAGCCTACATCAATATTAAACCTATTACAAATCCTTTTGACATACAACTTCTGCAAAATAAAACGCAGCTGGCAATTGAAATCCCGTAGTGGCATAGCCGTGCCACTTTATGACTTACGACCAACGTGCCCCGCGCCGTCCTTCCAGAGATTTTAAGTGCAACTTTCTATCCACGGTGCGCCTCGCGCTGCTCCTCTTCATGATCATGTCGCGGCCGCGTCAGGCCTTCAATTTTGATTTCCAGTGCTTTTCAGTTCCTTGGCTTTCTTGATCCCTTTTGCAACCAACTGTATCAACTTTTGACATAATACAAAACACATGAAAAGTAACTAAAAGACTTGAGAAATAAACGATAATTCAAGGTTAGACACATCCAATTCGTAAGGTATAAAACCTACCCTCAGTTATTATAAAAATAAAATTAATGATCTATTGAAAAAAGAATTAATTAGAAAGAGTAAATCCCCTTCGTTTTGTTCAACTTTTTATGTAAATAAAAATGCTGAAATAGAAAGAGGAACCCCTCGCTTAGTTATTAATTACAAACCTTTAAATAAGGTCCTTGAATGGATTAAGTATCCATTGCCCAATAAAAAAGATTTAATTAATAGGTTAAGTCAAGCAGTTATTTTTAGTTAATTTGATATTAAAAGTGGATTTTGACAAATCCAGATCCATGAGGAGGATAGGTATAAGACAGCCTTTACCATCCACTTTGGTCATTATGAATGGAATGTAATGTCGTTCGGATTAAAAAATGCCCCTAGTGAATTCCAAAATATCATGAATGACATTCTAAACCCTTTTAGTCACTTTTCTATTGTCTATATAGATGATGTACTTATTTTTTCCAATTCCATAGACGAACTTTGAAAACACCTCAATTCATTCTTTAGAACTGTTCAAACCAATGGATTAGTTCTTTCTCAGTTAAAATATTCTTTTTTCCAAATTAGAGCTCACTTCCTTGGTCATGTTATTCAGTATGGTCAAATTCAGCCTGTTGCTATAGCTATTCAATTTGCTAGTAAATTCCCTGATAAAATCTTAGACAAAAATCAGCTTTAATTACATAGGTGAATTCTATAAGAATCTGAGAAGGGTCTGTAAGCCGTTATTTGAACGACTTCAAAGTAATCCCCCTTCTTGGACTGATATTCATACTTCAATTGTCCAAGAAGTAAAAAAGCACATTAAGACACTTCCCTATCTTGGTATATCAAATCCTGATGCATTTAAAATTATTGAAATTGATGCCTCTGAAATTGGATTAAGAGGTATAGTCAAACAAAACTTAAGCCCCAATTCGCCAGAACAGATTGTTTCTTTCTATTCTCGTACATTGGATAATACACAAGTAAATTATTCTACTATTAAAAAGAAAATTTTATCTTTAATTTTATTTATTAATAAATTTCAAAGTGATTTATTAAATCAAAAGTTTTTAGTCAAAATTGATTGTAAATCTGCAAAATATGTTTTTGAAAATGATGTAGAAAATGTTACATTTAAATAGATTTTTGCTAATGGCAAGCTATATTAAGTATTTTTTATTTTGATATTGAGTATATTAAAGGCAGACAAAATTTAATTCCTGATTTTTTTACTCGAGAATTTTTTCAAACAGGTTCACAAAAATGAGTGAGAAAGGAGATAGTAGTAGTCGTGGAAGAGTTAACTCTTCCACTGTTGGTCAGTCAAGTCAGTCTAGTAAACTCAAAGGAACTATGGTTCCTCATCCAGTTAATCCAGTCCCTTCTGTGGACTTAGTAAATCAGTATTATATTTTGAGTCAAGTCCCAAGGCCTTTTTCTTCAGTCTTAGTTAGTAAACCCAGATCAATTGACCCATTTGGGCCTTTTGACATTTTTAAACCGACCCAAGTTAAAACCCAACAGTCAGCCCAATATACTCCAAATTTTGAGGTCAACTTATTTTATATTGAGTCATGTATGAAGCCCAAAAATGATCCGACCCAACTTGCCTCCCAGTTCTTTCCCCCTAGATGGCTTTTTGTCCCATTTGCTCCATACACGTCACTAACATATTGCAAAGATATATTAATCCAAACCGAGTCCATTACTATTAAGCCAATTTATGATAGAAAAGATGAGTCCAAAGTCCTTTATCGTTCCCTATACATAAAACAGTTACTGTCACAATCAGAATGGGGTAAACACCCATCAAATCTTCAGTCACTTGATAATCATAATAACAATTTTTGTTATTACGATTATATTGAAGCTTGGCACAAGGTTTTCTTGTAACAAAAACATTTATTCAGTCATTCGTGGTTCATACAATTTGACCACAAATTTAAGAGTCATATCCCTTTTTGGTTTATTGTCTGGTGGTATAGGTATGGTCCTACCAAAGCTATATTTCCAGATTTACTCCAGAGTCAAGTAGATCACTTAAGTAAACAATCACTTAATCCTAAATTTGAAGGTATCACAATATTGCTGTAATTCACTAGTAAATATAAAATCTCTTAAATTTTAAAATGGCAATATAACCTCAAAAAACCTACTGAAACTGTTAACCAAGTCACAGGATCAGCATCCGCTATTATTTCTTACCATAGTCAAATTGACCTAATCACCCGCATATTTTTCATAAAATGGTAGGATAAATTTGATATAAACAGAATTGTAGGGCAAGTTCAAAAAGAATTCCCTCCAATTCCAGTCATCCCAGTCCAAATTCCTAAAGTTATCCCATTAAATGATAAAGAGCCTATTTTTAGCCCTTCATCTTCCTTTGATATTTCTGCAGTCAAAAACACTTCTGAGTCAGAATTAAAGCTATTACTTTCAGCCATTAACAATAGAGTCAGTGACCTCCATAAAGAGATTTCAGAAGAAAATTCATCAATCTCCAGTCATAATTCAGCTATCAGTGACCCATATGGTAGCCAATCGTTGCAAGATGCTCAAGACCCATATGCATTATGAGTCTTGGCCCTCCAGTCAAAAGCAGCCATCAGTTCAAACTGAAAGCAAAGATCATGTCTACCAATAATTCAACCACTCAGCAAAAAGAAGTCAAAAGCATTCAACCACTCAATATGCTTTTCAGTCGAAAGACACCAATCAGTAAAGATTCCCACACATTTTTTACTGTTCAAGTTACTTTTGTAAAAGTAAATATTAAAGTTAATTTTTTCTGTACGTGTGTTTGTACAGTCTTTTACTTATTTTTTTTCTATTTAAGTCTTTAGTTGTTGAAGTGCAAGAGGCAGGTCTTGTTCTCAAATTGATTTTCCTCTCTCTACTGGTTTTCTTCTCCACATTCTCTCTAAGTTTTTCCTTAATTATTGTACCTAGATTCCGAAAGTCATGTACAAGTTATGTACAAGATAGTGTTATGCTAATCTTGTAAGTTATTCCACTTATTGTAATTTATCTTATTAAAGTAATATTTTCAGTTATATTCAGATTGTCTTGTATATATAAGAGTTATCTTCAGCGTTATACGTAAAAATTATCTCTCTACTTTAAGTTTGCACTGTATCTTGAGCGCTATACGTCAAGATATATATATATATATATATAATAGTATGTAATTTTTATAATAAATACTGTAATAATCTATGGTTTCAATTTTATTATGAGAATTTTTTAATATGCAGCTAGAATATTTGTTTATATAAGGCTGGATATGTTTCATTTTTTATTTGAAGTAAATAGTTTTTTTTTTTTCACTTTTTGCAATGGAAATGTTGGACTGAAGAAGTGTTATTTTGTAGGAAATTGGATCTTTCTTTTCCAAAGTGTATTTTATGTGTTCAATAATGAATGTTTTATGGGTTATTGGTCCTTTTGTAAAGAAAACACTTAATTTTAGTAAATGTCAGGATCTTGTCTCTATTTCTTTCCTTGTTTTGTTTACATATATTTGAAGTGTTGCTAGTGTATTTGTTCTAATTATGGATGGGTTTTGTGTGAGAAAATTAATTTACTTCTTAGCAATTTGTTGTTGAGGGAGTGGAAAATAAAAAATCTTTATTTAATCTTGTTTACTATTTGATTCTGTAACGACCCCGAAATTTCATAAACTTATCCCTAATTTTAGTTCGTTAATAAACATTTAATCACCTTATTTAATCTGTTAATTAACTTTACATCGTCAATAACTAAATTTTTCGGTATAATTTTTTTTTTTATCATTCTATTAAAATATTTTGGCATTTAAAATCTTTACATCTCGAACCTAGTCCCTGGATCACAACCTTTAATTTATGACATCTCAGACCGAATATAATATGACTTAGTCTATTACAAAAATATGAGTACAATAAACTCACTGAATACCATATTCAAATTTTTGTTTATTAATACAAATATTCCTTTGTACACAAGGGTATGAGAATATATCACACATCTGTTCCAAATCGTAAGTAATACTAACTATTCGAGTTTTCTAACTTTGATTTTTTTTCCAACAACTACCTTAACAGGTGTATCGCAATAGCATCTAACTATTTCTACGCAGAGATTTCATTACCATATCTAATACCATTCGCACATGTCTGACATTCCCGTCTCAATCTTTGTCTCTATCGACATCGTTTAAATTTCTCGAGCTTCAACTGAAAAATGTTGTTTAAGCAAGAGTGAGCACGACGACTCAGTAAGTCTAACAGATAGCACATAACACATAGTTCATATTTATACATGTTTCTTATACTTGATGCATTACATTATATGAATGCATCATGCTTCTTATGCTTTGCATTTATTTATACAACATACTGATCATGCATTAGAATGAATACATGGCATACAATTCAACTTATTCAATTAACTCCGACTTTCTATTATATTGAATCAACACACATCATATGATTTCACAAAAGCATATTTAATTCAAATTTCACATGCTTCAAGTGCACACACAACAGTTATACACATAGCAACAATATCTATAAAAAAAAACTTGCCTAGATTGCAAAACCAGCTTAAGCTAACCTTTCACGTTCCTTGTACCACCTACACGGTATGTGACATCAACGGTGCACAAAATCAGTCAAAGTTTGACTAAATGCTTAATCTTATATTTGTCTAGTTCGAACCACTAATTAGTCGCTAACGAACCCTACTCTGAGTTTAACTTAATTACACCACAAAACTCAACAATTTGTCATAATATTACCGTCTCGGATAATATATTGAGTTATTACTTAGTAACACCTCAATCAACTTCTAATGTTATTTAATTGCTAAATAACACTTTAAATAGACATCAATATTATTAATCATTTTCGAAAACCTATCATTAATAGGTTACTCACTAATTAGTGCTAACCTTGAACAATCTAGCTAACACTTAATTCACATAATCACCACATATTGCATATATGTATCTCATAATACATTTATTTTGTCATTTCAATGTCTCTTGATCGAATAAATCAAGTTATATAATTTCTTCGAGTTATACATAAATACCGCTTTAATTATTTAATACACAAACATATTTTTAAAAAATATCAAACTGACTCGTTATTTTTATATTTTCTGTAAATTATTAGTATATGATATAATACGAACGAAATAATTTTCGTTTAATTTTCCAAGTCAGTTTACTATTTTTAATGGAGCCAATTCTGACCAAACTTGCAATATTTATTAAAACTCTAAAACTCAACAGCAAATTCTGAAATTTAAACTGTAGCCTACTGTTATATCATAGAACACACAGTAAAAATTTCAGAGCAATCCGAGTTACCAACAGTGAGTTATAACATTTTACAAATCTGTAACGCAAAAACTCGTTTGGCCATAACTCACTCAGACGAACTCCGATTGAGCTCAATCTTTTACAGCAACTACACTACAACATATGATTCCAAAATCCAGGAGTCTATAATTTTTAAAGCTCGTTAAATGATCAAAATTCCCCTCGGAATTTCTGGGCAGATTGCATTTCGACTGAAAACAGTTTTGGACAGTTTTACGAAAAAAATCATATAAAATCATTCGTAACTGGGAATTTGGTCATTCAAGTCTCATTTTTCAGAAAACTGAGAGATATATCTCCCGGTGTTGACGGATTTTTAAAATGAGTTACGGAATGAACACAGAACTACACAGAGTGGACTGCCGACAGTGGCCATTTTCAGCTTTGCGTAGTTTCGTTCGAAAAATTGTATCGCGCATGTTTTAAATCATTTTGATGCGATACCAACTAGGTTTTGTCCATGACTTACACCTTTAACACCTTAGATCATAAAACCAAGCACACCAAGTACGCACAAAAAAGGTTTTAAAACTCAAAACCACAAGCATAGTTTAGGGTTTTTAAACTCATTCTCATGTTTAAATATTTTTCGTCAAACATTTTGACATCAATCGCATATAACCATTTTCATCTAACGTGTTTAGGCATGAAACATGGTTCACTTCATAGACCTAGCATCAAATGGTCCTTAAAATATTTTTAGCCATAAATATGGCATAAATTAACATTAAAATATTTTTAAGTCACATAATGGTATATACTAGGGGTGAACATAAAACCGAAATTAACCGAAAAACCGACCGAACCAAATCGAACCGATAACAAATCAAACCGACAAATACAAAAACCGAAAAACCGAAAGAAAAAATAGAAAAAACCGATATTCGGTCTGCCGGTTCGGTTTTCTTTCTCAAAAAACCGAAACCGACCGAACTTTTTAAAATTATAATATAATTTATATATTTTTTAATAATTATTTATTTTATATAATTATATATTTATTATATATATATATTTATTTATTTTTACTGCAGTCTATCTTGACTTTTTAAAAGATGAAATGGTCTTCCACTGTTAGGCCACATGCAGTCATGCAGTGAAGGAAAATGGAGGATTAAAAGCCAGGACTAGATTTAAGGATATATCAAATAGTATCATAAGATTACAAATCCAACATTTATGAACTTGGTAGCACATAGGGTCGGTCAACCCCTTGGCTCAATGAAATCCTGCAAATATACTACTGTGGCTAAAACTTAAAAGTTAAATGAGAATATATGATAGAGGAAGCATTACTTGGGATGGCAGGTGGATAACCCTGTAGTACACTGTCCAAAAAATAGTCTTCATTCATGCATTATAATTTATTAACTTATATGAAATAATTTAGTTCAGAAATTTAGTTCACACAATTAGTTAAACAGTTACATTATATGTGTAATTCAACTATTAAGTTAAATATTTAAATGAAATACATATTTATTTAGTTATGATTATGAAAAAATAATTATTTTCTTTATGCTTAAGTTTTATAATCAAATAAACCGAATAAACCGAAAACCGAATAAACCGAAAACCGATTACGGAGTAAAAATTTAGGCGGTTTGGTTTTAATTTTTTTAAAACCGACTTAAATGGTTTGGTTATTTTTTTACATAAGAAACCGACCAAACCGACCGTTGTGCACCCCTAGTATATACACATATTATACACATATTGTTCACATAATCTCCATCAATAATCACCATCCTTATATCTTCTATCCCTACATGGCTTCCAATCACAGAAAGCTCCCAAACCCAACCATGGCATCAATATTTAAACGATAAATAACCAAAATGAAAGTTAGGGTTTCAAGGAGACTTTTAATCCTTTTATTCTTGTGAGCTAGTTTCCTTATCTTGCCAAAGTAATTGATATAGATGGAAGACATTCACTCCCTCTTTCTCCTCCAAAGACCGTGGCCCCTCTCTCTCCTCCGAGGCTTGAGGTTTTGTTATTTTAACAAAGAGAAAAGCAAGGAAACAATGGAGAAACCCTAGTTCTTCCCCTCCCCTCTCTAACTTAGGGTTTTCTCTATCCATTCTCTCTCTAGGATAAGTTTGAAGACTTGGAATAGAGAGGAAAAAGATGATGAATAGTAGCCAAGATACTTACAAGTATGGACTTCAAAAATATTTGATCTTAATTAATGGACTTGAAAGCTAAACTAATTCCACTTAATTCTCTACTTCCAAAATGGATGTCTAACTTTTAATTAACTCAAATTAATTGCTCCCTCATATCCACCAATTAGATTGCATGAACTTGTAATGAGAACTAAATCTCATTTAATCTCTCCAATCCATGCACAATTTAATCAAATTGAAATGCCAATTGAATTCCACTAATAGGAAGCAGGGTGATGATGTCATGTGAATTTTTAAGGATTATTAATTCTAGCTTAATCTCTCTAATCTATGCATAAATTAATTAAATTGGACTACACTTTGAAATCCACCAATCATGGCCAAGGAAGTGATGTCACATGGACTTGAAATATTATTAACTCCAACTTAATCTTCCAAATCCAATACACAATTAAATTGATTTGAAAAAATCCTTAGATGTCCACCAATTAGAAGCAATCTAAGTGGCAACATGGGGGCCCCATGGGCACCCCCCCCCCCCCCCTAACTGACCACACACACACACTATATATATATATATATATATATATATATATATATATATATATATATATATATATAATTTTTTATTTTTCTTTTAAATGTATAAATGAGATAATTTTGCTCATTTTAATTCTATAAAAATAATTTAATAAATGGATTTCAATTTTATTTACCCAAACAAAATAATTAAAGCGTGACTTGATTAGTCACCAAAATAATTCATTAGGTTAATTATACCCTTAGATTAATAGATTAACTCGCTTTGTTCACACAAATAATAAATTACAAGTCCCTCACACAATTAAATCGCCATAACTTGTTTAACAACATAGCACAGTAGTCCATTATCATTTATCACATGCTTGGACTATTAATTAATTCTTATATGATTTCACATTTAATAATCACTTAATTAACTCATAAATATTAATCCAATTAGACTTGTCATATTCAAAGTTTACTTGAATATTTACTAACTCAACTCATCAATTTCTTGATATCAAACTCTTAGGTTAGTCCAAAAATTTAATATCTACATTAATTGGACTCCCTTTAACTAAATAAAAATTTCAATCAAATAATTCACATAGTCACAAAATAATTCAATTAAATACACTAAGATTAATTCTATTGGAAATAAATTCCTAATTTAATTTACAGTACACTAATAATATTTGCGGTTATTACATTCTTCCCCCCTTATAAGAATTTCTTCCCCGGAATTACACTTAAGGTCATTCAAAAATGTACGGATAAATCATCTTCCTCTTTTCTTCAAGCTCCCACATTACCTCCTCAACTACGTGGTCCCTCCAAAATATTTTGATAGAAGGTGCAATCTTATTACTCGTAATGCCTTTAGATTCTTGACTCTTCTTCTTTTAGAAGAATCTCATTATCAATAAATATCAAATCTTATCTCTTCATACACTTTATAGGACCTTTTTTCTAAAAGCCTCTATGACACATATCGAACCATATTAGTTCTTGCTAGCACATAATAAAATATTAATTTAATCCAGCTTTCCCATAATCCTAACCTCCACAACTAGGTTATCAAACACTAACCTTTATTAAATAATAGAAATCTTATTTCTAATTCTTTTAAATATCTGGAATATTACATTCACCCTTTCTTCTAAAATTTCGTCCCAGAAATTTCAGCACACTTACCCCTTTACCCATTTGATGTCCAGAACATTGGAACATCTCCCGAGAGTCTTCACAATTGATCAATAACTGTGAATGAATTTGAATAACCAAGAAGTAAAAAGAATTCCTTTAAAAATAATTTTAAATATGATTGAGGGGTCATAAAGACCATAAACTGTGTACTGAGTTAGCAAGTATTTCTACTGTAACCCTTAATAGCCATAAGACTATAAACACAATTTCACCCCAAAGATATTATGCTAGGAATCACCCTATCGTACCATACATCATGCATAACGTTTAATCTTTGCGAGTAAAGTCGGAGCTATATGCAGACAAAATATAGCTGCTTCTGCTATTGTTCATCTCAGACTTACTACAAAATTCCGCAATAAAATAATTTGGTTTGGCATAAATTCTCAAAAATACTTGAATTTTGTAAATATATTCCAACCTTTGTCTAGCCGAATCAACTAGCTTAGACTAATAATAGCTCGGATATCAATTGGAACTTTAAAACTTTTCAAGAGCACACTCGTGTAATAAAATTTTGAAGTTTATCACTTCAAATTAAAAGTTGTCTAGCCAAATCAAATGGCCTAGACTACCACAATTAAATTGTTCATGAACTCTAGAACTTTTTAAACTATTTTAAGTGAAAAAGAAAAATTATTTTATGACTTTATGATACCGCATTTTTTGGCACAGTACGTTAAGGATTCTATCGATAGTAATTTTGATGTCATCTTTATGGTGCAATTTACTTTATGATATCATGATACTGTACCTTCACAGAAAATACATTGAGGATTCAGTCATTGTCATATCCATACCACATGGTGTGTTGACACTTTTAGAAATATATTTTGATGTCTTCAAATCATTATGGTCTAACCAAATCAAATAGCATAGACTCTTCTTAAACGTTTCAAAATCATTTGAAAATCATTTTAGCTTTTATCATACTACCATAGGTAACAATAAATTATTTCCACAACTCATGTTACTGTGATTTATTGATAAAACTCAAAATTTTAAAAGTCCTTTTTAAAGGCACACAAGTGCGAATTTGGCAAAATTTTAAGAATTCAAGGTCTAGCATAGTTAGAAGATTTGGAATATCCTAAAACCTCAAATAATCACCAAATTTTTTTCTCCTCATATTTTCCAACTTAATAACTATATCTATCATAGCTTAAATCTTGTTACTTAACTCTACCCACACTCATTGTTCATCAAACTTACCACATATTTGGGCTCAGGAACTTACCACAATCATATGGTTTGAGGAGCTTGTCCTAGTCAAGCCACAGTCGCCCATTTACTGAGGGACTCCACCACATGACTATGAGTCACGAACTTACCACACATGTCGGTTCTCATAACACGAACTTATCTTAACATCCTCTACCTATCTGTTATACATATGAGAAAAGAATCACATTTTCAACAAACATATAGCGAATAGCGCGACACCAGGTTTCAATTGATTATCACTATAGGAAGCCAAGTGATTGTCAAACCAAATACAATCTCCTGTCCATACAAGAAATTGGTCAACTCAGCCACTAATTAATATAAGAAGTTAAGCGGTCGTTAAATCAAGAACAAATCCCCTACCCATACAAAGGACTGTTCAACTCAACCACTATAGCAATATAGGATGCTAAGCAGTTCTAAAACCAAGCACAAATTTCCCGCTCATACAAGAAATTGTACAACTTAGCTACTAACATGAGTCCTCAATTAAAACCCACAAACCTCTAACTTATCTTATCTTGATATGAATTTTCTCAATTCATACCTTATCACACTCAACACTTCAAGAGTTCACTTTATAATTTCTCGTTTATTCTAGGATCGTTTAATTCTATCATCTTCTCACTCATCTCTGATCATTTACTGTACGGCCCTTCTCTTTTTAAATTCTTGAATCAAGTGTTCCCTGATTTTTTTTTTCCATTCATTTTGAATACATCCATGAATATCCTTCTTTGAATCTCCTTAAATATACCTTATTTTCTTCTTTATGAATTTCATATATTTAACTCTTATTACTTAAACTCTATATGAGTTTATCTTTTCACTGCCTTTCAATATATTTCCACGATTATAGCCTAAGGTACTCTACCTAATAACTATAACTTATCAGCTCTGATACCAATTGTAACGACCCCGAAATTTCATGAACTTATCCCTAATTTCGGTTCGTTAATAAACATTTAATCACCTTATTTAATATCTTAATTAACTTTACATCATCAATAACCAAATTTTTCGGTATAAATTTTCTTCTTCTTTTTTATCATTCTATTAAAATATTTTGGCATTTAAAATCTTTACATCTCGAACCTAGTCCCTGGATCGCAACCTTTAATTTATGACATCTCAGACCAAATATAATATGACCTAGTCTGTTACAAAAATATGAGTACAATAAACTCACTAAATACCATATTCAAATTTTTGTTCATTTATACAAATATTCCTTTGTACACAAGGGTATAAGAATATATCACACATTTGTTCCAAATCGCAAATTACACTAAATATTCAAGTTTTCTAACTTTGATTTTTTTTTCCAACAACTACCTTAACAGGTGTATCGCAATAGCATCTAACTATTTCTACGCAGAGATTTCATTACCATGTCTAATACCATTCGCACATGTCTAACATTCCTGTCTAAATCTTCGTCTTTATCGACATCGTCTAAATTTCTCGAGCTTCAACTAAAAAATGTTGTTCAAGCAAGAGTGAGCACGACGGCTCAACAAGTCTAACACATAGCACATAAAACATAGTTCATAGTTATACATGCTTCTCATACTTCATTTACATTATATGAATGCATCATGCTTCTTATGCTTTGCATTTATTTATGCAACATACTAATCATGCACTAGAATAAATACATGGCATACAATTCAACTTATTCAATTAACTTCGGCTTTCTATCATATTGAATCAACACACATCATATGATTTCACAAAAGCATATTTAATTCAAATTTCACATGATTCAAGTGCACACACAACAGTTATACACATAGCAACAATATCTGGGGAAAAAAAATTGTCTGGATTGCAAAACCAGCTTAAGCTAACCTTTCACTTTCCTTGTACCACCTACACGGTATGTGAGATCAACGGTGCACAAAATCAGTCAAAGTTTGACTAAATGCTTAATCTTATATTTGTCTAGTTAGAACCACTAATTAGTCGCTAACGAACCCTACTCTGGGTTTAACTTAATTACACCACAAAACTCAACAATTTGTCATAATATTATCCGTCTCGGATAATATATTGAGTTATTACTTAGTAACACCTCAATCAACTTCTAATGTTATTTAATTGCTAAATAACATCTTAAATAGACATCAATATTATTAATCATTTTCGAAAACCTATCATTAATATGTTACTCACTAATTAGTGTTAACCTTGAACAATCTAGCTAACACTTAATTCACATAATCACCACATATTACATATATGTATCTCATAATACATTTATTATGTCAGTTCAATGTCTCTTGATCGAATAAATTTAGTTATATAATTTATTCGACTTATACATAAATACCGCTTTAATTATTTAATACACAAACATATTTTTAAAAAATAGCAAACTAACTCGTTATTTTTATATTTTCTGGAAATTATTAGTATTTGATAAAACGAAATAATTTTCGTTTAATTTTCCAAGTCAGTTTACTATTTTTAATGGAGCCAATTCTGACCAAACTTGCAATATTTATTAAAACTCTAAAACTCAACAGAAAATTCAGAAATTTAAACTGTAGCCTCCTGTTATATCATAGATCACACAGTAAAAATTTCAGAGCAATATGAGTTACCAACAGTGAGTCATAATAGTTTACAAATCTGTAACGCAACAACTCGTTTGGCCATAACTCACTCAGACGAACTCTGATTGAGCTCAATCTTTTACAGCGACTACGTTACAACATATACTTTCAAAATCCAGGAGTCTATAATTTTTATAGCTCGTTAAATGATCAAAATTCCCCTCGGAATTTCTGGGCAGATTGCATTTCGACTGAAAACAGTTTTGGACAGTTTTACGGGAAAAATCATATAAAATCATCTGTAACTGGGAATTTGGTCAATCAAGTCTCATTTTTCAGAAAACTGAGAGATCTATCTCCCGGTGTTGACGGATTTTTAAAATGAGTTATGGAATGGACACAGAAACTGCACAGAGTGGACTGCCGATAGTGGCCATTTTCAGTTTTGCGTAGTTTCGTTCGAAAAATTGTATCGCGCATGTTTTAAATCATTTTGACGTGATACCAACTAAGTTTTGTCCATGACTTACACCTTTAACACCTTAGATCATAAAACCAAGCACACCAAGTACGCACAAAAAAGGTTTTAAAACTCAAAACCACAAGCATAGTTTAGGGTTTTTAAACTCATTCTCATGTTTAAATATTTTTCGTCAAACATTTTGACATCAATCGCATATAACCATTTTCATCTAACGTGTTTAGGCATGAAACATGGTTCACTTCATAGACCTAGCATCAAATGGTCCTTAAAATATTTTTATTAACATTAAAATATTTTTAAGCCACATAATGGTATATACACATATTATACACATATTGTTCACATAATCTCCATCAATAATCACCATCCTTATATCTTCTATCCCTACATGGCTTCCAATCACAGAAAGCTCCCAAACCCAACCATGGCATCAATATTTAAACGATAAATAAACAAAATGAAAGTTAGGGTTTCAAGGAGACTTTTAATCCTTTTATTCTTGTGAGCTAGTTTCCTTATCTTGCCAAAGTAGTTGATATAAATGGAAGACATTCACTCCCTCTTTCTCCTCCAAAGACCGTGGCCCCTCTCTCTCCTCCAAGGCTTGAGATTTTGTTATTTTAACAAAGAGAAAAGCAAGGAAACAATGGAGAAACCTTAGTTCTTCCCCTTCCCTCTCTAACTTAGGGTTTTCTCTCTCCATTCTCTCTCTAGGATAAGCTTGAAGACTTGGAATAGAGAGGGAAAAGATGATGAATAGTAGCCAAGATACTTACAAGTATGGACTTCAAAAATATTTGATCTCAATTAATGGACTTGAAAGCTAAACTAATTCCACTTAATTCTCTACTTCCAAAATGGATGTCTAACTTTTAATTAACTCAAATTAATTGCTCCCTCATATCCACCAATTAGATTGCATGGACTTGTAATGAGAATTAAATCTCATTTAATCTCTCCAATCCATGCACAATTTAATCAAATTGAAATGCCAATTGAATTCCACCAATAGGAAGCAGGGTGATGATGTCATGTGGATTTTTAAGGATTATTAATACTAGCTTGATCTCTCTAATCTATGCATAAATTAATTAAATTGGACTACACTTTGAAATCCACCAATCATGGCCAAGGAAGTGATATCACATGGACTTGAAATATTATTAACTCCAACTTAATCTTCCAAATCCAATGCACAATTAAATTGATTTGGAAAAATTCTTAGATGTCCACCAATTAGAAGAAATCCAAGTGGCAACATAGGGGCCTCATGGGCACCCCCCCCCCCCCCCACCCCCCACCCGGCCGGCCACACACTTAATAAATGTATAAATGATATAATCTTGCTCTTTTTTAATTCTATAAAAATAATTTAATAAATGGATTTCAATTTTATTTACCCAAACAAAATAATTAAAGCGTGACTTGATTAGTCACCAAAATAATTCATTGGGTTAATTATACCCTTAGATTAATAGATTAACTCTCTTAGCTCACACAAATAATAAATTACAAGTCCCTCACATAATTAAATCGTCGGAACTTGTTTAACAACATAGCACACTAGTCAATTATCATTTATCACATGCTTGGACTATTAATTAATTCTTATGTGATTTCACATTTAATAATCACTTAATTAACTCATAAATATTAATCCAATTAGACTTGTCATATTCAAGGTTTACTTGAATATTTACTAACTCAACTCATCAATTTCTTGATATCAAACTCTTAGGTTAGTCCAAAAATTTAATATTTACATTAATTGGACTCCCTTTAACTAAATAAAAATTTCAATCAAATAATTTACATAGTCACATAATAATTCAATTAAATACAATAAGGTTCATTCTATTGGAAATAAATTCCTAATTTAATTTACAATAGACTAATAATATTTGCGGTTATTACATTTTTCCCCCCTTATAAGAATTTCTTCCCCGGAATTACACTTAAGGTCACTCAAAAATATACGGATAAATCGTCCTCCTCTTTTCTTCAAGCTCTCACGTTACCTCTTCAGGTGCGTGGTCCCTCCAAAACATTTTGACAGAAGGTGCAATCTTATTACTCATAATGCCTTTAGATTCTTGACTCCTCTTCTTTTAGAAGAATCTCATTATCAATAAATATCAAATCTTATCTCTTCATACACTTTATAGGACTTTCTTTCTAAAAGCCTCTATGACACCTATCGAACCATATTGGTTCTTGCTAGCACATAATAAAATTTTAATTTAATCCAGTTTTTCCACAATCCAAACCTCCACAACTAGATTATCAAACACTAATCTTTATTAAATAATAGAAATCTTATTTCTAATTCTTTTAAATATCTGGGATATTACAGATTCTTAGATGATGAAGCTATGCAATGAAAAAAATTCAGGTTAAATATTATTTTGGTCATTGTATTTTAAGTTAATTTATAATTAAATAACTAAATTTTTTTTTTACATTCAATTAACTAAATTCTATTTTTCTTACAAAATTTTGAAATTCTGACAGCGGAATTAATTATTTTAACAGCAAGATGACATGGAAGGGCCGCAATGAACGAAATATGAGCTGGAACTTACTTGTAAACACTTTTGATACATAAGCTGATCCGCCCACCCATCAAAGGTTAATCCATACCATACCCAATCCGACCCCCTCACATATTAACACTCCCTCTCTCTCCTCTTCATCTTCTCTAATTTTTAATTAATTTCTCTATCCAAAAAGAAATGGGTGAACTTGCAGATTCAGGATATAGAACTATTGGAGAACTAATACGAGGAAAAAGACTCGGGATATAAAAAGGCCCCCATCTCTATCTTCATCATTTTCTAATTGCTCCATCTCGGTTTCTTTTGCTTTTTTTATTTATTTAATAAAATTAGATCACACACACACACACACACCTATATATATATATATATATATATATATAGCTGCCCTGATTTCAGTTCTCCAAACGCAAAAAATAAGAGATGGAGAGAGAAAAAAAAAACATAGATCTGGGTTTCTTCTTCGTCTTGAGCTTCGTTTAACGGCATATTTGTAATACAGTGAAGAATTTCATCGACATTTAACGGCATATTTGTGCTGGGTATGTTATCGGTGAGAAATTTATCAAATCTATTATAAAGAGAGTTTATTCTATGCAAATGAGAGATAAGAAGACTAGATCTGAGTTTCTTTTTTTGCTGATGAGGAACAGGAAGGAGAGAGAAAATGAGAATTTCTCTGAAGGTTTTTGCTTTTTGCTGCTTAACTTCTTTTCTTTTTTTGTCTTTTTATTTTTTTGCTAAATTGGGATATAGATCCATCGAAGTGGGTAACCTGAACTTGAAACAGGCAATGCTGTAATTATAATTTTTGAGAATTGTCCTATTTTAAACCTATTTTGTTTTTTTAACAAATACAAGGCAATTTAAAAATTATGTTAAAAATATATTATCTTTTTAGCAATTAAAAGGGAATTTAAAAATATTTTATTTTTTTAGCAATTATAAGGAAATTTAAAAATTATAATAAAAAAATTTGTTTTTTCTAGCAATTAAAAGGCAATTTTAAAATTATGTTAAAAAAATACCAATTAAAAGTTCAATTTTAAAATTATGTTAAAAATAATTTTTTTTAACAATTAAAAGGCACTTTTTTATAAATGAGTAGAATAAAGTTGGCAAAAAATTATGTTAAAAATATTTTGCTTTTTTAGCAATTAAAAGGTAATTTCTAAATTATGCTACAAATTATACTAAAAATATTTTTTTTAGCAATTAAAAAGCAATTTCAAAATTATGTTAAAAATATTTTATTTTTTTATCAATTAAAAGGCAATTTCAAAATTATGTTAAAAAATATTTTGCTTTTTTTAGTAATTTAAAGGCAATTTCAAAATTATGTTACAAATATTTTGTTTTTTTTTTAGCAATTAAAATGCAATTTCAAAATTATGTTAAAAATATTTTGTTGTTTTAGCAATTAAAAGGCAACTTAAGTGCTTATTTTTTGACAACTCATATCCACATCATTCTTTCAGATTCACATTATCTTTGTCACATAAGTATTTTTTGACAACACAACTACTTATTTGTCAATTCCGTTAAAAGTCAATGCATTTAAACGAAAATTCAAAATTTTATAAGAAAATTGAAGTTCAGTTACTTGGATGTAGTCATGCACAACAGGTCGGTTTGGCCTAGCCCGGCCTAGACCTGTCAGGTCTTGGTCGTTGGTCAAGTCGAGCCTTTAACTTTTGACCTACAGGTCAAGCCTGGCTTGGAGCTTAAAAAAGGGGCCTATTGAGGCCTGCAGGTCAGACTTTGGGTCAAGTCAGACCAGGTCAGTTCTATCTGATCCATTCAAAAAAAATTAGTAATTTTAAATATTATTAAAACATCAATTAAAATTTTAAACTTAATTGATGTATTAATTAAAAATAATGTAGTACAACTTACAAGTTACTATAATGAAAAATCTTTTTTATTATTATTATTATTTGGCAAATGACTTTCTAATTTTTACACTAAGTATTTATTAAAATGAAAATACAATAAAAGGTCTGTAAAAAGTGTAGGTTTTAAACTTCTTTTCTTTTTTTGTCTTTTTATTTTTTTGCTAAATTGGGATATAGATTAGACATGCACAGTAGGCCGGACTGCTCCGGCCTGGCCTGGGCCTGGTAGGCTTTGGCCGTTGACCAGGCCAGGCCGGGCTTTGACTTTTGGGCCTGCAGGCCGGGCCGGGCCGGGCTTCTCGATCGAAGTCTGGCCGGGCCAGGCCTGTAGGCCGGGCCGGGCCAGGCTTTAGGCCGGGCCAGGCCTTGGGCCGGCCCAGGGTAGGCCAGGCTAGTCCTTGGGCCGGGCCAGGCCAGTCCTTGGGCCGGGCCGGGTCAGGCCAGGCCTAAAAATGTAATCAACTAATTTTTAATGTGAAATATAAATATTAAATAAACTAACTACTATATTAATTAAATGTATTGACAAAAAATTAAAAATGAGTAATTAATCAATAATAAATAATGAGTCAGTTACAAATATTTTGCTTCAAAATATTTTTAAAATGTCTTCAAAATTCAAATCTTCAAAAAATGTATCTTCCTATCTTCAAAATTTATCTCTTCGTTATATCTTCAAGAAACATATTTTCAGTCTTAAGAAAAAATATATATCTTCAATATTCATGGATGTACAATTTCGTCAGTTTTTATTCCAACTTCGAGATCTTCTGAGCTATCTTGATCGTCTATTACATCTTGTATTATTCTTTGTGCGGAAAAATAATCTCTATAATAAATGCATATCTCCAACGATTCTGAGCTAAGTCTACTTCTCTTTTCATCCAATACCCTGCCAGATAAAGAAAATTATTGATGAATTTATTTATCTAACTTTTTAAAAAAATTAATCTTGAATATTTGAGTAGTATATTTTTAGATAATTTATAATTATATTGAATCAATTTTAAATTTAAATATATTTTAAAATTAATTTTAGAATACCTAAATTAATTAATTCTATTTTGAAACTGAAAAAGTTGTACAACATTAACCGGATTTGTCAACCAATTGTGATTAGTACAATGAACAGAAAAGCCAAACAAAGTTTTTCAAAGTTTATTATCTCCCTACAATGAACTATTTCTTCCCTTCATCCGTCTTTTTGCTGCTTATATATATCAAGTTATAGTCTATAGTTAAAATGAATTAGCTAGAATGGGCAGGCTGGGCTGGGCCGGTCCTCTGCGTAGGCCAGACCGGGCTTTTTTGTAGGCCGGGCCAGGCCGGTCTTTTTCATAGGCCGGGCCAGGCCGGGCTTTTTCGTGGGCCAGGCCGGGCTTTTTCGTGGGCCGGGCCAGGCCGGGCTTTTTGGTAGGCCGGGCCAGGCCAGGCTTTTACGTCAAAATAGCAGCCTGTTCAAAGACTGTAGGCCGGACCGGCCGGGTCCGGGCTTTGACCAGGCCGGGCTCAGGCCAGGCCAGGCCGGCCTGTGGGCCGTAGGCCTTTTGTGCATCCCTAATATAGATCCATCGAAGTGGGTAGCCTGAACTTGAAACCGGCAATGTTATAATTATAATTTTTGAGAATTGTCCCATTTTAAACCTATTTTGTTTTCTTAACAAATACGAGGCAATTTAAAATTATGTTAAAAATATTTTATCTTTTTAGCAATTAAAAGGGAATTTAAAAAAAATTATTTTATTAACAATTATAAGGAAATTTAAAAATTATAATAAAAAAATTGTTTTCTTTAACAATTAAAAGGCAATTTAAAAATTATATTAAAAAAATAGCAATTAAAAGCAATTTCAAAATTATGTTAAAAATATTTTATTTTATTAACAATTAAAAGGCAATTTCAAAATTATGTTAAAAATATTTTGCTTTTTTTAGTAATTTAAAGGCAATTTCAAAATTATGTTACAAATATTTTATTTTTTTTAGCAATTAAAATGGAATTTCAAAATTATGTTAAAAATATTTTGTTGTTTTAACAATTAAAAGGCAACTCAAGTGCTTATTTTTTGACAACTCAGATCCACATAATTCTTTCAAATTCACATCATCTTTGTCACATAAGTATTTTTTGACAACACAGCTACTTATTTGTCAATTTCGTTAAAAGTTAATGCATTTAAACGAAAATTCAAAATTTTATAAGAAAATTGGAGTTCAGTTACTTGGATGTAGTCATGCACAACAGGTCAGTCTGGTCTGGCCCGACCTGAGCCTACTAAGCCTTGGTCGTTGGCTAAGCCGAGCCTTTAACTTTCGACCTGCAGGTCAGGCCGGGCTTGGAGCTTGAAAAAGGGGCCTATTGAGGCTTGCAGGTCAGATCTTGGGTCAAGCCAGACCAGACCAGGTCAGTCCTATCCGATCCATTCAAAAAAATAGTAATTTTAAATATTATAAAAACACCAATTAAAATTTTAGACTTAATTGATGTATTAATTAAAAGTAATGTATTACAACTTATAAGTTACTATAATGAAAAGTATCTTTGTTATTATTATTATTATTATTTTGCAAATGACTTTTTAGTTTTTACACTAAGTATTTATTAAAATGAAAATACAATAAAAGGTCTGTAAAAAGTGTAGGTTGTTAGCTAGATAAGGAAAATTCTTATATATTATAATACCCAATGTGTTTTCATAGATTTCTTTATTCGTATATAAACAAACATGCATGAATGAACGTATTAAAAGACGTCAATTTTATTTGGTTTATTGAATGAGTTGTCACAAAAAGGAAATTTTCGTCTGCAGTGGGAGAATTGAAATAGTAAATAAAGAAAATTGACAGGCCGGGCCGGGCTTTGGGTGAACCAAGCTGGGCCTCAGGCCAGGACGTTGGCAGGCTGGGCCAGACTAGATCTGAGCCCAAAAAATGTAGCATGTTCGTGACCTCCAGGCAGGTTCGAACCAGACTAGGCCGAACTTTGACCAGGTCAGACCAAGGTCGGGCCACAAGCAATTTGTGCACCACTACTTTGATGTGAAAAAAAATCAGTAAGTAGACTATAAGTTGACCTAAAATACAATGATCAAAAAAATATTTAACCCAAAAAATTTCTCATTCAAAGTTGTGAGTAGAGTCGGTGAATGAGGAGCTCAAATCCTCTATTTCGGATTTCTCTGCTCCTCTATTTCTATGCATTTTCAACCCTTAGATACATGTTAATTTTTGAAAAACCAAAAATTGCAAAACATAATCCAATGACTCTAAGACAATTGGGAACAGAATAAACAGGGAAATACAGAAGAGAGGATCTGGTACTGTGAAGGAGGAGATACGTGTTTCATCTCTTTTTTATAACGTGCTCGTCTGGCAAGAAAGCAGATCCGCTCTTGGTAGGAGGCATTATAGCTACAGGTACTCGTATGTTTTGTTCGTCTTACCCTTTTTGGAAGTGTTGTCCAGATTATCAGAGATTCATTGGCTTATCTGATGTGCTTTTTATTGGTTTTCTAAAATTTCATTACGTAGTAGTGGGCGTCTGAGCACTATTTAGTACCTTTTCGAGCTCCTGAGTTGTGGGTTGTCCCAAGTCATGCAGACATTGATGAAAGAACTGATATCTGGTCATTAGGTTGCACTTTAAATGCACTGGATCTTTTGTTCTCAAGTGACAAACTACGTTTTCGATTTAATTTTGTGAATTTTTGATTTCTGATGTAGTTTGGGGCTGATTTATGATTCTATACTGATATTTGGGAAAACTGTTGAAGCGTATCTCTGTCTGTAATAACTACATTGAGAAGATTACCGTTATGTAGTTATTAGCTCATCCTAATGAATTGATTTGTTGTTTCTGTATCAAGTTGACACTCGAGGGGGATGTTTTAACCTATGTTATAATATCAACAGGATCACACCTCAAGATGCTATTCATTACAGAACACAGGTACTCTAGCTTCTTGTTGATGCATTATACCATGAAGCATTTTTTATCTGTTCTCTGTTTTTGATGCTTGTCTAAATGGGCTTGGAGCTTGTTAATACGTTGATCCATAACATTTGATTTGAGATTTTTACCGGGTGCGTATTCTAATCCAATCCAGTGGTATTTGACACCTTTAATGAATATGTATGTTTGTGTCAATTAACTCTCAAGATTATAGAAATTTTCAATAAAGAAATTAAAACTGTTTGAAACTGTTGGATTTAAAGATTTTTGACTAAAGGAGTGTCAAAGTAAATGGAATCAAATTATTTTCCTTTCCATAGGCGACTTGTGCTTTGATGTGTATGTATGTATCGCAGTCCAAAAACTTCAATTAGCTCTAGCATAATGATTCTCTAATAACAACAATAAACTCTAGTTACATAAATTTTTAGATTCTAGCTAAAAATTGTAAGGTTCTGTTTGGGAACCTTGATTCGGTGGCCTGGAATTGGAATTGGGCTCCCAAAACCAATTCCATTTGTTTGGATAGTGAAAATGAATTTGGAATTGAGATTGATTTAGAAATTCAGATATGTAAATAACATAAATCCAATACCAAAGTTATTCATGAGATTTTTAAAACCAATATTTATGACTTTAAGCCCGATTAAATCATCGGGCTCACAAACCAGCACACATAACTTCTCTCTTTTGTTTTACGCTTCAACAAAGTTTCCACTTCCATCATCTGATTATTTGTCGCCTCGCTCTCTTCTTCCATTTAAGATTACCTTTGTCACCGTTATCTACACAGATCTTTCATTGCTTTGAAGTTTAAGAAAACATTTGCACCACAGTAATCTAATTTGGTATTTACACAACTCTATTGGTAGAGATTCTAGGGCGGTGTTGCTCCAAAACCAAAGGTAAACTTTTTCCTCCCTGATTATCAATTTTGACGCCCATCATATTCCTAATTCTAGCATCAATTTCGTACTGCCATTTACTAATTGTTTGAGTTGCCTTCCAAGTGCGTGATAAATTGTCAATGTGAACTCTCTCTTTTTTTTTGTCTAAAATGGCTCTCAAAGTTTGATTTTCTGGCTATAAATGTAAAGTTGATGTATTTATTTTTACTTAGAACACCCAATTTAATACAGGCTCTGAACCAATTTGATGAAGCTCAGTTTTTTCTGGAGAGTTTTATGATTTTTACAACAAAGTTGCAGATTTATAAGCTTAACACGCATCATGTTTGATAATACATAAAAGAAGATGTTAACTTGAGTCGTACCCATGTCTAGTTGAATTATATATTTATGTTCAATATGAAATTATTATTATTATTATTATTATTATTATTATTATTATTATTATTATTATTATTATTATTATATGAGTCGATTTTAAATAAGTCTAGTCGATCACTAGTCGAGGCTAAACAAGTAGAATAAAAGGAGTTAAACAAGACATGAATTTGATCTTAATATATATGTTCACGTTAATTAATTAACAAATAAAGATTTTTGCTCAAATTTGACTCGCTAAACAAGCACGAATTTACTTGAATTAAATTTAATCGAGTGGATTTAATCTAATCAGCTTTGCCTAAAAGTAATTATGTAATTTACTGACGAAAAAAGAAGGGAAAAGGTCATAGGACAAGGTTATTAAGCAAAATTCATTATGAGAGATGTAGATAAGCTTTTCAATCTGCAGATCCACCGGCCTTTTTGAGGCATAAATATATATATCTATATAATAAAACACAACTCGTTTTAAATTTAAAATTTGACAAAACACAACAACGGTTATGATCTTTTAATTTTAATCTAATGGCTCAAATTTTATCTCACACACACAATTTCGTCCCAAATCAACACTCAATTTCACATCCATTCATTTAAATTTGAATTCAAAATAATAAAAACATCTCACACACACAAATTCCACCCAAATTAACACTTCATTTCACACCCATTCATTTAAATTTGAATTCAAAATAATAATAATAATAATAATAATAATAATAATAATAATAATAATAATAATAATAATAATAATAATAATAATAATAATAGTAATAATAATAATAAAAATAATAATAATAATAACAATAATAATAATAACAATAATAATAATAAGCATAAGAATAATAATCTATAATAATAATAATATAACAACAATAATAATTGTAATAATAACAACAACAACAACAACAACAACAATAATAATAATAATAATAATAATAATAATATAATTATAACAACAACAACAACAATGACAACAGCAACAACAAACACAATAACAATAATAATAATAATAATAATAATAATAGTAATAATAATAATAATAATAATAATAATAATAATATTATAATAATTATTATAATAACAATAATTATAATAATAATTATGACTATGATAATAATAATAACAATAATTATAAAAATAAAAATAAAAATAATTATAATAATAATCATAATAACAATAATTATATTAATAATTATAATAACAGTAATTATAATAATAATAATTATTATTATTATTAAGATAATAATACTGATTATTAACGTAATAATAATAACAATAATAATAATAATAATAATAATAATAATAATAATAATAATAATAATAACAACAACAACAACAACAACAACAACAACAACAACAACAACAACTGTGACGCCCCCAAATCCGGGTCCCTTGAACCTTGGGTTCGGTGCTCACTATTCAACACTTGTCAAATATTCATAAAATACATCTTCAATATCTCGCGAAAAACATACATAATTTCATTACAAAACGTACATTCAATCCCAGGTTCCACTAACCTTAATACATCATCATTACCTTATAATACAAAAGGTTTACACAAATAGTACGAACTAACTACGTCTACTCGTTCATCTGTCCTTTGCCGTGGTACTCCTTAGATAACTCGGCTTAACTGAAAATAGTTCATGATCTAGCAAGGGTGAGCAACTACTTTGCTCAGCAAGTTTAAATAAATAATAAAAGGTATATCATGAATGAAAAAGATTTAGCTCTGGAAACTTCAACAATATATAATAATTGTGAAGACATGCAACTTTGAATAATATAATTCAATTGATATAAAATATTGCTTCATCATGCCGAAAGGGTCACAAGACCATGAACACACGTTTTGAGTATTTACAATACCCTGTAGACAGAAGACTGTCAGTTCGTTTTGAATATTAACAATCATTTCGATTGACATACGGTGATGGGTACTCTAGGTGATCAGCATATCGTACGTTTATAGAGTGCACAATATAACCATCTAGTTCGTTTTGATCGGGAATGTTCCATCCGACTGTAAGCTTATCCGCTTATAATGCTATGTTCATTTCAGCTTATCCCATCAGATTCCGCACCACAACAATATGGTTTGAACTAACTCCAATAATATTCAGATTTATTAATTTAAACGTACATGGTCTAGCCGAAACAATTGGCATAGTACCCTCACTTAGAACAGTTCACAACAAGAACAGTCATAATATCACATGCAATATCTAGCTGAAACAAATAACATAGATATTTCTTTCTAAACAGTTCATAACGTGAACAGTCGTGCAAATGCACCTAAGTGCGATTGTCAATAACAATATAGATATGAAATAATTCTGAATAATTAATTCATCATGCATTAGAAATAAATTCCAATTTCTAAATAAATAACTTGCCAAATAAAGATTAGTTAAGGTTCAGAGAAACTTGTCTGTTCCGCTGACTACTGTTATTCAACTTTAAAATACTTCTTTTGGGTGACCTAATATTCAATAACATTGATCCTCCAATTAGTATAACACATAAAGGTTTATTTAACATTAATAACCTTAACATATATGTCTTAAATCATCTATTACTTAGTCATAATCATTAAAACTCTTAATAATATTATCAATCCCTTGATAATATCTTAACTAACATAACCATCACTTCATTGCTTTATAATATTATCTCCTTTGATAATATATAATTACTACATATAATATTATTAATCGTATAATAATATTTTAACCATTTATTATTTCAATAATAAATCACTTAGTTCCTCAATATTATTAACCATCTAATAATCCTTTTAAACCTCTTTATTATCTCAAACACTTATGAACATTATTAATAATTAAATAATGTTTTACACTATCCCCAATGATATTAATTATCAAATAATATCTTAATCATTTATAAATATTATTAACCATTTAATAATATTTTATCATGTCAATAATATTATTAATCCCTTAATAATATCCTTATCCTTTGTTAATATTATTAATCATTTAATAATATTTCAATCATATGTTAACATTATTGATAATGTCTTACTCTTCAAATAATATTATTTATCAAATAACATCTTCAATAACTTATAAATATTATTATCCATTTAATAATATTTTATATTTAAAATAATATCATTTAATACTATTTTCTTCTCTCATCAATATTATTAACTATTTAATAATATTCTATTCTCATACTAATATTATTAACCATTTAATAATATTTTACTCATTCATTAATATTATTAACCATTTAATAATATTTTAATAACTTATTAATATTATTAACCATTTAATAATATTTTAATCCTTTATTAATATTATTAATCATTAAATAATATTTATTAACTTACTAATATTATTAACCATTTAATAATATTTCAATCCTTTATTAATATTATTAATCATTTAATAATATTTTATTAACTTACTAATATTATTAACCATTTAATAATATTTCAATCCTTTATTAATATTATTAATATTTATTAACTTACTAATATTATTAACCATTTAATAATATTTTAATCCTTTATTAATATTATTAATCATTTAATAATATTTTATTCATTATCTAATATTATTAACTATTTAATAATATTTTATTAAGTATCTAATATTATTAATCATTTAATAATATTTAATTTCTTTAACTAATATTATTAATCCTTTTAATAATATTTTATTTAATATTATTAACTCTTTAATAATATTTTACTCACTTTATAATATTATTATACATTTAATAATATTTTAATAATTTTCTAATATTATTATATTAATAATAATATTTTATTAATTTAATTATATTATTAAACCTTTAATAATATTTAACTCTTTTTATTTATTAAATCACTTATATTTAATTTTAAAATATATTTATTAAGTCCAAAAATAATAAAATAATTTTTGGGACATTTTCCATTTTCGGATCCGTACCGACCCGACCCGACCCGGTCAAGCCCGACCCGGTTTGGTTTTTATTTTTTTCCCTGGAACAGTACACTGCGCCGCGGCGCAGTGATTACACTGCAAGACGGCGCCCCAGCGCTATCCGGCAGAATGTTATCCAAATTTTTGATTTTTTGACAGTTTTGATACCCTTTGATCAAATCTTGATTAAATGAAATCTACACATCCAAATGACACCAAATCAGTGTTGATGTGTTCCTAACTTCTTGTTTTACAATATTTCATGGTTCGATCGTATTTTTGAAAACGTTTTATACGAAAATTACGGATCGAACCATCTAGGGTTTAAAAACGACATCCTTTCCGGTAGGGGGTGCACACAGTCGGTTTGTTCGGTTTTTTGGAGAAAAAAATAACCAAACCATTTATGTCGGTTATAAAAAATTAAAAACCAAAACCGCCCAAATTTTTACATCGTAATCGGTTATCGGTTTATTCGGTTTCGGTTAAATCGGTCGATTTATTCGGTTATTCGATTCCGTAATTGATAATTTGATATTTATTATATTATCAATTTTTCATAATAATTAATAAATTATTAACTCAATAACTACTAATTATAATAGAAATTCTCTAAATCCGAAAAACAAAAATCACCTAACTCACTCACTAAGATAGAAGTTTTGCAAATTCGTCACAATAAAGACATTTAATAAATATATAATTATATAAAATAAATATTTATTAGAAAAGTATATAAATTATATTATAATTTTAAATTGTTCGGTCGGTTTCGGTTTTTTGAGAAGCCAAACCAAACCGGCCGAACTAGTTTCGGTTTTTTAATTTTATAGTGTTCGGTTTTTCGGTTTTATATTTTACGGTTTGAAATAGTAACGGTTTGGTTCGGTCTGGTCGGTTTTTCGGTTTTGGTCGGTTTTGTGTGCACCCCTACTTTCCGGTAAAAGCTATAACTTCTTCGTTATTCAATATTTTTGAAAGGTTCTAAAAGGGTTTTTCTTTAAAACTCCTAGATCTAGCTTTCTAGCCATAAAAATCCAATTTCCGATTTGTGTATTTCAAAATACAACATCAAACACAACATGTATCGTTAGGGTTTTACCGGTAAAATGTGTTATGAACATTTCTACAACTTTTATACATTTCTCATATACCAAATCATGATTTAAGCATATCAAACGATGTATCTACCAATTTATCATAGCTTAAGACTTCTAGACCATCAAAACCACTTTTGATCGGTTAAAAACATATTTTGACCATATAAAACATATATAGCCTACAAAAATGAAATAAAGATGAGATAGAACACTTTTGAACCTTATGTTCTTTTACTCTTGGCTAGAGACTTTGTTGGTGACTCCTCCTTGATAAGTCTCTAGCAATCTCCTTGGTGAAAAACCAACTCTCAAGAGCCTTCTCTATTTTCTCTAGAATGCTCTCTTTATTCTCTCTTGGAGTTCTTACAAAATGACTAACAAACCTAGCAAATGAATGGAGCATTCTATTTATAAAGCCTCCCTAGACTTGCTTAACATCTACTAATCAACCAATGCTAGTCAATTAGGAGCTTAATCTTGCTTACTATGCATGGAATGACCACTTGATGGACTTTTTGAATGACCCTTTGATTGACTAGGGTGGTTGAGGGTTACTTGCACCATTTTACACTCCAAAATCAACCAACAAGCTAGCTTTATATCCATGTGGGCCCCAAAATTCGGGATTGACCAATTATTTATCCAATTTGACTTTATTTTTAAGTCTTATATAATTATATAAGTATCCATATATATATACACCAATATATGTATACATATTTACATATACAAGCTTATTGGACTCCACTTTGGACCTTAGAATTAACTTCTATTGGGCTCATTCAATTAAATTGTTTGGGCTCAATTTATATCACACATTGGGCTAGCATGCATTGGGTTTGTTTAATAATTACATGGACTACTAATTAAATTAATTACATGGACTACTAGGTAAACTTAATTGACCTAACTCATTTGGATTTAAATTATAATCCAATTAGATTTGCTATTTATAAGTCCATTGGACTCCTTTATTAAATAACACTATTAATTGCAAATTCTTGGGTTTGTTTTAATGAAACCCTAATACATATTAATACAAGTACATTGGACTAGATTAAATTAATTCATTTGCTAACCCCTATCATCAAATTGGGTTTATAATATAGTTAACCATACACAAACAATTATTCCCACATTGAGGTTATCTTTAATAATTCACTTGCTTCTTCTTTCTCATTATTCATACAAGTAATTAACTTGTTCATTATAAAACTTCTTAATTGTCATACAAGGCCAACATTCAAACTTTGTGATTTCATCACATAAGCTTCTCTTGTAATCTTTTTCCTTGTTTAGTTAATTAATTTAATTAACTAATTTAATACCTCTCATCATACAACTTATCACATACACACATACTTCATACCTCATATTTTCTTATGGATATAATAAATAAAAAATTGAGCTCGTAATTTTCTCGGTCATTACAACAACAACAACAATAATAATAATAATAACGATAATAACAATAACAATAATGATAATGATGATGATGATGATGATGATGATGATGATGATGATGATGATGATGATGATAACAATAATAATATTAATAATTATAAAAACAACAACAACAATAGTAGTAGTAGTAATAATAATAATAATAATAATAATAATAATAATAATAATAATAACAACAATAAGTATAAAAATAAATATAAAAATAATTATAATTCAATAATAATAATAATAATAATAATAATAATAATAATAATAATAATAATAATAATAATAATAGTAATAGTAATAATAATAATAATAATAATAATAATAATAACAACAACAACAACAACAACAACAATAATAAGAAGAAGAAGAAGAAGAAGAAGAAGAATAAGAGTAAAAATAAATAATAATAATAATAATAATAATAATAATAATAATAATAATAATAATAATAATAATAATAATAATAACAACAACAACAAGTATAAAAATAAATATAAAAATAATTATAATAACAATAACAATAATAATAATACTAACAACAACAGAAACAACAACAACAACAACAATAATAATAATAATAATAATAACAATAATAATAATTATAATATTAATATTAATAAGAATAAGAGTAATAATAAATATTAATCATAATAATAATAATAATAATAATAATAATAATAATAATAATAATAATAATAATAATAATAATAATAATAAAGTTAATAAGAATAATAATAGTTATTATTATTATAATAATAACAACAACATCAACAACAACAATAATAATAATAATAACAATAATAATAATAAAAATAATAATAAAAATAACAATAATAATAATAATAGTAATAATACTTATTATTATTATAACAATAATAATAATAATTATAACAATAATAATAATAATAATAATAATAATAATAATAACAATAATATTAATAATAATTATTATAATAATAACAACAACAACAACAACAACAACAACAAAATAATAATAACAATAATAATAACAATAATAATAATAACAATAATTATGACAATAATTATGACAATAACAACAACAACAACAACTGTGACGACCCCGAATCCGGGTTCTTTGAACCTCGGATCCGGTTCAACACGAGTACAACATTTTCCTTATTGTTCATGAATCACAACAATATTATAATTGCTAAATAATCATTTATTTACAATTTTTCAACATCTCTTTCTATTCCAGAATCGAAATCTTTATACATTCCTAGTATGTCTCAATATCATACATGATACGACATTCTATTACAATCAATTTGAGTATTTAATACTCATATAACATACCAACTAAGTCTTATGTTACACAATCATTTACCTGTCCAATTCGGACTGATATCTACAATAAATATTTAGATCTTCAATGGAAGTAATATATTTTCCTGTTCCTTGTTCTTTATCGAGAACTTCAGGTAACTAGCCTTATCTGAAAATGTTGGTTTAGGCAAGAGTGAGCACGACGGCTCAGCAAGTTCAACAGCTACACCTAACACATTACATGCTTCACATAAAATTTACAATTTATACTAACATCATGTTTTTCATGCATTTCAGTTTATGACATACTGCTCATGCATATCATGCCTCGCATTTAATCTATGCTTCATGTCTAACCTCTATCATGACATATAGTTCAATGCAGAACAATTGTCTTAAATTAACTACCGCATAGCAACAGTTCAAATCAACTTATTGCACAAAGGCACAGTAAAACATCTTTGCACATAACCACGTATGAGCACATCTCAGTTTAATAACAAACTTATAATTCATGCACATAATACAACACGTTCTGAAAAACTTGCCTGAACTTGTATAACCAGCTTACGTTAATCTTTCACGTTCCTTGCACCACCTACACGGTATGTGAGATCAACGGTGCACAATATCAGTCAAAGTTTGACTCAATACTAAATCTTATTTTAAAGATATTTATTTCTTCTTATCATCCCCTTTATTTAATAAGGTTAATTTCATATTTTAGTCTCTCTTTGACTTGACTCAGTGTTTCATATTCAACACCATAAATCTTTTGTTCGAAACTATGCAATTCTGACATTTATTAATGTCACTGCATTAAAACTTGGACCCTATATTTATTTAGGTCGATCCACCAATTAATCACTAATGGACCATACCCTTGGTTTAACTTAATTACATCATTTATCTCGATACCTATCATAATATTACCCACCTTGGATAATATTTTAAATTTTACTATCAATTAGTAATAACTTATAATGTTATTTAATTGTTAAATAACACTTTAAATAATCATTACTATTATTAATTTATTTTTAATAATAGTTTACCTTAATCATTATTATTAATCTTTTAATAATAATTTAATTGTTTGCTAATATTATTACCCTTTAATAATATTTTAATTGACTTCTCATTATTATCAATCATTTTAATAACAATTTAATTGTTCATCAATATTATCAATCATTTAATAATATTTGAAATCCTCACGTATCATTAGTAATTATTTAATAACGATTCAACCCTTAACTATTATTACCCAATAGTTAATTACTTGTTAAACAATATTATTAATTCTTTAATAATATTCTAAATCTTTATTTATCATTATTATTTATTTAATAATGATTTAACTCTTAACTATTATTATTTAATAGTTAATTAAATGCTAAATAATATTATTAATCCTTTAATAATATTTTAAATTAATTACATATCATTATTAATTATAGAATAATGATTTAATTCTTAACTATTATCATTTAATAGTTAGTCAATAATATTATCAATATATTTTAATTACTTAATAATCTTCTTTCGATTAAGTAATAATTTATTCCACTTAATTACCATTTAATTATTATTTAATATGAATTAAATAATAATTAATTAACTAATTATTCGAACTCATTATTTAATATTAATTAAATAATAATTAATTAATTAATTAACCTTACTTATTATTTAATATTAATTAAATAATAAATAATTAGTTTATTAACCTTAATTATCCTTTAATTATTATTTAATATTAATTAAATAATAATTAATTACTTAATTAACCTTACTTATTATTTAATATTAATTAAATAATAAATAATTAGCTTTCTAACTTTAATATTCTTTAATTATTATTTAATATTAATTTAAATAATAATTAATTATTTATTTAACTTTACTTATTATTTAAGTGCAATTAAATAATAAATAACTAACTTATTCATATTAACATCCTTTAATTATTATTTAATATTCATTAAATCATAATTAATTAATTACATAACTTCATATATTATTTAATATTTATTAAATAATATTTAATTAGATCATTAGCCTATTTATACACTAATAAATAGCTAATATATAGTGAATCACTCCAATAATTTCAAATTTTATTTTATAACACTTAACTAGCATGCCAATAGGTCAAATATTATTTTTCTGAAATTAAAAATAATTTTTCCATAATTATTAGCCATTTAGTAAGCTTTAATCCACTATTAATTCTAATAAATACCAAATTACAAAAAAAATCGGATTTTAAATTTTGATAATTTTCTTTATAAAATTATAAGCATTTTCTCTTTTGGAACCAACCCAAGAACCGGCCTAAAAATGCCCGAACCGGCCCTACCTAGAAATCATGAAAAACCGAAAAAAACCGAACCGGCCGGTTTTTTTAATAAAATAGGCAGATTACTTTCTTAGTTTTCCAGACTTGGGGTCTCCGACGGGAACTTGAATAAAATGAAATCCACAAGTCCGATTGAGGTCTATTAGGTATCGATGGATTCGTAACTTCCCGAACTACATGATTCTGTTATCAAACATCAAGTTTGGATTTGTTTTGGTCACTGAAAATAGCTATAAACCCGACTGTTATGCACAGCCCTAAAATTAGTGGGGTGTTTTGGTAGAAAATCCATATCTTGCTCATTTTAAATCGGATTTTAGTCATTCAACTTGGAGAATCTTCATATTTCATGGATCTATCACCCAAAATTGACGGATCATAAATCCGACTTACGGATCGTGAACAGTAATTCCGTGAATGGGCTGCTATGATTTTTGTTACTTGGTTTTCGTTGGTAAAAACTTATTTGATGATTTTGATGAAATTTTTCATCACAAACACATATAAAAACCCATGTTAAACTCATCAAACTATGAATATACATATATTACATAGTTAAAGACTTCTAGACCATCAAAACAAGTTTTGATCGGTTAAAAATATATTTTAACCGTTTAAAACTTATTTAAACAACAAAAATGAAATTAAAAAGGTTTGGAGTACTTTTTAACCTCTTAGACATGGATGATCTCCTTCCTCTTGCTAGGAGCTAGGCTTGTGACTCCACCTTGATCATTCTCTAGCAACTTTCCTTAGTGGATCATCCATTTCTCAAAGCTTGCTAGCTTTTCTCTAGAATACTCTCTCTTTCTCTCTAGGAGTTCTTGAAAACTAACTAACAAACATAACAAAATGTTGATGGATGCTATATATAGACCCTCCCTAATCACCATTAACCTTCACTAATCAACTAGTGTTGGTGAATTTAAGGGTTAACCAAGCTTACTATAGCTTGAATGACCTATTGAGTGACATTTTGATTGACCAATGGAATGACTAGGGTTGGTGGGGAGTTGTTGAGACATTTTACACTCCAAATTCACCAACAAGCAACCTTTCATGTGGGGCCCCCTCCAAAATTCGGGATTCCTCTTTTATTACATCACTTTAGCTTTATTTTTACATCTTATATCATTATATAAGTATTCATATATATATACACCAATGTATATATATTGACCACCACTTTGACTTCCATTTGGGCTCCACATTGGATCAAATTAATATTTCTATTGGGCTCATCAATTAAATTTGTTTGGGCTCAATTTAATTATTACATTGGGCTAATATTAATTACCCTATGTTACATTTAATTAAAACAAGCATTGGGCTTGGTTAATTATTACATAAATCAATGTTCAAATTAAATTATATGAACTACTAGGTTAATTTAATTTGACCTAGTTTCATACCTCAATTGGACTTATAATATAATCCAATTAGATTTGCTATAATTAATTCTACCACATTGGGTTACTTAATTAACCCATCCACGGTTAATTCTTAACCCCACATTTATTTATCTAGAAATTAACCAATGATTGGTTAATGCTATCTCTCTTGTCAACCAACTAGGGTTATTCAATTAACTAGACACTAGTTAATTCTCTACACTCAATCAATACTTGAAATGCTTCTCCCAACCATTGACCATCATTTGACTTTTAATGGTTTGGGCTACATAACTTACTTTTTATTGGCTCTCTTATTTAATTACCCATTTCATGCAAATATCTCCATATTGGGCTTACATCTATAACAACTTATTAATTAAGTAAATTACTTAATTAATTAACTTCTTAATATTGTCCTTCTAGGCAATATTCCACTTCCCTACTTGTTACTCATAACCTTAATTCATAACTTATATAATTAATTCAATTAATTATATTACATGACTTTTCTTTTTAATCCATACTAAAACTAATTAATTTATTAGTTTTATTAAGTATTTAATTTACTTCACACATCATCTTGTTTGACTAACAAACTCAACTATAGGTGTATATATATAAATATTAATATATTCACCTTCACTTCTCAATTGAATTTCTTTCTTAAATAAATTATCTACCTGCATCATTAAAATATTCTCACATTTAATTTCTAACAAATAATTTATGTTAAAAAAAAAAATGTTTACCCATTTTCTACACATCTTCCTTCTCACCTTCTAGGTTTAAACATTAACCTTTAATAAAATCAATTAAGATATTATTTAAAATCTTGAAATTATCTGGGATATTACAACAACAATGATGATGATGATGATGATAACAATAATAATAATTATTATAATATTTATAATAATAATAATTATGTTAATAATAAAAACAATAATAATAATAATAATAATAATAATAATAATAATAGTAATAATAGTAATAATATTATTATTATTACTATTATTATTATTATTATTATTATTATTATTATTATTATTATTATTATTATTATTATTATTATTATTATTATTATTATTATTATTATTATTATTATTATTACTGTTATAACAATAATAATAATAATAGTAATGACAATAATAATTATCATTATTATTGTTATTATTATTATTGTCATTACTATTATTATTATTATTGTTATAACAGTAATAATAATAATAATAATAATAATAATAATAATAATAACAACAACAACAACAACAACAACAACAACAACAACAACAACAACAATAATAATAACAATAAAAATAATAACAATAATTTTTATTATAATAATAATTATTATGTTAATAATAATAACAATAGTAATAATAATAATAATAATAATAATAATAATAATAATAATAATAATATTATGATAATTATTATGTTAATAATAACAACAACAACAACAACAACAACAACAACAACAACAATAATAATAATAATAATAATAATAGTAATAATGATAATAATAATAATAATAACAACAACAACAACAACAACAACAACAACAACAACAACAACAACAACAACAACAACAACAACAACAACAACAACAATAATAATTATTATTATTATTATTATTATTATTATTATTATTATTATTATTATTATTATTATTATTATTATAGTAGTAGTAGTAGTAGTAGTGGTAGTAACAACAACAACAACAACAACAACAACAATAATAATAATAATAATAATAACAATAATAAAAACAATAATAATAACAATAATTATAATTATTATTATTATTATAACAACAACAACAACAACAACAATAATAATAATAATAACAACAACAACAACAAAAATAAAAATAACAATAATAATAATTATTGTAGTGGTGTTGTAAATTATGATAATTGTTATGTGTGATTATAAGCTATTTTATGTTGTAAAGAGTTTTTAAGTACTGTAGTATTTTTTGAATTTTAATCTAATTTTTTGTTACATCGTACCTTCAGGCACGAGCAATTAATAGTATATATATATGAGTCATTTCCCTTTGATTATGACAGAATCATTTGATGCTAAAGAAATAGCATGAGGTGTGTTTCATTAATACTCAAATAAATAATATATAGAGGTAACTTTTATAAAAATGAGATCATGTTATAAAAAACACATCATGTTTGATAATTGAGATAACTTGTGATGTCAGTGGGTTGTCTTTTTTTTTTTTTTTTTTTTCTATATTACAAATATTCTTCATGGAGTTCTACAAACAGAGACTTGAGCATTTCACAAAGCAGGGGATCATCAACTGGTGTACCTGTTCATGTTCCAGATAGTGAACACCTGTGTTTTTGGTTGTGCTCCTTCAAATATACACCTCCACTGTGGCTGGTTTGCTTATGCAAGAATAGTGAATCCAAGAACTTTCAATAGGCTGGCTTATGATGATTGATTAGTGAATGGAGGAAAACTATTGAAAACCAGCCAGATAATTAGATTCACTTACTCAAATTCCTTCATGTACTCAATTGCATTCAAATCTGCCAAGTTTTGCTAATTTTCAGCTGAAACAATGCCTTAAATTTTAAAATTTTCAAAAACCTGGATTGCAAAATCCAATATTCTAAATATAAAAAGAAGCATTAATGTACCAGCCCTTTTCTTTTCTTTTTAAAACCAAGTAAATAGCTCAAACCCTTTAGATATTTGTTTCTCTTTTTTTTGTTATAGTTCCTCCTTTTAGTGCTGAAATTTATGGTGTTTTGGGGGTCTGAACTGATGGATGGGCTTTAGACGAGAGTAAAAAAGGCTACTGTTTAGACGGCTGTTGCATGTGATGGAAGACCTGAGACTTTGGTGCTTCTTTTTTGCAGTCTCCCTCTTAGTCTTCAAGAATCCTATAAATATACAAAGTCACTAGAGAAAACAGAGACCGATGAGATATTACTCCTACAAAAAAGAGTCACATGGGACTGTTATATTTGTGAAATTTTAAATTTTAAATTTTAAATTGTGATAATAATTTCTGATAATGTTGCACTTTCATATACACTTTTGTCTTCATTATTGGAGTACATTTGAGGCAGTTCCCCTAGTGTTTTTCACTTATCATCCCGACTTTAATGGTGAATGATCCAAAAAATGTAATTATATGATGAACTAGGTACCTTTGAATGGGAATTCAGGTTATTTTCAGAGAAAGTGTATATGCATAACTATGAAGTCACTGATGCAATTCTAATGCATAAATGAATGCACTATAGTTGATCTTATATAATTTAATGCCATAGGTCATACATGCATGTTATTACTCGGACAATGTCGGGTTTTCTTGTCTGAGTGATCCACTTCATTATTAATCTTGCTTTAAAATCTGATATAGTTTGTATAAAGTATATAAAACCGTGTCTAAATCTCTCTCATGTTCTTAAGGTGGGAAGTTATATATCTATGTATGGTCTATGTATGTTAATACATGGAGATATCATTCATTATGTGAACATAATACTTTATTACTTTTAATTCGGATTCTTCTTTGTGAAGTTATATCATCTTGACTTGACTGTTGTAAACTAAAATTTGCAGCTCAATTCATTTGAAAAAATGGATGGTAATTTGCCGGGTTCTCACGACATGATTTCAAATGAAAATGAAAAACAAGTGAAAAGACGTAAATTTATGGTGGGGTACTAAGTGGTTGCTTCAACAATATTTGGTGTGTGGTGGAATGAGCGACATGTGGTAAAAAAGCCATTTCAAGATTTAAAAAGTGTGAGGGAGTTTTATTTAAGGAGACTATATTATGGAAATGATCGAGTTTGTAGAGAACAACTACGTCTTAGTAAAGACGCTTTTAATAGTTTGAATAAAAAATTATCTGAAATTGAAGGGTTGCATGAGACATGTCGTATTTTGATTAAAGAAGCTGTGGCGATGTTCTTATATATTCTTGGCCATTATTTGAAGAATCGTGTAGTGAGCTTTCAATTTATGCGCTCGGGGGAGACTGTTAGTCGACAGTTTAATGCAATTTTGAAAGCTTTTATCAAATTAGGAAAATATTATTTGGTCCAATCTGATAAAGAAAGTGAAGGTTTTGAAGATGAGAAATGAGATTGGTTTGAGGTAATTAAATATAGTTTATTATTTTAAACTATTTAATGATATTTTATATTGATAGTAACAATTACTTTATTTTAAATGTTTGTTTACAATAGAACTTCCGAATACAAGTATTCTTGTTTTTCTTATATTTCTATGGCAAGGCAATGTTGGAATACAAGTATTCTTGTTTTTTGTGATGTGCTTGAAAATCCTTTGTGGAGTTTCTTATTCACTGGTTTTCAATTATCAGTGTGGTCATTCTAAATTTACTGTTGCAGGAAGGTTTAATATATATATATATATATATATATATATATATATATATATATATATATATATATATATATTGTGATGAGATGATTCATTGTGTGCAGCATTTGAGAAGCTAGAAACAATGTTATTTCGAAATAAAGTGTTATGTTGGAAAGTAGTTATTTTTGCAATTCAAATAAGGTCTTGTTAATGGCTTCAAGCAAAAGGGTTCTTCTACATGCAAAATTTGAAGGGATGTTAGGTAGAAGCTCTGGTGTACATGTGCAGAAGCTCTGGGTTATGTCTTTATTGGTTTAATAATGCGTTTCTTAATTGTTCTATTGTGTATGTGTTTGAGTTGGTTTTTGCATTCAGAATTAAGGATTTACTGTATGTTGTAATAGGAGGGTTGCCATAACGAGAAACATGAGAAATGACATTGATGGTGTAGATCTTGGTATGATTTGTGTGGTGTGAGATGTGAGTTTATCCATACTTTGGTATAATGTTAGAAGTAGAAGAATCACTTTTCATAATTAAAACATATTTTATACAGATTTACTCAAGTTGACTAATTATTCTTATTTTTATAATTAAAATTCTAATTTAAAATCTTTAGAAAAATATTCTTTTGTAAGGATTATAAACATGTTTTAGAATTCCAAGGATGTGGATATTATCATTCTGCAGCATCTAAACAAATACAATAATATCATCTAATTGATTGATTATGTTCTATGCATAAAGTAATATTTTTTATTTCAGGCTGAGAAATTAATCAATGGTTCACATACTTTATTTATTCCCCTAGTGCAGATATTAGTAGAACATGTAACAGGACAAATTTTAAAAAGGACTCAACAATAATTATTTTTTTTATAATTCATTTTTTATGTGTTTTCTTATCATTGATACTAGTTGTGTTTTATTTTATATGAATATATTTAATTATGTTGATTTTTTAATATTAAAAACAATGCGAAAACAATAACTATCCAAACATTAGTTTTCAAATTTTAATACAAATACAATATTAATTCAATATGTCAACCAAACAATAGAATTATTATGTTTTAGTATTGAATTTAATGGTTTTCAATTCTATAGAGTTCCAACTCAAATTGAATCCCAAAATAATTTATCCAAACACACCCCAAGTGTAAATATAATCCAAGAAAAGTGCTAGTTAGTTTAATCTGTAAAGCTGCAAAACGTCTAGGCTATGTTTGTTTATAAAAAAATATACTTGAGATTGAACTATTTATATTAATTTAATATTATTTCGGACCATTTTATCCCATAATGGGGGATTAAATAGTCCTATGTACTGTTTTTTTATCATTCCTAAGGCTATTTATGTGGAATTATATAATCCTATGAAAAATTTGGAATTAATAGTCCCCCTCATTTTAAGCTATTAAATGACTTTATGAGACTATTAGTCCAACATTAAAGGATTAATAATCCCTCATCAAATGATTAAATAGTGTAAAATAGTATTAAATTAACGTAAATGGTCAAATTCCAAATATATTTTTTGCAAATAAATATAGTCCTGGAGTATTATAAATAAAAGATTTGGGAGGTTTTACTGGTATGCTTAGTTTTGTATGTGAAAAAGATCACAAGTCATTACTGATCTAGACCCTAAAAGTAAAGATACCCAAAAACCATCTCTCACCATTGAAATTGAAATAAATAAAGAAAAAGATGATGAGATCCTCAAGTGGGTTTCAAATTCTGAAACATTTTATGCCACCTGATATTTTCAACACCAGTCCTCTCATAGTCGTCATCGTCCATCCTCTCATCACTATGAAGATCATGAACCACTAGACTTGAAAAACTATTAACATGAGGACTACCATTTGTGAGCAATAATCTTCCTTGTTTAGACATCATCCTTTATAACTGTGGATTCATTCTTTCTGCTTGTTTCATACAGGGAAAATGATCAAAGAGATGCTTGATTCAGGGTATCAAGGACCCTCCCCTTTGATCTCAGGAGAAATTTTTTGACAGTCTGGTGGAATACTTCATCAGTGATCTTCAGGAAAAAAAATACAAAAATAAAAATCTTGTCAAATGGACTGTTACTTTTTATGTCTTTTTTAACATCTAAAGCAAAAATTATGGCCAAAAATAAATCTTTAAATTGTCCAATATTTGTGCTGATTTTACTTATATGTACAATTTATACACACTTGGAGAATCTAATATTGAAGTTGATGCTGCTATTGGAGATAATTAGCCTTTTTTTTAATTAAATCCATCTTCTCTCATGTATATTTTCTAAACCCCTGCAACTTTTGTGGGTAGAGTCAAAACAATCCCAGGTTCATGATTGCATGGGATAAGTGCTCACTAAACCTTATCAAGTGTTGTAAACTTATTTAATAGAAATGGTTCAATTAAGAAGAAAAGGAATAAAAGTTGTATTTTGGTTCTGTTAATATCAAGTGTTGCAAACTTATTGAATAGAAATAGTTCATAATTAAAAAGAAAAGAAATAAAAGTTGTATTTTTGAGGGTTGCGGTCTCTTCATGTATGTATCTATCTACTAATGAATAGTGATATTAATATTATTTATTTTTTTCTTGTGGTTGTAATGAGTTAAGATGCAAATTGACAAAACAAGATTGCAAAAAAGAACAAGATTGGAGGATAATTTAGAAATTTTTTTTATTGAAAATGGTGTTAATTTGATATTTTTTTGTAAGATGTTTAAGTTTTAATTGATTTTTATAATCAATTATGAATTATAATGTATTTGATATTTGTCTCTCCTTTATGATGTCTATTTTTAAAACTTTAAATGGTTGTAACTTGTGAGTAATTGGTTAATGTTTTTATTTTTACCTTTATAAATAAATTGTTTATTAGGTGATTGATATACGAATTCAGATATTCGAATAATTTGTTTATTCGAATAAAAAACGAAAACGGATATTATTCGTATTCATATATAATTTCAAATATCAAATACAGATATTTTTTTAAAAATCTGTCGAATACCGGATACGAATACTGATAGGCTTTTAGCTTTTCGGATACGAATATTATTGTATCCGGATTCGAAGATATCCGTTTACCCCCTAAGGAAGACGATATTCTCTTCACATAGTGTTAGCTATTTCTTAAAGGATTCGATTCTTTCTTTCAACAACACCATTGGATTGTGGTGTATAAGGATCAAAAAAGTTATAGCATATACCATGCTCATTATAAAAATTACAGAAAGGTTAATGTTTTAGATACTTATACAAGTCTGAACTAATATTGTTCTTGATTTTTTAGATACTTATCAAAATGTTTAATGTAATAAATAATATATATTACAGAATTATATATGTAATAAACATATCCACACACATACTTATGATATTATTGTCATATTTTTATTTTTATTATTTCATTTTATTTAGTTTGTTCTATTAAATGATCTTATGATAAAATTAGGGAATTGATATTTCCACAGGGTTATTTGATAGTTCCACAGGTAGTCCCCACTTTTTAAATAAACTCATTTTCTATGTCTAATTTACCCCTGCTTGAAACAAAACTCAATTGCCCTCTCTCTTCACCTGTAACTTTGTGGAGAGGAAGAGAAGGTATCTGGGTATAATATCAAATGGGGGTAAATTTGGACATAAAAAATGAGTTAGTAAACATGTGGGGACCACCTGTGGAACTATTAAATAACCCTGTGGAAATATCAATTCCCTAAAATTAATAGACGAATATGACAGAAACTAAGAACGTGAATATCGTTAATAATAGTCCCTCTACCTCATGTAAAACAATGAGTTATTAAAAATAATAATAATAATAATAATAATAATAATAATAATAATAATAATAATAATAATAATAAAATGCAAAATGATGCATTTTGAAAAAAAAAAAAGGAGGCGAAACGTGCTTATTGGGGTTATCTTAATTTTGGGTGACATTTTAATAGTCTTTGCAAAAAATTGTACAAAATACGCAATGAAAGAAAAATTGTTGACAATGAATGTGATCCATATTAGACTACGAAATATAGCAACAAAAAACCTTTCGTTGCCCACGATGGAGAGAAATCAAGTGGAGGTTATGAATTTTTACCGCCAACAAATTGGCAACAAAAAAATTAAATAGGCGGGATTATTTTTTTTCGCCCACGAATTGGCAACAAAATTTTGCAACGACCTTTGAAATTCATTATACAATTTAAAAGGCTTTCATAAATTGTAATGAATGAAAAAATTTGTTGCTAAACATACATTTTTTGCAACAACTTTATAAGTCATTGTCTAAAAAATCGTTGTCGAATGTCTATTTTTTTTATAGTGACTCCACGTAGAATAGTATGTTGTAAGAGTGTTACATGTACTTAGCAATCATATAAAAGAGATGAGAAAATGAATCCCTGTTTTCTCCCATGTGAGTCCTGTAGGACAAAATTCTTATTCCCACACCAAGTGCTCTTTGTAATCTTTGACTGTACTGCAAAGACATGGATTAGTGTTACTACTTTAGTTTTGATTCCTCATACCAGGATTGATGAGACTATAAGGACCGATTCTGAGAAAGCAGCTGATTCATATCTAAGTAGTATTAAGGCAAAGGAAAAACAATTTAATTTCATCTCGTTATGCACTTATTGTCGACAACTATAGCGATATAATAATAAGTGAGATACAAAATAGACTTGGGCCCAAAGGTGGTTAAGTATGGCTCTCTAAGGGATTAGAGATATTTTACCTAATGAAAATTTAAATGTGTATGGGGTACTCTGAGTTTATGAGTTGTAGCCTCTAAGTGAACTAATTGAGTTTGATGCGAGAGCTCCCACGCTATTTTCTTTAGAAAGGTAAATGTCTCTATGTTGGCCCTAACAGATTTGATGTAGAGCTCCCACATTGCAGGTAAACTCAGCGATCGCATGATTCGGCAACCAAAAATTTACGAGTTTTGGTTTGAGCTAGTGTTGGCATATATGACAATTATGTTGTCCCCGCCATGGACGAGTAGGAGATGTTGGATTTTAGGTATTCAATTGGGGCGCCTGTGGAGAGTCCGACCCATTTGGTTGTTGGCAAAATTACCCTAACAAACTTGGTCAATTAGAGTTTGTATTAAATACGTTACTTTTGACATATCTGTTGAAAAATTTTCAATAAAACGGATAAACCACACCACGCCTATATATTCTCGTCTTTCAGAAATACATGAATATAAGATGTCAGTATTCCTACAAAGAGTTATATACTGCTAATATAGAAAGCTCACAACATAATAAGTGAATTCCAGTTTTTTCGAATCGTAGAATAGAGCTTCATTCTTATCTCTTGATTGTAGTTCGGAGACGCCGTTGAATTGTGAAGTACGTGGAATCAAATGAGTTTTTCTGCACCAAATATTAACACGTTATAAGAACTAAATCTTTTAATTCTCGTTGTGTAAACATATAGTAGCATACATGTATTTATTCCTTCCATATCCGAATAAGTTAATGACCAAAGGAAGCCGATAGAGGGAGCTGATGGGAGTAGGAATATAGGAGCACGGAAACATAGGGGTATCATGTAAGGTTTCTGACAGAACACCTAATTTCAAGACATTTTATTTTTGCTAGAATTTCTTTTAAAAAGAGTCCAATTTTCTAAAAGTTCTCACAAGATAAAATTATTTTAAAACTGGCTAGTTTTATCAAAATAGCTTTTGATTTGGAGATAACATGTTTTCAAATTAGAAATTGATATTTCCATAGCACTTTTTGATATTTTCACATGAAAACCGTCGTTATAAACTTATAGCAACGATTAAAACCGTTATTACAGACATATAACGAATGTTTTCATGTGAAAATATCAAAAAATGTTGTGGAAATATCAAAATCCTCTCTATCTTTCTTCTATCTATGAAGATTTTATCCTATTTGTTATATATAACTGAAAACAATTAGTTTATATTTTGATATAAAACCTTTTTCATATCTTTGAAGATCTGTTTTTCAAAATTGATTTCATCAGTTAAGTTTAAAATATTTTCTAGCCGTTGGAACTGCGTGGTTATAAATATCAGTTTTCATTTTGCTAAAAAATAACTCTCTACACAACAACTGATAACCCTAGTAATATTTACTAGCAAATTAGATTACCTTGTTCTTGTATTGTTCTTGTTGAAAAGTTTAGAACTCAGTTGCTTTGTATGCTTGTATTGATCCGGTGGTGGATAGTTTAGTACAAAGGAAACTCGATGTTGCAGTAGTGCAAAAGGGGACAGATGTGTCTAAAGGAGTAATTAGTTAAAGATTAATTGATGGAAATCTATTGGGTATCAATTGATATATGATCTTAGATGTAAGCCTATATAGATTAGAGATTTAATGACCGAACCAAGTATAAATTGTGGTGTGCTCGTGTGTTTGGTTTCTATATATATATATTTTTTGTTAAATAGGTTTTTATACTTTTACTGCATTACAATTTTAGATCATTTATATATGTTTGATATCTTCATCTGCATTAGAGAAAACAAAAGGATCAATGCATTTAAAATTGAACTCATTCACAAAGCAGTCCGGTAATTTATAATGGAGTCAAGTATCAAGCAGTCGGGGAATTTATAATGGAGTCAAGTATCAAGCAGTCGGGTAATTTATAAAGGAGTCAAGTACAAACCAGTTAGGTAATTTACTCAACTGCATAGACCTGTACAAAAAAATTAATTTGACATAATTTATCTATTCACACACCCCTATTCAATCGAAAAATTATTCACGCTCTTGGAACGAATGAATAGTACGCTCCATTTCTCATATACTGTTCACTTGTCCCATGAACATGGAATATTCTCTCCTACTCAAATTCACATACTTATGTAGTAGTATATTAATATATTAAATGTGGGATTTTGGGCATGGATCAACGAGCTTCACAAGCATTACAGCATTACTAATATTGCATTAGTATGTGATTTACAGGTTAGTGCTTTACTCAAAGCAAACATATTTTCATGCAAATCAAGCTTCTTCATATGGATACATTTCCCAAATGCTTTACAAGTTACTTCTCTTTGATTGAAATTTGAAAAGCAGATAAAGGGAAAGATGTTCAACCATAGAAAGCTCAAAACATCACTCCACTACGTACTATCTTTTTAGTTTTTATATGTATCTCTCTCACCTGTAAACTCTCTATTTCTTGCTCCGAACTGAATTTACAAACCGATGAGTTTGTCACTGATCAGTGCCCATTATATTTATTGAAGTATGGGTTCGGTTAATGAGGTCCAATCTCACAAATTGTTTATGACCTTTTCATCCGCTCATACTTCCTTAGTATTTGTTGTTGCTAGCTTAATCTGCTTCTGATGTTGCTGCTGGAAATTAATCTGCTTCTGCTGCTGCTGTTGAAACTTAATCTGCTGCTGCTGGAATTTAATTTCGGTTAGTAACCGAATAACCGAATAGAAAATTCGGTTATTCGGTTTTTGGAGATTCGGTTAGTTGCCAATTCGGTTAGTTGTTCGGATAGCAAATTTTTGCAAATTTCGATTTTTGGATATAACCGATTTTTTGCAAATTTCGATTTTTGGATATAACCGAATAGTCTATTCGGTATTCGGTTCGGATATAACCGAATGATCACCCATACTCCTAGGTGTACACAGAATTTCATTCTTGTGATATATGGTGGGTTTCTTTTGTTTTTTTAGAGCCTTATAGAAGTTAAGGAAAACGAAAAATGTCACCATTCAAATTCCATAGATGGAAGTTTATTTTCACTTTTTACAACCTAAAGTTCGCATTCTAGAGTTTTAATATGAGTAAATCTCAACGTACTAACAGTTTACAAACAAACTTATGATTAGTGAAAGACAACTAAATATTTTATCAAGAATTATAGGCTCACACACCGTTTGTACATGTGTTTTTTATATTTGCACACCTATATGTAAATGTGTTTTTTCTAGTCAAATAGAGGGTATTCATTGAAATATAGTGGGCTTGAAGCAGGGGAATGGGTTTGTTGCAACTGCTATTTCACTTGGAATCCAAATGAATAAAACACATACTTCCCTTCAGCCCTTGAGGCGAATTCCACCGAGTTCAGATTTGCATATGATAATTTACAAGCACATTGATACTATAAATTGCATGGTTGACGAGTGGTGTGGTGGTAGAATAGTACTCGCTTTGTTTCATAAAAAAGAGTGTCATTTGTAATATTTTTAAATTTCAAGTATGTGTGTGTGTGTCTATATATATATTTCTTTCTTTCTTTCATGTCTATCATTAAATTTGCATATATTAAGGTTGGATAGAGAATTAATATATTTTTTCTGAATTAAAATTTTGAGAAAGAAATTCATGGTTGAAAAAATTAGTAACAAAGCAAAATAGAAACTTTATGTGAAACATTCCATAAAAACTCACCCTTGAGTCTGAGTCTAGGGTGGGTTTTTGTAAAATGTTTCACTTACGACATACCCTCTTAAGTAAAAAATTATTCAGTGCTCCTGAACTCCAGGTCAATCACATACTGTCATTTCAGCATGTACAGTGAGCTCAAATATAAAAGACTCACTGCACATGCTAAAATTACATCATATAATTGGTCTAGGACACTACACAACAATGTCCCAGGACCATTGAATAACTTCTTCTCTTAAACTAATATTTGTATAACTAGGGAGGGGTAGACCCGGCAATTAAGTTAAAAATTATTGGGTCAACTCTAATTAACTAGAATCACTGGGTTGGTTAATTTTTGACGAGGATACCGTTAACTGGTAGACATTGAAAAAAATTAAGAGATAAATCCCTTAATTGAAAAAATTAAAATTTTAGGTACCGAAGTAGAATGAGTTGTAGAGTCGAAGGTAGCAATATTTAATAAAACCTAAATAAAAAATACATTAATTTATTTTCTTTTCTTTTTCTTTATCTGGTAGAGTTTGTGAGAAACTTAATAAATAAAAAAACTGAGAAAAGATTATAAAAACAAAAAAACAAAAGGTTCAGTACTAGATACAAAAAATAGAGAGAGAAAGTGAGAAGGAAAAAAAGTTCAGAGAAAGTATACAATAAATGAGAAAGAAATTGTACAAAAAATTTAGAGACAGTATATAAAAAATTTAGAGAGAGAAAGGACATAAAAGTTTTAGTTAGAGAAGTTAAAAAATAAAAAGATAGAAATTAAATATATAATAAATAATTAAATTTATTGGACCATAATAATAGTAAATTTAAGATTTTAAAAAATGGGTTAACCTATATCCGATCTCTGTAACTATTTGGATTCAACACATATAACTCGTATTAAAAATAGACTACGTGATTTTAATTTATCATATTTTGTAAACCAAAATCAAATCAAATCAAATCTACTTTTTGTCAGGCGGGCAAACTGGTACTAAAAATATAAAAAAGCTTTAACAACTTGATTTTTCAGGCTTTCGGACTTTAGCTTGTTTAGGCCTTCACTAGCTTTCAGGCCGGTCCAAGCTTTATTTCAGGCAGGGTTAGACCCGTCTTTTGGAAAACAAAGAGAGCTGTTTAGAGTCCCAGGGCCAGACCGATTAAAGCCCAAAGCAGGCTGGGCTTTTTGAAGCTGGGCCAGACCGGGTTTTCAGACTAGGAGTATAGACTAGAGGCTTTTATGTACCTGTACCCTCCAACCAAGAGCCCGAATGAGGGTTGGGAGCCCGAGCCTCCACAAGAAATAGTTTAAGGAATCAACTAAAGCAAAAGCCCTTTCAAAGAAAACTACATAATATCAGGAAAGCAATTAATAGAACCAGAATAAATAAATAAACACCATAATACACTACTGTTTTCCAGGTGCTGCCATCTGAGAGTTACTATGTCTTCTCAGAATGCAGCATTCCGAGTTTCACAAATTGCAAGCATATTAGTACCACTAATAAAAAGATGCCCCTTTTTGTTCAAGGTTTTTTTGGCAAATGAGACTTTTTTGTGGAATGAAGGGAGTATTACTCGAGCTTAAAAGTGGTAGTCCAAAGGAGTAAGGGAACAAGCTTTAATATGCATAGAACTCAGAGTTTACAAGAGTTGTGCCCACTACATAAAAACTGTAGAAATCTCACTAAGAAATGTGTGAAATGCTAAGATAGCAGGCACGTCAGATTTTAAGGACTGAAGGTGTTAGGATCAAGTTGGATCCTAAGTACTCTTAACAAAGATGCGGACTGATAGAAAAGAAATAAATTTTAGAAACAGCGCCATGGGCAGAAAAGAAGAATCTGAGGCAAGGAAGGGAATAAAGGAGAGAAAATATCTCTCGATTCAATACTTCATTCAAATCAAACTTAAAATGGCTACGTAACTTACTAGAAGCTGCTGCTACCATTCTTATAGGATAGGTACAAAATTATTAAAATGTCATTACAACGAAATATTTAAAATTTTCTCTTTCGCTTACCAGAAGGCTTACTGTCCACAATGCTCCTCAGACTAGTATTATATACTGTATAAGCTAGCAACAATGGGATTGTCAGACCATAAAGTGGGAAATGAACAAACAGATTCATCTCATATGCTTTCATAAGAGCCCTGCAATTCTGCATTACCAAATGGAAAAGAAAATTTGATTTAAGTTATATAACAACACAAGTTGATTACTTATCACGTAAGAAAAATAAAAGACATAATACAAAACAAACAAATTAGAAGCTGGAATCTAACAAAACAAAATATATGTAAAACTAAAAATTAGAGGCTGGAACAAATGAATGAAGACATGCTAATAGATTATGGACAATGTGGAAGAAAGGAATAGGGGGGGGGGGGGGGAGAACTTGGAGACTGTGAAGGAATATATGTTGTAGCACTATGTGCAGCAGGTCAATGTTGAGCTGAGGCAGAACACTCTTTGAAATGGTGAAACTGATGTGATCCTTCCAATCCAATTTCAGTGTCATGGTGTCCTTTTATGGAAAACTCAAAATGAGTGTCGTGGTTAATAAATCAATGCAATGTCATTGTAAAAAATGGAGATAAAACATGCTGGCGACACCGTATGATGTGATAGGTATGCTTGGTTTAGACTTTTTCCTTCAACTAAGTATCATGTTGACCAAGACACTCAAACTGGGTCAGAGTGGCTTTATTGTGTGTTTATTCATAACTTATAAATCCAGAAGAACGAGCTAAGATAAACCAATCAAGAACTATAACATGCTTCAAGCTTATTTGAGGGGTACTATGAGCAAATTTAAAAGAGACCATGCAGTGTTTAAAAAATTAATCGACTCAAATGATGAAAAATAGTATCCACCCTCATGCAAGCTACTATAAGCTCCAAATTCTTCATGCTGCCCTTTGTTATTCTCATTTTAGATAGACAAACAGAGTTTTTCCAGCAAGTTTTGAAAATGGGTGCAGAGATGAAACCTAACCTGAAAATGCTTCCAACAAATTGCCAAAGAAACCACCAGAAGAATATTCCTGGTCCTTCGCTTCCGAAAAAAGAATTTGAATCTGTTGTTTCTTTCATTATCAGACAACACTGATGTACCATCATGGTCATCTTCTTTCTTTCCAGAAAGTGAAAGAAGATGATCCCGATATATCCCTCTCTCAGCAGCCAACACCAAAATTAACAAAAATGCAGGCAAAACCACAAAAAAGAGATGTGGAAGAACAACCACCATTATATCTGGAAATCCAAGAAAGTCAGATTTTTCCATCATGTTGAGTTTTATCGCCCAGCCTTTGTAGGTCATATATCCCCTTTCACCACCATCAGTTAAAACTTGGCCAAGAAGCCAAGGACACAATATAAGATAAAATAAGTAAGCTACCAAACAGAACCAGACCCAAGGAAGCCTGTAAAACTCTGTAAAAACCCATGCCATACCATTTATGAAGTTTTTATTGGCCTTGAATTTTTTGTAACTGCACTGCTGCTTTGAAAAGACGATTAGGGCTTTTGGAATAATAAGTGTGGAAAACATAAACACATAAAATAAACAGAGTATTGGAAAATATAAGGCAGCCCATTGACACCCCATTACTAGAAACTCTTTCCATGTCCACGAAAGGTTAGCCCTAAGACCACGTACCGAAAAAGGCCTTAGTTCAGTTAAAGTTGACCTGCCACTAAGGTCAGTCGCCTCTATCTGTAGCCAAAATCTATCAGGAGACGGATCCTCAAAAGCTAAATAGTTCCAGGGTACAGTATACAGATCTCCCCTTAATGAGGCGGACTCATGCTTATTCATAGATTCCTCCATGACCACAATGAAATCTAGACTTGAGTCATAGATCCTGGACACAACTGATACAATTGGGGAAGACGAAAAAACCAGTGCTCTGATGGTCTTGTAAGACGAAAAGTCCATTGCCCGACTTTTATACTTGCAAAGCAACCTTGTTGACATAAAGCGTGAGTCTAATGGAAATGTAGGCAATATAATAGTAGTTTTAGCTCCCGACTGGAAGTCGGTATCAACAAATGACACATCACCTTTATCAATGGCCAAAATGCGCATAGCTCTACTCTTCCTCCAGTCGCCCATTTCCCATTCCCAAAAATCTTCAATTGGTGGAGATCCATTCGAACAATTTATGCTGCTTTGTGTTTCTGAATTCCACTGTATAAACTTTTGAGAGAATAAGGGTGGATTATTTGACTCATGGTGTCGCTTCAAATTCTTACCAAACCTGGTATGGAGGTGCCCACATAGGTAAGCTGATAAAGAATGCTTGAGAAAAGTATCCTTCAGGGTCTTCCCAGAGTATGAGGGTGCTGAAAATGAGAGTGGGAAATGCCCAAAAGAAATCTTGGTTACTGGTTTAGCAGATTGAGTATCCCATTGTGAGAGTTCAGAACTAATGTCACTTAATAGCTGGTCATTTGGATGTCCAAAAAGATTAGTTGGACCTCGTAACCCAACAGACATCGTGCTGTCAAACCCAACAAAGAGAAGTTTCCGTTCACCAGTCTGATGATGGAGCATATGTATAAAAGTATAAGAAAATATTAAAGGCTCTAACTTTATGATCTATTAAAGGATATACTAGCATAAATTTAAGAGTTCATGATCAAGAATAATTTCAACAAACACATTTATACTATCAATACTATAATATAAAGTCACAAGAAGAGATACCAACCAAATCTATACTAACATACTCCTTTTCCTCCTCATTTCCTTTCTCCATTCAACGTGGGACTCTGAATAGAGAAAAAAAGGAGATACCAACCAAATGAGTTTAATATACTCCTTTTTCTCCTCATTTCCTTTCTCTATTCGATGTGGGACTCTGAATAGGAGATACCAACCAAATCTATACTAATATACTCGTTTTCCTCCTCATTTTCTTTCTCCATTTGATGTGAGAGTCTAAATAGAGAAAAAAAAGAGATATCAACCAAATAAGTTTAATATATTCATTTTTCTCCTTATTTCTTTTCTCCATTCGATATGGGACTCTGAATAGAAAAAAAAGCAACAAGAAGGAGAACCAAGTAGCTGGAGCACAAAATCCCTCAAGTCCCACATAACCTACTAACTTTTGAAAACTCTCCCTTCGTACATTATATAATAAGCTAAGTATTGAATTTTACATTACATACTTAGTACTCAAGTTCCACATCGTCAGATGATAAAAGTTCAAGGAAACAAGAGGAGATACCAACCAAATAAGTTTAATGTACTCATTTTCCTCGTCATTTCCTTTCTCCATTCAATGTGGGACTCTGAATACAGAAAAAAGTAATAAGAAGGAGAACCAAGTCGCTGGCGTACAAAATCCCTCAAGTTCCACATAGCCTACTTTAGAAAACTCATCCTTCGTATATTATATAATAAGTTGAGTTTTGGATTTTACATTACATACTTAGTTCAGATGATAAAAGTTCAAGGAAGTTTTCCTTTTAAAACAAATGACTCGCAAACTTGCGACAAACAATATTGCAAATAGTTGTAATATAAAGTCACAAGAAGAGCTACCAACCAAATTAACTCATCAATTAAAATGAGTTAACTCATGTCAATTGATGAGTATAATTTTTAATCACATAATATTAAAAGTAATTAAATTCCTTCCAATTGTAGTAAGATATGCTAAACCAAATTATTAACATTATATATGTATTATGTCAGTCAAAAATAATAAATATATTAATAGAAAATTATTAAATATTTATGAAAAAAGTTATACAAACTAACCCGCGCGAGCCGTGCCTCACACGGGTTATCAAACTTGTAATTCATAAATTAAAATTATGGCATTATTGAATAGAACTAAAGCTCCATATTGAAAAGTGTTACTATTTGACCTCAAAAGTTTGATATTAACGCATCAGAGACAAAATTTAGAGATTTATGAACAGTAACAGAAGGAATAATGAGGAACGAAGTGCATTATTTTGAGAACCTGTACGAAGAAAACTTATCTGATGCCAAAAGGACCAAGGAAAATTTAATAAGTCTGCTTTCAATAGAATGTATTTACTTGACACACCATTAAAGAGGAACTTGATAGAAACAACTATGCTTCAGGGTAATGTAAATTTAATATAGAATTTAAGTCCAAAGGTTATACAGTTTATTTCTTTGAATTATTAACACAAAAAGCCTATGGGAATCTGAAAATTGAATGTGATCCTATATGGACACTCACAGGAAAAATAACAATTAACAAATAATGACTTGACTAAGCTAACTGTAGGTTTAGCAATATTTTCAAAGTAACATAGAGAGTATATAAGAAAAAATAAATATTGACTTCTTTTTGCAACCTGAAAGCCATGAAGAGGAATACATATAACATGAATAAAGAAACAGAGTATAACTGACCTGAATAGTGACACTATTAACGAGACCATTTCGTCCCTGTTTCCCATTGAGGCTATACTTCGAGAAAAAATCCAAGGAGTCGCCAAAAGCTGGTACACCAAAATTATCATGATTTCCTCTAAGATCGTAGAAGATGCTTTTGTTAAGCCCACTCCTTTTGACAACATCTTCCATTACGTGTTGGTATTCCACCCACTCCTCTTCATCTTGCTTCATCGTCAACAAGTCCTTGCTTTTCCCATCTGATAAGAATTGAAGTTAAATTAGCTCATAAATTATTGGGGCTCAAGACATAGTGTTTAAGAACATCATGCGTTTGTGAACATAGAAAAGAAATGAGTGGGAGAGAACCATGTTATGTAAATGACGAATAATAAATACATTCAAACATGAACAACTTTTTAAATTCTTCAGGATGCACAAATATGATGAACAACCAGAATACCAGCATATGAAAGCAAGGCTTCATTCTATTGAACTTAAATCTTACAGAATATAGGGCAATTGCAGTATAAATAGTCTTTCACAGAGTGGGTGTCACTTGCTCATGGCGTGGAAGCTACTGTAAAAGCAGTTTTAAGCCATGGATCACTCATAGGGCTACAAAATGTGAATTATCTTGGATGCCTTAGATCGCTGACAGGGCTACAGTACAAGTTCCCACTAATTGCTAGCAATTGATAAGGATGTAGGCTTCCTTGTTAATTAGGGGGGATTCAAGATGTTTTCCATAATCAAGGACCCTGAAGGTGATTGCTCTTCCTCTCATCTCTATCATTCACAAAAAAAGGCTCACACCCACGCACATTACCAAGATCTATCCCTAGAAAAAGAATCATATATCTAATATCCCCAAGGTAACAGCTAACAAAATCATTCTCTTAGCAGATTTTTAAGAGATCTTGCATATGTGCATCTGACATAAACTATTCAATATAAATTGGATTATCGTACTAAATATGGCATGAAAATTAGGAATATGGTGCAACAGCAAGCAATTTAATTGCCCTTTTTTCTTAAGCAAAATGTACATCATAGGCACCAACTCGCCATAGTACAAATAACACATACAACTTATATACTAAAAAGTGATTTTTAGAAATTGTGCAGCAAAATTATTGTGAGGCCACAGCATTAGTGCCCTTTGAGGTAAAATATTTTTCGATAAGTCAACACGCTATATACACACAATACTTGTAAACTTCCACAAAATGAGAAATTAGAGTTAAATGACCCACAACAAATATGAACATGTCTAAAATTCAATTACACAATCTTTTTTAATGTTTTCTTATAAAAGTTGTAGAAGCAACCCATTTCCCATTTATACAGCAAGTAGTGCCACAATTACCCAACTAATCTCAACTTAATTTCTAACAGATGAGCCCCGGGGGGGTGCATTCCTTTTATTACTGAAGTACATAACTGATGAAATTAAGCATAAATTTCCACAAAATAGTGGGAGAGATTTGAACCTGTGAGGTCGCCGGTAATGAGGACAAGAGAAGGATTGATCATAGAAAGAGAAGGACCCACCAACTTCCTGAAGTCAAGAGCTCTTTCAGGATGATGAACGCTGAAATGGAGATCAGAGAGCTGAACTATCCAAACCACATCATCTGGTCCACCTTTCACATCTATAATCTCTCTCTTTCCACCACCATTAATGCTGTGATCAATTTGTGACGTTATGGTGTAAGCTAGGAATAGAATCAAAGCAACAACAATACCCATTTCTCTTTCTTCTTCTTTGATCTTTTTCTCCTCTTCAAGAGTGATTCAACTGATTATTTAATTCATCCAAGATCTTTCGAGTTTTTTTTCCCCTATTATCCCTTGTTTTTTCCCTTTTCGTTTTCCTACAACATTTTGCAGAGGTGCCCAATTTGTGGGGTCTGGCTTAAAACGAACCAGATTATCAAAGCTCGTCTTGCTCGAGCTTAAAATTTGGCTCATGTAAGTCAACAACCAAAGTGAACCCCAACATCACATTAATTAGGTTGGAATTTAGGGCTACTCAATCGATATTAACCGTACTGAATCAAACACGATCGATATTAAACCTGTATCGAATTTATTTAAAATTTGGTACCGCTACCAATATTCTTAACCCATAAGTCAATTCGGTACCGATTTATACCAAAAATAATAATTATTATTATTATATTTATCATGATTATTAATTATTTATTAACAATAATAATAATTAAAAAAATCAGAAATCGGTATAACCGATACAGTTTGATAAATACTAAACCCCTAAAACTCTTAATCGGTTGGTACCGAAATATCAGATCGGTCTTTTTTGTCCTGAACCTGTCAATTCAGACCGATTTGATATACCTTAAATATCATTTGTACCGAAAATTATGAACACCCCTAAGTTGGATATCCAATTTGTTCTAGCTCAGTAATCCATACTAAGCACTAGTTTTGAAAATTATAACATTTTTTATAGATAATATATATATATATATAATATAAAACAGAGCGACTCAAATCTCAATGTATCAACATCCAACGGCCTTAAATTAATTTAGGTTTCAACATCCAATAGTCTAAAATCATTTTAAGACTTCAACATCCAACAATTACTAATCTATCACTCATTCCCCCCCCCCCCTCTCCCCCTCCCCCCCCTCAATTCAACATCTTTTTTTCAAAAATCTATCCACTCACATTTCCCTCCCAAATCAAATTCATCACTACACTATAATAATAATAATAATAATAATAATAATAATAATAATAATAATAATTATTATTATTATTATTATTATTATTATTATTATTATTATTATTATTATAACAGTTTTAGATTTTTCAATTTAAAAATATTGAATACAGTACTCAACTTTTATATTAGTTGGAGTTATCCCTAGTATAAAGATAAACAATAACAAAATAGTATAGCTAATTTTTAGAGTAATTGGTGTAAATGTAAATTAAATCAAAATTGAATACCATTTTTAAATTTTGGTTTTGGCCTAGTTGATAAGACTAAATTTTCGACACTTAAGTGAACTTATTTATTTCATTATAGAATAATATATTTGAATTATGAAAGTATATTACACTTCCTTAAAGGTGGGACTTTCAAAAAAAAATCCACAAGGTACCACCATTTCACTATCTCAATTTCTGTATAGCACAACAAGGCTCAACCACAGGCTCACTCAAAAGATCAGTCATTATCTTAATTTTTTTTCATAGCACAATAAGGCTTAACCACAGACTCAACCAAAAAGTCAGTCACTATCTTAATTTTTTTCATAGCACAATAAGGCCCAACCACAGGCTTCACTATCTCAAAATTTTTAGCACAATATATCTCAATTTTTTTCATAGCATAATAAGATCCAAGTATATGTTCAATCAAAAGGTCATAGTTGAAGGTATTAATAACAACAAGTTAAGTTCTTATATACACATTCAAATATCTCATATTTATATACATATTCAAATATTTCATATTAACTGATGTAGAACTAGGGTATTACAATGATAATATGTTTGAAGTGAATACATTTAATTTCTCCTCTAAAAGGGTAATATATATAATCTAAAGTATACCTTTTAAATAACATATCTCTCTTAAATAGCATACATTTATCAAAATGACGTCGTTTTGAATTTTTTTTTTTTTTAAATAATATTAAAAGAATATGTGACATGAAGTGATATTTCGCGGTCCTATTTGTTTTTCTTTTATTTACGAAAATGTCATCAAAGAATTTTCAAAACGTCATCGTTTTGATAAAGATATGTTATTTAAAAGGTATTGTTAGTTCTCGTGGACACAATAATGATCTAGATGGCGGGGTTGAATAGATCATTAAAATTATTTTATTTTTCTTTTATAACGAAAGTATATTAGTTATGAATGATGGGATCAATTCAAGCACAACGGATTATACTTTTAAAAAAAAAAAACCTTAAACATATATGAGTCATTTCAGAGTGTTAATCTACAGTATGGGTAATAGCAGATATAGTAGTTATTGTGCAAAATGTAAAAGACATAAAGTAAATGACACAAGAGATTTAAGTGGTTCGGAGACTGAACAACTCCTACTCCACTCTTCTACTTTGACAAGTAGGAAATCCATTAAGGTTTAGTCCTACGGACTAGGACACTCTTGCCCTCATCAAATCCAACAAACTTGGTTCCTTTAGTCACATTAAGACTAGGACACTCTTGCCCTCATCAAAGCCAGCAACTTTGGGACTGTAGACTAAGCCAAGCAAACTTAGAATCTCTTGTACCCTTCGGTACTCAACAAGTCCAGCGGACTTGATTTCTTTAGTTCTCCATGCCGAGACACTATGACCCTCATTAAGTCCAATGGACTTGAGTTGTTTGTTTGTTGAGTTGTGCTGCTAAGTAGAACATTTGCTCTTCTCCATCTTTAGGTACTTAGTAGCTTCTTGTGATCAACCTTTGAGTGCTGCTGATATTTTGTCGTTGATGTTCTTCTTCTTTCTGTATTCAGCAACTACCCATGATCACCCGAAATGTACTGCTGAGTTCTTTCGATAAGCTTTTTGCTCAGCAGTTGTGTTGAACACTTAGCTTGTATTTCACACAAAATTTCATTCTGTACTCCTCTTTTCTCAAAGTGTTCTTGGCTTCTTTGATCCTTCGATTCTTAGCTCATATGCCAGCCCTTCGGCATTTTCCGTTTTTCTTGGTGAAGCTTCTCAACAGATTCGGTCGTGTATATATTGTTCTTGCTTATTCACTCATGTCTCTTTTTCCCGATTTGCTCTTTTTGTAGATCTTTGAATTATCTTTCCGTTGCAGATCTCCCTGTTACAAATCTTCCTGTAGCAAATCCTTCTGTTGAAGCATGTTTTGTTTCAGACTTCTTTCTGAATACTTTATTCATTTAGTCAGAGTGTTAGTGCTTTGCAGACTCTGACTTGTTGACTTGTCTTCTTTAACCCTGGAGAAAGATGTCAGTGTTGGGTTCTTCCCAGTCTTCATAGAGTGGACAGGTCTTTTAAAGAATATGACCGTTGAGACACAGTCTTCTGATTTCTTGAGCCTGATGCATGATACTAGAAGTCTTTGCTCTGACACTCAGCACGCATAAGTCAGTATTCTGACATTTCTGATATCTTCTATAGCAGATGCCATAGAAGTGTTGACGTGGATGTTTCTGAAGTAATTAACAACTCATTTTGAGATTACTGACTTAAGTGTTTCGATGTCTTCAATCCTTGTTGGCACTTAAGTACTCGACGATCAATCCAGTTGTAACTTCTTGATTCTGATCGTTGAGTCATCTGCTGGTTTTGCTATGTAGCTCTACGATCTTGTCTGTCGTAGGCTTCTGATCGTTGAGTCATCTGTTGGTTCTGCTATGTAGCTCTACGATCTTGTCTGTCATAGGCTTCTGTGTAAATCAGAGAGTGATTGACTTTACTAACTCTACGATTTTATCCGAGCCTTGCGATCCTGCCGATATGCTTCTCATGCTTCGTGATCTTCATTGTGCTTTATGTACATAGAGCATAAGTCTATGATCTGGTTTAAGCTTTAACAGATGATTTCTTATCATAGATGAATGCTCTATGAACTTCAGGCTCGCTCGAACTGCTTGGTTCTATGTCATAGAGGACTGCTCTATGAACCTTCAGGTGCCAGTTCTTTATTGTAGAGGACTGCTCTACGAACTTCAGTTGTATTCTCTGCTTGGATAATCAAAGGTTGTTTACAACATGTAGCATTTGAAAATCTTCAGCTCGATTGCTTGAACGTTGTACTTCTGAGCTTGCTTTATCATTCTACGACTTAGCTTTGCAATTTTTCGATCGGACTTGTGGTGTAAGTCGTAGTGCAATCGTAGAGTTATGTTTTGAACTACTCTACGGTCTCAGTTAAGGCTAGATGATATAGATGTACGAGATCTTCGTTCAGTTTGTTTGACAGCTCAAGGACAGCCTTCTGAATAATCCTTATGAAAATTGTTGTCATGATTCTGAAAATTTATGTAGAGGTTGCTCTTTGACTCTGCTTGGTTTGTAGACAAGATTAAGAGAATCGTAGAGTGACTGTCTATAAGGACTCTACGATCCCAAGAGTTAGCCCTACAATGCTGAGACAACTCTACGATCTGCCGAGAGGACTCTTTGATTATCCGAGCCTTATTCTGCGTTTACCTGGCAGACTCTACGATCTTCCTTTGAGTGATTTCATAAGACTTCTATCTGAATGACTCTTCACTTCTCAATCAGTCTTTGCTGATGGAGTTGGTGCTTGGATCTTCTGTTTGCTTGCCGGTCATTCAGGGTTTTCATACTGATGATCTTTAAGTAGACACTCTATGATTCTGCTTTGGAAATGTGAGCGTATGACTGGCTATGTTGATGGCTTGCAGACTCTACGATCGTGAGTGTAGTCTACGATTCTTGCTTTAACTCTCTTGTCAGACTGTTGTTCTTTTCGGTCGATCAGGCCTATCTATTACAATTTAAGATCAACCTAACAAGTTTGATCTTTCTATACATAGTCCTTGTACTTAGTGATCTTTTGAAGGGCTGTACAATGCTATTAACTCATATGAGATCAACTTAACAAATTTGACCTTGTCAATCTAAGTCCTTAGAACATAATGTCTATTAACTATTAAGGACTTTACATCTTTCATTAATGCAGACATAATTGCACATTGATTCATTTATCTTTTAAAACACATCATCAAATCTTATAATAGAGAAATAACATTCACATGCATATTTCAAAATAATCTCCCCCTATTTGATGATGACAAAACAACAATACTAGATGCTTATGCATTTGATGAATGAATCTTATGATACATTGAGCTACTGTATTACTAGAGCAGAAAATATGAATGTCATTAATGAAAGCTTAAATACAGATTACACAATATCATAATACTGGATCCAGATCATACTAATTCAGTTTGATATATACCTTCCTTTGTACTTGTATGTCTTCTAAATGATTTTCATGTTGTTGCTGCTCATGACTTCATGTCTCCCCCTCAGCTGAAGACTTCTGGCACAAGTCTTCTTCTGGCTCCCCCTCAGTTCTTGCTTTTAAGGCTTTATCTCCTTGTCCTCTTTTCTGCTTCTTCTTGCTCTTTTCCTTTAGCTTCATTCGTCTCTACTTGATCCTCTTTCTCTTTTTCTCCCCCTTTTTGTCATCAATTTTCTGGGAGATCTGCTGGATATTTACCATGAGCTGCTCGATCAGGTAGGATGTGTTTCCAACTTCAATCTTAATATCCTGCTGAGTAAGCTCTATAGTCTGAGACAAAGATTGATTTAAATTTTCTATTTTCTCAGAAAGAGATACAATAGATTCTTCATTGTTCTTCCGAAGTTTCAGGATTTCTTTCTGTTGATTTTCTAAGGACTTCTGATATGTGTGATCTTGTTGAAGGAGCTTGAGAGATATGTCTAAAAAGGATGCTTGCATTTCCTTGTGGAATTCTTCTGCTCCAGAGATAGCCTTTGCTGTAGTAGAAGTCTTGAAGATGTTCTCAAAAGCAGTGATTGTATCAAAGAAATCATTGTTCGATGAAGAAGGAACATCATAGGGTATATTAGTGGGAATACTTGGCAGAGACTGATTTGTTGCAGTTGTAGAGTCAGGATGTTTTACGACCATTGACTCCACGAGTCTATTTTTCTTCTGACCTTCATCTTGATTTACCAACAGTAAATAAGGAATGAATATACTTTCTGCATGGCGATAGACTTTGAAATGTTGACGATGTTTAATCAGCAGATTTGGAAAGGATTGAACTCTCGGGAAGTTTTGAGAAATCAACTTTAGATTGAGAAAGTATGAATAACACCAACTGATGAAGCTCGTATCTCTGAAATAGATAGTTTTTAACCAGGGCATCCAAGGGTAGAACCTTCTTAACTCCTGACCCTTATGGTCATATAAAACTGTAGATCGATCGAGCTCAATGTCTTGAAACTTGCTCAGTAAATCTTCCATGGTTATTGAAGCTACTCTGATTTGACCATTACCGTGATCAATCCATTTGTTTGGCAACATAGCCCCTGGCTTTTCAACTGCTTCCAGTATAATCCTCCTTCGAATACTTGATGATGAGGCTGCTGGAACATGATGATCAAGACTTTTTGACTCGGCATTTTCAGAGCTCGAGTCTTTTTGAGCTTTATCTTCGAATGTTGTTTCCATTCCTTTCCATTTGTCAGAGTCTTTAGCTTTAGAAACTGATTCCTTTGAAGTTTTGACCGGTTCGACAGCCGTTTCTTCTAACTGTTCTTTATTTCTCAATGTTTCACTCACATCTTCTTCTCTTAATTCAGCAATTGTTTCTTCAGTAAACATTTCTTTACTTCCAGATTTTGACTCACTTGAAGTCATATCTTCTTCAACAGGTACCTCCTCACTTTCATCACTGAGATCAATGAAGTTAGGTGAAACACCTCCTGCATTTTTATTCCCTGGGAATTTCATCATTTGTTGAAGACGAGCGCTTTGTCTTTTTGCTGGCTTGATCTTCTCAGCTTTCAACTTCTTGAGGGATGATTTTGGTGGAATGAATCCAAATGATATAGACTCGTCAGATGAATCATCTTTACTTGAACATGCTTTCCTTTTTCCTTTGCTTTCCTTTGAATCTTTCTTGTTGCTGCTAGTCATCCTTAACCTCTTATTTTCCATGGGATTCTTCTTCCAGTTGTCAAACAGTTTAGGAGACAAAACCTTGTGGACATTCAAAGCCTCTCCCTCATCATCCCTAATCTTATTTTGCAGTTTTCGCTTCAGGATGTTGCTCAAGAATCTTCCATAGAATACTTTTGAGATTGGCTTCCCTAGAGCCTTTATTTTCTCAACTTCCTTGACTAACTAGTCATATAGTATCACACCAAAGTTTATGTTCTTCTTCATGACAATGGCAGACATGATTCTTAGTTGAGGATCACTTACTGTGTCATGAGCGGTGTCTTTGCATAAGATACATTTGCCTACTATCTCCGCCAGGAACTCGAACTCTTCTGGAAACTCCTTTTTCTTCATACCTTTGAGTTGTGGATTCTTCACATACCTCATTAACCTCATTCCTTCAACTGTATCTATTCTTTCGAGAGATGATGAATTTTCAATGGTGATTCCCAGACATTTGTTGATTTCGGTATCATCTATCTTGAGTTTTTCTCCTCTAACTTTTGAAACCAACTCATCATCGTTTACTACTGCGTTCTGATAGAACTCTTTTACCAGATCAGAGTAGACCTTGGTGTTTGCCCCCAAACATTATGAGAACCCAGCTTCCTGCACTATTGTAAGAATATCCTTGAATTTCTTTTCAGAAGACTCAAACTTATCAAAGCCGAGTTGGATGCCGGAAATAACTTGACAGTTTTCCATAACAATGATTTTGTAAATTGGGTGTTTGGTCAAATGAATGTTTCAGTGAGTAACTGGGGTGTGATCGAGATGTATATAGATTTCTGGTATCTTTTGTGTTTAGGGTTTGAAGAGTTTCTGGGTTTCAACAATGGTTTTGGTACAGGATGAGTTTGCACGGTTTTGAGAAATGGATACTGATAACTGATGGGAAAGGACAATCGTCAATTTGAAATTTTTTGCTTATATCAGTTCCCTCGTAAGTTTGTAGAAGACACGTGTCGGATATTTATTTGCAAGACATGGTCTTCACTTTTGCATTTATCATAACTGATGCATAACTAATCCACTTGAGTTTGGAGAGCGTGAACATTACTTCCCTGTTTGACAGACACCTTGGTCAGTTCGTAGAGTGACTTGCTTTTCACTCTACGATTATCCTTAGAAAAGACTTTGGTCACTAGTGATTTCTGATGATACAGAATGCTTGAGATTTCTTTACACAGATCTCTTCTCCTGTTCAAACAGCAGGTGGATCATTCCTTGATGAATATCGACTTTGGTTGGAGAAAATTTCTTTTTCCTTTAACATCTGGAGCTCAGAAGGAATACAGATGATGTATCATTCAGTCTTTTAACAGAGTTAAGGAATCTCAGAGAGGGCATGCCTCTTAGTTTGAAACTTAGGGCTTGGTTTGTCTCTGAGGCGCTTTATCTGAGGAAAGACTGCTTTGGTATGGAAGAGGGAATGTTAATCACTGTATGACATGTACTGCGAGCAGGTAATTGGTTGTGATAGGTTCAAGGGAAGGGTGGTTTATGTGAAGTGTGATCGTAGACACATTATGTTCTACGATATAGTTGTTGATCATAGTGACTCTATGATTTGGAGCAATATGGCTGATCTGGTCATCAATCGTAGAGTTTAGAGACTCTACGATTTGGGGATGAAGGTTTAATGGGTTCTGATGACTTCTTCACTTGTTTCTAATTATTTCTCCCCTATGGTCAATGCTTTCATCTCTGAGGTAGATGGTCTTCTAGTGAACATTCATTTTTGGTTCGTAGAGTACTTTCCTTTGTACTGTCTACTCTACGATTCTTTGACTGGTGCTGCGATCGTAGAGTTGGTTTGACCTTGTTAGACTTTTTCCCTGTGCATTGCTAAGCTTGACGGAATGTTGCTCCCCCACACTCGATACTGCCACCTTATGATTGGATTCTCCATCAATGAATTATAAAGTGTTCTCCTCAAATTTGGCTTTTCTAAAATCCCTTTTTCTGACACTATGATCGTAGGCTTTGCATTCTCAGCTCTTTGTGATAGTAGAGTTGACTCGCACTTTGATGAGAACCTTGTCCTTGCATTTCTCTTTAATCTAGTTCCTCTTTGAGTGGTCTTTGGATCAGTCAAGACACCTGCAGGTTAAATTTTCTAACATGGTACCCACACTTATTTGGGTCCTGTGAGGTTAGTAATTTTAAGTATCTAACATTATCATACTTTGAATTCTCAATATGCATAGTAGTGAATTAATGATGTCAGTTATTTTATGCTATATAAGTATGTGTGTGAAAGGTTTAAGATTGATAAACCATTTTCATGAAGTACTGAGTTTTTGAACTTTAGTGGAGTGATAATCAGTTCTATGTATTGTGCTTCAATGGCTCGTAGAGTTGATCAGTCTCTACGATCCTTCAGAGTACAATAATAGATATAACCATACTCTACGATTTATCAAGAACTCGGATTATTGACAAATGAGTTAAAAGCAAAATTCGAAAGAAGATTAAGGTAGGATAAATACCAATCATTGCTACCTCTTTGGATTTTGAGAAAAACAGACTGAATTTTGCTAATGATAATTCTTTGAGATTTCCTCAAACATAGAGAAGGTTAAAATCAATCTCAAAACTAATTTTTCTTTATCAAATGAAAGAACTCTCACATGAGTACAAATAATATTTAATAAATGATAAGACATGGTTTAACGAGAGTATTTTAGGAGGATAATGATTCCTTTATAAAATCTTGAGAAATGAGGATAAATAATATAAACAACTTGTCATGCAATACAATCTTTACAATTGATAATTTCAGTACTTGAGGAGATAGGATAAAATACCTCACTGTTGTCAATCACTTGACAAACAGTGGTTCTGATATTGATGAAGCATATAGCTGCTATTGCAATGATTTGCAGTCCTTCCGGTTTTTATATGGGACACCATTAATTTCTTCATATAGCTACATAAACTAATGCATCGACCAAAATCTTTGTGATGTTGACAGAATCCCTTATTCCTGGATTAACTTGATTTTTAACCTCAGGTTCAGGTTGTTGAGAAGGGCCATGTCATTCATAGTTGAGAAGTCCATAGATTTAATCGTTTTGACGGTTGATGATGGAGTGAATGTCCTAGTTCATCATTTGTAGAGCTTCTCAAACACTTTTTGATTATGGATTCCTATTTGAATGGAAAGATTCATAACTCTTGCTGCATCTGTGTTCTTCCTCCATTAATCTACTAATTTCCCTATGCTCAATTTGTCTGATGAAGATAATTCTTTTAAGCACGTGGTTAAGCATGGATGGCCTTAGGCAGCTTATTCATTGGATTTCCTGCACAAACAATTTTCAACTTGTGAGCTTAAATTCATTTTGTCTTTTATACCCAATACCGAGATTTAGCACTAATCTAATTTTGTGTCTTGGATCAACTCAAAGCGTAGGCTTTAACATATTTGTGAGAACCTGCTCTGATACCAATTGTTAGTTCTCGTGGACACAATAATGATCTAGAAGGGGGGGTTGAATAGATCATTAAAATTATTTTATTTTTCTTTTATAACGAAAGTATATTAGTTATGAATGATGGGATCAATTCAAGCACAGCGGATTATACTTTTAAAAAAAAAACCTTAAACATATATGAGTCATTTCAGAGTGTTAATCTACAGTATAGGTAATAATAGCAGATATAGCAGTTATTGTGCAAAATGTAAAAGACATAAAGTAAATGACACAAGAGATTTAAGTGGTTCGGAGACTGAACAACTCCTACTCCACTCTTCTACTTTGACAAGTAGGAAATCCATTAAGGTTTAGTCCTACGGACTAGGACACTCTTGCCCTCATCAAATCCAACAAACTTGGTTCCTTTAGTCACATTAAGACTAGGACACTCTTGCCCTCATCAAAGCCAGCAACTTTGGGACTGTAGACTAAGCCAAGCAAACTTAGAATCTCTTGTACCCTTCGGTACTCAACAAGTCCAGCGGACTTGATTTCTTTAGTTCTCCATGCCGAGACACTATGACCCTCATTAAGTCCAATGGACTTGAGTTGTTTGTTTGTTGAGTTGTGCTGCTAAGTAGAACATTTGCTCTTCTCCATCTTTAGGTACTTAGTAGCTTCTTGTGATCAACCTTTGAGTGCTGCTGATATTTTGTCGTTGATGTTCTTCTTCTTTCTGTATTCAGCAACTACCCATGATCACCCGAAATGTACTGCTGAGTTCTTTCGATAAGCTTTTTGCTCAGCAGTTGTGTTGAACACTTAGCTTGTATTTCACACAAAATTTCATTCTGTACTCCTCTTTTCTCAAAGTGTTCTTGGCTTCTTTGATCCTTCGATTCTTAGCTCATATGCCAGCCCTTCGGCATTTTCCGTTTTTCTTGGTGAAGCTTCTCAACAGATTCGGTCGTGTATATATTGTTCTTGCTTATTCACCCATGTCTCTTTTTCCCGATTTGCTCTTTTTGTAGATCTTTGAATTATCTTTCCGTTGCAGATCTCCCTGTTACAAATCTTCCTGTAGCAAATCCTTCTGTTGAAGCATGTTTTGTTTCAGACTTCTTTCTGAATACTTTATTCATTTAGTCAGAGTGTTAGTGCTTTGCAGACTCTGACTTGTTGACTTGTCTTCTTTAACCCTGGAGAAAGATGTCAGTATTGGGTTCTTCCCAGTCTTCATAGAGTGGACAGGTCTTTTAAAGAATATGACCGTTGAGACACAGTCTTCTGATTTCTTGAGCCTGATGCATGATACTAGAAGTCTTTGCTCTGACACTCAGCACGCATAAGTCAGTATTCTGACATTTCTGATATCTTCTATAGCAGATGCCATAGAAGTGTTGACGTGGATGTTTCTGAAGTAATTAACAACTCATTTTGAGATTACTGACTTAAGTGTTTCGATGTCTTCAATCCTTGTTGGCACTTAAGTACTCGACGATCAATCCAGTTGTAACTTCTTGATTCTGATCGTTGAGTCATCTGCTGGTTTTGCTATGTAGCTCTACGATCTTGTCTGTCGTAGGCTTCTGATCGTTGAGTCATCTGTTGGTTCTGCTATGTAGCTCTACGATCTTGTCTGTCATAGGCTTCTGTGTAAATCAGAGAGTGATTGACTTTACTAACTCTACGATTTTATCTGAGCCTTGCGATCCTGCCGATATGCTTCTCATGCTTCGTGATCTTCATTGTGCTTTATGTACATAGAGCATAAGTCTATGATCTGGTTTAAGCTTTAACAGATGATTTCTTATCATAGATGAATGCTCTATGAACTTCAGGCTCGCTCGAACTGCTTGGTTCTATGTCATAGAGGACTGCTCTATGAACCTTCAGGTGCCAGTTCTTTATTGTAGAGGACTGCTCTACGAACTTCAGTTGTATTCTCTGCTTGGATAATCAAAGGTTGTTTACAACATGTAGCATTTGAAAATCTTCAGCTCGATTGCTTGAACGTTGTACTTCTGAGCTTGCTTTATCATTCTACGACTTAGCTTTGCAATTTTTCGATCGGACTTGTGGTGTAAGTCGTAGTGCAATCGTAGAGTTATGTTTTGAACTACTCTACGGTCTCAGTTAAGGCTAGATGATATAGATGTACGAGATCTTCGTTCAGTTTGTTTGACAGCTCAAGGACAGCCTTCTGAATAATCCTTATGAAAATTGTTGTCATGATTCTGAAAATTTATGTAGAGGTTGCTCTTTGACTCTGCTTGGTTTGTAGACAAGATTAAGAGAATCGTAGAGTGACTGTCTATAAGGACTCTACGATCCCGAGAGTTAGCCCTACAATGCTGAGACAACTCTACGATCTGCCGAGAGGACTCTTTGATTATCCGAGCCTTATTCTGCGTTTACCTGGCAGACTCTACGATCTTCCTTTGAGTGATTTCATAAGACTTCTATCTGAATGACTCTTCACTTCTCAATCAGTCTTTGCTGATGGAGTTGGTGCTTGGATCTTCTGTTTGCTTGCCGGTCATTCAGGGTTTTCATACTGATGATCTTTAAGTAGACACTCTATGATTCTGCTTTGGAAATGTGAGCATATGACTGGCTATGCTGATGGCTTGCAGACTCTACGATCGTGAGTGTAGTCTACGATTCTTGCTTTAACTCTCTTGTCAGACTGTTGTTCTTTTCGGTCGATCAGGCCTATCTATTACAATTTAAGATCAACCTAACAAGTTTGATCTTTCTATACATAGTCCTTGTACATAGTGGTCTTTTGAAGGATTGTACAATGCTATTAACTCATATGAGATCAACTTAACAAATTTGACCTTGTCAATCTAAAAGTCCTTATAACATAATGTCTATTAACTATTAAGGACTTTACATCTTTCATTAATGCAAACATAATTGCACATTGATTCATTTATCTTTTAAAACACATCATCAAATCTTATAATAGAGAAATAACATTCACATGCATATTCCAAATAGGTATGTTTTAAAACCGTCATCTCTCTCTCTCTCTCTCTCTCTCTCTCTCTCTCTATATATATATATATATATATATATATATATATATATATATATATATGGGGGGTAGGATCCACGACAAATAGATGTTATGAGACAATAATTGACAAACACCTTATAATCTGTTGATCACTATAAGGAACGGGTGTGATTTGTAGGAAAAGATCGTCGTACGCTAGAAAGTCTAGCGGACGGATTAATCCCAACTACTAGACAAGTTTGCTCTTAAAGTCAATCATCTTATAGTCTATATTATCCCTATTACCCCTATGCCTAGTAAGTTTTATTAATATAGCACGTCCGCTAGACTTTCTAGCGAACTAGAATTGTTTAATATAATTATAGTACGATGACGACAACAAGGCAAGAGGGAATAGTGATACTATATGATAAGGCAACTGTTATACGATGACTAAGAGCAGTAATACAAGGCAACAATAATACGTCCACTAGGAGTCAATTCCATATAGTTTCAATTTCAATTAATAATAAATTCTAATTTTGTGATTGGTAATGTCCAAATCTAGTTTTGTTCGCAGACAAAGGGGCACAAAAAAACTAAAATAATAAAGAGTGAGATCGAAGAGGCTGAGAGTCATAAACCATTGAGAAGCAATATGCGGTACAATGACAAATCATGATAAAAGAAATCACTATAAAGTATTAGGCCAAAACATAAAAGCAATAAAATTTTAAACAAAATAACTATCATACCAACTGCTCCAACACTTGAAAGAACTCCAATAATATCTGTATGAAAAGTACAACAATTTAAATTTGTTACTATATAGATTTGTTAATATTGAAAAGATGATATGAAAATCATACCTATAAGCTTTTCAGGTACTTTAGATTCCACAGTAATTTGTCAAATTTGAAAATTCTAAATATTTATGATTTGAAATTTCCATGGTATTATTTTGTGGTTGTATCTTTTATCTTGAAACAAAAATTTATTATTAGATTGGAGTTGCAAAAACTATGAAATTTGTGATCAAATAGACTTGTCATTCTTCAAATGATTTTAAGTATTCTTCATGATTGTTGACATCAATAAATCCTTGAATATGGTTATTTTGAAATGTAAATAATGAAAATAAAAATACAAATTAGATTAAACATTGAAATCATTAGCATAATAGAAAATTACAAATTCATCGTTCATCCTGAAATCAGATATCATATAATACTTTTTTGCGACTTAAGGAGATTTTTAATGCCAATGCTATTGACGTAGGGAGATGTTGTCGCATGATTTTGTCCGCCCGTTAAAATCACCAAAAATACGAACTGCTTGCTGGACAGTCACACTGAGAAGTCTGACGGCTTAAGCCGTCGAGGGATAGGTGTGAGAATACGTACATGCCAAAAGCGAGAATAACTGCTGGAAAATAATAAAATTCTGCAAAAAATAAGATGTACTATAATTATCATAATTCCCAACTTGTGGCTGTATTTATAAATGTTATGCTTGTCCGAGACCAATTAGGAGTGAGAGTCATTTTTCAAATCTTCTTATAACTGTAATTAATTATTGATTAAGTCATTGCCAAATTAAATCTCCTTATCCCTCCCAAGTAAGGAAACACAATCTTACTTCAATATGGAGTTTGACACTTCCTTAAACTAAGAAATATAATATAGTGGACCGGCACTGGGCCGGGCCCAACGTATATTTAAATATAAACCGAATTGGATCCGAGTCCTTTAATAAAAATAATTTAGGCTGCACCTTAACTGGAACCAAATAATTATATCCCAATATTGCCCCCTATTATCTTATTTTGAAGAATTTATAATAGGAGAGAAAAGAATTAATTTAAATACCAAAAAGTAATCATCCTCCCCCCCCCCCTGTTTACCTTGAATAAGCCAGTAATTCATTCACATCCACATTAATACTCCTATAAAAGCAAGCTGTCATACGTGCATCTGTAATTATTTTTTACCGTGCCTCTTCAAAAATCGTTGTCCTTAAACTTCACGTCATCATTAGTTTTCATTAAAACCTTTAAACCTTCTATTTGAAATCACCAAAAACATGAACTACTTGCACAAAAGCGATAACAATGGAAGGATTTAATTGCTGAAAAGTAATACAATTTTGCATTAAATAAGATGTATCGTAATTCCCTGCTTATGGTTGTATTTATAGATGTTGTGCTCGCCTGAGACCAATTAGAAGTAGGAGTCCTTTTCTAAATCTTCTTATAACTGCAATTAATTATTGATTAAGTTTTTACCAAATTAAATCTCCTTATCCCTCTTAAGTAAGAAAACACAATCTTACTTCATTATGGACTCTAGCACTTCCTTAATAAAGCTGCTAAGAAACATAATATAGTGGACCTGTAATATCCTAGATATTTTCATGATTTTAGATAATATCTTAATTAATTTAATTAAAGGTTAAGGTTTAAAACCTAGAATTGGAGAAGTAAAATGTGTAAAAAATGGGTGAACATTTTTTTAAATATAATTTATTTGTTAGAAATTAAATGTGGAAATATTGTAATGATGCATGTAGAGAATTTATTAAGGAAATAAATTCAATTGAAAAGTGAAGGTGGTTATATTGATATACATATATACCTAAAATGTGCTTGTTAGCCAAACAAGTAGATGAGTAAATTAAATACTCAATTAAACTAATAAATTAATTAGTTTAAGTATGAAGTCATGAAATATAATTAATTAGGTTAATTATATTAGTATGAGTTAAAGTTGTGAAAAATTTAGGATGATTGTCTTGGATGGTAATAATGGGAAGTAATTAATTAAGTAATTAACTTAATTATTAAGTTATTGTATAGAGTCCATTAATGGATTTAAAACAAGCCCAATATGAGAATATTTGCTTGAAGGTGGGTAATTAAATAATAAACCCAAGTGTTATGTTGATTAATAGCCCAAGAGGTAATTAATATAAGTCCAATTAATTAATGTTGACAAGTATTGTATATAATGGGGTGGTAGTCCAATTAAATAAATTACTTAGCCCAAGTTATGGAAGATGTGTGAGTTGTGTTGGGTAGCCCAAGTAAACTATGTAACCCAAACATTTAAAAAGTCAATTGATGGTCAAAGTGTTAGAAAATTTGGTTAAGTGTAGAGAATTAACTAAGGTAGAGTTAATTGAATAACCCTGGTTGGTAGGTAAGAGAGAGAATTAACCAAATATTGGTTAATTGTTAGAGGAATGAAGGGGATGATGAGAATTAACTAATTGAGGAGTTAATTGAGTAACCCAAGGTGGTGGAATTATTTAAAGCAAATCTAATTAGATTATATAATAAGTCCAATTGAGGTATTAATCTAGGTCAAATAAATTTACCTAGTAGTTCATATAATTAATTTAACATTAATCCATGTAATAATTAAACAAGCTCAATGCTTGATTTAATTTAAATGTAATAAAGGGTATTTAATGTTAACCCAATATAATAATTAAATTGAGCCTAAATCAATTAATTGGATGAGCCCAATATATTAAATCCTAGAGTCCAATGTGGAGTCCAAAATGATAGTCAAAGTTGTGGTCAATATATATATATATATATGGATACTTATATAATGATATAGGATATAAAAATAAAGCCAAGTTGGTAAAATTTATTGCTATTCCCGAATTTGGAGAGGGCCCCACATGAAAATGTTGAGTGTGGCTTCATTTTGCTTATTTTACACTCAAAAAGTTGCTTACAAGCAACCTTGATGGAAGTCTTTCATGTTAGTCATTCAATCAAGTCTTTTCCCTTAAATCAAGCCAAGTTTTGATGGTTGCAAGTAATGTTGGTCAAATTGTATAAATATATATATTGTATGTAATAAAAAGAGATGATAGAAAAGCCTATAAATAGAGACCTTGATTCATGTGTTAGTATTTGTTCATTTGTTTCACCAAATATAGAGAGAGAAACTCTAGAGAAAAAGTAAGTAAACCTTTGGGAGATTGATGATCCACCAAGGGAAAATGCTAGAGAATAGTCAAGGAAGAGTCTTTAGCAAATTCATATCAAGAGGAAGAAGAGCATCCATGTCTAAGAGGTTAAAAAGTACTCTAAATCTTCTTTAGTTCATTTTTATAGTTTAGATATGATTTGAAAACCGATCAAAAGTTATTTTGATGCTCTAGAAGTCTAAATCTATGATATATAGATAGATTCATGGTTTAGTATATTTAATACAAGTATTGGTATGTGTGGTATGCAAATAAATAGAAGAAAATTTCATATTGTGTTACCGGTAAAGCCCTAGATGGTTCGATCTTAAATTTCTTGTCAAAATATTTTCAAAAATGTGATTGAACCATGAAATGTTCTAAAACAAGAAGTTAGAAAGACAACAACACTAAGTTGGTGTCATTTGGATGTGTAGAGTTTATTTTATTCAAGTTTGAACCATTAAAACCAAGAATTTGTGAAGCTAGTTTTTACTTTGTCCATGCGAGCAGTTTTTAGTCTAGTTTCGTTCGGAATTTGGATTTGTGATCTAAAGAGAAGTTGTAGAGGGCTGACACAAGAATAAGCCTATGACCAGCGCTGCCAACGCTGGTACAGTGTTAAAAAGTCAAAATTTTGATATTTTAAAGTTTTATCAAGTCGGAACTCTGGTTTAATTTATCGGTTAATGAAAAGTCTAAGCGAAACACCGTAGGGACTTAAAACCTAAGATAAACTTGTAAAATGAATGTGTTTAAATATTAAACCAATATATATATAAAGTCTATTAGTGATTAATTGGTAGTTAAAGGTATAAAATAAACACTAAGGTTAACACTATTAAAAAGTTAACTATTTGTATGGTTTAAAGATTATTAAAATATTATTATGAGATTAAAAGGTTACTAAATGAATAATAACATTGGTATTTAATGAAAATGTTATTAAATAATTAATGACATTAGTAAATGATTAAAATATTATTAAATGGTTAATAATATTAATAAGTGATTAAAATATTATTAAATGATTAATAATATTAATAAGTGATTATAATATTATTAAATGGTCAATAATATTAATATGTGATTAAAATATTATTAAATGGTTAATAATATTAATAAGTGATTAAAATATTATTAAATGGTTAATAATATTAATAAGTGATTAAAATATTATCAAATGATTAATAATATTAATAAGTGATTAAAATATTATTAAATGGTTAATAATATTAATATGTGATTAAAATATTATTAAATGGTTAATAATATTAATAAGTGATTAAAATATTATTAAATGGTTAATAATATTAATATGTGAGTAAAATATTATTAAATGTTTAATAATATTAATATGTGAGTAAAATATTATTAAAATATTATTAAATAGTTAATAATATTAATAAGTGATTAAAATATTATTAAATGGTTAATAATATTTGAATGTAGTTGTATATTATCAAAGATAGATAATATTTTGAAGTATTTGGTACATTATTAAATGTCTGGATCATTAAGTTATGTAAAAAAAGAATGTTTAATTAAATTAAACCGATGTAAATAGTCAATTTGTGACTAAATTTTAGACAACTTATTAAAAGCAAGTCGTACGAAGAACATGTAGTGAATGTGTAAGTTGGTTAAGTTTACCGATATGTCCAACTAGGTTTGTTGGGTTAGGATTTTTGTCCAGAACGTAAAGGTTCATTAGTCGGACAACTAAAGAGTTAATTAATAATTTGAAGTTAAGGTCTTAAGTTAAGACTAATTAATAGTCATTGTAACTAATGATTATGTCGATTTTATATATAAATTGTAGGTTGAACGAAAGACGCAAATAAGCGTAAACGGTAGAAGCGAACCAGACAAATTTTTCAGAACTTGCTCCTATGTACATTAATATGCTATAATGTGATTTAAATTGATAATATAAATATATATTGCCGATGTTTATAGTAGATGAGCAGCATGTGGTATGACTATATGAAAACTATGTACAAGAATGAAGCATGATTTGTTAAGTGCTAGTTGATTATTGTATGTGATGCATAAGAGGTATGAAGTATTATTAATATGGAAATCATGATGTAAGAAAAAGATACAAATCATGTATATAATGTGAAGCATGTAATGTGTTATGTGTAATATCCCAGATATTTTCAAGATTTTAAATAATATCTTAATTGATTTTATTAAAGGTTAAGGTTTAAAACCTAGAATTTGAGAAGTAAGATGTGTAGAAAATGGGTGAACATTTTTTTTTAACATAAGGTATTTGTCAGAAAATTAAATGTGGGAATATTTTAACGATGCTTGTAGAGAATTTATTAAGAAAATAAATTCAATTGAAAAGTGAAGGTGATTATATTAATATATATACCTAGAGTTGAGTTTGTTAGTCAAACAAGATGATGTGTGAAGTAAATTAAGTACTCAATTAAACTAATAAATTAATTAGTTTAAAAATGGAGTAAGAAGGAAAGACATAAAATATAATTAATTAAGTTAATTATATTAGTTAAGGTTTAAAGTTATTGTAAAGCTAGAATGATTGTCTAGAATGACAATATTAAGAAGTTAATTAATTAAGTAATTAACTTAATTATTAAGTTATGGTATAGAGTCCAAGTAATTTAATTACTACTAGTGGACTAGCCCAAAAGGATTATATGTGTTATCCCAATATGGGAATATTTACATGAAGGTGGGTACTTAAATAAGAGAGCCCAATGAAAGGTAAACTATGTAGCCCAAACATTTAAAAGTCCAATGTTGGTCAAAGTGTTGAGAAGTATTATTTAGTATAGAGAATTAATCAATGTAGGGTTAATTGAATAACCCTAGTTGGTAGATAAGAGAGAGCATTAACCAAACGTTGGTTAATTGCTAGGTAAGTAAATATGGTGATGAGAATTAACTATGGATAAGTTAATTGAGTAACCCAATGTGGTAAAATAATTTAAGGCAAGTCTAATGGGATTATATTAAAAGTCCAATTGAGGTATTAAACTAAGTTAAATAAATTAACCTAGTAGCCCATGTAATTAATTTAATTACTAGTCCATGTGAATTATTAAATAAGCTCAATGCTTATTTTAATTAAAGGTAGCATAGTTATGTAAATGCTAGCCCAATGTGTGATATAAATTGAGTCCAAACAAATTAATTGAATGAGTCCAATATAATTTAATTCTAAGATCCAAAGTGGAGCCCAATAAGTTTGTATAGGTGAATATGTATACATATATTGGTGTATATATATATAGATACTTATATAATTATATAGGACTTAAAAATAAAGTCAAATTGGAAAAATAAATGGTCAATCCCGAATTTTGGGGCCCACATGGATATAAAACTAGCTTGTTGGATGATTTTGGAGTGTAAATTGGTGCAAGTAACCCCCAACCACCCTAGTCAATCAAATGGTCAATCAAAAAGTCTATCAAGTAGTCATTCCATGCATAGTAAGCAAGATTAAGCTCCTAATTGACTAGTATTGGTTGATTAGTAGATGTTAAGCAAGTCTAGGGAGGTTCTATAAATAGAATGCTCCATCCATTTGCTAGGTTTGTTAGTCATTTTGTAAGAACTCCAAGAGAGAATAGAGAGAGTATTCTAGAGAAAAGCAAGCAAGCTTTGGGAGATTGATGATCCACTAAGGAAAATTACTAGAGAATGATCAAGGTGGAGTCACAAGCCAAGAACATGTCAAGAGGAAGGAGAGCATCCATGTCTAAGAGGTTAAAAAGTGCTCTAAACTTTATTTAGTTCATTTTTGTAGTCTAGATATGATTTGAACGGTTAAAATATATTTTTAATCGATTAAAAGTTATTTTGATGGTCTAGAAGTCTAAATCTATGATATATAGGTAGATTCATGATTTCATATAGTTAAATCATGTTTTGGTATGAGCGGTATGTTTAAAAATGGTAGAAATGTTCATATAGATTTTTACCGGTAAACCTTAGTTGGGGTTGTGATTTATAGCCTTTCATTTTGAAATCTAGAGATTGTGTATGAGATTTTCTTCTTTGATATGGTAAATATATAAGTTAAGAACAAAACCTAGTTGGTATAATGTTCATATGAGTTGTTATGGTTAAAATATGATTTTTAAAAGCAAGGATTGTGAAGTTAGTTTTCACTTTTCCCTTGTGAGCGATTTTAAGCATATATCCATTTGGAATTTGGATTTGTGATCTAAAGAGAAGATGTAGAGGGGGAAATTTTAATGAGAATGGACTCAAGAATCACCCCAAAATGTTTTGTAATGAAGGAGTTATGGCAGTTTTAATCAAATGAGCAAAAGTTGAAAAATCTGAAAATGACATTTCTGAAGTTTCTGCAACACAAGGGCCGGGGCCCTTGTTTTTCACTATAAATGAGGGTCGGGGCCCTTGACACTGTTCGCGACCAGTGAGTTTTTCTTTCCGGGTCGGGTCAGGCCATTCGGGTCAGGTCAGTTTGGGTCATTTAAGTCCAAAATGGATAAAAATGCTTAAAAATTAATATAATTAATTTGGGACCCACGTTTAATAATTATTTATTATTTATAATAAATAAAGTAAATAAAAGCTATTATTATAATTAATTATTATTTAATTGATAGTAAATAATAATTAAAGCAAATAAATACAATAACTAATTATTTATTATTATATAATAAATAAAGAAGGATATGAAGTTAATAAAATAATTATTTATTATTTAATTAATATTGAATAATAAATAGTTAATTAATATTAAATAATAAATAGCTAATTAATTATTATTTAAAGGATATTAAATGATAATTAAAGAAAGATTAAATTAATAAGGTAATTATTTATTATTTTAATAAATTAGGATAATTAGTTAATTATTATTTAAATGATATTAAATAATAATTAAAGGGAGATGAAGTGAATAAAATGATCATTTGTTATTTAATGAATATTAAGTAATAAATGAGGTTAATTAATTAAGAGATTATTATTTAAATAATCATTAAAGGAATTGAGGATTGTTAAAATATTGCTAAAGGATTAAATATGTAAGTAACTAAAAATGTTATGAAATGAGCACTAACATTGTATATGATGAAAATGTTATTAAATAATTAATGACATTAGTAAGTGATTAAAATATTATTAAATGGTTAATAATATTAATAAGTCATTAAAATATTATTAAATGGTTAATAATATTAATAAGTGATTAAAATATTATTAATTGGTTAATAATATTAATGAGAGATTAAAATATTATTAAATGGTTAATAATATTAATAAGTGATTAAAATATTATTAAATGGTTAATAATATTAATAAGTGATTAAAATATTATTAAATGATTAATAATATTAATAATAGATTAAAATATTTATAAATGGTGAATAATATTAGTAAGAGATTAAAAATATTATTAAATAGTTAATAATATTAATAAGCGATTAAAATATTATTAAATGGTTAATAATATTTGTAGTTATATATTATCAAAGGTAGATAATATTTTGAGGTATTTGGTACATTATTAAATGTCCAAATCATTAAGAAAAAAGTTTAATTGACTTAAACCAATGTAAATAGTCCTTTGTGACTAATTTAGACAACTTATTAAAAGCGAGTTGTAAGAAGATCGTATAGTGTTTTTGTCCGGAACTTAAGGGTTAGTTTGTTGGACATCTTAAGAGTTAATAATTTAAAGTTAGAGTCTTATATAAAGGCTGAGTAATAGTCATTATATCTAATGATTATTTCAATTTCCTATATAAATTGTAGGTTGAACGAAAGACGCAAATAAGCGTAAATGGTATAAGCGAATCAGGCAAGTTTTTCAGAATGTGTTGCATTATGTGCATGATTTATAAGTTTATTATTAAACTGTGAGGTGCTCATACGTAATTATGTGCAAAGATGTTTTAATATGCATTTATGAAACAAGTTGACTTGAACTGTTGATATGTGGTAGTTGATTTAAGACAATTGTTCTCATTGCACTGTATGTCATGATAGATACTAGACATGAAGCGTAGATTAAATGCGAGGCATGTTATGCATGAGATATGTATGTACTGCAAAACATAGTATGCATGAAGCATGAAGCATGATTGAACTGTTTTACGTGTTATGTGAAACTGTTAGACTTGTTGAGCCGTCGTGCTCACCCTTGCTTAAAACAAAACATTACAGAGTAGCTTGAAGAAGCCGATTACTTCGGTAGAGGCAAAGATGAAGATTGACTAACGAGTCATCAAGATTGAAGCGTAGGTGCTTTCGTAGTAAAACCTTGGGGTAGATTAATTCATTTACTTGTGTAAGTATATATGAAGAGTTTATGTTTTGTTGTGCTATAGATTAGCAAACTTAAAATGTTAAGAGAACATTTACATATTATTTTTAATATCATTTTCAGACGTTGTCCTTTATGTATAAGGATAATAGGATGGTGTGATTGAGTCATTATGCATATGATCTCAAAGTGGTAATAGGATTTTAAAGATTGCGATTCTGGAATAGAAAGAGATGATGTAAAATTGTAAATAAATGATTATTTAGCAATTATAATATTGTTGTAATTCATGAACAATAAAGAAAAGTAGTACTAGTGTTGAACCGGATCCGAGGTTAAAGGAACCCGGATTTGGGGTCGTTACATTATGTGTAACTATTAAACTTGCTGAGCCGTCGTGCTCACTCTTGCTTAAAACAAATATTTTCATATAGTGCGAGTTATTTGAAGTTCTCGATAAAGAACAAGGAACAGGAAAACATATTACTTTCATTGAAGATCTAAATATCTATTGTAGATATCAGTCCGAATTGGACAGGTAAATGGTTGCGTAGTATAAGAATTAGCTGGTATGTAATATGAGTGTTAAATACTCAAATTGATTTTAATAGAATGTTGTATCAGGTATGATATTGAGACATACTAGGAATGTATAAAGATTGTGATTCTGGAATGGAAAGAGATGTTGTAAAGTTTTAAATAAATGATTATTTAGCAACTATAATATTGTTGTAAGTCATGGATGATAAGAAAAAGGTAGTATTAATGTTGAACCGGATTCGAGGTTAAAGAAACCCGAAATTCGGGGTCGTCACAGGACCGACACTGGGTCAGGCCCAAGGTATATTTAAATATAGGAATTGAATCTGTGTCTTTTAATAAAAATTATCTGGGCTACATCTTAACCCGACCCAAATAATTATATCCCAACATGAGATTTTTTATGCTATTGGACATGAACTTTATATATAGCTGAGGTTTTGACCAATAAATTTGATAAGATTAGTATATTAGAGTTTTAGTTAACTATGTTGATTAAGAAGATATATACTTGTCTTTTTTGGTTAGTTAATTGAAATTGTGAAGGAAAGAATCTCTTCAAGTCATTAAATTTTTTTTTTGAAAAAATAACTAAAATAAAAAGAAAAAAGAAAAAAGAGAAGAAGAATTAACAAAAGGATTCTAAATAGATAGACTTGATAGATATTATAATTTTTGATATAATAAAAAATAAAAATATCAACCAATTAATTTTTTGAGTCAGGACCAACCAATTTTTTTTAGTTAACTTTTATAAAAATAACTTTATTTATGTTATTATAATTAGTAATCGAATATGTTTGTCTTAGTGGTGCATAATGTAACGACCCCGAAATTCGACCTATTTCACTGTCTTAATTCTTATGTTTATTAAACATTATTTCTTTAACGTCTGAATTTCGGTTCGTTAATAAATCTTTAATCACCTTAATTGATCCATTAATTGATTTCAAAATCATCAATTACCAAATTTTCGGTATAAATTTTTCTTTTTCTCACTTTCTCGATTCAATCGTTGTATTAAAATATTTGGATGTTTAAAATCTTTACATCTGAATCCTAGTCCCTGGATCGCAACCTTTACTTTTCTTTCTCTTACAATTATCATAATACTCTTCATTCAAATTTAATATAATTCATATCCATACAAATGTTCTTTGTATCATCATTCATAATTAGACTTATAATAATCTCTGTCATAACATTTATCTTGTACAATTACATCTCATAATTTAACTTTGCTCGTCCTATCCGGATCCCAATTATAGACTCATACAAAGCATCAAGGTAACCTTGGTAAATTATCCACATTGCATTATAACATAACAATCACGTTTTCTACCTTCTAGGCAATTCATCTTTAACAAAATCCAATATTCTTGAATGTAATTTCTTTCCTGCAAAAATGTTTATTAAGCAAGTAATGAGCACAACGGCTCAGCAAGTTCAACAGTTATACTTCACGTAGCACATACCTTATCATGCTTGGTGTGTGTCATACATCATGTGCTTGTGCTTCTACTATAGCAATATCTCTCATATATATTCATATTGTTGCACAAAGTACACATTGTGGTCATATAAATCACATATCACATATCACATAGCACATAATTTTTATGCATTTAAAACAAGAATTACATATCATAACAATTTAACATAAAAGAGACTGAAGAACTTGCCTGTCGTCCAATTATTTAATAAATTGATAGCTCAAACCCTTAACTCGATCAACCTATGATCATAAAATAATCAAATAATAATTATTTAACTCCTTATGATATTGATTGAATTAATTAATATCATTTCTGGGCTAATTATTAATTTATATGGTTAATTATATTAACCTCGTCCTTCAATATATTAATATAACTTAATATCCAATGCCTTCACTACGGACAACTCGGCTCATCGGATAAAATTTTAACATATTCGGTTGTCCGGATTTTCATTAAATCATTTTCCAACCTTTAAACTCAATAGATTAATATTTAAAATATTTAAATATTAATCCTCGATATTTAATATTTTTACAAAAATATTAAATTTAATGCCCAAACATCATTTCTATATTTTTAGTAATTTTCTATAATTTTTAAACAATTTTTAAACATTTATTTCTATTAAAAGTTACTTCTGAGGGCATTTTAGTAATTTCCGCTGCTTTAGGGACACATCCGAAATTTTCCGAAAAGTCCAGGGACATTTTCGTAATTTCAGCGCGTCAAGGGACACAACCGGGATAACCTGAAAAGTCCGGGGGTACAACCGTAATTTCGCCGCGTGTGTCGGCCGCGCATGGCGCGCGCCCTCCCCACCGCTGACGCGAAACGACGTCGTTTCTTAGCCAGATTTCTGGGCTCCGCGCAATGCGCGGATTTTCTTCAGACGCGGCCCAAAAACGGCGTCGTTTTATCCCTGGCTCCGACAAAAATTTGGCCGCGCGCAATGCGCGGCCCTCCCCTCTTTTTTTTCCAGCTTCCGCGGCAAACAGTAGGTCAAGTTTTTTTTTTTTTTTCTAAATTAATTCCATTTCCACCATTTTTGCTTCCAAATTTCACAACATAAATATTCCAAAAATCACATAAACCATAGATATACATCCATAAATTATTTGGAATAATTATTCTAATTATTTTCTATTTTTCCATAAATTTATTTTATTACCCATAATACACAAAATAAATCATATAAATTAATTTCTATACCTTTTAAAGCCAAAAACTTCCTTTTGAAGCTTGTTCTACTCCCTTGTTGGCACCAAAAATTTGCTCATCTTGGTGGTCATGGAGGTTGCCGATGTTGGGTGGCGCGGCACTCGGTGGAAGAAGAAGAAAAATTGTTTCCCTTTATTTTCTTTCTTTTTGCTTTTCTTTTTCTATTCCTTTGATTTCTTTTTATAGACCAACAAGGCAACTTAACACTAAAAAAATCCACCGACTTGCATGCAACTTGAATCTTTCGGAGTTTTCCAAAAATCACATACAATTATTACTTATTTTTTATACATTACGTAATTACTACATATAATAAATATTTTATATAATGTATATAAAATATTTATTATAATTCCTCAAAAATCATAACATGATTTATAAGTAATTTTAATACCTCTTTTGGGTATTTTACTTGATAAATTTTGTACACGCATAATGATATGCATGTAATTATATGAGGTAATTTATATCTCCAAAAATCATAAAATAATTCATATAGCATATAAAAATTATTTTTCATAATTTTTCACTTCGTTACTTAGACAACATGTTACACTAACATGTTCCCGTTTCTGAAATATTATTCTTCATAAAAGTCATAATAATTTCATCATACATAACCATAATTTTTAAATACTTTAAACCTTCATTTTTCCTCATTTATATTCATTTCTTTGCATTTCACATTAATTTCTTTATATATAAATTATATTATATAATTTATATATTTACATTCTTCTTTCTTAAATAATTTCTTAAATTCCTCCAACCTTATTCCATTTAATCACCTTATATAAATTATATAATTATTCTTATATAATTTATATAATTAGTATTTTCTTCATACCTTATTTTAATTTCCTTATATGAATTATATAATTTATTATTATATAATTTATATAATTACTTTTCCTTCTCAATTAATTTCTAAACCTCCTCCAAAATTCTTGATAAAATCTAAAATCAACACATACAATTTTACCAACTCCCTCATTCATTTTAAATTTGGATTAATTTAATTATTAATCCATTTATTTCCACAATTAATGAAATTTAAGATTATCAGTTAAACATTCACATATATACATATTTAAATCTTACTTCTCACATTACCATATCATCTCCTTTAAGTCATAATTTCTGTACTTCCATTACAATTTAATTGTACATTTTATTGTACCTTTGCCTGAAATTTCTTTTATTTTTCATAAATTATTTTTAAACAATTTATTTACTTTTCAATTATTTTAAATTAACACAATTCGTCATGATCTCTGTACAGATTTAATTTACTAATTAAATCTTGTCACATACCTTAATAACATAAAATAATAATTAATTTGAACAATCTTGATAATTTAATCAATTAAATTCTCATTTGATATTATTAAAGAAAATCCTAAAAATTCGGATCCTCACACATAAAAAGACCGAAGACTGAAAACTTAAACTAGATCGAACTAAAAAAAGCCTGAAAAAGTCTAGACCGATCTAGGACTGGACTAGGTCTAGAGATATTAATCTAGGGATTTGGGAGCAAAAGATCAGTCTAGAGATTGAATTGGCTTGAAGACCGAATTGGACTAAAGACTGGACTAGACTAGATTGAAGACGGAACTGATCAGGTCACCAATTTTGAGACCGGTCTTTTAGGATTGATTTGGGAATGAAAAATATGTCTTTTAAGATTAAAATTCCAGTCTTTTTAGGTTTGCCATTGGAATCCCACCTGTTTTTATTTTTTTTGGGAGTATTTTGTCTCCTCGCAACAGTTATATAACAACTAGTTTTGAGGGCACTTTGGTGTAACATATTTAAATGACTCTTTTTTTAATTTCTATAAATATTTAGCACTTGATTCTAATTTTTCTCTCAAATCATTCTTACATATTTTTACTTCCAAAATTTATTCCAATTTTTCTCGCAAAACATTTTTACACTTTCTTACTACCAATATTCATTATTTCTTTAATAAGTTTATTGACTATTCAAATTTTATTTTCAATTTCAATTTCAATTGTAGCATACTACTTTTTAAATAATTTATACTAAAAAAATGATGTTATATTTTAAAACTAATATAGTTCATGTAAAGTTCGGATAAAAAGGAAATCTAGGCCCAATCTACTATAATATTTTCAACCCAAATTTGTCATAGCAGTAGGCATTCGTGTGATATAATAGCTCTTCTCGTTCTGGAATGTAATTGATTTTGCCGCACAATATCACCCCTAGGCCCTGGCAAGCTATTTAGGTCTCAAGTTTTCAACATTTTGTAATTTTAGCTAATTATTTCAATCTCCTCCTTCACAATTAAAGTCGGAAAACCCACATTAGATGCTTATTCCCTCCCACTGACAGGAACCTCATTCGTACGCGTGTTTACAGCTGGAGCAGCTTTTTTTAGTAAATTTTCCTAAATACAGTCAAGTAAGCCCATATATTTGTATTTAAGATTGATTCTAATTTGTTGTTTTTATCATTTTTTTTCATAGTTGAGTGTTCTTCTTTATGGCCCTTCTTTTCTGTTTATGTTATGCATGAAGGATTTCAAATTAAAAGCAAGGATTATGTCCATTTGTGCAGTTTGCTTGAAATTATGATATATATATATCAATTCTTTGATAATAAGACTATAAGCTTAGGGTGATTTGAATTATAAGATGGTTAGTGTATAGACTGGTGATGTTTGTGAAGAAGATGACAAATGAGCCGATTTAGGGGGCACTAATATATTCCAATACCTCTCTCTTAGCATAGGACTTTTGTTTAAGAACTCATTGAATCGTCCTCTAGGATTACTTACTTTTAAGTGCTAATATGATTCTATGAAGGATTCCTTTATATAAACTATAAACAGAATAATTAGGGTGCCTTGATTAAAGAGGAGTATTTTGGGTTTGTGTAATTGCACTTTGCAGAGTAATAATGAGATTCCTTAACAGAAGTGGTTGGGGACGCACTTGTGTAGCGGTCTCATATTTATTCGAGAATCAGTGGGTGATGTGAGTCTTCTTTGTTATGCTATTTTGTGTCAAATAATAGCATATCACACAATTCCATTTGTGGATAATCAAGTTGGATAAAAATTGGTTCCTATTTCATAGTGGTTGTAGAAAAGTTCTAGGCTAAAGTCATATGGGCCTTTGAGAGTTGGTATAGAGCTTGCTGGAGGAGATTTGGGAAAGAGAAGGGAGATTTGGGATAGAGAAGAGGGTGGGGTTTATGAGGGATTTTTTGTACAAATATATGCTGGACCATTTTTTTCTTATGAAGGAAGGCTCATGGTATTATTCATGGCTATGCATGAAAGTCCTTTCCTTCAGAATAATCATCCTTATGGCTTTTATGAACAAAGCGTGCTGATGGGTAATGATTATTCTAAAAGTTATTCAGTCTTACCCCATTCCCATGCCGCGTCTTAGTTTTATTGGTTTCTTTTTGTGAGTTATATATTGTCTCTTTTTGGTGCCCATCAAATTCTAAGGATGGCTTTTGTTGTTTGTCACATGTTTATCATTTATGTGAAAGTGTAAGAGAAATTTTTAACGATTAGATGCGAGGAATAACATATATGAATGATTTCTGGAATTTAAAAGAATCTTAGTCAGAATTCTACTAATAAAAAGTTGGCCAAATTAAGTAACCATTCACCATTCATGTGATCAAATTCTTTGTCATTGTCATACATTAGATTCATTAATGAACTTAACAACCTTCTTCATTTTATTCACAGAGGAATAACCTCAAGGTCGCTAGTTTCAATCCTCCTTCTTGGAGCCAAAATTACCTATAATTGTTTATTAAGAAAATAATAATGAAAATTAGCTTTCTAGAGTAGCCTAATTTCTTTATTTTTTTTTTGTCGGAAGGTAATTATTTATTTTTGGTGGTTACAAAGAATAACTGTATAGTTCACTTGTGAGAGCGTGATCAAAATTGACAACCAACTAAATGGCACCCTTCATAATCTCACTGAACAAAGCCATTAGGATTTGAAAGAACTAATAGTATCATCTTGTTACTTTATTTTTCATTTCCTCCTTTTTCTGTTTATCTTGACCTCATTTTGAAACGAGAAAGACCCTCGTGAGTAATACTGGAGGTGTTCTGAGAGACGAGCAGAAGCAGCTGCTCTTTTTTCTCCAAGAAAATAGCTGAACGAATACTCATTAATTATTATCCCTCATTAGCCAGGGTCAAATTTGTCAAATATCACTTCTGCTTCTCGGCCATCCTCACTACTTTTGAGTACATATAAAACACATATATACGTTTACGTGTTATTTTTTTCTCAATTTCTTTGTTATTTTTGTTTTATTTCAATTTCAGAAGTTATTAGTAGGACATTAAAATTTGGTGTTATTAAACCTAGATGCTGTTCTTGGTAGATATGTTTGGTTCAAGACTGCAAAGCTACTGGTTTATTTTGAATTGGGGTTATATGATCATATATCTCACTCCTTTTTCTCATCTATGGAGCTTGCTGCTTTTGTCAAGCAAATTACACCAAAAGAAAAAAGTGAAAGGTCATAGGATACATTTGTTTTTATCACAGATAAGCCAAGATACAATAGCTTGAATGATTTTGCCAATTGAGACCCTACCTTAATTTTAGCTTGTATGTTACAATAATTCCTATTACATGTCTTAATGTTTATGCGTGTATATATGTAGACTGCGAGCTATCATGTTGCATTTGTCCTTGCCAGTGATGAGGAATGAAAGCTCTGAAACATCATGTCCCGTCCTCAGAAATTGTAGTACAGTGTTAAATTGGAATGCCAAACCAAGTTTTACACGTGTTAATGGTACAACTTCAAAGCATGGGATAACATCTGCACCTTTTCATGGAAAGAGGTATAGTTTGAAGTTTGATTTGCTAAATGCTAGTATTTATTTATTTGAAGATCATTTAGTACTTGTGAAACTTTCTCAAGAATTGTCCTCATGATCATGAATGGCGGAACAAAAAGAATGAAAGTTGATTCTAGATACTTCTTCATATATACATAAACGTGCTCACTCACACACAAATATGTAAATGTATATTCTTTTTTTTTTTGCTTGATGCTTTTCCCAGTTTGGAATTCTTGTTGTCTGTTGAGTATGTTTCCTACATTTAGTTATAGCTTTTTCATGTTATATTCCAAATTTTAAGTTTTTTCACACAACAAATACTACTTTAGTTCCGGTAAAAGATGCTCATGTTTACCTTTTGAAGACTAGAGTTAAAATTGGTATGAACTCATTTGATTTTAATTAATCTAACTAATTATTGTAAACTATAAAAAGTTACACTAATTGCAAATTTGTTGTTTTTAGAACTTACATGAATCACATCAAATTAAATTTTAGATTTTAGATTTCGTTAATTGACTTTAAAAAGTCAAAAATGACACTCTTCTTGCGGAACAAAGTGGAAGTAATTCTTAACTTGAACTAGGTGTGAATTCAAATTTTATTTATTTATTTATTTTTTTAATTTTATCTTAAACAATTGTAGCTGGCCAATATTCGGAAATAAGTTCTATTCCTATGTTATGCTTTTTTAATTCATCGGATAAATGAATAGAATCTTATTAGTTATTTTGCAAAAATCTATTCAACTAAGAGGAATTTTTTTTTAATCAACTAATAGGATCAAATAATCCTTCTGTTATGTGAAACAACGAACTACCTATCAAGTTGAGTGTTTGATAAAATAATTATATATGATATTTGAAATTGAATAAAATTGTAAAATAAAAGGTTAAAAATTAAGGTAAACTACCATTTTTTGTTTAGAAATATATTTAGAATTTGTTTTGCTAAATGTTGATTTAGTTGAGGTATGGTTTCCGAAAAACGCTAATTTGGTAGCAATTTTTGTTTTGGTACGAGCATTTCAAAACATGATATCCTTTCCGCCTTTTTGTTTCAAAACACTAAATTTGGCAATCAATTTTTTTTCCCTTCCTATATACTTCAAACTTTTATTACAAAAGCATAAGTGCAATTTTGTGATTTGTAAATTAGGGACATTGTCTTATATAGCCCTTGGGTCATACACAACCAACGGCTAGGATCAAATGAGGGCTAGTTGACCATATAGCATCATTCTATAAATTCTAAAATATTAACAAGTATCATATGGGTTAATCTAGAACACCTAATTAAAATCGTATAAGAAAGTTCTAGAAAATGTTATCAGATAGGGCATTTTGGGTAGCAAGAATAATTAGGATATTCTAGTAGCTGTACTTTTTGTGTGCAAGTATGTGTGCATATGTGATAGTTATTTTGAGTGAAGGATAAGAAAAGTAGTGTACGTCAGTAACTTTACTTTTCAGCATTCTCTCTCTATAAATAGTTGTAATTGAGGAGTAGCCTCCAAGCATTAAGAATGAAGTGATGAAATGAAATGATGAGAAGCTTGTTTAAGCTTTCTCCTTATTTTTCTATCTCTTTCTCTCTCTTCTCCCTCACAATCTCAGTGAAGAACACTGAGATTTCTATTCTTCTTCCTCCCAAATTCTGGCTAATTTCTCTCTATCTCTCACTCTATATCTCTGTTTCTATCTCTATTCTCAGGTCAAGTACCAACAGGGGCCTGACAAATTGGTATCAGAGAATGGTTCTATCCAAACTCTTCTTCTTCTTCCTCTAATCTTCTTTCTTCTCTATCTTCAAGTTCTTCAAGGTCTGATTTCTTCTCGTCTATAAACTCAAACTGAAATCTACTTCTTCTAGTCTCTTCCATCATTCAAATACTACCCAGAAACAGCCCAGCCCAGACTTAGGAAGTTCATCTTCTTCAGCATCTAATTCTATTTTCTGATTCTTATTTTACTGTTTCGTCATTGTTCATAAATATAAAAAACCCCCAAAAAAAAAAAATTAGTCAATTTTCTTAGTTTTTGACATCAAAACACTTTAGTAGTTCTTTACTACTAAGAATCACTAGCAACAACTCCAGATTTTAGCACCAAAGCAGCAGAAAAGGCTACTTCTGATGCTCTGTTTTCTGCAATCCTGCAACTCAACAAATTCAAGTGTTAAATCACTTTTATCAGATATAAAACTCTCCTAACTCACTCGTTTCAGTCATATACATATAGCCCCAGACCATACTTCTCATTATTAACATCACCCAAACATTTCAACCCATGTTTTGCTTGTTTGTCTCTGTCGGCAAAAATTACCAGATTCTATGGTTTAATTTTGTTTGATCTGCAATTGTTTGTGTTTAGAAGACTCAATTTACTTTGTTTAGCATATTTAGTGTCATTACAAATAATCAAAAACAAAAAACATCAACATCCAGTCCTTAATTAATTTTTCAGTCCATATACAAACAGTTTCAGCCATATTTTAGTGAGAACACTTATTTCTACTCTGGTAATTGGTGTTTAAGTTAAATTTTGATCTCTTGGTGCTTGTGCTTGTTTTGTGTGTTCATTTACTTTTTAAAATTCAATTAAGAAGTAGCTAGTTGAGTTTAAATTTTTTTCTAATTGGATACTCAGATTGCTTCAATGAAGAAGTCCATTTCCCACTTAAAAACTACTCAAGTTCAATTTCTCTAATATCAAGCAGTATTCCTGCTACCTGATTATTTTGTTGAACTCAAATTTCTAAGAACCATGGCTGAACCTGCACACCAAATGTTCAACCAAATGTTTCAACTAAGATTTCTAAGCTATAGAGATTGTACCAATGAAAAGTTGCAGCTCATTAATGAAAAAATGGATTACATCATATGTGGTATGAATGAGTTATTGAAGCTTAAAGGCTCAGATGATGACGTGGGTTTTGTTTATTCTGTTGGAGATAAAAGAAAGGATAAGAGGCCAGTTCACATGGGCTATAGAGGAAATAAGGGACTTTTTAGAAATCCCATCCATGCTGAGAAGTTAAGGGCCAGAACAAATGAAGAAGATGATGACCAACGGTGGAGGAGGAACAACTTTGTCGAAGAAAATGAGGAGGAAAAGGGACTCGAGCATCTCAAGCTTGTGTTTCCATCATTCAGTAAAGATGATAATGCTAGAAACTGGAACAAGGAATGTGAAGAAGCAAATTATGAAGGAGCTCCAAAATATATGATGAGTATGATAAAAATAATGAGACTCCTATATATGATGAAGTGCCACATCAAGAGGGAGCAAAGCCTATGTATAATGATTATGTTGTGTATGAGGAGGCTGCAAATTAAGATGGTCCACCCACCTATGACGAACCACCATAATATGAAGGGAACCGTTTCTTTGATGAAGAGGCTGAGTTCATTGACAACATTCAACAATGTGCTACACAACCAGGGTCTGAAAAAGAGTTCTGGTATATGAAGTTCCAGTTTTTGACAATAATCCTGAAAGTGGAGTAAGGATTCATGAAGGTAGAGGGAGTGGTGACACTTCCTGAACAACAACAAAGAGTTTCCTTGGTAAGAGAGCTGTCAGACCAGACTCATATGCTGTGAGACAAACCAGAAAATGATGACAGAGTGGCATATATTTCAGCTCCACAAGGTCCAAAGATTTATACTGAACTTTTTGAGAAAATGAGATTCACTCTAGGTGGTGTTTATCATCCAATTCAGTCCCAAAATGAATGGTTTGCATCTCTTGAAGCTTGGAGATATAAAGTGGAGATGTCCAGAACATACACTTTGAGAAAAGCAGGACAACAAATTTATCTCCCTATGCCTATCTTGAGTATGCTGAAAAAGCCACTAGCCTATTTCTCCAACCTTATGATCATAGTAAGTCCATTAAAAGTTTTGCAAATCAGCCTAGCTTCTTTTCCAATACACATGACAATCAATCCTAATTCCTTATTAACAGTTCCACCTTCTCAAACAACCTTAAAACAGCTTCCTACTTGTCCTATGGAAACGCTTCAGACCAAAGACTTAGTAGAATTGTCAAGGGGATTTGCTACAATGAGTTTAGCATGGATTTCCTTAATAAGTATATGGAGAATATTTGGAATAGCTTTAAGGAAACTATGATGAGCAAGAGCACATGAATTTTCCCTAATTTTGATCTTGTTGATGACTCTACTGGAAGTCCCCAGGTTCAGAAGTTACTGCAAGACATTTTAAATGCTAAAAATTCTACAAGAACAATGACTTTGGTGAGGTTGATCAGGTTAAAGTTTTGACAAGTAAAAGCAAGGAAAAGGAAACCTTAAAATAGGAAATCCTGCCCCTTAGGAACTTCAGATGATATTTCCTATTCAAGTGGAGAATCAAGGAAAACAAAAATTCTTTAGGAACTTGTGTCATAGCTCCACTGATGCAACACTTCTATCTTGTGATGTTTAGTCCTCAAAACAGCAACAATGTGCACTTATGGTCCAAGAAGCAGTGTCTTGTCTTTAGGTATTTAAGCAAGCACTCCAAGATAGGTCAGTTTGGAGGTCAAAGTAGCTTGGAAGAACTTAAAGAAAAGGAGCATTCTATTGGAGCAAAGAACACATGGAGGCCATTGCCAACTGGACCTTCTTCAAGCAGGTTCAAGTGGGGCAAATGTCATCTCAATAGGATGAGTTCGAGGAGTATTTTCATACCAGCTGTTGCACTAGGGATAAGTATTTATACTTGTGCATCAAAGGGGTGGAGTTGTTGGTGTGCAAAAGCTAGAATATCCACTGGTTTTGAGGGCAAGGGCTTCCAAATTCAAATTGAGACAGAATCTTTCACATGTTATATGTACTTCTAAGCAATTACTGTGCAAAGAGAAGACGTTTCTAGCCTAGTCAAGAGGTTAATTGGTGGAACTGTGAATGGTGAAGATTCATCCCGTGGCAACTATAAGTGGTCAATCTTCAAATGGAAAATGAAGCAAGAAGGATGTGCAAATGAACTCAGAGTCTTTCGTTTAAACTGTGGGGCATCCCTTGAAATTCAAGGAGAAAAACTGAAATTTCATAAAGGAAATTGTAAAGCAAAAGTTTTCTTTGAAAATGTGGACAGGCCTTGCAATGGCAAAGTTTTAATGAGCAAACTCCAAAGTTTTATCTTTGATCTTGGAGGAAATCAGGAAGAGACACCTGCCTGGGTTACAATTGTTCTATTTTTGATACAAATTCATTAGGACATGAATGCTTTTAAAGGAAAGGGAATGTCAGGCAAAGTGCATTTTGGGCAGCAAGAATAATAAGGATAATCTAGTAGCTGTACTTTTTGTGTGTAAGAATGTGTGCACATGTGATAGTTAGTTGTTTTGAGCGAAGGATAAAAAAAGTAGTATAGGTTAGTAACTTTACTTTTCTTCTCTCTATAAATAGTTGTAATTGAGGAATAGCCTCCAAGTATTATGAATGAAGTAAATAAAATGAAATGAAGAGAAGCTTGTTTAAGATTTCTCTTTATTCCGTCATGATCTCAGTGAAGAATACTGAGATTTCTATCCTTCTTGCTCCCAAATTCTGTATAATTTATCTCTATCTCTCAGTTTTTCGCTATATATCACTCTATATCTCTGTTTCTATCTCTATTCTCAGGTCAGGTACCAATAGGGGCCTGACAGATGTCAATTAATGTAACCAAATGAGTGCCTTATGAGTGTTCAGTAAGCGACACATGGCGTCGCCTTGATAATGCACACATTATGACATTATATTTATAAATAACTAAATTAGTTTTAATTATATTTCAACTAGTTTTATCTATATTGTTTAAGAAATCTATCCACAACATTCCAACTTCCAAAACATATTTCATACATACTAAAGTATTCGAATAAACCCTCCCTAACCGTACTCCGTTCCATGCAAAATGATGTTTTTCTTCCTGTTTTCATTGTATGTACTATAGTGAACCACGATTCAGGTAACATTGAGTTGAATTGTGGAAGCACATAGGCATCTATTGTCAGAGAAACAAAATCGTAATTACTATGTAAAACCTAGAAAGTTTATTTATTTTTCATAAAAAAATCAGCCTTTTGCAGATGTAAAAATTCTTGATTAATAATGACAGCCTAATCTATGTCTTGTTTGCATAGAACAAATTCTAATTTCCATTTGAAAGTAGGAAATAAATACTAATCATGGCTTCTCTGAAACGAAAAGAAACTCATGCCTTTTTGATAGATTAAAATTGGCTTAAATGTTGATGAGGTTGTTATGCAGTTCTAAAAAATTGTCTTTATTGATTTATTCTGTCATTTTATGGCATCATCTTAATCACATTAATCATAAATATAGTAATAAAGGAAGTAGAGTCTCCTGGTTTATCATTTATTCGGTGATTTAATTATTGATGAACCATCAGAACATGCTGCGACTAAAAAATTTATAACTTTACCAGTTAACTAGATTTGTAATTTTCTTATTTTATAGAGGGTTAATAACTGATAGAAGTTAACTCTACGAATTTGTTGCTTTGCTTTGTGTTTATAAAATATATAGCTTTATGTTAGATCCATAATCATGTTAACCATTAAATTGCTATTACTTGTTAAAGACTTCCTGTAATAATTAATCTGATTTCAACTGCGGGCCACCCCTTTGGGTTGACCTGATCCTATCTTATTTTGGTTGTGAACATGCCTCACTTCCAAGCTGCCAACTTTTACAAGATGCAGATAACCAAATTTTATTTTAATGTTATCCTCTCAAATCATCCCAAAATATATGTAGTTATTCATAAATTTGACTTAAATGGCATAGTTTTCAAGTAGTCTCGATAACATGGATTCCTGTTTGAATATGCATCTGTCTTGTGCACATTGGAACAGTTCTCAGGCGAGAAGACATGGTTGGATTATAGCTTTTGCTCTAGACACAGGTGGCATTTCCAGTAATGGTGGCCAAGACAGTATCAATGGTGACGGCCCTGGTCTTGGTCAGACTCGGTTGGGTAGGCTGGTTAGTACTGGTGGGCGGCAGTTATTGGCGAAGTTGAATTCGACCAGAAAGAACTTGCCCATGAAGATATTTCTCCTCCTCCTTGGTTTCTACACGGCAAATGCACTAGCTACAATTCTCGGGCAGACTGGAGATTGGGATGTATTGGTTGCAGGCGTCGTGGTTGCTGCCATCGAGGGGATTGGTATGCTCATGTATAGAAAGCCCGCCTCTATGTCTACCGGTAGGCTGCAATCACTGATGGTGATGATAAACTACTGGAAAGCTGGTGTTTGTTTAGGCCTCTTTGTAGATGCTTTCAAATTAGGTAGTTAATGTCCTCTGCCTCTTTGTAGATGCTTTCAAATTAGGTAGTTAATGTCCTCTGCGTTGTAGTCACTATTCTTTTGAACGCTAGTAATCTCGTTTGTACCGGAATTAGTGGGTTCCGTGCACTTATTTTTCATTGTAGCGCCAAGCCGCCAATCGCTTTGTATGTAATTTCTTACGTGCAGATTAGTATGGGAAGAGTTTCCCAATTTTATGCTTATAGAAGAGTACAAAGGTTTATCTCTGTCAACAAAATGCTTGTTCTACATCTCTGTTGCATTTAGAATTTTACGACTCAAATAAGTTAAAATGTATCTCTAAATATAAAAAGAAAAGAATATTTGAGATTAAAAAATTGAGTCCCCTAGAATTATTCTTTTTAAAAAGTTAGACCAGACAATATAAACTGATGAAAGTCGATATTTTTAAAATATCAAAAGTCAAAATGATACTTTCATTTCTAAAACTTATTATAAAACTTCTTAGAGTATAAAAATTGCTTGAATTTTTTCAATAATGTTATATTGGCAAAAGAATGGTTATAAAAAAGCAATACAAAATAATGTGTCCAAGTTTATTTTGTTAGTTTTTATAAGATTTTTTGTAACCGCAGTGAGATTGAATTTTTTTTGGGATAAATATATACATCTCTACAACTTACCTAAATGACTGTGTTTTGCACAAAAGAGTGCATGGATAGTTGTGTTGGATTAAAATAATTTTTTTTTGTTTTGATTTTTTTTTTTTTTATCTTTTGTACAAAATGCAGTCATTTAGATAAGTTGGAGGAATGTATATATTTATTCTTTTTTTGGCGAATATAACAAAAGTTTTTTTTTGACTTTTGAGTTATGTTTAGTTTTGGGTTTGGGCTTGGTCCTAGGCATGAATTTGGACTTGGGCTGATTATCGAGTAGGAGATGAGAATCACGAGAGCCCGGAGATGCAGCTGACGTACACATTCTCTCTCACTCCCTCATTTCTCTCCCTCCCCCGGAACAAAAAGAAGAACAAACCAAATTACTGGTAGTTAGGGTTTCAAAAGGAAGAACATTTGCATTCAAAAATGGCGATGGCTGCTCTGAGGCGAGAGGGAAGGCGTTTCGCCGTCTCTCTGAACCCTATTTATGCTCTCAGATCCTCTCTTCTTACTCCCCCAGAGTAAGATCGAGTTCTTACATTTCTCTACGGATTCATTATTACATATAATTGTTGATGATAATCTGTCAAATTTTATACTTTAGTTTTTTTCTATGATTTTTTTTTTAATTTTTTTTCGGAGGTGATAAATTATAACAGTACCTTGTTGGGTTTTCCCTAAAATTAAAGCAAATTTGATTCCCCCCCTAAATTTGGCATTGAGCTTGAATCTACAATGTTTAACTGCGCTGATTTATCCATGTATGATCGGTGAGAAGATGTTTTTTTTCTTCTTTTTATTCTCTTTCGGTTGGAGAAAGAGGGGGTGCATCTGTTGATTTCTTCTGAGCAATTACAAGCAATAAGAGTCTTAATTATAAAATTCACATTTTTCACTTCTCAGTGGTGGTTTGTATAAAATTCACTTAATTATATACTCCCCTGTCCCAAAATTAGAGTCTTTCTTTGAGTAATCAAGTATGGGACATGGCACCTTTAGCTAGACCCCGCATTTTAAGATATCCCAGTTCCAAAATTGTAACACAATTTTATTTACTTACAAAAAAAGAAATTTTGAAAGCTTTTCAGTTGGCAAATAATCTTCTATCTAACACATCAATGTATTTATCTCAAGGTTTAAATTTAATTTAGGAAAAAATTGGAATTTCATGCCACCATTTTAATCTATGCTGGAACTCATTAAGCAATGAAACTTGACTCTCAATATGGGATGGAGAAAGTATATAAACAATTATATGTGCTGTGAAGTTTGGCTTCAAGCTCTAACATGGATTTTCGTTACTGGCATCAGGAGTAAGGTAAGGGTTGAGAACTATTGAAAGTAAGAAGAGTGGACCCATTTCCTATTGAATGACAGACTTGAAGACCATATGTTGAAGACAGAAGGTTCAAATTTGGTTACAGAAAGAAAAATGAATTGAGGTTTTTCATTCTTTTGATTATTGTAGGTTAGTTGCATATCGTCCGGCACAAATGGAGGGGTATCACTACTTTGGCCATCTACTAAAGAGATTAACGTCCCAATTTGTTTCTATTTTCCTCAGATCAATAGGGAGCCTACTTTTATAAAACACATACACACACTACTGGATATTCAATACTCCCTCCATCCCATATTTAAGAGGCCACTTTTACATTTTGTGACGGCCCAAAATGTTTGTTACTTTCAAACACAAGGCAATGTTAATAGTACTGAACTGTCTTACCCTTTTAAAAGAGAGGAATTTTTTTTGTGGATTGCTTATGTATTACACATTTACGCACAGGAGGGATATCTGTTGAACAAATTGGTCAAACTTTTTCCAGAATTATGCTTTTTCCTGAACTATGCCGTTTTGACTTAGACATGTACAATGGGCTGGAGGAGTATGAAGATGTCTTGAATTATTTTCTTGATTTTACAGCAATATCTTAATTCTGGCTTGCATCTGCAAAGCTTCAACTGTGCTTGAATTTCTTTAAAGTAATTTGGGTGTGCAGGGAGCAAGTTTCTCTTGGAGTTCGTAGTATTTCAACTCAAGTTGGTAAGGATTACAATTTTATATACGTGGTTCTGTTTTGCTGCTATATCACACTTCTGCATTTTCAGTTGGTCTACTATTTCGCAAGTGTTGATTTTGTATGGTGCTATAATATGCAGTTCGTAACCGGATGAAGAGTGTTAAGAATATTCAGAAAATTACAAAGGCAATGAAGATGGTTGCAGCCTCCAAGCTGCGAGCAATTCAATCAAGAACTGAAAATTCTCGCGGCTTATGGCAGCCATTCACTGCTCTTCTCGATGATGCTCCAAGTATGTCTTTCAATCAGATTTCCTGTGTATGTAATTTTTGCTTGAGTTAATTTGCCTGCTTAATTATAGAAGTATTCAATTGGACAATTTAATCTGTTATTATTTGTTGTTACAACTTTCTTACATGTTCTTTTCATCTTTTGCCCAGTACTGCTTTTTGTTATGCCATAAGGCCCTTAACACCCTCTCATACCCATGTCACTTTATCCCTAATGCTACACCTGTTAGTTCTATGCCCCGTAAGCGGAATTGTCTACGATAAAAAAAATGTGAAAATGATTTTAAATGATTTTTTTTAAGATTTAAGTAATTGAAGTGTTAGCTTAAATTTATTTTTTTACAATTTTTATTATTGTTATTATTATGATTACAAAAGTTTTAAATATAAATTTGACTATACTGCAAATAAGAAAATGGCTTCAAAATAATGATACAATTCTATGCATTTTAAGTATTTTCTACTCCAGGAAGGCTGTGAGAAATTAGTATAGACGTTGGACAATGTATCAAGGATGTGATATCAGGAATCTGCTGGTCCTGTGTTATGGCATCAGGCTATATGAATTATATATATGATGTTGTTTTAATGGCTTTGTAATAATGTTTTTAGTTTTTTCATAATTCAAGAGTTGCATATATTTCCTCCTATCCAAATTAAGAAAGGGATTAGATGATTTTTTCTTTCTTTACTAGGTGTTGATGTCAAGAAGAATGTCATTGTTACGATTTCTTCGGACAAGGGTCTTTGTGGTGGAATAAATTCCACATCAGTCAAGATAAGCAGGGCTCTCCACAAGTTGAATTCTGGTATTTTAACTACAAATGCTGCTTGATATAAATATTTACCATCAGCTAAGATTGGAATCTCAGTTGATTGTTGTATTACGACACAGGTCCGGATAAAGAAAGTAAATATGTTATTTTGGGAGAAAAGGCGAAGGCACAACTGATAAGAGACTCCAAAAAGCGCATTGAGCTGTCAATAACTGAGTTGCAGAAACACTTTCTGAATTATACCCAGGTAGGTCCCTGTCTCTTCTAAAATGAAAATGAGAAGGAAATACTACTTTATTTTGTCATTAGACGTAATCCCTCTCCTTTCTTTTTTCAATTTTGATACAATGGGTATTTTTGTACTACGGTAAATACCTAGGAATCTCTTCATCTTCTTAACATAAGGCTATGACAGCCACTTACGCATTCTTTACATCAAAGGACATGCTCACTGTTGGAGTATGCTAATACAAATGGTTTTCTGTTGACATATAAAGCATGGACCATGTAGAGGAACAATGTAATTTGTAAGAAGTGCTTGTGCTGACGAAGATGAACCAAATTTTTGTTCCCTGAGCTGTTTCCTCTGCCTCAGCTTTATGCAGAAACACAAATAAAACTCAAAGAATAAGTAGTGAAAATACGACACCTTATAACTGTGAGGAAATCAATCAGATCCGTACTTGATTTCAATTTCCTTTTCTTGCCTACTGATATATTCAAATTACTGACTTTGCAGGTTTCTGTGCTTGCTGATGACATTTTAACGAACGTTGAATATGATGCATTGAGGATCGTATTCAACAAGTTCCAGTCAGTTGTCTCATTTCTGCCTACAACTGCAACTATATTATCTCCTGAGGTAACATGATCCGAACTGTTTGTTAATCTACACAAAACTCATTGCACGTGCTTTAGTGTATGCTTAGCCAATTGATGCTATGTCCATGAAGGTTGTGGAGAGAGAATCTGACGCAGGAAAGCTTGGTGATTTGGATTCCTATGAAATCGAAGGCGGTGAGACAAAATCAGAAATTCTGCAGAATCTGGCTGAATTCCAATTTTCTTGTGTAAGTCCTTCTATCTTTCAAGGCTACAGTCTGTTCTTGTTGCATGTTTCTGGCAATTATTTTGGCCTGGCAAGGACAATCCTCTATCAGGATGTCTTTTAGGAAAAAAAATCCCAGCTCTTATACTAGATTTTGTAGGTTCTCAACTTGGCTTGATAGAAAAGGTGTTTTGGACTTCCTCAGGTTATGTTCAATGCGGTTTTGGAGAATGCTTGCAGTGAGCAAGGAGCTAGAATGTCTGCCATGGATAGTTCCAGCAGGAATGCTGGCGAGATGCTTGATCGTCTCACCCTTACTTATAACAGGTTCTCTCTCTATCTCTCTGTATCTATCTTTCTATCTCTTCCTATCCATCTACCTATCTATCTACCCATCTATCTGTCTTTCTCTGAGATACACACATGCGCATGCATCACACAAAAACACAAGTCGCTTTCAGGTTAATAAATGATGTGACATGGAAAATATTGAACCAACTTCAATCCTTGAATTTTTTATTTCTAGTCTGCCAGAAGTAGTGTAGACATTTTGCATTGAAGGGTTTTAAAGCGTTGTGTCCACTTTGTTACTTTTCTATTTTTATCTTTTCAGCTTTTCTGATCTACCTTTTTCACTGCTTTGTGTGATTAGAACCCGTCAAGCATCAATTACCACTGAACTGACTGAGATTATATCTGGAGCATCAGCACTGGAGGGCTAACTGAACAACCTTCTGCTACCCATGTCTGATGGTTACGAAATGAATACTTTTGTTGAAGGATTTGGTGATCATACCTTTTCAGAATTTTTTGTTGAGCTTCTATAATAATTCTCCCTTTACAACTTTATCATTGGGAAAAATCAATCTTAAGTGTTTCATCTAGCTCTGGCTTGCAAGACTCGTCCTCCTGAATGATCGAGTACTTTGTATGTAGATTTTTTCACCATGATGTACTATCTTCTTCTCAGATCAATATCCAACCATAGGCATTACATGGTTGATTATTCTTTATTGAGGTTGATTATTCTTTATTGAAGTTATTTTTCTTGAGCTTATAGCAATTGATGCTGTTACCCCCTTTTTCTTTATTGCCGCTGCTCCGGCGGCATCCGTAAATTTTATTTGCTAGATTTCATTTTTTCTTTCTGTACTTGCAAAGAACAAGGGAATCAGTTCTAGTTTTCTTGTTTTTCTATGCTCTGTTGGCGAAATTGCTGTTGTGGTATGGAGTGTTGACGATTTACTGTCATGCTGCGAACTGATTTATCCGGTATAACTGGTTGTGTCGGATTTATATTTTTAAACAATTTAAAAATACTTGTATATTCAAAATAATGAAAGTGACTAAAAAATCATATGCTTTACCTAAAATAATATTCAAGTTTCTACTAGAAAAATTACCATGTGCCAAACGAGAATGTTAGACCATTTAATTGCAATTAAAATGAAGGAGACAGCAAAAGAAATTAATAAAAATGAAAAAGTTCCCATGGAATGGTTTGCTTTTACAAAATACTACATGGTTTTAGAAAAGCGAATTAATTTTATATGAACAGTGTGAAAACTAGTGTTTTTATAGTATTTAATAGAAATTAGACAATTTTAAATTTTTATAGGAAATTAAGAAGTTTTGATTCTTTTAACAGATTATGTAATTTTATTTACTATAGTAAAATTTATTTAATAATTTTAACACAATTAAAATTCTTTAATTTCCTCTTAAATTACAGAGTTGACAGATTTCTATTAGATAGTGTAAAAATATTAATTTTTAACCATTTTTTATAAAATTTATTCTCTTTAGAAAATACTAGCCCGTTCAAACAAATATGACTTACTTACATATATGATCTTATTAAAGAATAGTAAAACTATGGTGAAAAAAAATGGCTATAAAAAATTGAATATAAAATGATGTGTTAATTTATAATTAATAGATGTTTCAACATACATACATAGATGAATTCAACAATTATAATCAATAATTATCATACATTATTTTATATCCGATCTTTTGTTAGAATCGTGCCGGTTCGAGTGTAGTCGAATTAGCAAGGCCTATCAGTTTATGGCGATTAAGATTTTATTTCGACTTGGCCTGGCATAATTTTTACTTGTTTCTCTCTCTTTTCCCGGGGTTTAGCCCCCCCTTTCGTGTGTTCTTGGTGCGGACGTCGCAATATTATATTTAATGACCTAATAGAATTCATCACACATAATTGTGATTTTATTATTGATTTTATTCTCCCATCGCATCTGTACATTGATTTAGCTTCTCCAAAATTTTGCATTTCTCATTGCTGAAGGTTTTGGAACCCTATGTGAGTTGCTCTAAATAGCATCAATAGACCAGGGGATCCAAAAAACACTCGTTTTTCTTTTGGAAGTTAATTCTTGTTTTCCCATGGATTTGGTAGGACATAGAAAAACTCAGTTTTCTTTTATCAAAGTTCAGAATCAAAGCGAAAGTCCCCTAATGGATTTAATTTATAATAAATACCAAGTCGTCAAGTAACAAATAAAAGTTCTATGTAGAGGCCTTTACTCCCTCTATTCTATAATAATAGTCGTTTTAGTTTTATTCACGTAGATTAAAAAAGTCATTTAATATTATTGTTTGATAATTGAAATTTTTGTAAAATTTCATTACTACTCCTTTATGTGAAATTAGAAACTATTAATATAAGATAAATAATTTCTTGAAAAATGCGAGATTTTAGGGTTTATATAATAAAGTAAATACTTTATTTTCCTAAACAGTCTATTTTTTTGGAAACGAGGCAGTGTTAGTTATTCAACGCTTCACTAATAAGAGGAAGAATTCAATCCGTCATCTCCTCTAACCAATAAAAGGAAGGGAATTGATCGAAAACAAAGTTAACTCAACTGAATTATTTGCTAGTCTATAGTCCCGACGCTTAAAAGACAAGCTCATAAACTCGAAACACTCCCACAGCAACAATGGTTAAATATTACGTTCGTTTTAAATAAAATTCTAAGATTGTTATTAATTTTTTAAATTTTATTTAAAATATTTTAAATTTAAAATTGACATAATTCATTTAAAATACTAAATATTATAACTAGTAATATTTTTTAAATAATTTATTATATTCATAATTATATTAACATAAATTAAATGAATTGATCTTAATTTTAAATTTTAAAAATTTTAAAATTAATTTTTTATATTAATTTTTAAAAATTAATATTAATTTATAATTTACAACGGATGAAATATTTAAGACACTGAAAACTAATTTTTTAAATTTTGAGACATTAAACTTGATGGTCACTGAAAATTGATGCGACTTTGATCACATGAGGCCACCATATAATACAATATAATACAATGCGGCTTTACATGAGATTGCCACGTCAGGTTTCAAAGATAATAAGATTATATATTAAAAGAGTGATTCTACACTTATTCTCAAATTTGACCCATAAGTCTTATTTTCATATAAGACAAAGAAGTATGATCCCACTTTATTTATAAAATACAAATAAAATGAGACTATATTCTTTCGTCTTTTTTATGGGTAAAACTAACGGATAAATTTTAAAGATAAATTTAGAATTTTCCATATCAACATTCATAAACTTCAGATTCGATGTCAAAAACATTAAATATCAGGGTTGGCTTTCTAACACTATGCGTTAATATTAGTATACATTTGGACTTTTCTTCCAATTACGAAAAATATACTGCTATATTCTTTTGATAAAATTTCTACACTAAAATTCCTATTTTACCCTTAAAAGAGTTTAATACTGAAGGTCCCGCTTGAAAGTTCGAGGTGTGCATTTTTAAACAAAAACAAACGTCAGTGTGCACAAAGAAACTTTTTAAACTTTGGGGTGCAGAGTGCTATGGGGTCTTAGTGTTTAGTATATGAATCTTCCGTATCACATAGTCTTAGTCCTTTGTTATATGCATGGATCTAATCTCCCTTCCTGAACCACATTTTGTAGTTCAGAAAAACTTATCTGATGAAGCAAACAAGATGGGTTAATCATATATATTGCTTTTTACATATTTTTTATTTAGTTATAAAATAGCTTAGGTAAATAGTTAATAATTAAGTGATAATAATATAGAACAGAAGACGAAACAGATAATGTGACAACATAATTAGACTCTCTTCAGTACCAGTCTCAGACAATATGAAGTAGGAATGCATCTTTTTAAAACAATTTCACAACGTACACAGTTTGTTGACATAGCATCTTAAATTATAATCCATCTAGTAAAAGCATGCACATTAATAACATGTACTCCTAAGTCTTAACAAATTGTATTCTAAACTGTCATCTATATTTTGTGAACTCAGATACTGTCAAAACTCGTGAACAATCATATGCAACTATTACTCCATGGAATCATCAAAACTTCAATAAAATAAACATGACCAATACTAATATATATAATACACTAAATGAGAATCAACCCATTCTTTGTATCTCCTATGTTACTCAAAATTATAAAGCCTGGTATATTACTTCCGAGAATCCAACATTTGCCAAGTTTCCAAAATTTATAGTACGAAACAGTATGCATGACCATGCAATTACTCTTACATACTATATAGTGCTGAACTTTCGGCTAGATCCTTATATGAACTTCCCATTCCAAAAGGTTAAAAGGGTAATTAAAAATGAAAATAAAGATTCAAAACAATTAGTTGTGTATACGACATTTGTATTAACCTTATGTGTCATTCCATACCGTGAAAGTTGGCTCTCCATGACAAAGAGCCATGCTATTAGTCCTCGGAGCAAGATTTGGAACCGCCGTAGGAAAATTCCAGTTGGTACAAGCTGAACTGTTTGATGATTGTTGTGAAAGATAATATAAATTCCCATATGGATTCTCATCATTATTTTCTCCGAATTCTTGATTTTGATTGCCTTCAGCAAGCGTAATTCCCATCCCATAGTTAGAACTGTTGCTATACATGACAGAATTTGACCCCGAGCTATGTTCCATAGACGAAGAATCCAAGTTCATGAGATTATGCAACTGGAAAAAATTGTGGGAGTTATAATTATTTCCGCGTTGAAGCTGATGAAGATCTTGATAGCTTTGTGCAGACACATCAGCGTCCGGTATTTCTTGTTTACAGAATAGCCTTTGATGAGCAACGTAAGGGTAGTGCATTGTCAAGGGCTGAGCTTGTTGAAAGGGGATTGTGGGCCAGGTGTTTAGGTGTGACGGGTAGGTGTGAATTCCGTCTGTAAGGTGTGATGTAAGGCTATTGTTCTCGGAACTTAGTGTGTCTGCAGTCATTACAGCTTGCTCAGCTTCTTTCAGACGCTTAGCGGCGCCACCAATTGGCAATGTGCTGCTCTCGAGTATGCTTTTGACGTCGTATCGGCTTATTTCAAAGTTTGTGACTGCATTTAGGCCACGGAATTTGATGGCAGCTATGTCATAGGCTTCTGCTGCTTCCTCCTGTGTGCCTGCATATTTGGAAAAAATTGATAGGGAAGATAGAAAAGTAAGAATACTATAGTTTTATATAGTAACTACTAAGACTTAATGGACAGGAAACCATTGACCACTTGTCAATCTATTAAAAACATACAAACTATTTATTTTGAATGAAATTAAACCATTGAACTTTCGAACAATTATAAAAAATGCTCAAAATTTGCCAAGGTCATATGTTCATATGAATCAAATCAGCAGACATGTCAGCTTGTATGCATTTGACAAGTCATATGTATACATTAGTAGACACGTCATGTGGAAATAGTTGTACACGTTTTTTTAATTATTTTTATTAAATATAAATTAAAATTTCCCTAAAAAAATTAATTTGAAAATATGAAAAACTTTTCTACTACTGTTTTCTTGATCTGGTGAACTATAAGAACTTTAAGTTGAGCAGAACTTTGGGAAAAAATGTTCCATCAGTATAAAATATGCTTACTGAAAGTTAAACACAATGTAATGTCTTATTGAATAAGTGGCCTAGATGTAAGTAAAAAAAAAATGCTTACTGAAGGTTCCCAAGTAAAGATCTTTGTTCCCAGCAACTCTTCCAATTCTTGCTTGCCACCTTCCATGTTGGTGGTGCCTATAACCAAATAATTATAAAATTTCAAAGTTAAATTAGTAGCATTATATTTCTTAAACCTTCATTTACAAGAGAATTTCTATAGAAGTTGGTTCACTGTTAATTTACATAATCTTAAGCTAGATAAATATAAATTAAAACATTGTTTGTTTGATCTTCAAATATTTTAAGGAATTAAAACATGCAATTAATAATCACTAGATTGATAACCTGTGCAACGTGACAGACTTTTTATAAAATATGTAACTTTCAAATTATATTTTATGGGGAAATCAATGCATAAAATGCATTGACTAATTAATTCCATAATGTTAATTTAGAGTTGTTATTAATTACTTCAATATATAATTTTATTCAGTTTTGGTGATAAATAATTAACTTGAGTTATTTTTGATAAAAGTAATGTGCAAAATAAATATATATAGATAATATGCCAAAGACGTGATTTATTTTCATATATTGAATAAATTGAACATAAGAGTTGTCTTTTTTCCATGTCCATTAGTTCTCAAATTATGTCATACATACACGTATGTATATATACAATTATTGTATATATTTCATGGGATATAAAGAGTATCAAAAAAATAATTTTTTTTAAATGATTGACTAGGTATTAACTTATGACCAATCAAAATGACTCACTAAAATTATTGGAAAAAATCTTTTAGTGCCTTATTATATTATATATAGTTATTATTGATATCCGTTAAGCATGTTCAACTTACTTTCTGTTATTAACTACCTTCTTAACGCACTCTTTTAGCTTAAATAATTTGTGCATTGTCAAACTTTAAATCTCCTCAATCCTTGATAAGCAAGACTTTTCAGTGGTGCATCTTCAACTAACAGTAAATTCTTCAGTTTTTAGAATTAGTCTCTATTCTTACATATGGAATATAAATAATGAGTAATTCTATGTGCACAAATAATTTTGCAAAAAAACATTATTAACCTCATGTATTGAATTGAATAGTAAAAAAATGATGTAAAAAATAATTAAACCTTCTCAACAATTTAAATAATATGACTCACGTATTACTTTTTTCTTCCTGCTTGTGAATAATTTGTGCACATAGAGTTAATTCATAAAAAATTATGCATTTCCACACCAAAGTGGAAGGAAAGCCACTAATTCCTCAACATGTTGAAACTAATTCTAAACACTATTAAGCACCATAAGTCAATTAAATATCCTCACAATTCCAACCATCTTGTTCATTATTAGTAATAGCCTATAATCAGAAGCAATATCATTATATGCATTGTACCTTGTCATTTCCAATATATCATGTCTAAACAATTTCGTAAGTCATTGCCATTATATGAGCACAAGTTGTGTCATTTATAGTCTAAAATATGTACCTGGTCACTCCTCGATAAATGGATGCGCCTCGAGAAAACCCACTACTTTTCCTGGATCGAGAAAATAGTATAGCAAAATTATGTCAATTTTATTGATTCATATAAATTTTGGAAAGCAAGCTTCAACAATGTGTTCAAGTGAAACCATTAATTTACCTTCGTAAAGATGCAACAAACTCCTGTCTGGTCATGCGTTTCATTTCCTCCACCTCTTTCTCATAGTTGGCAATCTATAAGTTTTTTAAGAAAAGATATTAATTAAGAAATTAATAACAACAGTCTAGATTCTAAATATTACTACACCCATTCCATGAAAAGAGTTCTATAAATAAAACTTACAAAATTTAAGGTTTTATCTTTGTAATATGTTTACCTCCAAAATATAATGTTTGTTTAATTGAAACGTTAAACTTGAGAACATTGTATCATTTTATATTATCATTAGTAAAAATAGTATTTTTTTTTTGCTGTGAAATTTTTGGTAACCAATGAGATTCTTTTTGAGAAACAAAACAACTAAATTAGGAGGATAGAAGGATCCAAATGTGCATATCCTGATATTGCCCACAAACTTTTTGATAAAAGTATACCCATATATATGGATCTATAGAACATAAACCTACAGGGAAATTTGTAGTGGTTGTGGTACCCCAATACTTCAGTGCTGCTAAATCATATGCCCTAGCAGCTTTATCTTCCTTGTCATAACCTCCTACATTTATATGTTAATACAAAAATTAGTTAAATCAAAAGAAATGAAAAAGGAAAAAAATGCAACCATGCATTAAAGAAAAGAGTAAAGGGAAACAAATAAGTTACCCAAATAAACTGCAAAGAGAATGAAATAAGCCCCACACCAAATCATGAGAGAATCCAAAAAAGAAAACATAAGTTAATACAAGATTAATAATTTTCACTAAATTAAGATTGAATTGAATAGGTTGATATATATAGTAATTAAACAATACCTTGTCTCCCTTTACGAGTTTGTCCTTCTCTTCTGCAACTATTATCCCACAAATGAGCCTCATATCTTCCTGTCCATCTATGTCTGCACCCCAAAAATCCTTGACGATCAAAACATGCTTATATATATGTAAAGACAAATTGTAAAAAACCTAGAAAATTTAAGATCTGTTTGAACTTATAAAAGTTCAAATTATAAGGGCATACCCAAAAAAAAAGAAGAGAAAGAGAGAAGAAAAACTAAAAACTTAACAATGATTCTCGATTCCAAGTAGTTTGAAATGGTCAATCTATTTGAGCAGACTATAGAAACTAAGTTTTAGATGATCTTTGTTAGACAACAATTATATAATTTCAACTCTTGTGTGTGTGTGTGTATATATATATATATATGCAACTTATTTCTATAACACTGCACCCGGTGCCTGAAATCCAAATCCCTCAACAATGTATCTACAACAACATACCTAGTTACACCACGGTAGATAGATGTTCTCTGTCCAAATGTATCAATAGATTTCCTCGGCACCGCCTCAACTGCACCGGTGGTCTGATTATCAAGTCCTTCCTCCATCTGCCTCTTATTATCCGATGTCGAAGAACTCTCCCCACCCCCTCCACCACCATCACCGCCACTAGCCACCAAAAGCGGCAACGGAGAGGCCGACTGGGACCCGGTACTCATCGAAAGTGACAGCGTTTGTGCCGTACTAGTTAGGGTTCCATTATTATTTTCTGGCTGCGGTGGGACAGGGTTGTTCCTCAACCAGTTCTTGATCATAGAGAGTCCAAGGGTACTATTGTTATTATTGTTGTTGTTAATGCTTCCACCGTTGGTTGCCGCCACCGCCTCAGCCGGAAAACAGTTTTGATACATGTAGGGATTGTGATGATGATCGCCATTGTGGTGTTGATGATCCGCCGGAAAAGTGTGGCCGGAAACTCCGAGAAAGTTTTCTAGCTTTGGACCTGATGAATCATTACTGCAAGAACTATCCATTAGCATAGATAACTCTGAAGCACTTGTCTTGTAGTTAGTACCCGAGTCCCAATCTGCGCATATAAGGAAAAAATTAATAGATTAAAAAGATAAATGAAAACTATGTATATAACACACACACACATATATGCCACTAAAAATTTCTACTTATGTTATCCGGCCTTTTACTCTTCATTTTTTGGTTAAAAAAATGCAAATTTGTTGTTATTTATTTGCGCTTTTAAACAAATGCAAATTTGTTCTACAATGCAGCGGAAATGGTGAAAATTTAGTTTGGGGGTGCAAAAATTTCTTTTATCTGCATATATGTGTATGTATATATATATATATAGCAATCCAAATTTCTCCATTTATGCTTGACAGCAAAGTTTAAACAAGACAATTTTATTCCACAATCGAGCGCAACGCGCAAATGGAGAAATTTGGTGTGTAAATCTGTCTATATGTACATATAATCTTAGGGTTTTAGTGAGTAATATATATATATATATATATATATATATATATTTTATTTTTTTTCTAGGGTTTTTGTGAGTAAATAATAAGACAAACCTTGTAGATTGTTTCTGTTGAAAGTATCTAGTAAGCCAAAAGGGGCAGGGAGGTTAAGAGAAGGAAGGGTAGTATCAGAAGTAAGATCAAAGCATTCACCGGAGACGACGTTGGTGCCGGAGATTTGATCGGAGTTTAAAGCATGAAGGCGAGAAAGGGTGTTTTGTGAGTGATGATCTTGAGGAGGAGGGAGTTGTTGTTCATATGGGGAAAGAGAGAAACCTAACCAGTTATTCATGGAAGAATTAGCCATAAAAATAAATAACCAAGCTTTAACAAGTACTGTTTGTTATCTATATATGAAGAAGAAGATTCAAGGTTTTTAGTAGTTCATGCATGGAGGGGAGACAGAGAGAGATGCATAGGGAGAGAAATAGAATAAGTTCTTTGAAGGGTGAAAGAAGAAGAGGAAAGGTCTAAAATGTGAAAGAGAAAAATGATAAGAGTTATTTCTTCCGAGGCAAAATGAAGATTTATATGAACTCTTTTTTATTTTTATTTTTATTTTTTTTCTCTCTCTCTTTTCCTTCGTAAATGGGGTGCCCCTCTAATTCAAAGGACAGTCATAACTCTGATCCCAAAACCCTCTACGAGTTTAATGAAACTAGCAACATTTCAAGATTGAGTGAAAGGGTAGTGTTGTAGTGTTGTACTTCTAGTTGAAATGAAAGGTGATATATATTAATCATCAAATATGAGATGGATCTTTATTTTAAACTCCTTGAAATGGGTAATTTATTTGTACAATTTATATAAATGAATTGTATCGATATTATATAGAGATGAATTTTAAAATGTTTATTATATAAAAGTTATATATATATAGCATAATTGTAGCTTTTAACTATACAAATAATAATTTATTTTTGTAAGACTGTCTAAATGAAATGACCAAAATTCAAATTAGACGTGACATGAGATGATTTTGATATCAAAATGACTATGGGTAAAAGAACTATTAATTTCAAAAGTTGAAATTTAATTAAGGATATTTGTAACATGATAAAAGAAGTGTTTTTATCATAGAACTATTTTAGGAATATAAGTATTAATTTGGAGAAGTTAAAATCTAGAGATTGTGCCCATACAAATTAAAGAACTTACCAATTATCTCTATGATGCTTTTAAAATTATTTATCAAACAATTCTAACTTTCACATGAAAGCACTTTTTACAGCTCTCTATTTTACTAGCGACAAATACTTTTATCTTATATTTAGAGGTTTGTTTAATAAAAGGCTGCACAATATTGAGGCATTTATTAGTAGAGAGTTGTTAGTAAAAGTGATATCAAAGAAAAAAGCAGTTTGATGAATAATTCATGAATATTTTAAAACAATTTTTGTACGAGTTTTTAAGTTCAAATTAATATAAACATAGACTTAAAGATTCTACTTATTTTTGGTCTTCTTAATCTTAAACCTAAAAGTTATAATAAATGCACTTCTAGGATATTATCAAAAATATTTAAATATAATTTTTTATTAATTAAAATAATTTCAGATCATCTCACCACTCACTTAAACATGCACTAATTGATGGACACTAGACCCTCCCACAAGAACCATAAACCTAGCTCCTCCTTCCTCTTGTTCTCTCCTATATATTAGCAAAATTTATTGCTTATAATAACTAGTGCTTAGAAGATCATTAAAAGGTACACGAGGAGGAATAATATAATTGTTGAACTGCATAATCTACTAAACTATATAGTAATATTGTTTCTATATATTTATATAGTTCAAAACTTCTTGGTTTCTTCTAAAAGTAGGCAAGTAGCTAGGTAGCAAGCTGAGCTTATCTTCTTGCCACTAAGGAAGAGTTTGTTTATCAAAAGTGAGTATATAATATCCTTAAGGGATTAATATATAGGGACTTCACATGGCTCTTAAATTAACCTATTATCTATCTACCACCATGTGGTTTCGTAATCTTAAAACAAACTCTCACTTCATCTTTGGACTTTCAAAGATATCTTGATTCTATTCACCTTTGGTTACCTTAATTATTTAAACTATATTAATTCTATATGATGAGGAATGACTGAAAATCTCTCTCCACAAAGAGACATACATATATAAAGGGCATGTTCTTGGAAAGGATTTGGTGCATATAAAGTGGAAGTTTTATTTTTTCTGACTTCCCAAAACTCTAATTACAGCACATTTTAGTTATATGTTGGTTAATTTTGGTCATTTGGCATAAGTTTTAATTAGCTTGAAAATAAAAAATGGTTAGATAGATTTTTGAATATTTTAATTTTATTTCAGTTAATTTTCGTCATTTGGCATAAGTTTGATATTTTTATTATGTTGAAAACAAAAAATTTTGATTTTTTCAACCTTTCCTTGATAAAAACATTAACATAATCGATGTCCATAAGTCGATCTAGGGGTGTTCAAAAAATACGGTCTAATCAGTATTTAGTGTATACCGGATCTGTTCGAACCGGACGGTTCAGTACAAAAAGTGATATATCCGGTACTAATTCAGTATACCGGTCCAATCGATTCGGTACCGATTCGAAGATTTGAGAATTCGGTATATCCTAAATTGCACCGACTTTTCTATTTTATTTATTTATTAATAATAATAATAATAATAATAATAATAATAATATTCGATATATAATCGGTTAAAATTAATACTGAACCGGTCCAACCGCCTATTAATGCAGAAAGAGTCGATCCTTAACAATTTAGATTTACTATTCTTTTCCCGTTCGTCTTACATATCTACGGTCTTATCTCACATATTAGTGCCAGATAATATTTATTGTTTTAAAAAATAACTTTAAATATTAATTACTTCACAATTGATAATAACATATATAAGATGGAAAAGAAGATGAGATTGAGAATAGAACAGAAGATTTTGAACTCCTACCCTCATCGCTAATTAGACAACAAAATAATTGATCAAAATGTATGAGATGAAGAAACTTTTTATTCAAATGTTCAGTAACTTGGGAAAGGCCAAATCCCCTAGCTAAAATTGTAATTTTTTTTTTCTAACATGCTTTTTAAAATGAACTTACAATATTTTTGGATTTAAATTAATGTAAAATCTTGAATAGTAGTGATTTCTTTAATTTAAAATACTCATATCAATAATAGCAAAAATCTATATCAATCACATGTGAAGGGCTAATTAAGCAAGAAAACTAGGAAGAACTTGTCTTTACAATGAAGCTTTTATGCTGAGTTTGAAATAGACTCAGCTAAAATTCAAATGCAACATCCAGATAATACTTTCCGTTTCAAATTATAAAATCACTATTAGTTTTTTAAAAGTTAATTTAAGATTCTTTTAAATTTAAAATTAATATGATTTATTTAAAATTTTAAAATAATAAATCTTATAATTAATAGTAATTTTTATGTAGCTTATGATATTTATAATTGTATTGATATAAACTAAATAAATTTATTTTAATTTTAAATTTAAAAATAATTAAAATTATTTTTTTAAAGATTACTATTAATTTTACAATTTAAAATAAAAGGAGTATTGTATAAACTCAAAACTGTGATCATAAATTCATAATTCAAATAAGAAAAAAGCATATATAAAATAATATAACTGACATAATATAATTGTAATGAAAAAAAAATAGATATTTTCATAAAAAAAATTAATATTTTTATAAAATGTTATTCACATTAAATCTCATTCATTATTGGTAAAAATAAACAATTACAAAAATATAATTTTTTTTTATAAAAATATTAACTCTTTTTATAAAAATATTAATTCATGGTAAAAATATCAATTATCAAGAAAACCCACACGCAGCCCCCTCCACACCCAATTATTAATTGATGCCCAGATGGACATAAGTCATATCAATGTCAGAAATCTGGGCCTCTGCCACATCCCTAACCAACCCCTTTCCATTTCCATTTCAATGCCATCAGACCCCTTCAACCCCCCCCCCCCCCCCCCCCCCAACTTTCTCACATTCCATCCTGCATCCCATACAAATACTATTAAATTATTTATATATTTTTTTCAGTTTAAATATATAATACAAAATTTGTCTTTATTAAATTATACTAAAATATTTAAAATTATGTGATTAATTTTAATTTTAAAATTTATTATTTTTATTAATAATATTATTTAAATTATTTATAATTATATAATTTAAATTAAATTAATTTATATCAATTTTAAATTTAAAAATAATTATTTTTGTATTATTCATATTACTATCTTCTTTCTAGTCCTAGTCATCAAGCTGCTCCCCCCGCATCAAACGGGTTACTCCTCCATTTCTCTCTCTCTTTCCATACCAGGACAAACGACAAAAACTTTTTCTCTCTCTTCTGTTACACATAATAATAAGTCATGCATGACTGACATTTTTCCATCTTTTTACTAAATAAAGTTAGAGTGAGAGAGAGAATCCTGAAGAACAATATAATATACTCTTCTAAATATATATAAAAAAAACATAAATATATATAAGTGTACCCCTATAAGAGAACACTAATCCTTGTCTTTCGGGTCTTGGGGTAATTTCATTCTCAAGATTTAGGGGACAGATTGAAATAAAATCTTTAAACCTAATGGACGTACACGTAATCATCTACATACACATGCACCAAATAGAATTCACTCTTATTTACTTATATATATATATATATATATATATATATATATATATATATATATATAGATAGAGAGAGAGAGAGAGAGAGAGAGAGAGAGAGAGAGAGAGAGAGAGAGATGTGTGTGTGTGTGAAAGATGGATTCATAATCTAACTTAGTTACTAGTCAAAATTTTATATAATGCATTTGCTAAGCCTATAGTATTAAATAAATTTTGGTATATTAATAACTAATTATTATGAGACGTTAGTGCAAAACATTGTCTGATATATCACAGGTATCAACATCGACTGATAACAAATTATTGAGTGTGAGTTTATTTATGAGTTTATTTAATATTGTTATGATAGATTATCGAGCTTAATTATTTAAATTATTGCATTTGTATTAATATTTTTCTATAATAAGGGTATTCAGTATATATATATAACTCCTTCCCTTCCCTAAAAGCTTTTATCAACCTTTTCATGTCCTTGCTGTTCTTCCTTTATGTGTATCTGATTGCATGTGGGTGTTGTTTTTTCTTATAAAGAATTATAGGAAGCCTCGAGTCCATGCCGACACACACACACACACACACACACACATATGGTATAGGGTATGACCGAGTTCAAATCACCTATTATATTACATGTAGTATAAGAAGATGTTAATTTTCTTATGTGTTTTTCTCTCTGTAATCTTCAATTTCTTATGTTGCAGTTGTCGGATGAGAATTCTCAAAGATTTGAAGAAATCTCACTAGAATGATCATTTGGATGTCACATAATAACAATAATATCTAAAATCATTTTTTAGGGGTTAACATTATTGGAATGCATCTTCCTTGTGCTTGTATTACTAAGGCCATGTTTGTCTCCACTTTTTTATTTTAGTTTCTATTTCTACTTCTAATTTTAAGAAGTTGATTCTAATTTTGATTCTTTAAAAGCCGTTAACTAATGTTTGTTAAATTAAATGTGATTCTCCAAAATCTTTTAATGAGCGTTTGACAAATAATATATATGATAAGTTAGATTCAGGTAACAAAATATTAATTTTTATATTTATTTGTATATACAAAAATTTAATATTAATTACAATAACAAAATAAAAGTTTAATATATTCAGAGAACAAAAATTTAATGTTAATTACATTAACAACATAAAAGATTAACATATTTATTTTTATATAAACAAATTTAATATAAATAAATATATATTTAAAATATAAATCTTATATTATATATTCAATTATTTACAATTATATATCAAACAAAACATTTATAAATATAAATATTATTACATTAATATAAATATTTATGTATATATTATATAATATGTAGTGTATATACATACAAATATAAATATACATATTATATTATATATAATATATATCTTTATCACGTAATTTAAATCTATCTATCTATCTATCTATCTATATATAGTTGTGTAATTTATGAATTGAAATATATTAAGGATATTTTGGTAATTTACTTTAATTTATTAAGAGTTGAGAAGTTGAGAAATTGATTTGAGAAACACCTGAGTAGGTGATTCTAGTTTCAATCTTTTTTGTACATTAAGGTACTTGTACTCAAATTTTAGTTTTTGGACCCAAAAGTTGAAACAAACACCACTCATATACCTTCTCAGAAGATAGAAGGTAGAAGCTGCAATTAAAAGCTTAAACAAACAGCGCTTAAATCTAATTAGCTACCCTATATATGTGTAGACTAATGCTTAAAAAGTCACTTCTGTGACTCTGTCCTTAACCTTTACTTGGGGAATGTAGTGTGTGAAGAGCATAATGGACTTTTCATGTACTTCGCTAATCACAAATGTGTTGGATGAAGTTTAAAGGATCCTGATTTCGGGCAATTAAAAATGGACAATCTATTTAAATATTTTAAAAAATAAGTTATATTCATATAACAAATACATTTCAATCGACATTCTTGATACATGTATTATATAATTACAACTCTCATCCATGCAAATACAACTTAGTTTTGTAAGATTGGGCAAATAAGCCATCTAATTTTAACCGTCTAGAGTTTAAATTCCAAGTTTAACTATATCCATACTAACATTTGTGCTCCTACATTTGTGACTATTCTGAAAGTGAAGCTATGGATTTTTTTTTATCTTAAATAATTTGACAAAAGCAAAAACATCATAACCCCAACTTAAAACTTAATACATAAATGAATTCATGTACATGTATATGAATGTATATTATGGTATGCTATCTACTAAGGATTGTCACGTAACAGCTAATGAGGCCAAGAGTACGGCCATGAAAGGTGGGTGGGTAAGTGTGAATAGTTTAAGGAGGAGTGTTTCAGAAAGAGGAGAGAGAAAGAGGTAGAGAGAGAGATTGTTTTGATATTTAAATATTTATTATTATTATTCTCGAAGGCTTCAAAAACTCACTGCAGTGCCGGTTAAGTTTGACCGTCAAGAAAGGAATCAAAAGACGGTAAAACACATGGCCATCTTGTATTTGTTTACTATTATTCAAACAAAGCCTGCCTCCCCTCTCTCCCACTGTAAAATAATCAAAAAATAAATAAATGCTGTGTTCCCTCTCGGAAATCTCATTTTAATCATGCCCCACGCGTCCTCTTTAAGTCTCACTTTTGACCATAAGGGAACCAACCATATCCTAGTTAATTAGGAAATTAATATTTTTATAAATTAATTTAATATTTTTATAAAATTAAATAAGATTTATTTATAAAAATTAAATTATTTTCTAAAAATATCAAATCTCATATTAAATTAATATTTTCACAAGATTAAATAGAACTCATTTATAAAAATATTAAATTAACTTATAAAAATATTAATTCTTATTCTTGTATTATTACTATACCCTAATTTTTGAATTTTACTTTCTACTGATTTTTATCTATTTGGCATTGTTTGGTTGTCACTCTGAAAAACTTATTTTGTTTGTTTAGTTAAAGGACCCGAATTTGAACAATGTGAGGTCTAATTCACTTAAGTCTAACTCGAGTAAATTCAACTCATTTAATATTTATTTAAATATTTTTAATTTTATATAGAGTTAATTGTACACTGACCCCGAAGTATGCACTCTTTTACATATCGTATTCCCAAGTTTAAATGCTCCCAGTCCGCTATCCAAAGTTTAAAATTATCTCAAAATTGACCCTTGTAGGCATATTTTTTGGCCACATGTCATAATTTCGTTGGCTGAAATCTGAAAAGGGTCCATAATGGTTACTTAATGTTACTTTAGGTAACGAGATAAGAGCGTTTAAACTTGGGGGTACGATGTATAAAAGGGTACATACTTCAGGGTCAGATATACAATTAACTCTTTATATATATAATATAAAAAAGTTAAGCGCGTCAATAAGTTAGCTCACTTAAACTCAATTCAAGCTGATCAACTCTTTTATGAAACAGGTCAAGTCGTACATTAAATCCTAGTTTTACTCGTTTAAAATCAACTTAGTTCAGTTTGTTTAACTTTTAAATGAATTGAAGTGTCAATGTTCGATTCGACTGACTCGTTTCCAACTCTATACAGAACATATAGGGTAGATGATTAATCCATCCTTTAATAAAATCATTTTTGTTATCCTTCACTTGCTTTTGACTTAGGTTGTACCGATAGTTTGTATAATATGTCTTTTGTTTAACTGGAAATAGTCTAGTACTTTGTTATTTGTTTGATAATGTTATAAATCCTAATGTTGTGTTTTTTGTATAGGTTGATTTATTATATATATAGGCGAATGATTCAAAACAAGTATTTGTTATGGATAAAAAATGGGTAAACATCATCTATATAATTGAAAACATGAAGAAACGATAGGATTAAAAACTGAAAATAGACGTTTGTAACTATTAGTAGTGGATGTTTAATTTTTTTTTAAATCGTTCGTTACTAATAGTAGCGAACGTCGATTAAAAAGCCAAACTCTAACTATTAGATCGAAAAACTCAACAGATGACTGCTACAACCAATTCTAGTACTGATTAGGAGTCCTAGTTTTTAAGGTTTAGGGTTTAGTTTTTACGGTTTAGGGTTTAGTTTCTAAGGTTTATGATTTTACTTTTACGGTGTAAGATTTAGTTTTTAGGGTTTATGGTTTTATTTTTAGGATTTAGTTTTTAGGGTTTAGGATTATTTGTTGAGTTTTTTTGATATAAATTTAGGGTTTGACTTTCTGATCAGTGTGCGCTACCATTAGTAGCGGATGCTTTAAAATTTTTTAAACATCCACTACTAACAGTAGCGGACGGATAACACGTTGAATTATGGCACACCATTCTCTAGTTATACCAGCGGACATGGGATCTTCACAAAATTATATTTATTCCTTTGTTTTGTTGCTATATCACAACAAGTTAACTGTGAATTCTTGTCTTTCTGTTTTGCTGCTATATCACATGTAACGACCCCGAAATCCCATCATTTGCTAATGGCAATCTCATGCGTTAATACATAATCTTTAACCTTTAAACCAATCACTTGACCATAATGCGGTCCATAAATATGTTTATTTATCTTACATTTCTTACCTGTCTCAAGATCGTAAAGTCAACTTACCATTCATTAGAACTTAGGTCAAACATTTATAAATTGTGACTTAGTCTATTACAGTTTCAAAATCATATATGTAACTGATTTAACTTAACTTATTCGGTGAATACAATCATCCATCATATGTATCATGCATACACCTGCTTGCTTATGCTTGTTCTGTACTTGATCCTGTTTACATACATCTGTACCATACATATGAGTTTATTACATGTAAAACTCGACTGCCAATAATAACTAAACCATATTCTTTATATCCTTTATCTGGATAATATATACATGCATATTTATTAATATAGATTTACAGATCATTCATTCCTTATTACTATCATGGTTTAACATTTAAAACCAAACTGTTACATAACTTGCATCTATACAAATTACATTCATCAATTTACTTATTATATTACACATTTGAATATAATACATTCTTTCATTCTTATCTATGCATTCACCATTCTTTTACCTTTAGCTTTACCGGAACTTCCGACCTTCTCGTACTTTACCTGAAATTATTAGTCGTAGCAAGGGTGAGCACAAAGGCTCATCAAGTCAATCAGATAATACCTTTCATGTTTGCAGTTTATATTCATGCGTCATGCATCCTTATTTTATCATGCTGTGCATAAAAGTCATGTATTGCATTTAACAGTTAACACATAGTTGCATGGAGTGCACATTTCAAATCTTTTAATATTACATAGTTTACATAGAATAATTATTACGTTTAAGTTTGAAAAACTTGTCTGGTACGCTTTATATACTTAACCTTTACATTCCTCGTTCGTTCTTTCTATCATTCATCGCGTCGGTTTGCTCATTCCAAACTCTGTTTGTCCACATTGAACCTACATGTCATTATAAGATTATAACATGTTTTACAATCTTTTTCAAACTTAAATCATAAATACAAGACTACTCGTCTCTAATTATTTCACATTTGATGTATTATACCTTATATAGGTTAATAATACATCATAACTCATTCCTGACCTTTTACCATAACATGGTTTGACTTAATTTTAGGCATGTTGTATTATGTTATTCATTATTTCATTATACCTTAACACCCTTTAAATTGACCATTATATAACAATTTAGGGCGTACATAACCTATTTCTATCATTTCTCATCAAAATATAGCTTTTTAAAAACTTAAAAAAATTTCACATGAATAGTAACCTCGCTCTGGTGCGCTCTGAACTCGCTGGTCGCGAAAAGCTTTCAGCCATGAACAGTAACTTAGCCTCGGCGCAATGTTTAGTACTGAACATTGCGCCTAGGTGCAGTGTTCAGAATCAAAAAAGTTAATTTTTGCACTACCTTTGCTGATTTTTAACTCCTTCATCTTACATCCAAATAAGCTCAAATTTGGACCATAACTAGATTTTACAATATAGTATTTTACAAAAATATTATATGACTCATTTTACTTCTTAAAATTAACGAAACAATAGCCCGTAGGAGGGTGTTTCTACTCATTTTCATACTTAGAAAAATTTTCAACTTCAAAACTCATTTTTACCAACTTTGTGATTTTTGGCCATTTGCTTTCAAACCTTATTCCAACACTTGACATAGTTCATATATGTCATATATGACATGTTTAGACCTTTAAAATAATTTAACTTCGCATAAGGCAGTATTTGTTTGTAAAAATCCGTTTAGGGTCGAAACGATCGATTTCGATCGTTCGAATCGCCTTTTTGCTCAAATTTCTATCCATTGATTACCAAATCAACCTAAATACGTGTTTATACATGAAACTATGTCACTTGGCTTTATTTCACCTTTAATTACTCAAAATTATCAAAAATCACCTATATGTTGGATTTTCCTTAACTTTTGCAAAACTTTTCATTTCAATACTTAGACTCCACTTGACATTTTAAACTCCATACACCACATAGGCTACCACATACACATTTAACAACTTTGTAAGTCCATATCAGTTCTAATGTAATTTACAGATTATAATTTGGTCTACATGAAAAATATAGTCTAATATTGAAATTTTCTTAAACAAGTCACACTTTTGGACCATTAATGAACTCATGATGCTATCTAGCTAGAAATTTCACATGCTTTAAACATTTTCATCCTTTCCAACTAGGTTTTCATCAAAACCCGCCAACATAAAACACATGATTCTGCATAAATTATGATTTTTAGCTTTGAAAACATGCATGAATAGTATATCACATTTGTTCTACAACATTTGAGCTTAGGGTTTCATTATTTATCAATCACATAGCACATAGACTCCCATAAATCACATAATCTTTACTTCTAACCATGTATTCTTGCATGACTACACTTAAACTTCCATTTAAACATATAAACATAAAGTTTTGTGGCTTAGACATGGTTATACCTTATTGTAGCTCTTTTTATTCTAGCTTTGAACCTTGCTAATGAAGGATTCTTCACTTTGATGACTAGCTTTGCCACTCTTGTACACTTTTTCATGGAATCTTGCAAGCTTTGGCAAGCCCTAGCTTTTCCTCTTGCTCTTTCTCTCTTAAGCTCTCTATTTGCTAGCAACTTAGATGATATAAAATAAAGTTAGTTCTTTTGTTGCTTGCAAATATATACATACATATAGTGTGTATAATTCTCCAACACTTAACCATCATTGGTTAAGTTAACTCATACATGATTAGGGACATTCATGTCATTTCACATAGCTAACTAAGGGTATATTGGTCATTACACCTTTCTAGGACACAATTGTCATTTTACAACTTGCCAATGGTATTTTGGTCATTAACCACAAAATCTAGAGAATTTAATTATCTTAAATTCATAACTTGCTCATTTTCAATCCAATTCAAGTCATTTTTGATCAAAATTTATTTCCATAGGCTTGAATTTTATTCCATCATCAAATAATATATAATTGGCTTGTCCCAAAACACTTGTCACACATTAAAAATTAAATTTCCTTAATTAATTAATTAATTAATAATAATTTACAATAAATGCTAATTTGCATATCTTTGCATTCTTAATTTTCTACGAACCCTTTCGGTTTCACAATCAATCAATTTTACTTTCTGACATCTCAATATAGTCGATTTGCTTATTTGTCCATAAACCGCTTTTTCGAGAAGCGAACCTCGACCGGATTACCAAAATCAATCATCATTTAACATTTTAAGCTCATAATACTTCCATTACGACTTTACGCCCCTTTACATATTTGCTTAACACACATAATACCAATTCTCAACATACATACAATCTATGTTCATTCTACTCATTCCTGAGAGTATTACATTATGTATCTACACATCGTATAAATGATTAACTTCTTTCAATCCATAATTATCAATTTCTTTATATCTTCAAAACATTCAAAGATCATTAACTTTATTATTCATTTAATCCCTAATATACCAAATAGGTAAAACTGGTCCTTCTTTTCTGCGTATACTCTGTCATGCCTTACTTTGCCATTCTCATACCCTCGCCTCTCTAGGCCTATTCATTAAACTCGCTGTTAATATTCATAACTAAAATATCAATTTAATTATGCTTTCCTCATTTTCTTCATTTTCAACTTTTCTTTCTTTATTAGATCAAATACATATATATACACATATTCATACGTTCAAGCTATTATCTACTGATATATCATAGCATCTTACACTGATTCCTATTGTGGGTATTACAGTTTATCCTTTGTCTTTAATCCATTCTATCACTTTTCAATCTATGAAATTTAAATATATATGTTATAATTTCATCATCTGCTACGTCATTAAAGCACTTTAAATTGATAACTGTTCTTTTTACGTTCTATAGACCCTTATTTACATCAAGAGTTCTTTATTACCAATTCAACCACATAGGTCATCTTTAACACATTGATTAAATAATAAATATATTTAATCACTCTTACTACTTTTCTGTCCTTCATAATTAGGTTTTAATTACTAATCTTTACTTAATTATCCAAGATTCTTATTTAGAAATCTTGTCATAATCCGGGATGTCACATCACCTTTCTGCATTTTTAGTTGGTCTACTATTTTACAAGTGTTGATTTTGTATGGTGCTATAATATGCAGTCATTTTGAAATGTATATACGCCCTCCTTTTCACAATGTATTTTTCAAATTTGGTAATCAATATGTTGGGACAGTATAAGGGGTTGATCAGATTAATGACGTGCATGAGAGAAGCAATTCGGACAATAGCGTATAAAGTGAGAACATCTTCTTGTGGAGGAACAACATGTGTAAACTCCTATTTGAAAATGAGCAGCTTGCTGTTGATATGCTTGCTGACAAGCTCATATTTGAAATCTAAACATCAACTAGTTTTATGCTTCTACTTGTGTTTCTCTGCCTTTTACAATATTAGCCAACTGTTTACCTTGTGATTTCTCAAGCAACACATGGATATTTAAAACTAAAACTTCGTCAACGAAGTGATCTAAAACGCTTCCTATCGATGGTAAATAATAGTGCCAGATTTTGTAGTTTAACAGTTAAGAATTTTGATTCACTTATCATCTGGAAAAGCATTAATTTGTACCATGCCAATAAAAATTCTGCTTTTCTGAATTTATTTTTTAAAATTCTAATTTCTAACTGAACATGTGTTTTCATTTTTCAATTTTTTTATTTAAACTTCTTCAGTTGCTATGCTAGTGCGGTGCTCCAGTGCTATAGAGACTACATTCAAAAGCATGTATGTAAGCTTCATGTTATCTCTTTTGTTGGGTTGCTATCCGTCTGCTAGAATGTTTAGTGGACTTGGTATATTTCTAATAGCATCATACTTCTTCGACGTCGTTTTGCATTGAGGGGTAAATTTGGACTGAAATTTTGATTAATTCATCCACTAGAATGACTAGCGGACATCTGTTATCCTTTTTCTAATCTCTTTCGTCTGATTTAAAAATGTGTATATTAGATGCTATTTGCCAAAATTTTGTCTATTAACAAGTATTTGCTATGGATCGCCCTATATATATATATATATATATATATATATTACTTGTATGTATCATATTATTTACTCTGAAAAAATAAAATTACCATAAAAATGTTGCTTACCTAAAGATAGATGATGTTTTATCATTTTATTATTTGACATAGTCCCTTGTGAATTGTGATTTATTTTTTCTAAAATAATTAAATGTTAATTGTTTCATTGGCAAGCATATAATAACACAAGTTCTTTTCGTCCCCTTTTATTGTATAATTCTTTTTAAGGCCATAAAATGAACCAAATGTTTTGGGCTCAATTCGTACTCGCTCAATTAAAAGTTAATTTCGAGTTCGATTCAAAATATAAACGATTCAAATATGAGTAAAGTTTAAAATTCGATAAATTACTCAAATATCTTCAAATTATAATTTTCTATTGATACTCAGATCATATTCGATTGAAAAGTTTAAAATGCTAGGGCTCAATTCGAGATCACGCTCGACTAAAAAATGAACCTCAATCAAACCTTATTTCATACTTGATAAATTTTATAAACCAAATCTGAATAACTTAATATTCTACTCGACTCGATTCATTTACACCCTTAATCATTTTCTTCTCATTTATGGAATGAAGTTTAGTGGATTCTGCTCACATACCCTCAAAATACGTATGACATAATTTCTTTATATTAAACTGGATGTATAGTCTCTGTAAATTTGAGACATTTTTAAATTTAAAATTAACATAATTTATTTAAAATTTTAAAATAATAAAGACTAAAATATTATTTGCACCCAAATTTTACATATGTCAGACACCTGTTACACCCTAAGTTTTAAAATGTATATATTTGTACCCCAACCTTTTGTTTTTCGTGTTAAGTTATACTCTCTAGACATTTTACCAATCATTTTTGACCGAGAGTCTTGGTTTTCACTTGAAACAATACATGTATTAAAGGTAAAATTGTCTAACCATATTATCCAAGCGTGTCTCTTTTCAAACCCTAAATCCCAATTTTTTTCATCTTTTCTCGTTCTTGAGAGGGTCTTTTACTTAATTAAGCTTTGATCTTTGAGAGCCAAATTGAGAGTTGATTTTCCTTTACCGCAAACCTACTTGCTTCGGTTTCTTCTCTATTTCATCACCACAATTCCGGTCAGCTTCCTCTAACGCTCCGGCGTCATCCTCTCTTATCTCTCCTTTAGATTCTCTTCCGATCTCCAGTTATTGATTTTGTTTTGATTTGTGATACGTTTTAGCCTCAAATTTGGAAAATTAAGTTTCTAGATTTTCATTTGTTTATGAATGAAAAAAACTGTAAACTTTACTATGGGGATTCTAATTTGATTGAATTTGTGAATTTCTTTTGGTAAAGTTTTTTTGTTTATTGAACTATGGGGATTTTCATTTGTAACCCATCACCGCCTTATACTCCTCTCGGACTAACATAGACCAGATGCCGGAAACACCAAACCGGGTAGCACACCAAATGGGTTCAAAAGATTACCAGGGAAGTCTTCTTGGGCTGTGACCAGTGATTCGCCTACTGGACACCATATGTTGTCGTTCAAAGAGCTGAAAGATTCCAGTCATGCATCCTATTTGCTTTTGTAAATCTGGATTATCATCTGTCAGTGAATGTAAAAACTTTGCAGCTATTTTCAACCGTTCTCTTCAACCCTCAATTGAATAACTCCAAAATCAATTGAATCAGGAGACTTCTTTATTGAAATCTAAAAAACCCCAATTGAAAATAAAAGCCAGAACAATGCTTATTTGCAGCTAAAAACCCAATAAGCACAATACTTCCTCTTATAACATGAAGAATTAAAAATCTCTCTCTATGGGTATTCCACCAATTATTTCAGTCTGTTGTATTTTTTCTTCAAGAGTCAATTAATACAAAAGGAATAATTGAAGAAACCCAGAAAACAAAAACCAATCCTTTCAGTATATATAGATGGATTTTGAATTTGGAGATAGAAATTTAGGGATTGGTCTTCTCCCTACCCTGATTTGGGAGGAAGGAGATGAATTAGGTGAAGAAATGGATGGTATTTGAGATAATGGTTTTGGGTAAAAGAGATGAATTAGATGAAGAGAATGAAAAGATGAAGTAACGGGCGAATGAGAGAATTGAAATGGCATAATTGCTCCTAAAAAAGTCATATGTGCACTACTCCCGGTCAAAAGTGACCGGTTCGAAAGAAACAACTTAACACGAAAAATAGAAAATTGGAGTACAAGTATATACTTTTTAAAGTTTAAGGTGCGACACATGTTTGATATGTAAAGTTTAAGATGCAGACAGTACTTTAGTTAATAATAAATTTTATAACAAGCTAGTAGTAGTTCTTAAGTAATTTTATAATATTTATAATTGTATTAATATAACTAATTCATAATTTTGAGTTTAAAATGTTTGAAATTAATTTTGTAAAAGTTAATATTAATTTTATAATTTAAAATAAAAGGAGTATAATATAATTTCTTTATATTAAACTGCATGTATAGTTTCTGCCACTGCACAAATATATTCAGTTTTCTGTCAAAATTGATACTAAAATGAATGCTACGTGTGACTGATGGTATCTTCCACCTGTAATTACAGACACACACACACACATATCTATATATACTACTCGGATCATATTGTCCATGTCTTAATTTGTGATAGTCAAATCCCACTTTTAATATATAACTACCCCAGACGTGCATTTGATTGCAATGGATCATAAAGAAAGCTGCAAAGTTAGCTTCACTTGATTCTAAGGTCATAAATTTGGTAGGATTCTAATTTCCTATTTATACCAAAAGGAAAAATTAGTTGCTCAAGTGCGATTCGTCTAACATTAAGTTCGAACTAATTTTAACTTGGTGTTTATATGAGCTGATTTTTGACGAGCTTTACGTTGAGTTTTTCTCTAATCAATCAATTTTAATAATATGATATCGTTCAACGTATCATAGCAATAACCAGTAGATGTCATAAATAGTTTTGAATACTTTTGAAATATAGTCCAACTATGATAATAACAATAGAATATAAATTTTAAATAGTTATTAAATATGAGTAACAGATAACAAGTCAAAGTGATAACTCCACCACCAAAATACAAAAAAAATATATAATGAAGTGAATCTTAGTTTTACCATTAGTCAAATGGCCCTAAAAAAAAACATATTTTCACGTACAAGCAAATTTGATAGTTTTACAAAACTTTATTTATATAAATATATGAATAATAAATGGTACCCATATTTAAGTGAGTAAGATTTTATGAAAATATTAATTTTTTTTATATAAATAATAATCGCAAGTAACAAGGTTAGTTTTTCTCTTCTCTACGTGTTTGCCAAGAGCAAAATCTTGGATTAAATTTTTGATCTCATACTTTTTAGTTCATTCGTTATAATAGAAAGTTATATTGGTTACTTTTGTTATTAGTATTTTTTTCTGTGAATCACAGCAAATACAGCATTACTAACAAATACAACTAAAACTTATAAATTTATATACGGTCAAAGGCTAATATTTTCATGAAATTCGGGTCCTTCATTTCTCATTAGTATTGGTTAGGGAGTTGAGGATTAATGGTCGGGAAGGAAAGAGATGAGAATTGGAAGGTGAGTCACTAGTTTCCAAGTTGGGCCCTGGCATGGCAACTCATGCACCATTCCAAGCCCATGAGAAATATATACCAAGTGAGAGTTGAGCCAGTAGGCCAATTAATTCCTGGCATTCATGCAGCCCCATGCAGCTAGCACACGAGTGACTACCAGATTAGCATCCTAACTTTTCTGCCCATTTTTCCTTCCAGTTTTGTAGGGTCTACCCAAATATATAATTAGATCTGGTTAGGATAAAATTATTACATGCAATACTATCAGTAAGTTTTATAATTTTTTGTTGCATTGAGTAGAGGAAATGTTGCATTTGTGCTGTCTACAAACAGGACGCCAAAGTTAATAATGCAACTTTTGCCATAATAAATTAATGCAACAAACAATTATAAAATTTATATTGTATGTGATGTAACAATTTCACCCTAACAGAACCTTACTGTAATATTCGGAAAAAAAAGAATTAATAATAAAATAATAGTTAATTTTATCTTAAAATATTTTAATTGAACTTTATTTTACGTTTGAGTCAAATCTACGTGGACTAAAAATAAATAATAGATAGCATTAATTTGGTCCAATTGGGTCTTAAAACTAATTGGGTTTAATTTATATTTGTATAATTTTGAATCCTATTAAAATTTGAAAATTTAATAAAATAAATAAATAAATAAAATATGGACTTTAAATAGATGAGCCTACCTTTGTGATCGTCTGATAAAAAAAAAAGGGCCGCCGCTTCTATTAACCGAGAGAGAGAGAGAGAGAGAAAAAGTTACGATTGTGGGAGTAAATTAGTTCACGGAACAAATAAAGGAATCAGGTTTGTTTTCTTTTATTATTGTTTTTCTTTATATCATTAGCTTATTTAGCTATTGGGAATATGTAATACATATGTTTATAATATTATGCATGTAAGAATCCTGTAAAACAAATAATTTGATTGATTTCAATGCATAGGTATAATATACTATTGCAGATTATAAGGGTATAGTAAAGGCCATGTGTGAATTTTAATTAATAAAATAAAGGAGTTATCAACGTGAGCAGTAGTTTGATTTATAATTATTAATACTAGATGATATATATATATATATATATATATATATATATATATATTCCAACAAGTTTTGATTGGAGCGGAGGTGGAAGATTGCACTTGAATTTGCATTAACTCTGCTTCCTGGCAATTCTTTTAAACATATTTATTTTAAAGAAGAGGGCATTGTAAATATGAGCATATGGTCAGTACATGCTGGAATAATAAAAATTCATAAAATGTAATAATAATAATAATAATAATAATAATAATAATAATAATAATAATAATAATAATAATAATAATAATAATTATTATTATTATTATTATTCACTAATTGTACTTATTTATTATTTTGTTTAATTAGCTCGGACGGAAGGAATTTAGCGAACTATTTTGAGATTATAATTTGGGTATTACATTGCTGACTTCAGGTACGGATTCTGTACTCCTTCAACGAAAATCCTTTTTAATTTCGATTTGTTCATTTTGATTATCATTTAGAAGTTAGTTATTGTTTCACCTGATTGTTCATTTTCTAATTCGTGTGATAATTTCGTCTTGGCATTGATACTTAGAACTCGTATTTGTACTCTTTGAACTAGTTTAGTATTTATTTTGATATTTGTAGAAATGTACATGTCAATATATTTTGGAGATTTTGTGTGTTGATGATTCGTTTTGGTTTGACATGTACACAGTAGAACCCCTTTGTGTTGATATTGTGTCGCATATGTTGTGATATAGTATTTTGTTAGATTATACCATAGGGTATACCTGAGTTATAACTACTTGTGGGGTTACCACAGGCATGTCCTCTTGGCACCGAGGCATGACACCTTCCGTGGCGGTGTGATCAGTTCACAACGTCTCCGTTTTGTGCTCTGGTGGGAGTTGGCCATTTGGTGTTTTGTTGTGAGAGGCGTATGGGTCGGCCCTAGTTTCTATTCTGTTCTGTTCTGCAGATTGGTGATGTTTGTGCCGAACACACCTTTTCGATTTTACATACATTTGGATCTGTAGTCTAATGTGTGCCTGCTTGTGTGACAGTATTTTGACTTGCATGTGTGGCAAGATATATTTATGTTCTGTTTTGAGCTTGGTATGAAATAACACCCGACTATTTAATTCAGCTTATTATTTCCTTGTGTTAGTTTTGTTTGTTTCAGTTCAGTTCAGTTATTTGTATTATTTATTTCAGTTCATTATTTTGTACTCTATATCCGTACTGGGCATTTAGCTTATGCTGTATTTTTCTTTCGGCAGGTAATCAAGGGGATCAAGGGCAAGTGTGATGAGAGTTCCTTTCTTTCCAATGATTTAGATATATTCTGTTAGGTTATGATACATTAGTTTGTTGGAGTTGTAATAATTATCTTAGATCGTGGTTTGAACTAGTTTAGCTTTATTAAGATTTGATTTGTGGCATTTATTAGTTTTTTTGGAGTTATTCATTTTGGTGGAATAGAGCTCTTCATTTGTTTTGTAGCTTTGTTATGTTTTGTCCGTAACCTTCCTTTCTATTTTGAAAAGGGGGTGTTACAGAGTTGGTATCAGAGCTTAGGTTCTTTCTTGTAGAAAACCTATTTAGGTTTGACCTGTGAGTTTTGGGTAGACTTCTAGGTTAGATTTTTTGTTTCGTTTTATTTTCTGTCCCACTATCATATCAACTACATTCAAATTCGTCTCAAATCTGTTTTGCTTTTATTCGTTGATTTTCCTTCTTAGATGACTCGTAGATCAACCAGAGTTGTTAAGAGGCGAGGTAACAATGGGGAAAGTGGTGAGGGTCAGCCCAATGAGCAACCTAATAATCAGATTAATGCTTAATTGGCTGCCTTGGTGAATCAGGCAGTTAATCAGGCTTTACTGCAAGTGGTGGCACAGGTTGTTCAGGCAATGCAGCAGCCGCCAGAAAATCCTGAACAGGGGAACTCGGGAAATAATGGTCCACACACAAATGAAGGGGAATGGAATGTAGATGGTCCTGACCAGCCTGTGGTTCCGATATATGTATGGTTGGAAATGTTTCAGAAGTAGAAACCACTTTCATTTAGTTCAGCTCCGACTCTAATTGATGCAGAGAATTGGATTGCCCATCTGGAGAAGATCTTTGATGTGTTAGGGTGCTCAGATAATCAAAAGGTGTTGCTTGCAGCTTATAAGCTAGAGGGGGATGCACAGAGATGGTGGAAGGCGATGAAAACAGCAAAATGTTATAGATATACTGAGACACTTAATTGGGTAAAAATTTGTGAGGTCTTTTATCAACAGTACTTCCCAGTTGCTGATAAAGAGACCTATGATAGAGAATATTTGTCTATTCGGCAGAAAGATGATGAGTCCATCACAGATTTTATGACGAGATTCACCAGGTTAACAAGTTTTGCGTGAACTTCAGCAGGAACTGCAACAGAGCAGTTAGAGAAATTTAAGTGAAAAATTCGATACAAGTATCGTCAACATCTCATAAACACCAAGTTTGAGGATGTGTCAACAGTGGCTAATGCAACCAAGAATATCGAAATGGAACAACAAGACTTTCAGGCTTCCAAACTGGAAGGAAGTCGGAAGAGGGATAGAGATGACCAACATGGTCAAGTTTTGGGTCAATAAGGGAGGAATCATGGTGGCCAGTGGAATAGGAACCGAGGTAGTCAGCAAAGACAGAATCATGGTCGTTACCCAGGGCCAGTTGGTGGGGGTAACCCTAATCTTATTCCGATAGCTCCTTACACTACTTGTGGGGCTAATCATCTGGGGAGGCAGTGCAATAGAGTTACCGGTGCATGCTTCTTGTGTGGACACATGGGTCATATTGCTAGAGATTGTACAAGGCCACGTGGTAATGGTGGAGGCGGTGATAATGGTGAAAATGGAGGTCAGCGTCACGGAGGTCGGGTGTTTGCCTTAACATATAATTAGGTAACATGTGCCCTATGTACTGTTTTTGGCACTCTTTTAGTTGCTAGTCGTGAAACGTCTATTTAATTTGATATCGATTTTACTCATTCTATTGTGTCACTTTCATTTATTTGTCATCTTGGAGTGTCTTCTTATAGATTTGATCCTCATTTATCTATTGCTACCCTGATTGAAAATTCTAAGATTATTTTTGAGCAATTTCACGAGTGTCATGTAAAGTTAGGGAAAAGGGTGTATGCGGCTAACCCACTTTCGATGGTGATGCATGATTTTGATGTGAGATTTGAGTTAAAAGGTAAACTTAGTTCGTTCGATAATATTTAGAAGGATCTTTCTTGTGAAAAGTAAGCTAATACAGTTTTAGATCGTTAAGAGTGGATTATGAGGTGAAAGATGTTTTTATTTGTTATGATTTTGTGGAAGAATCATTCGAAGTGGGAGGTTACTTAATAGTATCATTCATATTTTATTCAAGTAGAGTATCCACATCTTTTTAATAATTAGGTTTGTTCCATTCTTTTGATTCCGGGGACGGAATCCTTTTTAAGGGGGAGATAATGTAATATCCGAATAAAAAAAGAATTAATAATAAAATACTAGTTAACTTTATCTTAAAATATTTTAATTGGACTTTATTTTATGTTTGGGTCAAATTTATGTGGACTAAAAATAAATAATGGATAGCATTAATTTGGTTCAATTGGGCCTTAAAATTAATTGGGTTTAATTTATATTTGTATAATTTTGAATCCTATTAAAATTTGGAGATTTAATAAAATAAATAAATAAATAAAATATGGACTTTAAATAGATGAGCCTAACTTTGTGATCCTCTGATAAAAAAAAGGGCCGCTGCTTCTATTAACCGAGAGAGAGAGAGAGAGAGAGAGAGAGAAAGTTGCGATTGTGGGAGTAAATTAGTTCACGGAACAAATAAAGGAATCAGGTTTGTTTTATTTTATTATTGCTTTTCTTTATATCATTAGCTATTGGGAATATGTAATACATATGTTTATAATATTATGTATGTAAGAATCCTGTAAAGCAAATAATTTGATTGATTTAAATGCATAGGTATAATATACTATTGCAGATTATAAAGGTATAGTAAAGGCCATGTGTGAATTTTAATTAATAAAATAAAGGAGTTATCAACGTGAGCAGTAGTTTGATTTATAATTATTAATACTAGATGATATATATATATATATATATATATATATATATATATATATATATATATATATATATATATATATATATATATATATTCCAACAAGTTTTGATTGGAGCGGAGTTGGAAGATTGCACTTGAATTTGCATTAACTCTGCTTCCTGGCAATTCTTTTAAACATATTTATTTTAGATAAGAGGGCATTGTAAATATGAGCATATGGTCAGTACATGCTGGAATAATAAAAGTTCATAAAATGTAATAATAATAATAATAATAATAATAATTATTATTATTATTATTCACTAATTGTACTTATTTATTATTTTGTTTAATTAGCTAGGACGGAAGGAATTTAGCGAACTATTTTGAGATTATAATTTGGGTATTATATTGCTGACTTCAGGTACGGATTCTGTACTCCTTCAACGAAAATCCTTTTTAATTTCGATTTGTTCATTTTGATTATCATTTAGAAGTTAGTTATTGTTTCACCTGATTGTTCCTTTTCTAATTCGTGTGATAATTTCGTCTTGGCATTGATACTTAGAACTCGTATTTGTACTCTTTGAACTAGTTTAGTATTTATTTTGATATTTGTAGAAATGTACATGTCAATATATTTTGGAGATTTTGTGTTTTGATGATTCGTTTTGGTTTGACATGTACACAGTAGAACCCATTTGTGTTGATATTGTGTCGCATATGTTGTGATATAGTATTTTGTTAGATTATACTATAGGGTATACTTGAGATATAACCACTTGTGGGGTTACCACAGACATGTCCTCTTGACACCGAGGCATGACTCCTTCCGTGGTGATGTGATCAGTCCAGGACGTCTCCGTTTTGTGCTCCGGTGGGAGTTGGCCATTTGGTGTTTTGTTGTGAGAGGCGTATGGGTTGGCCCTAGTTTCTGTTCTGTTCTGTTATGCGGATTGGTGATATTTGTGCCCAATACACCTTTTCTATTTTACATACATTTGGATCTGCAGTCTAATGTGTGCCTGCTTGTGTGACAGTATTTTGACTTGCATGTGTGGCAAGATATATTTCTATTTTGTTTTGAGCTCGGTGTGAAATAATATCCGACCATTTGATTCAGCCTATTATTTCGTTGTGTTAGTTTTGTTCGTTTCAGTTCAGTTCAGTTATTTGTATTATTTATTTTAGTTCATTATTTTGTACTCTATATCCGTACTGGGCATTTGGCTCATGCTGTGTTTTTTTTTCCAACAGGTAATCAAGGGGATCAAGGGCAAGTGTGATGAAAGCTTCCTTTTTTCTAATGGTTTAGATATATTCTGTAAGGTTATGATACATTAGTTTGTTGAAGTTGTAATAATTATCTTAGATTATGGTTTGAACTAGTTTGGCTTTATTAAGATTTGATTTGTGGCATTTATTAATTTTTTTGTAGTTATTTACTTTGGTGGCATAGAGCTCTTCATTTTTTTTGTAACTTTATTATTTTTTGTCCGTAATCTTCCTTTCTATTTCGGAAAGGGGACGTTTATATAATTGTATGTGTGCTTGAGAGAGAGAGAGAGAGAGAGAGGAGAAAACCAAATTTGAGAAAACCATTTTTGTTTTGTTTTGTTTAAACTCAGTAATATTTCAAGTTCGGATCCCAAATTGGGGGAGTATATGCCTTTCTCTTTTGGGTACGTCTCAAAATAAGAATTCTTGGATTATAATTATGTATCATATGAGAATAGTTTGTAATCTTGGTTCTACTTATTGTTAACTTTTGAATTTCTATTTTAATTAGATAAAATTTAAAATTAAAATGATTCATCAAAAATTATGAAATAATAAATCTTAAAATGAGTAATACTTTTTAAATAGTTTACAATATTCCTCATTTTGTTGACTAAATAAAAAAATAATTAATGTCAATTTTGAGTTAAAAAATATCTCAATTTATTTTAAAAAATTAATAATGATCTTATATTTTAAAACTGATATAGTACTAACTTCCCAGTCAGCACCCCCCCTATTGGAGTGTAACTAGAAATGTAAAATATTAAGATAGGAAAGGAAATTTTTTCAATCTTTCTCTATATTATCAAATTATATGACAAGTTAAAACATAACGCAAAAGAGTGTCAAATACAGAATCTGCAAATGTTCAAGGCGTAGTTTCATTTCATGTTTATCTAAAAAAATAATAAAATAAGTTGTTAGTTTAATAAAGATAATATAATAATAAAGTTATGATAATAAATTTAAAAAATTGCGTTATGTCATACTCCTACGTACCAATGAAAAAGGATTCCTTTTGCAAACAGAAAGTGACAAATAAGACTCTATTTTAGACAGGGAGTAATATCGTCAGAACAACTCGTACTACGTTATTGCAAACTTCTCAATAATTTATAATAGAACTTATGGAAGGTAGCAATGACCAATTTTCTGTACATGTAATGACTAAGCTTGATCCCATATGTATCTTGTGTAACACTGAGTTTGAAACATTCAATTATATCTTCTTTAACTGTCCATTTTCCTTCCAAATTCTGGTATCTGTGCTGAGAAACTGCGGATGGAGGGGCCTAAGTTGAAATTCGGCTATTATCACCAACTATATTATTTCCTTGTTCCACTCATATTCTGCTGCATCTTGGATTTGCTGCTGTTGTCTATAGCATTTGGCAAGAACGGAATGCAAGGTGGATCTACCCCAGTTAGGACCATAGTGCAAAATACTTTGCATATGATTAAATGTAAACTTCATACTAATGCTAAGTTTCAGAAAGTCATTACAAACTTTTGTAATCTAGCCCTTATAGTCATGACTTCATTGGCTATGTCTTAAGAAGTCCAAGTTACACTTGATTGGGGTTCCCATGTACCTATTTTTTTAAATATAATTTTAATTTAGCAAAAAAAATAAAAAATGAGTACTAAAAGAAACCCTTATAATTAATTTTCATATATATCTTTTCTTTCCTTTCTGATTTGCCCCCACATAGACGTTGAAAGAGAGATTTAAAAAAAAAAATTCGTACATTAGAGGTAAATGACATGTGCGGTTATAATAACCTGGAAAAGAAATGTAACTAATTAATTAGCTAAATAGATAGTGACGTGTACGGTTTTTGTAAGATTTTCTTTTGACATATGAATTGAATGACTAAGTCATGCATTAGGGTTATGTTAGTATACAAACAGGCAAGTTACTTTTTTTATTGTTATATATATATATATATATATATATATATATATATATATATACATTTGTAAAGGTTCATGAATGGAAAGAAGATCAACAATTTCCGGTGGTGACCGAGTCAAGACGGCCACAATGCCACCCGGAAGTTGGTCGGTTAGCAATAAAATAAGATAGTTCCGAAAGGGTCGATAGTGGCCAACCCTGATGCATAGGAGTGAACAACTTTGCTTCCAGGCTGAGTGAAAACCAAGCATTGGAATGCACGTTAACACCTTGTTTATTTATTAGTGTTATATAGTAACATGAAGATACAATGTTTCGCTTGTATAGTTTATATAGTAACATGAAGATACACTTTTTAATTTATGCAGTGTTATCATGTATATAATGATAATAAGAGTACACGAAGTAAGCTCGTAACAATTCAACTTAAATTTTGAGTTTGAAATAAATTTTGAGTCAAATCTTTAGTCTGAATCGAATCAAATTTATTTAAATAAGACTTTAGACCACTACCTCAATAGTATCTTCTTAGATTATTTTAGCTCACCATATTCTTACCCAAAATATCATAACTTAAGATGCTATTGTTAATACCTTAATTCCTTAATGGTATCAAAGCCAAGTTTAGAAAAGCTCTGTTTTCACATATGAAACAATAAAATTAGAGAAAACTTAAAAAAAAGAAAGTTTTAGAGGTTTTCAAGACCTTTCCAGATTGTTAAGAATTAGTCAAATCAAAAAATGAATTTTATATAAATTTTATAAGATACTAATCAGATTTTTTTCATAGAAAATAATATTTATACAAAATGTCCGTTTTGACCAATTTTTAGTTAAAATCACGAAAAATTCAAAGAACAAAAGTTATAGATAATGTTCTTAATGTTTCAAAAAGTCCAGAATCAAGTAAATCAGATAAGAGACGAATTTAATATAATATTTCGATTAGCGCAAAAAATTGTAGATAGATTTTGAACGATTTCAAATTTAAGGAAGTGAAGATCCGTATCTTAATTAGTTGAAATACCCCAAATCTACCTTCAATCATATTTCTCAAGAATCCTAATAGAACTTTATGACTGAATAAATGAAACGAGTTAACGAAGACATGAACAATAAATATAAATCAACCCGAGTCAAAATGGAACAAATCTTGCGTCAAATTCCAAGTCCGAATAAAATCAAATTCATCCAAACAAAATCTTAAATTATTATATTCTCGGGTCATATTAGCCTATCACAGACTCAACCAAAATGTTATGTTTGAATGTATTATTGTTACTAGCTTAATTTTTTATATACAAATAATTTTTTTCCACATGTTTTCATGTGAGATTGGGGTGTTACGAAGGAGGTTTGGCATATCATTAATGCAAAACATATATATTCACGATTATTCGAAAAGAATAACTATTTTCCACCCTTTATTTTGTTAGTTCTACCTCATTTGCTCTCCAATAAATATTATTGGATTCCATACTCAATGTTACATAATAGAAGACATGAATCTAAATCTAGCAGTTTTTCTTTTCAATTTATTAGTAAATAATTTGCATGTTTGCTCCTAGTGATCAGTATCCTATGAGATACAATTTGTGGCTTTATTTATAGTTTCTGTTGTTTGCTGAATGCTTTTCTTTTTCTTTATACAAATTTAGTTATGTGAGGAAAAAGTAGAATCTGGATTGTTAATTACACCAAATCATATCATTTATACTTCTGTCTTAAATTGTATGGATATCTAAAGTTACATTAATTATGACTGATGAACTTATACATAAAATGAACAGGAAACTAAAAATACGTGAAGCAATATATATTCTTTTGAAGTAGTATGAAATAATTTTAGTTGAAAAGATATGTAGTTATATGTATTAATTAAGACATATTCATTGTTATAAAAATATTAAATACTACACAGTTCACTTAAAAATCTTACATTTATCACATGAAAGAAAAATTATTTTTATCCAATCCTAATTTCTAAAATTCCAAATATTAAGGTTGAAGGATTAAAGTCATAAATAAATCAAAAGAAGATAGAAGAAACAACTAATTAAGCAATAATACATGGGTGTCTATTCGTAAAAAACAGAATCGATACCCAAAAAATCAAACCGGTACCGAACCGAAAATGCCGTTAAAACAAGAACCAGTACCGGTACTGAATTACCGGTTTCGGTACCGGTTCGATACAAATTCTGTGACGCCCCCAAATCCGGGTCCCTTGAACCTTGGGTTTGGTGCTCACGTAATCTATTCTACCCTGTCATCTCATTCAACCATTCTGAATAAAATAATAATTATAAAATTCATTTACATTCATACATCACTATTCCCAGGTTCTACATACCTTTATACATCCAACTATCATATCTGACATAATACAAAATATAATAATAAATACAACATTAGCTAGCTGCTAGTGCTGGCCGACCTTTCCTTTCCCTTTATCTATTCCCGACCCTTCGGCCTTCTCTGGCTTAACTGAAATGTCATGAATGGAAGCAAGAGTGAGCCTAAATAGCTCAGCAAGTATAACAATAAATGATAACATGAATAATTCCAAATGAATAGAGGAGAGTCATAGACACTTTTATCTGAATTATGCATAATAACTGAATGAATATCAATGATCGAATTAACAAAATGAACTGATCAATATTAATTCAATACATGAATCAAGAACTGAAATTTAGCATTTATGAACAATGATATAATGAAATTTTGCTGCTGTACGGTCACAAGACCAAGAACACGTTTAGAACAATACCAATCGTATAGAATGATATTGCCCAAGTTAGTCAAAAGACTGCTATTTCAAATAGATGCGTACTCTGGGTGATCAGCCCATTGTACCTTTATATTGTGCACAACATAAACATCTAGCGACGCAACCACGTCATAAAATTATAGTTATTTCCCCTTTGTAGGGTTGTTCTATTACAGCATAACATAGAAGCCGCACCACAACCAATGTGGATTGGAGCATATAACAATGAACATTCGATCTCAACATAAATCATTTAATATGTGTCTAGCCAGATTCAAGATTGGCATCGACCTTTTCAATTAAATTCAATAATGAATAAACTTTTCATAGCAATATAAATAAATAACATGAATGTCTGATCAAAGAACTGCAATAGAAGTTCAGTAAGGAAACTTGCCTTCGTCCTCGTCTATCACAATCGGTATAATATTATCCCGTCTATAACCTACATGACCACAATATTGGTTCATGCATTAGTTACATACACATGCATGCCATAACTTGCTAAACAAGCTACCCATTAACTATACATAACCCTAATCACATAACATATTGCTCAAACATAGCTTAACGCTTACCATATTGATTATTTTTATCAAATTATGGTTTACATATGTATTTATATCATTTAATATCAAAACATTGCATTTTGGAATAAAAATATTTATTTTTTTTTTTCAAAAATCAGCTCACGGCGCCCCGGCGCCATTTTCCTTCTTGACACTGCGCTGGCCGCGAGATCTCCTCGGCTGACGGCGCCCCGGCGAGCTCTGATCTCGCCCCCAGCGGAAACCTTGCAGCCACACTGCGCCCCGGCGTAGTCTCTAGTACAAAAACCCACGCCCCGGCGCCATGCTGCAGAATCAGAAAAATTTTTCTTTCCAAAAATCAAGCTAGCTTTGGCCCTCATGTAATTCTTTCAATTCCAACATCTCACATAGTACATTTAACATATAATTGACTTGCGTAGGCCTTCGAAACATTTAAAAATTATCGTTTGGACATAGTTTTCCAAATGGTTCGTTTTGGTCGTCGGTTTACGTTTTAAAACGTTTGAAATGGCTATTTATCGTCTTATGCACCATTTAACTCCCAAATCGATTCTAACACGTGTATTTATTTATAACTTACATGTTTGGCCTCATTTAACACAAAGTCAAGCAAAATGGCCAATTATCATAACTTAATTGCATTTCTACCAATTTTCATAATTTTCCTTATAAACCAACTTTGATTCTTTACACACCATGCACATGTATGTTAACACACATCCTTTTAGCCACTTTATATGCATGTGTAACTTCTACACGTACCTTCCAAAACACTTTACAGATAATAATTTCGTTTAGACACAAAATATAGCCTAGTATTCAATTCTCTTTCCTAAAACATGATTTTACACCCTCTAGGCTTCTTTGGTACTCTCTAGCATATGATCATGCATATATTACACACCTTCATCTTCTCAAACTAGTTTCTATCATGTTTAGCAACATATAGCACACAATCACGTTTTGAATCATAACTTTTAGCTTGAATAATCATATAAATAGTGCACCACCTTTGGTATCAACATATATAGTCTAGGGTTGCATGATCAACTAGTCAAATAACACTTAAACTCATAAAACTTTACATAATCATCACATAAAACTAGGAATACATGCATGATTCCATCTTTTCTTGCATGTAAGCACATAAACTTCAATTATAAAGCTTGAACATCCATATTACCTTCTTATGGCTCTCTTTCTTCTTGAAATAAAACTTCTAAAAGATGAAATATCCACCTTGATGGCTTCAAATCCTCTTCTTGAACACTTTGTTGGTAACTTTCCCAAGGATTCTCCAACCCTAGCTTCTTGCTTCCTCTTCTCTCTTTCTCTCCTTGCTTCTCTCGAAAGTTCTTGCTTAACTTGAAGGTGTTTAAGTAAAAATGCTGAAAATTACTTGCATGTATGCCAATATAAATCCTCTAGCAATTAACCATAACATGGTTAACTTAACACAATCTTGGTTGAGGTCAAATAGGTCTTTTCCCTTAATTAAATAAGGACATAATTGTTATTTCCACCCACTAGGACATGAATGTCATTTTCCAAATAATTAATGGGGATAGCAAAGTCATTAACCCTTACTTCTAGGAAATCAATTTCCCCCTTAGTTCATAATTATTCAAATTTACCCCCATAGGTTCATAAGTTATTCAAATCAATCCAATTCAATTTCATTTTAAACCAACTTATTTCTTCAGTCTTGCAACTAATTCCATCATCCAATATAATACACATAGCTTGTCCTAAAATGATTGTCATACTCTCAAAATACTTAATTTCCATTAATAACTTATAATTTACAATATTGCAAAAATGCAAATCCTTACAAATTCGGTTTGATTTTTTTGGTTCGATTTTCGGTTTATACCTATTGGTAATATATATAATTATAATTTATAAATAATAATTATATATTAATGTATTTATAAATCATAATAATATATATAATTATATATATTATTATATATATAATAATATATATAATTATTATATATATTATAATAATTAATATAAATTTAATATTATATTATTTATTTCGGTTCTTTCGGATATCGATTTTTATCGAAATTCAAAAATGTTCATATCGCTATCGGTACCGAAAAGTGTAAAAAATCAAAAAAATTGATACCGAAAAAAACGATATCAAAAAAATCGATACCGATCGATTTCGATAAAAAATCGAAAAAATCAAATTTTTTAAACACTCCTAATAATATGGGAGAGAGAGAGAGATAGGTGGGTTAAGGGTGATTTTACACTAATCAAGGTACGTAATAATAATATAAGGGTATATTTTAGATGATCACATGAAATTTGACTAAATTTTTACTTAATCACATATTATTTAAAAATTTACATTTAAATACCTGAATTTTGAGTTAAAATAAAAAAATACTTTCCGTGTTAATGCCATTATTTAAAATGGCTAAAGACATAATTTTCCCTCCATCTTCTTTTCTATTACATTTGTCCTTTTTCTTCTTCTTCAACCTGTTGGGTCCAATCCCTCACCTAATTGCATTTACTTCCAGCAGCTGCATGTTTTACTTTTCTCCTTGTTGCTTTCGGCGCCGTGTTTGCTGCACTTGACTTTCACAGTTGAACACATGCATTTTTCTTCCTTGTTAAATGCTTGTAAGACGCGCCCATTTACTCATTAAGGGGGATATAAATAAGTGCACCCGGTAGAATGCAAATTGTGACGCACCAGAGAAAAGAAAAGGGATAGCAGAGAGGTGCGGATAGCAGAGAAAACAAGAGGAATTCATCCGAGAGTTCCAAGTGTGGAGAGGAAAAATAACTCATTTGAGTTATAGAAAGAAAGTGAGGAAGAGAGAAAATAAATAGTGATTTTATTTTCTTAGATATAGAGAGGGAGAAAATAATTAGTGATATTATTTTCTCAAGTTTGTATATTTTTCTCATAGTGAATTTCTGAGATCTCTCCCCGTGGTTTTTCCCAATTGGGTTTTCCACGTAAATTTGGTGTCTTGTGTGTTTGGCTTATTTTCTGCAGATATTATATAGTTGGAACAATATTATTTATTTGGCGTGGTTTATCATTTAATTTATCACAAACGGTTCTACTGGGAGGTAATTGTTCCCAACAATTGGTATCAGAGCTAGGCGCATTGCTTAGTTGTTTATGATAAATTAAATGGAGGAATCAAGTGGCGCCATGATTAAATTGACATCATCTAATTTTTCGATCTGGAAGTCTAGAATGGAAGACATCCTTTATTGTAAGGATTTGTATGAACCGTTGGAGCTTAAAGGAGTTAAGCCAGCGGATAAATCTGAGGCTGATTGGAAAAAGATGAACAGGAAGGCTATCAGTCATATTCGACAGTGGATCGATCAGAGTGTGTTCCACCATGTTTCGCAAGAAACGGATGCTAATTCTCTTTCGACTACATTAGAGTCCATGTACGAGAAGAAGAATGCACAGAATAAAACATTTGTGATTCGGAAGATCGTGAACCTGAAGTACAGAGATGGTAGCAGTGTATCCGAGCACATGAGTGAGTTCCAGGGATTGGTGAACCAGCTGTCTACCATGAAATTGAATCTTGATGATGAGATTCAAGCGTTATTGCTTCTCAGTTCGTTGCCTAACAGTTGGGAAACGTTGGTTGTGTCACTAAGCAATTCAGCTCCGGAAGGAAAAATAACTATGCAGATGGTCAAGGACAGCATACATAATGAAGAAACAAGGCGAAAGGAGCAGGGTATGAATTTTGAGACACAAGCACTTGTAGCAGAAAACAGAGGTAGAAGAAATTTCAGGAGATCTCACAAGGGAAACTCACATCACAGCAAAAGCAGAAATCATAGGAGCAAGTCAAAGACCAGAGATGGCGGTACATTCAGGTGCTTCCATTGTAACAAGGAAGACCACTACAAAAGAAATTGCAAGATCTGGTTAGACAAGCAGAAAACTGGTGAGCAAGGAAAAGTTGAGGACAAGAATACTGCAGCTATGGTTACCGAGGATGTTGTGATTCTTTCATTCGGCGAAGAAGAATGCTTACATGTTGATGATCAAAAAGTTGATTGGGTTATTGATACAGGTGCTTCGTATCATGCCACGCCCAAGAAAGAATTCTTCATGACGTACAAAGCTGGAGACTTTGGCCATGTGAGAATGGGTAACACTGATCGTTCCAAGATTATTGGAATTGGTGATGTTTGCATTCAGACAGATGTTGGTTGCACTATTACTCTGAGGGACGTCAGACATGTTCCAGATTTGCATCTCAACTTGATCTCTGGTATGGCCTTGGATAGGGAAGGCTATGATAATCACTTTGGCGACGGAAAGTGGAAGCTTACCAAGGGTGCAATGGTTGTTGCAAGATGTGTTGCTTACTGTTCATTGTACAAAGTTCATGTGAAGGTGTGTTCTAGTGAGTTGAATGCAGTTGAAGGTGAATCTTCACTAAACCTGTGGCATAAAAGGCTCGGGCACATGAGTGAAAAAGGGTTGCAGATGTTAGCAAAAAGGTCCCTTATTCCTTTTGCTAAAAGTACTAATTTAAGCCCGTGTGATTATTGTTTATTTGGTAAGCAAAATAGAGTTTCTTTTGCTACTTTTATTGATGATGCTTCACGGAAGGTGTGGGTGTATTTGTTGAAAACAAAAGACCAGGTGTTCCAGTACTTTCAGAGTTTCCATGCTATGGTTGAAAGGGAGACTGGAAAATTATTGAAGTGTCTTCGTAGTGACAACGGAGGGGAATATACTTCAAAGGAGTTTGAGGCATACTGCAATACACATGGTATTCGACATGAGCAGACAGTTCCTGGCACCCCTCAGCATAATGGTGTGGCAGAAAGAGTGAACCGCACTATTATGGAGCGTGTACGATGCATGTTAAGAATGGTTAAACTGCCTAAGCCATTCTGGAGTGAAGCTGTTCGTACTGCTTGCTACCTAATTAATAGATCTCCATCAACACCATTGGATTTTCAGATTCCAGAGAAAATATGGAGTGGTAATGATGTGTCATATTCTTACTTGAGAATATTTGGATGCAAGGCTTTTGCACATATTCCCAAGGAGCACAGATCAAAGCTTGCTGACAAATCTACTCCATGTGTATTTGTTGAATATGGAGATGAAAAGTTTGGTTACAGGTTATGGGATCCAGTTCAGAAAAAATTATTCAGAAGCAGAGATGTGGTGTTTCATGAGCACCAGAATTGTAATATCCCAAATATTTTAAAAATGATCTGTCAAGATATGATAAAGGTTGTTAATTTAGAAGCCTAAAAACGATTGCTCAACAATACATTGAACTATATTAAAGATTAAAAACAACTCGAAACTACGATTCGTTTACGATTAGAGGTTAAACTTTTAACCTAAACTATGTGTTATGTGATTAGTAAAGCTTGAATTGAGCTTTTAAATGTGCTATGTGAATTACTTATGTGTAGGAATTCGTGTTTCGGTTCAAGTAATTAACCTTAACACTTATTAAAAATCAAAAAATTATTTAAAGGTTAAAACCTAAAAACCTAATTCTAGGGTTTGGAAAACCTAAACTAGGGTTTGGTTAAACTTAGAAAAGGTTAAAACCTAAACCCTAAACCTAGAAACCCTAAGAGTTATAACCTAACCCTAATCACTATTCACATATACGCGTATAATACGAAAATTATACGGGTAGAATACGAAAATAATATGCGTATAATACGAAAATTATACGGGTAGAATACGAAAATAATACGAGAATAATACGAAAATTATACGGTATAAATACGAAAAAGTCAACTGTGAATAGTAAAAGTCAAGTATACAAGTTAGTAGAGAATTAACTAATGTTGAGTTAGTTGTTAACTCTAGTTAGTAGATAAAGTTAAAGCCTAAGTCAAGCCAAAGTCAAGCCAAAACTTGGAGCCAAAGAATAAACCAAACTTGAAGCCAAAGTTGGAGCCAAGCCAAACTTGGAGCCAAAGTATAAACCAAACTTGGAGCCAAAGTGGGAGCCAAGCCAAACTTGGAGCCAAAGTATAAGCCAAACTTGGAGCCAAAGTTAAAGCCAAGCCAAACTTGGAGCCAAAGCTTGATTGTCATTTTTACCATTTTACCCTAACTTGGAAAATCCTATAAATAGGAGTCTTCACTCTTCATAATCCTTACCAATTCACCAAGTAAATTAGAGCAACAAAGCTAGAGAGATATATTGATAGATTAATCTTGTTGATGAGTATTGAAGCCTTGCACAAATTGTTGTCAAAGCTTGCACTCCAAGAGGTAATCTCTAGTTGTTATTATGTAATTTTTCAATTCGTAGAGTATATGTGAATAGCTATAATGCTCGATTTATTTTATGTCTAGAGTAGTGAAATATAAATTATAAGTAGTTATACTGTCCATTTCATTTCAAGTATTTAGTTAAAAAGCTCAAAACACAAGCCGTTACGATGTTCGATTTTTCTTATCGTTCTTCGTGTTCTTCGTGTTCTTGAGTGAAAATCATAAAATCTTATATAAGTAGGTTTATGATTTTGTTATTTTTATGTTATGAAGTGATACGAAGTGTTAGAACATGTTATCTTAGCAAATTAATGCTTGAGGTATCATGTTTTACCAATCGGATCAAAGAAAGTTAAGTCTAATATAGTCGCAGAATATTTTTGCGAATTTCCGAAAATTTAAAGTCTAAATCTGCCTAAGAAACCTAAATAAAAGTTGTAGCTCATGAAATTCTAAGCAATTTAGACTCAAGAATCACTCAAAAATATTTTCGTATGACAAAGTTATGGCTGTTACTATAAAAGAGGTCAGAAATATGAATCAGTTTTAGAGCAGTCACCTTTAGGCCGAAATCTGTACAAATCTGTCAGGAATATCGAATTTTTTTCTGAATGAAAGTTGTAGAGACGGAAGTTACGAACGCGTGGAATTTTGAACGACTAAAAAAGGTTTTAAAACGAAGAAGTTATGGCCGTTTAACTGAGCCGGGGTCTGGCAGTCCAACAATCTGCCCAAATCCGAAATTTTGGCTTAAAAATGAGTTTTTGAGTTAGCCAATTTTCCAAATAATTCCACCTATTGAAAGAGTTTAAATAAGTTAATATAAGACTTATGAAGTTATATAATACGATGAATCTAACCGCTTATGCACTAAATGACTGTGTAGGGTTTAACGCTCCGCCGGAAAACCCTAGTTTCAATTTGAGGCAAGTTCTAAACTTTTATGTGTTATTAGTATGTTCTAAGATTGTTCATGTTATTATGTGATAGTTTATATGTGAAAGTACATGAATGAAGATCTTATGTGATTAAATGATTAAGTGTTAGTTATTGATTAACTGTTAAATGTTAATTGATATTTGATGATGCATATGAGTATGTATAAAATATGTTTATTGTTAAAGCATAAATTAATATGATTATTAACTGAGATGTATGTTCAGTCAAAGCATGTTAAAGTTTATATGAAAGCATAAACTGTGTATGTGATAATATGTTAGACTTGCTGAGCCGTCGTGCTCATTCTTGCGAATAAAACCTTATTTGCAGATTAAAGATGAACGTTAAGAAGATCTTGAACGTAAAGATGAAGCGTAGATTAGGTTTTCATGTTTATTACTTGTATTTGTATAAGTCATAATGACTGTTGTAATACGAACAAACAAACGTGTAACCGAATATTGAATGAATGATATAAATTATTATCATCAGGATGTTTATATGTCTTTAAATTTGATATAATGTAGAATTGTTAAATATTAAAACAATGTTGATAATGATCTATTTATCTGGATGAGGATCGGTAAATAACTTGTGAGTGTTGTACATCTGAGACAGAACTAAGCGATGTTGACTGGTCAAATCCATCGTTAAGGTTCCTCGGACCCAGGTATAACTCGTTATTACTATTCTGAATACCATATAAATAGGATTATTGATATGAAGAGATATCTTTGTATATTGATACTTGTAGTACGAATGAGACCGTTACAAGTGGACGTATATAGAATATTTAAATCCTAAGGTTAAAATTAAACTGTTATATATGGTTTTATCCATTTATACGGATGAAATACAAGTTGATACTTGTATACTTATGAGACTGAGATCAAGTTAAGATCCAGGGACAAAGTTAAGAGAAATTTTTAATGTATAGTCTAAAATAAGACTAATTCAACCAACATGATTATGGGATCATTGGTTAAGTCGATAGTTGTACGAAATTAACGCACAAGGTCCGCCGCATCTAAAGCGCGGGGATTTTGGGGGCGTTACAAGAATTATGAGGATTTATATAGCATCACACAACCCAGAGATGATAGAGTTCCAAGCCTCAGCGGGGTTTCTTCTCCATTACAAAATGTCATAGGTGGAGAAGGAGTTCAGAATGAAGAAGGGACTGATACAGATTTACATTATGATGATGGGTCAGATGTAGAGGGTATTGAGCAGGGGGAGCAACCCCCTCATCTTGATATTGAAGAACCTCAGCTCAGGAGATCCACAAGAGTGCATGTACCATCAGTCAAGTGTCCTTCATCCGAATATCTTTTAATTGCTGAGCAGGGGGAGCCAGAGAATTTTCAAGAAGTCGAGACTCATAAGGAGAAGAGCAATTGGCTAGGAGCAATGCAAGATGAGATGGATTCTTTACACAAGAATCACACTTATGAGTTGACTACACTTCCAAAAGGCAAGAAAGCATTGAAGAATAAATGGGTGTTCAAGCTAAAAAGAGACGGTGAAAAACTAGTGAAGTACAAGGCTCGATTGGTCGTCAAGGGTTTTGCTCAAAAGCAAGGTATTGATTTTGATGAGATTTTTTCTCCAGTTGTAAAGATGACTTCGATTCGAGTAGTTTTGGGGTTAGTAGCTAGTATGGATCTTGAGCTTGAACAGTTAGATGTGAAGACTACTTTCCTTCATGGTGATTTGAAGGAGGAAATCTACATGGAGCAGCCAGAGGGATTTGAAGTTAAAGGGAAAGAACACTAAGTTTGCTAGTTAAAGAAAAGCTTGTACGGCCTGAAACAAGCCCCAATGCAATGGTACAAGAAGTTTGATTCATTCATGATGGATCAAGGTTACTTCAGAACAGTTGCAGATCATTGTGTGTATGTGAAAAAATTCCCATGTGGTAACTTCATTATTCTGTTACTATATGTAGATGATATGTTGATAGTTGGGCAATATGCTAACATGATTTACAGGCTCAAGGGTGAGTTGTTCAAATCCTTTGATATGAAGGATTTAGGCCCAGCCAAGCAAATTTTGGGCATGAAGATTATTCGTGACAAGAAAACCAAGAAGTTGTGGTTGTCACAAGAGAAATATGTTGAACGGGTGCTTGCAAGGTTCAACATGGGTGATGCTAAACCAGTTAGCACACTACTGGCCAGTCATTTTAAGTTGACGAAGCGTATGAGTCCTTCTACTAAAGAAGGAAGAGATGATATGGCAGCAGTTCCCTACTCCTCTGCTGTAGGGAGTCTTATGTACGTAATGGTTTGTACACGGCCAGATATAGCTCATGCAGTTGGTGTTGTGAGCAGGTATTTATCAAATCCTGGTAGAGAACATTGGGAAGCAGTTAAGTGGATTCTCAGATATTTAAAAGCTACTTCCAGTTTGTGTTTGGGTTTTGGTAATTCGAATCCAGTCTTGGAGGGTTTTACAGATGCAGACATGGCAGGTTCTGAAGAGAAGAAGTCTACTTCAGGGTATGTGTTTACTTTTGCAGGGGGAGCTGTGTCATGGCAGTCTAAGTTGCAGAAGTGTGTTGCTTTGTCTACAACTGAGTCAGAATACATTGCTGCTACAAAAGCAGGCAAATAGATGTTATGGTTAAAACGGTTTCTCCAAGAGTTAGGAGTTACACAGGATGAGTATGTGGTTTATTGTGATAGTCAGAGTGCAATTGACTTGACCAAGAATGCCATGTATCATAATCGTACCAAGCACATTGATGTTCGTTATCACTGGCTTCGAGAAGTGATGGAAAATGAGCTGATGAAAGTAAAGAAAGTTCATACTGATGAAAACACTTCAGACATGTTGACAAATGTTGTGACTCGCGACAAGCTCGAGGTTTGCAAGGAGTTGGCAGGAATGGATTCCAAGTGACAGGGTCACGGTGGAAACCCTCTCTAATGGGATTGGAGGGGGAGATTGTTGGGTCCAATCCCTCACCTAATTGCATTTACTTCCAGCAGTTGCATGTTTTACTTTTCTCCTTGTTGCTTTCGGCTCCGTGTTTGCTGCACTTGACTTTCACAGTTGAACACATGCATTTTTCTTCCTTGTTAAATGTTTGTAAGACGCGTCCATTTACTCATTAAGGGGGTTATAAATAAGTGCACCCGGTAGAATGCAAATTGTGACGCACCGGAGAAAAGAAAAGGGATAACAGAGAGGTGTGGAGAGCAGAGAAAACAAGAGGAATTCATCCGAGAGTTTCAAGTGTGGAGAGGAAAAATAACTCATTTGAGTTATAGAAAGAAAGTGAGGAAGAGAGAAAATAAATAGTGATTTTATTTTCTTAGATATAGAGAGGGAGAAAATAATTAGTGATATTATTTTCTCAAGTTTGTATATTTTTCTCATAGTGAATTTCTGAGATCTCTCCCCCTGGTTTTTTCCAATTGGGTTTTCCACGTAAATTTGGTGTCTTGTGTGTTTGGCTTATTTTCTGCAGATATTATATAGTTGGAACAATATTATTTATTTGGCGTGGTTTATCATTTAATTTATCACAAACGGTTCTAGTGGGAGGTAATTGTTCCCAACACAACCTTCACCTCTATTAGTACCCAATCTGATTCTCTTACAAATTCATCCAAATTCCGACCAAACTCAGATCCAAAGCCGTTGTGGAAATCTTTTGGACTAGCAAACAACCAAATCATTAATAAACATCATCAAAATCAGCACTCGAACTCAATTTTCTAGGATTTTTCCAAGTTTCGCGGACTGAGATGATTTTTGAGTTTTGCGACTGTTAATCCATTGATGATGCTCGTATTTGATCAAGTAACAATGCCCAAAGGTTAGTACACTTCGATTGATTTATTTGATATGGGTTTACTTGATTTTATAGGTTTTTTTTTTCATTTTTTGCGAATTGAGATATTTTTATGATTTGGGACTGATTTTATGATGTTTTGGGACTATTAATCCATTGAGGATGGTCGTATTTGGTCAAAGAACAATGCCCAGAGATTAAGGAGGGTGTATTCAATTAGGATTTGTAAGGACTTATAAAGACTTTAAAAGTTTAGTTGTATTCAATCAAGACATTTAAAGAGTTTATAAAAGTTTAGTGGTATTCAATTACAACTTTTCTAATGTCTTTAAAAGTTATGTGATATTGAATTAAGACTTTTACAAAGTCTATAAAAGTATTTCGGTATTCAAAAAGTCATAGATTTTAAAGATTTCTATCAAATGGTGGAGTTTGATAGACTTTAAAACAAGATTTATTCATATTCAAAGTCTTCCAAAGTCTGGCCTTATTCCCAAAGACTTCCAAATATTTGTCAAAAACTTTCAAATATTTGAGAAAGGGAGAAGATGAAAATAATATAAAATAAATACAAATAAAATTAATAAAAACACTTAATAATAAATAATTTTCCTAAAATAATAAAAATACTAAAAAACTAACAAATAGAAATAGTATAAAATAACATAAAATAATATAAATTAATTAAAAACTCACAAAATATATCAAAACCAAATTAAAATAAATATTAATACTTTTAAGTACAAAATAATTACAAAAACTTAGCATTTATGGAATGAAAATATAGCATAGTTCATCCTCATCAGCTGTGTAAGCTTACATGTTAGTGTTGATTTAATATATTTTGGGTGTCATTTATACTGGTGATTTGAAAATGTCTCATATAAAACTTTTGATAAATAATGATATACAAAGTAAACTGTCTAATAGAATTGTTCGCATTTTAGCAACTGTTTATATGGAGATTTTTCATGAATAACCTCTCCTTTCATTTGGCTGCGAATGTCATTTTATGTTGTTGAGTTAAAATTGTAATAACAATATTTAGGTACTAGTAGTAAAAAAACAATAGAAAATTTTAAAGTTCTATGTGGTTTATAAACTTTTTCCATTATAGGGCAGTATGTAATTTTCTCTAAATCAGTTATCCCCTTAATTTTTTATCCATTTGTGATCATTGGGTTATGTGATACTCTATTATGTCAAAGGTGTAAAGATGGGGATGCTTCTAGACCAAAGCAATCTATCCAGTTCATCATTTCTATAGTTTTCTTCAAAACATATTGTCCGACATCTTCAACAAAATGCTTAATGATGTAAGCTACAAGATATATTAAAAGTATATAAAAGTCTATCAAAGTCTTTAGTAAAAAGTCTATAAAAGTATGTCACTTATTTCACGGAGTCTTTAAAAGTCATTTTAAAAGTCTGTAAAGTCATTAAAAGTAAACGAACTCTACAAAAATCTTTCGCTTAAAAAAAGTCTTTAAAAGTTTCTAAAAATCTTAATTGAATACACCCCCCTAATACACTTCAATTCATGGATTTGATAAGGGTTTCACTCGATCTTATAGGGATTTTTCATGTTTCGCAAATTCATGATTCACTCGATTTTATAGGGATTTTTCATGATTCAAGTGTGTTTGTTCAGACTACCCTTTTGGATTTTTATGCTAAATGTTGTGGGAATTTATAGTTTCTTTGCTCCTGATTAAGACTGTTCTGTTTCAAGGGCTTCAAATAGTTGTGATTTTTGTGCTGATTTGTGATGGTAAGCATATCAAATTTTGGTTTTTTATATGTTGGTATGTTCTAGTTTTGTCATTTGATCTATAGATTCACTGGGATTGAACCTTCTTATCAAATTATCATAGATTTATGTGAAATTGGGTTGCATTTTCTTTACTAAATTTGGAAGTCCTCATATAAGATTGGTGGACTGAAGTTGGGAATTTGGTGATTGTTGTGTGTTGCTAGCTTAATTTGAAGTGGGATTGATTGTTTTTGTTTGATTTTGTTTAATAGATCTGAATTGAAACTATGGGAATTTATATGAGCAAGCACCGGGCTCAATTCATCAGTACACAACTGGGCTCAATTCATATGAAGCCGCGTGTTACAATTTCGAGGCTGTTTCATTTAATCAAGTCTTCCACTTGAAAAATATATGAAAGTACTTGGTCTTATGTTTTGGTTTGGTTATGTTTGCAGGTTTGTGAGAATCATCCACTGGGTGTTGTTCTAGTAAGATTTAAGGATAGAAGGGATGCCCAGAAGTGCATAGAGTTGATGAATAGAAGATGGTAATTAATACCTCCAGACATTCGACTTAATCAGCAGAGTTAATGTCTACCTAACTAGTTAACTATCACGCTCATGTGGATTATAAAAGAGAGGGTTGGCATAGGATTTCATTTAATACCAGAATTGCAATAAGCAAAAACAGATTGACAATCCTTTGCCTTTTCTGTAGCAGTAAATTAATAAATTGATGATGGGCTTGTGTTAGCTATCCTTGTAAATTACATGATGTGGACGATGTGGTACTCTCTCTTTCAGTTTCATAAGCTTGGTGTATGGTATGGTTTCCCTTATGGGATATGTCCTCTGCAATAATAGCTAGTGCTTTACCAACCGAACTCATTCTCTCTCTTATGAACATCTCTATAGCTAGTGCTTGCTTACGGTTTAAAAAAAATGAAATGAGAACAATAGTTTGAATAGCATACACGACTGGGTATATCTATGAGTACTCCCATTTTTCCATCAGCTATCCTAGCCCATCTTGGCCCCTTACTTTTAACCCCTTTCTCTGCTGCCTATATAGGCTGCCGAAACTGAGCTTCATCTGCCCCCCTTACGTCCTCCTGGTTCCCTACTTTAACCGACATTGAGGTCCCACAAAGAGTCATGGCTACACTTAATTTGTATAGCATAAACTTAACTTGGGCTGCTGGGTAAGCACTAGGCTGCTCGATTCTAAGCTGAGAACATAATACATATGGTTGGCCTTTTATCTTTTTTAACCAGCAAGAGCTTGGGCTGTTATAATATTGACTAAAGAAATAATCACCTCACCATCTGGGCCACCGAACATTAGGGCTGACTTTGTTTTATTAAACATACCAAAAATGTTGGGTCTTACATTAAAACAGTTCTTATTGGATCCAAATTTGGGTTACCCATAATGAACATTGAGCTTAATAAAATTTAAGATCCCCCCATAACTAGTTATTAACTTAATTGTCCCCTAATTATACCCCAAAATATTAATTATTTTGAGTCCAACAGTAATTATTGAATATGACCACAATTAATTAAATTTATTATTTAATTAATTTATACATTAACTTAACCTTCAACGACCCACATTTTAAGTTATTAAATAACCTTAATTAAAACATACTACATGTAGTTAATGAAATAAATTAAGGTACAGGTTTCTTGTTGTTCCATAATTAAACTGATTAGTTGGATTAATTAGGTGATACATCACATTCTAATATTGTTCACACCTAACCCTTTTAAATTTAAGCCATGTTGGCTTTCTTTCTTTCTTTTTTTTTTTTATTTTTAATTCCAATTAATTTGGCAAATAAACATACCAACATATTTAGCACAATTAAATCCACATAATAATTTCTTCTTAAAGCCTCTTATATTAAGAGTCTCTCTTTACATTTTATAATATGCCATATAAGTTCTTTATGTCACATAGATTACATAATAAGAAAAATTTAATCATATATACCCATTTCTTATCTCCAAATTAGGTTAAATCTCTAACCTTATTTAATTATTTAATATTTCCATTAAAAGAAATATTGAAATTATTTGGGTCGTCACATTCACCCATTCTTCTAAGAATTTCGTCCTCGAAATTACAAGATATTTATCTCCGTTCATTTCATTCCTCAAAACTAGGTTTTCAATCAACATTTACCTAATCATAACAATTAAGTACTTTACTCTTTCCTTAGTTGAGGATCCTTTTCTGGCATCCACCAAAGTATTTATGTTGGGTAACGGGTACATATCTTTTGGACATGCCTTGTTCAAATACCTGAAATCCACATATATATGCAATTGCCCATTAGACTTCTTCATTAGTATAATGCTAGACAACCAAACCGGGTGCTGTATTGGTTTAATGAATCTCACTTCCAATAACTTTATGATCTTTTCCTTAATTTGTGTTTCTACTTCGAGGACATAATTCCGAGGTGCTTACTTCACTGGTTTTACTCCGGGACTTATGTTCAGTTCATGCTTTACTAATTCTGCATCGATTCCAGACATTTCGTCATAACTCCGTGCAAACACATCTTTATATTCTCGTAGCAGCTTGATTAGTTCTTTTTTCTGGTCAGCATCCAATTCCTTATTAACATGGATCGCCCTCGTCATCCCTTCCTCCGTTGATAAGTCTACCTCTTCCAATTCTTTTTGTTGGGGTCTTTGTCCATCTTCGAAGCATTTTGGAGCTGGTTCCACTTTTTGCTGTACTAATTCCTCTTTCCCACCGCTGCTGGAGTGGAGGATTCCTATAATGACCAAAAATTCTAGATGTCATTGTAATTATAATTATTAAATAATTAGCAATGAATTAAAATTTTTGTACTAATTAAATGTGCATTAAATAAATTAAATGAATATACTTGTGTATGTGTATATTTATTAAATGTAATAAAGCAAGTCTAATTGGATTATATTTTTAATCCAAATGAGGTATTAAATTAGGTCAAATTAATTAACCTAGTAGTCCATGTAATTGATTAAAACTTAGTCCATATAATTAATTAAACAAGCCCAATGCTTGATTTAATTAAATGTAACATAGATTATTTAATGTTAGCCCAATGAGGATAAATAAATTGAGCCCAAACAATTTAATTGATTGAGCCCAATAGAATTTATTTTCAAGTCCAATGTGGAGCCCAAGTGAAGTCAAAATTTTGGTCAAACATTATATATAAGTGTATATATAGCTAGGTGTATCTATGTATATATAATATATAGATAAATAAAGCAAATTTGGAAAGAATTGGAGGGATTGCTGGCAACTTCAAGGTGACCCACTTGGATAACTTGTTTGCTCACTTTTGCTTCATATACACACTTTGCCTTGGTGGTTCAACCACCCATGTCAATCACTTAGTCTTTCAACTTGTCATTCAATCAAATAGTATCCTAATTAGCTCCTAATTTGACCAATGCTAGCATATTAGGGAGTTAATGAAGGTTTAGCAATTGGCTATATATAGAGTGCTCCACACAAGTGTAATGTTGGTTAGTCATTTTCTAGCATTTCCTAGAGAGCAAAGTGAGAACATTTGAGAGTAATATAGAGAGAATACTTGTGAGTGTGGAGAATATAGCTAAAGAAAGAGCTTGGTGAATGTCTAATAGCTTCACAACATACTTTGAAAGGAGAAGTAGAAGAGCATCTAAGACAATAAGATTAAAAAGTGCTCCAAACCTTTTTTTTATTTCATTTTCATAGTCTGGATATGATTTGAACGGTTAAAATATATTTTTAACCGATCAAAACTTGTTTTGATGGTCTAAAAGTCTTAAAATATGTTATATATGTATATTCATGATTTGATGTGTTTAAATCATGTTTTGGTATGTGTGGTATTTATAAAAATGGTAGAAAAGTCCATATTGAACTTTACCGGTAAAACCCTAAGCATGCGATGTTTAATGTTGTAGTTTGAAATGTACAAGTTGAAAAATTAATTTCTATGTCTAGAAAGTTGCATGTATAAGTTTTTAAGAAAACTCAACTTGAATCTTTCAAAAATATGGAAAAATGATGAAGTTATGGCTTTTACCGCAAAATATGTTATTTTAATGACCTAATGTACAAACAACCCACATTGTGGCTATTTTTCATAACCAAAACTCTTTCAAAAATTTGATCCAATGATGGAATATTGTAGTTTAAGAAAATACGAATCCATCGATACCAATTTGAGGTCATTCGGACTTATAGATTTCATTTTATTCAAGTTTTAATCAAAGGAGCAAAAGTTGAAAAATCTGAAAATGGCAATTCAGCAGATTCTGCCACTCAAGGGTCGGGGCTCTCGTTCCTTTGTTATTTTGGGGGCCGGGGCCCCCATCACTGTTCACAGACAGATCTTTTTAATTTCGGGTCGGGTCGGTTCATTTTAAACGGGTCGGTTCAAATCATTTATGACCAAAATGGGTAAAAATATTTTATAATTAATATAATTAATTTAGGGCCCAATAAAAAGAAAATATATAATTATTTATTATGTGAATATTAAATAATAATTAAGAGTCATGAAGGTGATTAATTACTATTTAATCAATATTAAATAATAATTAAAATGAAAAGAGATAGTAACTAATTATTTATTAAATAATATATAAAGGGTAATATAATTAATAAAATATTATTAAAGGATTAATGATATTTTAAAATGAATAAAATATTATTAAATGATTAATAATATTATAAATTTAATAAAATATTATTAAATCATTAATAATATTAGAAAATAAATAAAATATTATTAAATAATTAATAATATTAGATAATGAATAAAATATTATTAAATGATTAATAATATTATATAATAAATAAAATATTATTAAATAATTAATAATATTAGATAATTAATAAAATATTATTAAATGGTTAAAAATATTAGAAGACGAATAAAATATTATTAAATGATTAATAATATTATAAGATTAATAAAATATTATTAAATGATAAAAAATATTAGAATAATAATAAAATATTATTAAATGATTAATAATGTTAAGTGATTAATAAAATATTATTAAATGATTAATAATATTACAAGACTAATAAAATATTATTAAATTTGTAATAATATTAGATAAATGTATGAACTATATTAAATAATTAATATAGATTTTATGTGTTTGAAATATTATCAAGTAGTGATAATATTTTTTAAGTGTTTATATACCCGTAATTATATAATTATGTGGGTTGTAAGAGTTAGAAATGTTATCATACGAATATGTATATGATACTAATTTAAGATCAAACTGATTAATTGTTAGATCCGTTCAAGGAATATTAAATTGAATTGGTTAGCCGTAGACTACGCACGAGGCAAGTTCTCTAACCCTACTCAATTATTATTGAACAAGTTTCTATACTTGTATTTATTGCCAGACACTACTACAAAACAGTAAATAGACAACATTTAAATAACAACGATTTTATAAAAAAACATTGTGGTTTTTTTTGGCACAATGTTTTTTACAAAACGTTGTAGATACATATGCAAAAACGTTGCATATTTATAATTGCAGGTTTTAGTTTTAAATACATAACGTTTTCTTAAAGAAAACGTTATGTATTTAAAAAACACGGAGGCAAGCTATAAAAAATAATTATTGTGCGAACTGAAAACTTGAAAACACGGAGGAACATAACACTTGCTAATGAAATGAAAAAATTTCATTACAAAGAAATGTTCCTCGATCCAAACCTTGAAAGCCATCACAGCACCCAAAGTCAGAAACACGTCCTCACTCATAATCTCTCTTCCTCTCTCAATCTTACTCGCTAGATCGCAAAGCTAGCTTCGTTCACCAGTCTTCTATCTGATCTGATGGCTTTCGTAGCCTTGGCGATGGTGAATCCGTTGATGGAAGCACCCGTGGAGGCGGAGGTCACGGTGGCGGTGGGTATGACGGCAGTGGTGGAGGGGGAAGGGGCAGTAACCGTGGAGGTGGCCGTGGTGGTGGAGGGGCACTTCGCCGGTATCGGTAGTGGTAGATTTGTTCTTTCTCCCGCCAGTACACCCAAAACAAAAACCAAAAATCAAAATCCCTCCCTTTTTCCTCTTCTATTGTTTCTCATTCTCCAAATATTTCTCTACAATTACTATTGGGTTAGGCTTACAGCTAGGACTAGGGCGAGGGCTAGAGCTTAACCCTTACTATTATGATTCCTCTATTAGTTTTAATGGATTTGGCTATAGAGTCTGCGACATATGTGTTTCCGCGGAGGTTCGAGGCTTATAATTTGGGGGAAGCTCTTCCACTTCTTTCTTTTCCCTCACAAGTCTCACAGATCGTGGCTTCTCTAAACCTTTTTCTGCTCTCTCTTCTCAATCTCTCACATCTCTCTCCTCACATAGCTCTCTCTCCTCCTCTTTCCCGTGTCTTTCCCTTTCTGCTGGCCCTAATTTTGGAAAATAGCCCTAATTTTTGGTTGTGGAAGTGTTATTCGACGACGACAGTGTTCTCCGGTAGTGGCGACATTCTTTATTTATCCATCTTTTCCACTATTATTGTCCTTCATTACCTCTAATTGAAGGTTAATAGCTATTTCCCTAAATTAATACACAAATTAAACACGCTATTTCTTGCACACACACACACACACACACACACACACACACACACACACACACTTCATATGTCCAAGTTAATATGCCCTAATATCAATATCAGAGTACACATAAAGAGTTTAATTGATTTTTTTGGTGAAATTATGCTTGTGTTAGTTTTCCTAAAGTTCCAGCTGAGGAAATAGTTTAAGGTTGCATTGAATGAATTTGGTTCTCTAACTGATCATTCCCTGCAATTTCTTTTTGTCCTCTACTTGTTTGATGGAATGCTTGAGTAAATATTTTATATATTAAGTGAAAATAAGATTGTATTTTGTCTAACATTTGCAGGTTGGATCCAGATATTGGTTTCTGATTCGGCTACCTAATCACTGGTAATAACACATATAAGTATATAGGGACCATCACTGCAGAACATTCTCTGATCAGCAACACTGTTGCAAGTGTTGAATCATCCTTTGCTATTTCTATGAGGATTTAAAAGATTATAAAATTAATCTAACATACAATATTTCTTCCTCGAGTCCAACACCAAACTTCTTATAGTCGTCTCCTTAATCAAACTAATAAGCTGAAGCATGTCTACTAAAACAGAACACTAACCTAAAGATAGATTAGTGTATCATATCTTGTATGCACTTGCAAAAATTGTTATATCACTAACCTGTTATATCACTTTGGCATGTATCATATCTTGTATGCACTTGCAAAAATTGTTTCCTTCTTATAGTATCTCCTTTTACATGCTTCGAATTATATGTTGATCAAGTAAGTACTCTGCCTCCAGAAATTGATGTGCAACAAACAGGTCTAACCTAAATTCCCTTTATACTCTTTACATACCTTTTTTACATTTTACTTCTTTTATCTCTTCATTCGTCGTCTCTTTTCTAGGATTGCACCCTAAGCTACTGCTATTGTCATGGTTTTAACATATCTGAATCATATCTTCAATTAATTAAAAACTATCTATCAACATATCATTGCCCTTTTTAGTACATGAGAAATGCTGCACTGCATATTGTTCTGTGAGGGCTACTTCTCTTGAAGCAATTTTCATCTTTGTCTGCCCTCCCTTATTTGAGGAGCTTGAGAAGCGCCTTCGTGCAAGGTGAACTGAGTTAAAGCTAGAAACTTCTAGTGATCTCGCTTTTGCATACCTCCTCCTAGTAATAATTGGGGTTTTCAATATGTACAGGGGGACTGAGACAGAGGAACATATCCAAAAGCGACTCCAAAATGCCAAGGCAGAGCTCGAACAAGGAAAACAGCCTGGCCTCTTTGATCATATGTTGGTAAATGATGACCTTAACACTTGTTACGGGAGTCTTAAGGTAATTGATTCTTGCTCCCTGGCATAGCATGGATGATCTAAAGTCACATATCTTGTTACCTTTTAAATGATTTAAATTTATTTCTCATTTGATCCAGAAACTCTTGGGTATTGATGAAGTCCTGAACATGACCTATAATAAATCATGTAAGTGGTCCCTCAAGATTCTATTGAACTGTTCAACCTTTGGCCTTATTTATTTATATATATACATCTAAATATATGATGAATACATAAAAGGGGAAAGGGGGGGGGGGGGGGTACAAATTTGACTTGTTGATCCTTAATTTTTGCAGAATTGTCCTGGATTTATCATCAATCAAAGGAGGGGCACCAACACGGACAAGAGGTCTTAGTATATACCATACGTTTATATTTCGATTGGTTGTTTCATTTAAGTTTCTGGCTTGTTTAATCTATACGTTACGTGTGATACTGAACTTATTAATTTTTTAGTTATTCAATCTACAGTTAAAAAATGCTCCAGGCTTATTACAACATGATCATGCGATCTTGGTCCGTTGGCTTATTACAAACTATGTTTGTGGCATAAAACTGGGTAATTGATCTCTCACTCTACGAATTTATTTTTAATTGCTAGATACATACATGCCCACCAATTGTTTGACTATTTTACCTTTTATTTTGATAGTGTAGGAGCATTTGATCATTTACATATGGATGTATTTTGGGAGAAGAGTTTTTTGCACATGATTAGGTAGTAGCTTAATTTTATGGATAGTTTGGTATATTTTGTGGATGTAATTTGATATTGTAAACGTATGGTATGTATTATTGGGATGTATTTTGAATGGTTGATACATTTTGTCTATAAATGAGAATTTAGAGCTTTTTTAGCTATATATCATGGCATTAGCTGTCCTACACAACAATGCAGGTGCACCACTGTGTATGTAATTTTAAATATACACAACTTTTTTCTTCTTGAAAAATGTTATGTATTCAGCACAGTTACAACATTTTAAAAACGTTGTATAAGTATGTCTAAATAGATGACACCTTAGAAGCGTTGTGTAAATTTGTCTCAACGTTGTCTGATGTATCAAACAATAACATTTTAAGCCAGAAAATGTTGTAGAATTATAACATCTACAACGTTTTCTTGCATTCAAGAATTTATGGAAAACATATCTACAATATTTTTTAATGAAAAAACGTTGTGTAATATATCTAACTACAACGTTTTAAAAACGTTGTATAAATGTGTTAAATAGATGACACCCTTAACCTCGACGTTTCTGTATTACCTATTATAACGTTTTTTATGTGTTATCTATTGACTATTTTGTAGTAGTGAGAGCTTGAAGTGCTTTAATTATTTAAAATTATTCCACATCCATATTGTTTATAAAATCGCATATGGTGCATTTGAAGCTTAATAGTTCTTGTTTCATGGACTGTATTAAAAATGTCTAAGCTAATTGTTCAGTTAGACATTGCGTTTATAAATTCAATAACTTGAATACCTTTAAGAGCTGATCCAAACCATTGTTGGGTGCAGATTCTTATAATAAGTCTGAGAATTGAACAACCCTAGATAAAGGGGATTTTATGTCGGGAAACCGACTTTGGCGCCAGAAGACTAAATGTAATGCATATACAGTGGGTTGAATAGGCTGATCCCCTTGAAAACCAAACTACTGAAAGGGTCAGAGGAAACTCTATTATACCCTCGTTAGTTAAGGGTCCTTGGTGACCACTCTACATTAAAGATTCAAATATTCTTGTTCAATGAAATTTGAGTCTTGTTTCTTTCAAAATTGTTAAATCTATTGTTGAAGCACTTGAGTTATTCCCCTTTCACTCATGATATAATAAATCTTTATGATTGTTCTTAAACTTATTAAGCAAACCAGTGCTCACCCTTGCTATATCATGAACCATTTTCAGCTAGACCCGAATGCTCCAAGAAGGACAAGAGAAAAGGGAAAGCCAGAGCTTAATTATGCATGTTAATTAAATGTTTAATATGTAATTACTGTTGGTAAAACTTTTGTAATTCCTTAAGATAGGAACTGTTGATGTTAAGGTTAATCGACCTTGGGTATTGTAGCCTTTTTATAAGGAACCTTTTGTATTATTCCGCGATGTTTAAATGAAAATTATGTATTTAATTGTTATTAAGTATTGTATAGTGAGAACCAAACCCGAGGTTATGGAACCCGGATTTGGGGTCGTCACAACTCCTCCTGAGCCCTCGGGTCTGAGTGTACCCTCAAACTCATCCCCTTCGCCCTGTCATAAGCGAAACACAATTTTTCCATTGGGTTTCAGAACCCTCTGCAAACTTGCCTTTTCTTCATCATTCCTTTTCGTCTCTACCAACTTCTGGTCTCATTCTTTGCCCGCTCAGCGTTGATCACATTCTTGTCGTCATTGGGACTCAATTCCTTCTTCCTTTGTTCTTTTCTTTCTTTTTACAAGTCTACCACATTCGGCTGCTTTTCCTTATAGCTTTCACTTTATTCTGTATTTGTCTTATTCTTTTCGGTCACAAACTTGTCTGCTTGTATGTCTTTCCAACTAGCTAACTTCAAGGAGTTGGGCTTAGCAATATTATTTTCTCCTTCCTCGGCGACATCATCAAAGAAAGCCGCCTCAATAATGTGTGTGTTTCCTCCGGTGTAAAGGGGTTTTTTGTTGCAGGTACTTGAACTTCCTTCCTTCACTAAAAAAAATGGGGCTTTAGCAACAACTGATTTTCGTTGCTAAAGGTGCCAAATTTCATTGCAAAAAGGATTTAGCAACGATTTTTTTGTCGTTGCACCTTTTGTTGTGCAATGAGCATTGCTAATTATTCCGCAACGAATGTAATTTTGTCTTTGCTGAAAGTGATACATTTTGCAACGAAAGTTGGCTTTCATGCAAAGCCTCGATCTTTTAGCAATGAAATTTATTGTTGCAGAATCAATAAAAAATTGTTACTAAAAATCACCTTTTCGTTGCAAAATCCTACTAATTGACAACGAAATGAACTTTTTTTTTCGGCAATGAACATGTGCTTTTGTTGCGGTTGGTTCACATTTGCCAACGATTGGTTTCGTTGCGGAAAAGCATAGAAATTGTTGCCTTAACTTGTTTTCGTTGCTGATTGTATACTTTTTAGCAACGATGTTCATTTCTGATTATACTATTTTGCAACGACATTATAATTAATCAGCAATGATAATATTTGTTGTGGATTATTTTTCAATAGCAACGAAAGTTATTGATTAGCAACGACACTATACGTTGCCGTTTCTTTATATGTGCAACAAAAATTGATATGATTTGCAACAATATAAATGTTGCCTTTTTATTTGGGTATAGCAACAATATCCTCACTGTTGTTATTAGGTTAATTTTTCGTTGCCAAAAATTATATTTTAATGTCATAAGTAACGAAAACTTGTTGCTAAATGTATAAAAAATGTTGTTGTATCCTTAATTGTACAACGCTTTAGTAGCGAAATAGCTATTGACTGTATCGTTGCCAAATAAAAAATTGATAATCTTGTGTACCTGAGTGGCTCAATGACCCCATAGCAAATAATGACAAAACTAAAAAATACTAAGATATTATTAACTTAATAAAATCATCTAGTACATAATCATTAATCATCTTTACAATCAATCATCTAAGGTTGTCATCGTTCTTCAATTAAATATATATTTACATATATAGAGATAGTACACTTCTTATTTCGTCCATTTTCTTTCGTAAACATAGCGCATCATATACAGGAAATTTGGTACCAAATATTGTATGACAGATAGAAGCAATCATCCTGCACATACTTAAAAATACTAGCAAGTCATAGCTGGAGGAAAATGAAGCAAATAGGTCAGCGGAAGCACCTAGTGCCAAAATCAATACATAAAGACAATAGAGTTGCAATGTGGTACTAATGTACACCATATTACACATAAGCAAAAAAAGGCAAATAGGCAATCATAATATCATTTGATACAATTCCAAACAGAAAGATTAACATACCATACTGTCCACTTTGTCACAATTATGTAAGATGCATAGACACACTCATACAACATATTGGTTGATTCAAAAGTTTTTAATTATGCCAATGACTGATATCATTGTGTAGATAGTTCAATTTAACGCATCATTTAACAACTTGACATTCTTAAAATAAGCCAAGTAATTAAGTTTGAAGCTTTATATCATGTAAAACATTAATAGGGTAACAGACTAGGCACCAAAAATGGGACAAGGTCAACAAGTTGAACATGAATCTGGGTATCATCCAGGTTAAATTCCTTTCTAAGTGACTCTAGGACCAGTTGCTGCGAATATCTTCTAATGAAGTGTAAACTAAAATAAGGGATAACTCATCTAAGTGATGGTCTTGATAAAGGAACAAAGTAATAAATATAATAGCAGACAAGCGTGTGTAGCTAAGATCATTAAGCTTGTTATACTTGAGGTATTAGTTATTATTAAGATAATGGTAGAAACATATCGTACATACATACATACATATATACATACACACAAACACACACACACACACACACACACATAGCTTTTCATATTTTTAAAAAGCATTTTTTTTTATAAAAAAGTAAAAGAAAAAAAAAAGAAATAATTATCTGTGGTTATGGAGTATTATATTACCATTCTCCTAGTTCACGCCCAAAACCTCTACGCTTTTTCCCACCCCATGGAGCTTGACAGAAGCATGATTGGGAGTAGTTGATCCAGACAATCCCTAATTGAAGAGGCTGTAGAACAACCAAGGACACATTTAACACTAACAAAACTTTATCATTTCCAACATCTGATTTGTATGCTTATTGTTGAGACCTGGATATCGTTGATCATGATGAAACAACACAAAATATCAGGAAAAAGAGTCAAAAATTAATACATGGAAACAACAATTGATTACTACTTGAGCATAATGTATGCAATCAACTGGATAGAAGACCTACAAATCATAAACCATCATTTGCGTACCCTTTAAACTACAGTTTACAACTTGATCCCCTTTGAGATTGGCAGTTAAAGAAACTAACTGTGAGATTAGCTACAAGCATATGGTTTAAACTTTAAAAACTAATAGAGCTGGCCATGGACAAGGTGATTCACTTAACCAAGCCAATTGATATTAGGTTGCTAGATACTTTATGGAGTTACAAGATGTGCAATAGTAGTAGAATTGACAATTTCTAGTTGACACCTATTCTAGAGAATATCAAAATTCATAAATTTCTTCCCACTACATACGCTACAATAAGTTGCAAATTGCAATCAACTAAATCTTGAAGTTAAGATTTACTAAAAGAACAAAATGCATTGAAAATAATTACAAGCCAATCATATAGTCAACCATCCATATAACATTTTAAAATTTTCCCAATTTATCAATATTCTACTATTGTTTTTCAAATATTGTGTCGACTATAAGTGTTATGCCCGTACATCATTTCCATATCCATGCTTTTTAGGCAATCAGAATTATAAAATCAATTTGAGTATTCTTGAGTTCTCTGTGTCAGATTTATTGAGTGCCCCAATTAACCCCATTCCCCATTAAGTTGTAGACAAATCCACTAACAATTAGCTGCTTACATCAAACGTGATGCTCCAAAGCATTTAGCAAAAGACAAAAGTTGTAAGACCCCGAATTTTATGAAATATAAAATTTAATTTTTCTTCATATATATTTTCATGAAACAGTAAGTAGTTAAATTGATAAAGTTAAAAGTTAAGGATGTTATGTGCAAATTATATTATGTCGGACAATATTCGTTTGGTCGAGGAATATTCGTTCTGTCAGGGAATATTCGTACGACGGCGCCGTACGAACCAATCATTGGTGGAGCCCACAAAGAATAATTGTCGGATATAGAAAATGACATAAATAATTTTTAAATGGTCAATGGTACTATCACTTTTAATTGTTAAAATATCCGGTGGTAAAAGAATAGTAATATACGGTATTACAAGTAACATACGGTATTGCATAGTAGCACACAGTATTGCACAGTAGCACACGACATTGCACAGTGTTTCGTATTATTAAACTGATAAAGTGGTTATCGTACAATATTTGACTTTATTGTCACATGCACAATAATTCATATTATTAAACTGATAATTGTCACAGTAGCATATGCACAATAATTCACATTATTGAATCAATAATTGTCATGACACAGTAACGTAATCTTTCTTTTACATACTTTCTGCATTATTGTTATCTCTATTATGGTGTTATTTAAACATTTGTATTTCATTAATTAATTGACTTGATATCTTACTCAGAAAGCCAACTACACTGTATTTATAATAATTAGTCATAATAATTAATAAGTGTGAATTATTGTTGAATAATTGAATTGATAAAGTTATTTGTTTATAATATAAAGTTACGTGATATAAAATGAATGATATAGATTAAAGATAATATATAATTTGAAAATGGATGATGTAGATTAAAAGATGATCTTTAAATGAATGGTTTAAATTAAGGAAATCTTAAAAGATAAAATGAATGGTATAGATTAAAGATAATATAGAATTTGAAATGGATGGTGTAGATTAAAAGATGATCTTTAAATGAATGGTTTAGATTAAAGAAATCTTAAAAGATGAAATGAATGGTATGGATTAAACATTATCTTGAAATGAACGGCTTGGATTAAATTAGGAAATCTTGGTTATGATAAGATTTTTGGCTATAAATAGAGGCCTTAACTTAAGGATTTTTCATAAACTTCCTTACTTGTTCTTTCTTTCTCTCTCTAAATACTTCTTGTGAAAGTTTTCTCTAAGTGTGCTTAAGTCATCTTGAGTATTTGTGAAGATTTATAAGGGTACGTGTACTGTTCAAGTTAATCAACCTCATTTAAATCAATATCCAGTCACGTGTTAAGGTAAGCGATTATCATTATTTGATTCTCGAAAATAATATCGTTTCTTTCTTATTCATAAGATGTGCCATTTATTTTCATGTATTAATTTGTGGGAATAACCTTACGGTGCGGAGTACCGCCTGTTGGTGAATAACTTTTCGTATTCATTCCTTATTAATCTCTGAGAATAACCTTACTGCGCGGATTACCGCCTGTTTGGTGAATAACTCTTCGTATTCAATTTTTATTAAATTGTGGGAATAACCTTACGGCGCGGATTACCGCCTGTTGGTGAATAACCTTTCGTATTCATTCCTTATTAATCTTTGAGAATAACTTGACTACGCGGATTACTGCATGTTTGGTGAATTACTCTTTGTATTCATTTCTTATTTGTCTCTTGTGGAAATAATTTGTTTACACGAATTATCACATGACACTTTTATTCTATATTCGTTTATAATATCATTTTCTTTCATATTCGTAAGTGATATTATTTTCCTTTGTACTAATAAGGGATACTATCTTTTTCATCTTCCATTATTCAAACTTACTATGGTAAGGGATATTAATTTCCTTCACCTTTTGTTAATCAAACCTGCTACAGTAAGGGATATTATTTTCCTTCATACACATAAGTCGAAACTTATTATGGAACTATTGCTTCTATAATTCCTGAAAATATTATATGTTCCATAATCGTTGCACTTCATCATTTCAATTGAACCATCCTATTTACGTGAACCTTTCTATTGAACTGTAACCGTTATTCTGAACTGTGAAACTTGAATATCATTTTTAAATTTCACTCCACATCATGTTGACAATTTGGACATTATTTGTATCTGTACAAAGTAAACTTCTGATACTTATTGTTTATCCTGTTTCTTCTGTTCATCATTTATATCATTCTAATCATCCAAAATCAAGTTGTTGTGAATATCTGTGGCCGGGGGCACAGATGCGATATAATTGTTGAACATATGATAGGTTAAAGGCGATATAATAGGTTAAAGGCGATACATCTGTTCGGTGTCTTTTATGGCACGTGGTGAATGTTCTCTTTGGCCCGTAGTACAAAGATGAACTGTTGTTTGTTATGATTATGACCAAAGGCTGAATCTGGTATAATCATGACCGTTGGTGTTATATTGAATGTCTTTGGCCCGTAGTGCAAAGATGAACTGTTGATCTGCATGATTATAATCAGGAACTGTGAAATTGTATTATCTTGACTAATGATATTTCAGATGATAAAAGTTGATGATGTTTTTCCTAAAAAGAGAACCGAGTGGACATTATAGTCTGGATTATTCTTCTAATAGATTGCTCATTCCACTGCTATTATTGATCTGAACATTGTTCAAGAATTTAACTGCAGTTTTTGATATAAACCTTGTAGTCTATTGTATTATATCAAGAACTCAACTGTTGAAGACTAATGATAATTTATTCGTCATTATCTTAGTCATAATATTCTTTACTGGGCTATTTGAGCTCATCCTTTCTTTTGTTCCATTGTTTTTCAGCAGGAGATGGGAACGTAGCTGGGTCTAGCTGGGGAATAGAGTGAGAGTCCGAGGGATAGCTGTCGTAGTCTTCACGCGTTGTAAAATAGTGTGATAATAATAGTGAAGACTTAATTGTGTATTATTATACACTGTATTGTTGAACGTTGTTCTACTTTGTAATAATTTTGTTGTAGTCTTTTGACAACTCAAGTTTGGGCTGTATGGGCGCAAATTTGGGGGTGTCACAAAAGTGGTGCCATGTGATCAATGTCAAAACCCGCAGCTGCAACACTTGCAAAAACTATGCCTTGTTCCTTCTGCAACACATTTATGCGTGTCTCCAGCACTTTTGACAACTGAACTCTGTCATATAAATACAATAAGAATAAAGCTATCAAAACTGATCTTCATTACAAATATCCCTCAACCTCAAGTAATTTATATAAAAACTTTTTTCAGTCATAAGAGAACTAGTTTTACTTTGAATTTCCTTCCTAAGCAACAATCCCATTTACGTCAGGTAATTGTGAGCCAGGCTATGCAAAAAAAAAAAAAAAACAAAAAAAACTGATGTAGTTTCACATAAACTAACAAGCAAAGAAGCAAAAATAGAAACTTAAACAGCATTATTTTAAACCATTGTAACTTGTAAGTTTCACATCTTCATAGACATGATGTAGCACCTTCTAATCTTAGCACAGGTTTTGCTTGATGGTCTTCTACCTGTCACGGAGAAGGAAATATTGTGAAATCTAAAAAACAAACTTGAACTTTTCACAATTTAAATTGAGTGAGAGAGAAAATGCTCACAGTATTAAGCACATTATTATTGTTTCCCTGTATGACAATTGCTTTCTTAATCTGTAAAATTTTAGATTCTATAGTGTATACCCGTTCCAAAATCTCTAGAGTGCTCACAAAACGAACAAACCTATGGAAACCAGCGTATATAATTAGTCATTTTATTCTTCATTTCCTTTTTATACTTTGTTTTGCAGGAATGATTTTACAGTAGGTCTAACTAGTCACTCAAATCTCTTTGATATTTTATCCTTTATAGACTAAATAAGCTTTTTACTATTTATTTGAGTTTAATAGCTATTTCAAAATTAAAATCTTTGTAAATACTTTGATTCTTAAATTAGTCAAGTTTCATCAATTGCAAGAGTGAACTAGTCAGATTTGCCGAATTCTATCCAACAATTGTTATTATACCAAGTTAAGTATAAGAATTTCATTTGGGTTGAGAGGAAACATTAAAGGAAACACAAGATCAAGCTGTTGACAATAGTCCCACTAAAGGCATGAAGGTAATGGAGATAAATTATAAAATCTCATAACTATGATGAAAGCAAGTAAGAACACAAATATTACATGTTTCGATAGAACCTTTCCTAAAGTGAGAAATCTGCTATGAGTGAAAATTGAATCCTAGAAGTATTTCCTCAAGTTAGTCACAGTAAAGCCCACCCTGCTACACTTCCCCCTCTCATTAGGTTTCCCGAAAAATAAAGAAACAACAGAAACATACCTTTCTTTTGAAGTTGAGATTCATTAGCTTCACTTGCAAGAGCTTCGAGATTAGGAGAAGAACCAAAGACAGGTGGTGGATGAATGCTTAGGTATGGAAAAAAATAAGGTATGTCAATAAATCAAAAACCAAAATTAAAGATTGAAAATCAAAGCGAAAACTCATCATATATGCTTCAAAATAAATAAGTTGAATGTTAAATGCAAACTGCATCCTATAGTTACAATAAAAACATTCATGTTAGTAGGTCAAAATTAGACCTTTGTATAACTTCCTTTTTCGAAGAGTCGAAAGAACTGATTCAGTTGAGTTTCCATTAGAGACAGGAGAAACCTGCAGAAGATAATTGAACAAGTAAAATAATTCATTTAGCTAACTTGCAATATGGCTGTCAACAAACATGCTTCCATATTTATTGAATGTTTTAAGATATATGTAGGCATATCATGGATAGAGAGAAAATTATGTAAGTACTACCCAGTTAGTAAGAATTTACATTCTACTTTTATTTGTTAGTTTAAAAGAGTATTATATATTGGGAAAACTTTGCAGAGGCATTTGTATGGGTCCCCATCTATATGCAATAAAATAAAAATAAAACTCTATATTCCAAATCCTTATAGAATAGAGAAGAACCCAAACTTCCAGAGCAGTTTTTATTGGTACCCAAAAAATAGAACATAGCAGTAAGTTACACGAATTCAATTATTTAACGACACTTTTTCTTTCCTTTTTTGGCAGAACAACTACTTAAGTACCAAATATCCAGGAAAATTATAATCCTGCAACGTGGATGCTAGAGATTTCAATTTCATCTGTAGAAGCACAACTTAATTTAGACTTTGGCCATCTCTATAAAGAGTCTCATCTATGTTGGTAAGCATCACGAGTATCACCTGCCAAAATATTGGCATTTCTAGATTAAATATTACATCAACTATAAGGATCTATATGAATGCTAAGAAAATAAAAGAAAACCTTCATATTGCTACACATATCTTAAATATGGTATTTATCATCCAAATGGGTAAATGCATTCTTTTTTATTCAATGAATCAATTTATGATCTCCTCTTGATTGATACATAAACTATGAAGACCTATGTCAATGCTAAAAAATAAATAACTCCAGACTACTACCATACCATCATCTTACACATAGATTAATGGTCGAAATTCAGTAAGTGATATTTCAAATTAAATTAGTAATCACAGCAATAGTATTGACCTGACCACGCCCCACTACACAAACTTCCTGCGTGGTACAAATAGAACCTAACCCTTTCCCAACTTTCAACCAATGAACTCCGGCCTGAATTAAATTCTGCGCCTGATACATCATCACCACATTCACCATATAATCAGCCTGAATTCACCATCTAATTAGAAACCCTAGCTTCTCTACTATCATCCATTTTCTCCCAATCGGACTTTGTAACTACCCCTTCAAGCTTCGAATTTTGGGTTGATATATCCATGTGATTAAAGTTGGATTAACTTAAGTTTGCATTGCCCTTTAATTGAAGACTATTTATTTGAAGCTTTAACGTTTGAAAGGTTTTTGAAAGAGAATGAAGAGTTTAGCCGCGAGAAGAGAGAAAAAGATGAATGAAATGATTTTAGAAAAATCATTTTCATCTTTTATATTTTGGACTACTTCTTGATATGATGGCTGAGACTTAATCCTTGATATTGATCAACGACCAATATTGAATCTAGAAATTAAAATATAATCCATGGGTTGCATGCGAAGTAGATTTGAATGGAAGGTTTGGGTTAAGTCAATTTGATCTGAAGGCTATGATCATGCCTTAAGCTGATTGTTCATAATTCATGTGCTTGTTTCTAGTTGGTCGTTGAGGATGGTGAAGGATATTTTTCATCTATTGAATCAATTAGTATTTTTTATCTCAAAGGCCCATATTTATTTTAAGCATAAGTAATATAAATTTTAATTCCAAAAATTAAGACAATATTTTAAAACTATTTTTTTTGTTTATTTGTATAATTAATTATTTTACCAAATACTATCTTTGTACTATAGTATTTAATTAGTGTAGCACATACATATACTTTTAGAATTTATTATAGAATACAACATATTATTTTATAAAGAAAATTATATACCTTTATTAAAAATAAAATAAAAATCTAGTAAACTAATCCATATATCAATATATTAACTATGATTATGTAAAACATTAATATATTTTAAAAAAATATTTCAATTATTAATATATGTTATTATAAAAATGGTATATTTAAAAATTATTTCTTTCAATTATTATACAAGAAAAAATTACATTTGCAATCTTTGACTTTTAAAATGAGAGATGTGTTCATCCTTTCATATGACAGGTTTAAATACTCAATCTACTTTCAACTCAATCTAATTAGATCAAAAAATGAAAAATAATAAAGGATTATATCTAAAGAAAATTAGCTTAAATATAACTCTAACTTTGCAAGTGTTATTAACTTAACTAATATGTTATTTTTTTTAACATATTAAACATTGTACTCTTAAAAATCCTTGCAAATTACCCAAAAATCAAACCATGGTTAACCAACATATTTTTTTGCTATTATAAAAATTAAAGTTAATAACAAATTGTATTTTATAATATTTTAATCTAAACTTATTTAATAATAATACAAAAATTAATTTAATTAAAAAGGTTAAATAAAATTTTATGTTTATTCCATAATTTGATTAAGTTAACAATATAATAAAATAATAAATTAAAAATAATAATTTGGAAATTCATTATAATTTAGTGGTTCATTTGTCATTCATAAGTTCAACTTCAGTGAAGGAATTTCTCTCACTAAATTCATAAAAAAATCACAAATTATAATGAATCAAAATCTGACTGGCATGAGGGACTTGGTATAATTTGCCAACGAATTGACAACGAAATTTTGTAACGAACTGGCAACGATATTTTGCAATGACCTATAAAATTCATTATGAAAAATAAAAACCTTTCACAAACTATAACGAATGGCAAATTTCATTGCTAAACATGTATTTTTGGCAATGACAAAAATCATTGCCGAATGTTCATCAAGAATTGGCAACGAATCGGCAACAAAAAAAGTAAATAGGCAGGTTTTTTTTCTTCCCGTTAAAGAATTGGCAACGAAATTTTGCAACGACTTATGAAATTCGTTACGAAAAATGAAAGTCTATCAAAATCTGCAACGAATGACAAATTTCGTTGCTAAACATGCATTTTTGGCAATGATTTTATAAATCGTTGCTCGAAAAATCGTTGCCAAATGTCCATTTTTGTAATGCTTTTCCAAATGGCCTTAACACATTGATGGAACACTGATGACACCACCCCATAATCGTTCTACCACGCCCTTCCTAGCAACACATGGTTAGCTGCCTCTATATATCTCTACCACATGAAACGTCACAAGTCTTCTTATTTTTTCCACCTGCATGTCCACTCTTATATGGCCAAGAGTTTTGGCGCACTGATTGGCAAATCCCGTGATGCTTGTTATCTCCCTAATAAGCTTTTTCTCTGACAATCCCAACTGCTTGAACACACTGTATGACATGATATTCATAGATGCCCCATTGTCTATGAATGCTCTTCTAACTTCCATTCTGTTGATTACCGCTTTCACATACAATGGCTTGTTATGTGGATATTTGACTTCCTTACCTGCCTTAGAGAAGGAAATTTTGTTCTCCTTCTGCTTCATCATTTTGGCAAAACTCTTGTTCACTTTCATACATATCTCTTGTGTCTCTACAACTTTGATTATTGCATTGGTTGCCTCAATCCTTGCCTCCTTAGACAACCTAATCTGATCAAAGAATTTTCTGAACTTTACTCCATTTATTAATGCTGTCAACTGCATCCCTGGCTCAGGAGCCTCAATTTCTTTCGATACCCCCACATTTTCTACTATTATAACCTCTCTAACTCCTGATGCTCCAACTTGAATAATGGTATTGCATGTTTCTTTGCCTTTGTGATTGGGTTGTAGCTTATCATGGATGTTGTTTCCTTTTCCCAACTCAATCTCCCCCGCCACTAATTTCTCATGGTAAATTCTTCTCAAGCTGTAACAATCCATGGTTGGGTGTCCTACATATCTGTGGTATACGCAAAAGTTTGGATTCTTCTTCATCTTGTCTGTTATCGGGTACCTAGCTTTTAATGGCTTGACTACCCCATGTTCTACTTATTGTTTGTACAGGCTTCTGAATGCCTTTTTCACTACAAGTAATCTCTCATGGAATAGGTAACCTTTAATACTTATCTCTTGCTTTACCATTTCTTCCCTTGTTCTGCTCTGTCTTCTCCTTTTTACCCCTTTGTGGCTGTTACTTAGAATTTGTTAAAGCCATAGTTGTTGTTCGCTTTCCTTTCCATGTAGCAGTTGGACGGTTCACTAACACTATGAAAATACCTTCAATGTCTGTTGCAAAAGTAGACAGCATTACAAATGAGTCACAAACTTTGGTAATCGGGTAGGGCTTGAAGGTATCCAGTGCACTGTTGTTGCATATGCTTACTAGGTTCTTTTCTTCAATTGGCTCCACACAGTTTTGTGCCTAAGCCCGAAATCTATCGACATAATCAGACAATTCTTCATTCTGTTTTTGTTGAATCCTCATCAGTTCCACAATTGTCACTTGTTTCTGAACATAAAAGAACTTCTTGAAGAATTGAAGCTTTATATCATCCCAATCTCTGATCGACCCCTTCTCTAAGTTGTAATACCAACTGAATGCACCGTCACTAAGCGTTTTATTAAACTCCCTCGGTAAAAGATTATGATTGCTTACTTCATCAATTCTTAACCATGGGGACATCGACTCCACGAATCGTGCAATATGTTCCCTTACATTTTATTTCTCTCCATTGTACTTTGGGAACTGTGGGGGATGCTCAACATACCCGTGGGATAAGGCTGCTTTCTCATGTACACTAGATATGGTAAGGTAAAATCTAACTCTGTATTTTTGGACACCTGCCTTTTCATCTTATTAATGAGATCCATCATATCTTCCTTCGTCACATATTGACTCGTCCCTGGTACCTTTTGGGATATGGTCATATACTGATTCATCTAGAATGTGGGTGGAATAGAAACATGTTGATGCACACTTGCATCTTGTAAAACTGGTTGTGGGTTTGGTTGCTGATTATGAGATGGAATAGTAGATATTTATAGTTGTGTGAACGATTGAGGGTTAATCGGTACAATTAACTATTGTGTGGGATTTACTTATACCATTCTTTGCATTCCTTCGCCACTATTCTGTGCTTCGAGGTTTATTACAGGTATCGGTTAGGCTTCTGTCACAGGGGTCACGTTACGTTAGTATTTGTTACTATCATCTTCCTTTATTGACCGATGCTAATGTGAATTTTCTGGGAGCATAGCTTTGAAAGTAGGAATTTACATCATCTGTTGTCGGAAGTTTTTCATTTCCTCTTATAGCCTTTGCATGTCCAACATCATGTTCATCAATATCCATTGTCCTTCTCGTGCCTCCTTTAGCGCCCTTAGCATCTCCATCTGTACATTCATGGTCACCGTCTGCTCTCTAACAACCTCCTTACCTGGTCTTCCGCCATTTCCTTATGTATTATTAAACTGTCTTTGTTTTGCCATCGGAGAGGCAAAACTACTATTTAATGCTTCTTCAACAATCAGTTGATCAAAATCCACTTATCTTTTCGCAAACTCTGGTGAAGTAATAAATGTTGTCAGTGAAACTCTTCCTGTGGTTCTCCCACTCTGAGTCGTGGGCATACCCCTCACAAATTCTCAACTCCCCAGCAGAGTCACCAAAATAATGTAGGCACAAAAATTGTGTACCGTGCTAGGGTTAGGGTATTAATTGTGGAGGCGAGAAATCCGCATAGAGTATGAAATTGGTCAAAAGATTGGAGAGGGGAGAAGAATCGGTGAGCAACTACCAGAGTAACATGTGGCAGAACTCTCGGAATGACGACGTAATCACTGGTGTTTGAGAGCCGTGGCAAGTGTTTTGAATAAATTTAAGATAGGCAATGCCAACACTTTTGTTCACTTGATTCAGAGTTAATCACAAGTTCTGCAATTCCTTCTAACTTCTTTGTTTTGAGATAGAGAGAGAGCTTTTAGGTGGCAAAGAATCTCCCCAAATTCCAAAAGTCTCTTCACTTGTAAAGTGAAGGGGTATTTATAGGGTCCAGGTCATGTGTCAGACACATGTCAAAAAAGAAAAATTCCAAAAATACCCTTAATGATAGAGAAATCCCAAAAATACCTCTAGTTACCCCAGTAATGCCAAAATCATCTAGTTCTTCTAGCCATCAATCCAATCCCTCAACCGAATCCTAATACAAGTTGTTCTCACGAGCCTTCTACCTCGGGACTCATGACAACACCTCTTAAATTATACTTTTAAGGTTGTATAATATTAAGTCCAGAAAGATCGCATAAATCAATTTTATTATCAAAGAAGAAAAAAACACACATCACAGAGCGGGAAAGGTCCACCCAAAGGGGGCCCGCCCTAGGGGCCCCACACCCATTCCAAAGCATTTTTGTTCGTTTTATGCTTTCTTGATCAAATTAGCAAAAAAAAAAAAAAAAAGAACTCAAAAGATTATACCAGTCATGTCAGTCTCCAAAAAAAATAACGAAAGAATAAATTTTCACATAAATTATATTTCAATTTTTAAATTCTAAATATATTATAATTTTATTGATTTTGAAACTAGTTATAATTCTAAGTTTGAACCGGTTCCATTCCATTTATAATTAAAAGATATACTTTTTATTTAAGATATAGTTTTTATTTAATTTACAAATTTTTAGTGACTCAACTCTAGATAATTTCTGGGTATGCTACTGTTATCAATAATAAAAAAATATAGATCGATCAATATTAATTTTTAACATTAGTTTAAAATAAAAATTGATATGTTTACTTTTAGATAATATTTTCAAAATGGTAATTTATTTAATTGTAGTATTACTTAGTACTAAATTTAGTGTTTTAAAAATTAAATGAATTACTTCAATTTTAAATTTATAAATATCTCAAATTGACTTTGAAAAGTTAAATTTGATATTAAATTTTGAATCGGAGGATATAGTTAAACCTTGATATTTCAACTTTAAGACAGTGAATCTAAGTGTCTTTCAATTTTTTATAAATTAAATATTTTGGCCACCGACATGTAATACTTGATCCGAGTGAGAGTATTTTGAGTAATTTCACTCTTAAAGACTCTATTTGTTTCATATTATAAGATTTTTATTAACTTTTTGAATCAGCTTAAGATATTTTTAAGCTCAAAAGTGGCATAAATTTCTTTAATTTTAATCGATACAAAGATAAATATTGTAAATTATCTAAAAAAGTATTACTCATTGTAAGGTTTATTATTTCATAATTTTTAATGAGACATCTCAATTTGGAAAAGAGGGAGTATCTTTGGAAAGTACAGAAAATTGTAAACACTTGGTTAGTATATGATGAAGAAAAAAAGAAAAAAATTAAAACCAATATAAACATATATACCCTTAAAAGAGTTATTGTCCATATTAATTTAAAATATTAAATTTCTTTGGAAACAAAGAAAATTATAGGTGTGTGAAGAAGTAAAAGGAAGAAAAATTGGAGCCAATTTAAATGATGTATACTTTTAAAGACTTAATTGCGCTTTCATTTTGAGTTAAGTTACTTATTTCGATAAAAACTGCTAAATCTGGTGGCCAAAATGTTTAATTTATAAAAATTTGAAGATATTAAAGTTTATTTTCTTAAACTTGAAACATTAAAATTTAAATTATAACAAACAAAAAACTTAAAACGTTTAAAAGTTTATTTAAGCCTGTATTTTACTAAAAAGCTCATTTAGGCTAGGATTTAGTTTAGTGTTTTTACTTTCAATTAAAACTATTTCAATCTACAATCTCTCTCTAACATAATTACACCTTTGCACGAAACAAAAGTAATTTAAAACTTGTGGGAAAATTATATATTCTAGTACTAATATATCATTACATGAATAGCGCAATTATTATTTTCTAAAAAAAAAAGGAGTTATTGTGATGCCCCAAATCATTACTTACTATAGCTGATTTGATGCTCACTACAAATGCTAAATCATTAGGTCTATAGATGATTCCCTTTATTCATAAACAAAATTCTTGTGACGCCCCCAATTCCGGGTCTCTTAAACCTCGGGTTCGGTGCTCACGATCCACGTTATCATTAATAATATGATTGCTAAATTTAGTGATATTTTAAAAACTTTTTATAATGACATTCAATAATATTCAATATCAATATAGATATTAAATTCAGTTAATTAAAGCTTTATAAATCTTCGGTTCCAAAATCGCAACCTTTACGTTATGATCATACTCCCAAATTCATATATTCTACGATTTATTTCAATGTCTAATTTGAATATAAAATTCAACCTGCTATAATAGATTCATTCTCTGAAATGCTTCACTAATATCTGAGTAACTAATTGAATTATAATACACACTATATTTTAAGAAAAATCTGCAAGCTGAACTTATAATACAACAAGTCATTTACTTGTTATAAGATGTACCATATTTTATATAGCCTTTCAACCCTATAATATTATTTACAATATAAATGCAAAGTTTACCACTTAGGCCCCAAAATAAATGTCTTGGTATTCATAGTTTCAAAGTTAATACAACTATTTCAGTTTCAATACAATAAGCCGTTTTGACTTAGTACATACACAATCAAAGGAAACATTAAATGCGTGTTCTCTATTTGTGCTCCAAGTCTTTCCGTCCAATTTGATAGAAACGTCTTCATATAACTGCAAATAGAATTTATTTGCAAGAATGAGTGTGACAGCTCAGCAAGTCTAACAGTTAACACATTACATATTTCACATAGCATTTATATACTTGCATTTTATTCATGCATGATGTATTTCATACTATGCATTTTTATATATGCATCATATGTTCTACAATATGCAACTCTATATGTATCATTCATTTCATATAGTGCATCACAATTTTATGATGTGCAGATAGTAAAAACTTCTCATTTTCATACTTCAATTTCAGTCACGTAGCATTTAATACATGGTCATCACATATCATATTTATCGTGTTCACATTATAGCACAATTCTCAAGTAATGACAAGTTTACACATAACAAATAAGACTGAAAAACTTGCCTCATATTATGTAGTATTTTTAAAAATTATAACATGTATGAAAAGAGTTTGGTAAGACTTGGGAACAGTGGCCCGAAATAGCCTCCTCAGAATAGTTTTCACACTTGGCCAAATTTTTTGTTTCTGCAGATTTTGTGACTTTCATGTCTCCTTCTCACTGGCATATCTCTCACATCGTAACTTCAATTGGCTTGGGACTTGTTTCTACTTCTAGACCATACTACAAGGTACAATCTCTACCAAGGTTTGGTCCTTACAAGAATCTTTATGATATAGAATTAGAGGCTCAAAAATCTATGTTTATCATAGTTTTCGTTTTTTAACTAGTTTGCTAGTAGTTTTCAAAAACCATGTAGATCTCATTTCAATCCCTCCAACCAGTTTAAATTAACTTATAATTCATGTATACATACTAACTTACCAAAAAGTATTAATCAATTATCAAATTTTAGCAAAATAGCCTTATTTAGGCATTTTAACAAACATTTGGAATGCATGTTTCAAAAACCAAATTCTCTTACAAATTTAGACATAGAAACTTAATCTTCATAACCCAATCCCACCTTATATCAACATAACCCTTCATGGTTCCCATAATTTTCAATCCTCCCATAACAAATTACATAAATAGAAGCTAGAAATTTAAATCAATTTCTTTAAAATTATAAATACCTTGAATATTGGAACAGAGGATTTCCTTTGCTTAATCTTTGTTTTGGACTAAGTTCATAATCTTCTTTGATGCACTGATTCACCAACTTCTTTAATTTTAACATAGAATCACAATCTCTTACTATTTTCTTCAAATTTTGCTATAGAAAGATGAAGATTTTGTTTTCTTGGCTTTTGGAGACTTGGAACAATTTTGGAATAAATTTGACTTTGGAATGTACCAAACTGAGAGCTCACAAATCCTATAATTCTCCACTCACTACTAATAAGCAGCAAGTGTCAAATTTCCAAAGCCACTAAGGCCATCTCCAGCAATAGATTCCTAGACTATATTTAGTCTAGGATTCATCTTTCATCTCCAGCAGTTGGACTAAATATAGTCTAGGACTATATTTTAAACACCAAAAAGACTAAATCTATGAACTTGATAGTCCATGGATTATAATTATAATTATATTTAAATGAGATAGTGGAAGGATGATTAGAGTTTTTTTAAATTAATTGATTATTTTAATCTTTTTATATTATAGTCCATCTGCAGGAAAGATTGAAGACTAAAGGACATTTGCTGATGTCAGATGGACTAAATATAGTCCATGAGATAATCTAACTGCTGGAGATGCCTTATCATGTTTGAAATGTAAGTACTCAGCATAACCCACTCAGTCTAGGCTTTATTTGGATAAAATTTCCAGCATACAAGTTTACATATATACATATACATATACATATACATATACATATACATATACATATACACACACACACACACACACACACACACACACACACAGTAATTATATTAATTTCAATATATGTATAAATTCATTTCACTAATTATGAAATTAATCCATAATTTAATTTAACACTTTTTGCGTAATGAACCAACAAAAATTATTAATATTTAATTTATTAACTATTTTAATTTACTCATTTAACTTGCACAATTAATTTTGTACCATTAATTTTAATTACCTCATTCGTTCCATAAATTATTTCAAACAATTTATTTAAAACACTAAATATATTGAAGTAATATATTTTAATCGTAAATTAAATATTAATTTAATTTACTAATTTTGATATCCAATATTTATTTAGATAAATATTGTCCCTCATCTCATATTTTTAATTCTCCTTCATTTGATATAATATTAAATATTATATCCTTATTTATATTACATTTAATTATTGTAACATACTTCTCTTCATTAACTAACTTAAAAGAAAATAACTTTTCTTTCTTCAATTAATCAAACAATATTATTCCACTAATAAAATTAGTGTCTTAATTCCCTCATTTCATGTTTGAATTTATATTCGTTTGGCATAATATGATATATTAAGCCATTACATAAATATATTACATTTGTATGTAATATATTAAAATAATAAATTTTTAATCAGTTCTCTCCTTTTATTATAATAAAATACATATATTAATCCACTTATTTTTAATAAGTGAATTAAGTACATCGCTCATAAAATTTAATTCATTGTTAATTTATTTATTGTCGTACAAATCTTATTGTACAAATTATATTAATTTATAATATAATTTTATCTTATCCCAAATTAATTAATATTAATTAATTAATTATTGTCACATTCATAATTCATCTCGTAGTTGATTTCAACTATTAACTTTTATTTCTGAATAAATATATATATATTTCACTTATAATTATATACAGTTTTAACTCTCTACATAAATCACATATTACAAAATATATATAACTCATATATATTTTTATTCATTCCAACCCATGAATCTTATAATAAGAATTTTATTTATTAAATTCTTATTTTAATATTATATAAGGTACATTCAAAATTTTAGGTCGTCACAGTTCTCATTCTAATTCTAAAAAATCTTTCATTATTTCATATCAAGTCATTGTAATCGATGCAATAGACTTAATACTCATCTTTAATAATTTAACCTTAAGATTCAGATATTCTATAATTTTACATATTCCAAGATTCATGGAATTAAATCATTAGGACGGTTCTTGGGAACAGAGAATCTCACGATGAATGTTTGTATCTTCATCCGTGATAAATGTTTGCATCTTTATCCATTACAAATGTTTGTATCTTTGTTCGGTGCAAAATTCTCTTTCCATACAAAACATACCCAGCTAGTTAAAACACTCACTCGAAACACATTTGGTTATAGTGATATCTCTTCATATCAATAATCCTACTTATCTGGCATTCAGAATAGTAATAACAAGCTTGTACTTGGGTCCGAGGAACCTAACGATGAATTTGACCATTTAACATCGATTAGTCCTGTCTCAAATGCTTACAGTACTCACAATGTTATTTACCATCCTTATTCTGATAAGTAGTTCATATCAATACTGTGTTAATGTTTATTAATTCTAAGTCTGATAAAAGTAAAAACTGATAAGAATATGTGATGAAACTTGATATATATTGATATAGAGTCGGTTACATGGTTTGCTTGTTCTTATTACATAAGTTATCAAGACTTTAAAACAAAAAGACAAGCAATTTACTAAAGCATGTAAACTAATCTATGCCTTTTTTCTTTCCTTTCTTCTTCTTAAAGCTGAAACTCTCAAGTTTGTCTGCAAATCGGTTTATCAAATTTTATTTCTTAATAGGTGTTTTTATAACTTGTTTAGATGATTTCCATAGGTGGTTTTAGTTGGAAACTTTTGTGACGCCTCCAAATCACTATACTTACTATAACTGACTTGGCGTTCACTATAAATGCTAAATCATTAGGTTTATGGATGATTTCCTTTATTCATAAACAAAGTTCTCATCTTAATTCCCAAAGATCTTTCATTATTTTATATCAAGTCCTTGTAATCGTTACAAGAGATTTAATACTTAATCATGACATTTTATCTTTAAGATTTAGATATTCTATAACTTTACATGTTCCAATATCCACGACATTAAATCATTAGGACGACTCTTGGGAATAGAGAATCTCACGGTGAATGTTTGTATCTTCGCCTGTGATAAATATTTGCATCTTTATCCGTGATAAATGGTTGTATCTTTGTCCGGTGTAAAATTCTCTTTCTGTACAGAAAATTACCCAACTAGTTAAAACCCTCACTTGAAACATATTTGGTTATAGTGATATCTCTTCATATCAATAATCCTACTTATTTGACATTCAGAATAGTAATAACGAGTTATACCTGGGTCCGAGGAACCTTAACGATGAATTTTACCAGTCAACATCGCTTAGTCCTGTCTCGGATGTACAACACTCACAAGTTATTTACCGATCCTCATCCAGATAAATAGATCATTATCAATATTATGTTAAGTTTTAACAATTCAAAGTTTAATCAAAGTAAAGACGTAACAAGAATATGTGATGAAACTTGATATATATTAATATAGAGTTAGTTACACAGTTTGCTTGTTCGTATTACATAAGTCATAAAGACTTTAAAACAAAAAGACAAGTAATTTAATATAGCATGTAAACTAATCTATGCATTTCTTCTTTCCTTTCTTCTTCTTAGAGCCGGAGCTCTCGGGTTTGTCTGCAATTTAGGTTTATTTGCAAGGATGAGCATACAAAAGCTCAGCAAGTTTAACACATAGAATATAAGTGAACTCACACCGATATGGATTGTAAGGATTCATGACACAACAATTGATATTACAAAGGTTAGACCTTGAATTGTTCTTTGTCTTTCGACTTAGAACCATTTACAGTGGATATAGAAAGGGGATCAACCTAACGACATCCTATGTTATGCATAACATACATTACACTGGACTAATCATGAACAGTGCAACAATATTCGTTCATCTCAGTTTACTTCACATGTTAGGATCGCCCCAAGATAACTTGGTTTGATATAATAAAGCATGATTCGAAATATATCATGAATACGCATTTTATTTTTCAAGTTATGTCGAAACAAGAAGCAATAACTCTCAATCATATCAAAGATTTATAACACGTTGTTTGTACCAAATGTATAAATCACAAAAATAAAATAAAATAAGTAAACAAAGGTTAATGATATAAAACTTGTCTTGAAGCAATTTAGGGTTTTCCCAGTAAAGCGTTAAATGTCTACATAATTGTTTACGCGTACTCGAATGTTAGTTTATCGAATTTTACTTCTAAATAAATGTTTTTATAACTTGTTTAGACTATTTCCATTGGTGGTTTTAGTTGGAAACTTCTCAAACTCAAAAACTCATTTTTAAGTGACTTTATAAAAAGTGGACAGCAACATTGGTTGTCAGATCTCGACTCAGTTAAACAGCCATAACTTCTTCATTTTAAAAGATTGTTGAGTTATTCAAAATTTCACGCGTTCATAACTTCCGTCTCTACAATTTATGTTTAGACCAAAATTCGAATTCCTTACTGATTTACACAGATTTTGACAGTAAGGGGACTTCCAGAAATTGTTTCAATATTTCTTTGATTGAATTGATAAAACATGATACCTTAAGCTTTAATTTGCTAAGATAACATGTTCTAACAATCAATAGCACTTTATAACATAAAATAAGAAAATGATAAACCTTCTTATATAGAGATTTATGACTTTTCCTCAAGAACACATGAAGAACACGAAGAACGGAAAAACCGTACATGGTAACAACTTATGTTCTTGAGTTTTTGGATTTCATACTTGAAATAATTTGAGCATTATAACTGATTGCATAAGTGATTATAACATCTATATATGAATTAATTTGGTCATTATAACGGCTTGTTTACTTGATTTTAACAGTTTATAACTATTGCTCAAGAACACATAAAAATTCCATAACATATATTAGATGTAATTCAATATTTATTTATGCATATAATTTCGGACTACAATTAACTCGGAAGTTCAGAATATTACATTCACCTCTCCTTAAAAGAATTTCGTCCCCGAAATTAACTTATACAATTAAGAAAATAAATGTGGATATTCTATCTTCATTTTATCCTCGAATTCCCACGTTGCCTCTTCCATGGATTGATTTCTCCATATGACCTTGACTGAAGGTATGACCTTATTTTGCAAGACTTGTTCCTTCCTATTAACGATTTGAATAGGAACCTCTTTATAGCTGAGATCCTTCTCAATCTGGATTGGTTCGTAATTAATAACATGTTTGTAGTCGGGTTTATAGGGACGCAATATTAAAACATGAAATACATTATGTATATGTTCCAGTTCTGGAGGTAAATCTACTTCATAAGCTACATCACATATTCTTCGTAATATCTCGAATGACCCTATAAACCTTGGATTCAGTTTTCCTTTCTTTCCAAAACGAATCTTCCCCTTTTAGGGAGATACCTTTAGGAAAACATGACTATCGACTTCAAAGTCTCTCTTTTGTAGATGTAGATCGACATATCTCTTCTGTCTTTCTTGAGCAGCTCGTAACCTCAGTTGAATTATTCGAACTATCTCCGCTGTTTGTTGAACCAATTATGGCCCAAGCATCTTCTGTTCACCGACTTCGTCCCAACACATCAGTGTTCTACTCTTCCTTCAATATAGAGCTTTATATGGTGGCATTCCTATACTAGCGTGATAACTACTGTTGTAAGCGAATTCTACCAGAGGTAAGTGATCTTCCCAATTTCTCTCAAAATCCATCATATAAGCTATCACCATATCCTCCCAAAGTTTGGATAGTGCTTTCACTTTGACCATATGTTTGTGGGTGGTAAGCCGTACTTAATCTCAACTGTGTCCTGAGATGTTCTTGAAGACTTTTTGTAATATCTCAAATATTTTAAATGTGATCTAACAAGATCTAATAAAAGTTGTCAATTTAAAACCTAAAGAGCGATTGCTCAAGCGTACCTTGAGCTATCTGAAAGGCAAAATATGATTCAAAAATATGATCGTACACGACTAAGAGGTTAAAAATATTTAACCTAATCTTTGTGTTATGCGAATAATAAAGATTTAAATATGTGATTTATATGGAGGATTAAATATGTATATATGTTTTATTATGAAAATATATACATTCATTTGAAAATGAAATTTAATAGCTAGTTAACTATTAAATTAAAAGGATTGAATTTATTATGAAATGAATTGTGGAAGTAAAGAGAGTTTATTAATATTAATTAATTGAGCTTAAAATTTAAATTATATTATAAAATAATATAATTTGAATAATAAGCCTTGAACGACAATGTATTTATTATGAATTAAAATTCATAAATAAGATAATTAATTCACTTAAATTAAGGTAGGAATTTTTATAAAATAAAAATGAGGGAGTTAATTAAGCTCATTATTTAAAAATATATTACACATGAAAGTAATACATTTATATAATGGCTTAATATATTATTATGCCAAACGGGTATAAATTAAATACAAATGAGGGAAATTAATTTACTAAATTGTTATTAGTTGATGAATATGTTAACTTTAAATAAAAAGAATTATTTAGTTAATGATAAATAATAATTGTATTAAGTTACAATTATTAAATTCTAAACCATAAATTTAAAGGATAAAAACCTAAACTAGGGTTTGGAAAACCTAAACTAGGATTAGGTTAAAACCTAGAAAAGATTAAACCCTAAAATTTAAACCTTAATCTAGGGTCAAACCTAATCTAGGATTTAAAACCTAAGGATTAAACCCTAAAAACCTAGAAAAGGTTACTATTCATAAATACGCGTATAATACGAAAATTATATGGATAAAATACAAAAAATATACCAAAATAATACGAAAATTATACGGTAAAAATACAAAAAAGTCAACCATAAATAGTAAAAGTCAACTATCTAATTAGTATATTTAAATCAAAATAAAGATTTACACTAATTAAATTACTTAGATAATTAATTAGTTAACAACCAATCAAGTTGCTAGCATTATGAATGATTAATCTAAGCATCAATTAAGCTTAATTAATGACCAAAATGTCCTTCAAATCTCAGCCACTTTGAACAAGAGAAATCAAATTGAATTTCTCTTCCTTTAAGCAAAATAGTAGGCCAAATCTTGTGCATCCATTTTGGGAGATGATGATTCACTAAACATGATGATAACTAACATTAATGGAGCATTAATGAAGCACATGGGTCGGCCATAACAGCTGGGGTTGAGTGATGATCATGGTTTGGATATTTTTGGTCCAAATAATCTTAAAACCCTAACCCTAGCTCTCCTATAAATAGGAAGCACTCTCATTCATTAAACCCACGAATTATACACCCAATATCAGTCATAATTTCCTCCATGTATCAGTCATAGCAAGCCTAGATTAGAATCAATGGCAGAAATGTAAAGATTGTTTAAGAGGTACAAAATTTATTTGTACTTGTTGATCTTTAATCTTTCTGTAAAAATTATGTTTTGTTGTTTATTAATGACTGTTATAATGTTAATAAGTGACCTGGGCAGTTAAATTATGTTTATATAATATCTAGATGCATAAAATGATAAGATTTAGCTCACTGTTCTTGGCAGTCAAGAACAGCTTGACAAGGCTCCTTGTTAGACGATTTAATCTGAGCATGTTGGTTGTTTGCTGTGTTTTAAAGTTTTTAATTGTACCTTACCATGTAGGCTATACACAGAAACAAACCAAACAACCATCGGATCATTGAGTTAGGAGTTATGCTAGCTGGAAAGTCGCTGCTCGACCACGAATTCTAGACAGCCCAGAAAATCGAAAGAACAGCCTAATATGATTGTTTAGCTGGATTATATCTTCTAACTTTGATGTTTTTAATGTACAACTTTGGTATGTCGTTGTAGTATGCCATGTATAGTATATCTAGAAATAAATTTTAAGAGATGTTTCAAGCCAAAAGTGTCATCTCGACCATGACCACTGTTTCTAGGCAGATGAAGAACAGTCTGTCGCTATAGACTTTTAGCGACAGTCTGCTTCCGGTAGTTATGAACAAGGGGGGATTTAGCGACGGACTTGCCTGTTGCTATATCCCATAGCAACATTCTCCTTCTAGTAAGCCCAAAAACCTCAGGAACACCTATAGCGACAGACATGCCTCGGCCTTTTACTAAGCCACCTATTGTGATAGACTTGAGTGTCGCAATAGCCTTTAAAGACAGACTTAGTAAATAATTAAATTAAAATACCTTTAGCGACAGTCACTGTGATAGATTTTAAAAAAATTCTTTATAATTAGCTTATAACGACGGATTGGATCCGTAGCTATATTAATAGATCACAAATTAAAAACATTTTAATAATAAAAGTTATTAAATTACTTTTAGTGATGGATATAGTGATAATTGACTAAAAATCAATCTAGGGTGCTTCTAAATTAGCTTTTAGCGACAGATTGAGTTATGAATTAATTCAATTAACATATTAAACTATATTTAATGAAGGATTAAGCAACAAATATAATTAATTAACATAATTAATTATACAATGAAATGATTTAAGCGACGAACTTGAATAATTAACTTAGTTAATTATTAAATTAAACGATTAAAATTACGAATTGACATTAAATCTCAAACGTACATTATTAATTAAATTAAATACATATTCTTATGAATACTAACGACTGTTATTAATATGTTAAACATATTTGGAGTACAAATCAAGTTCAAATCAACATGAACCAAATAATACACTGTACAGGCAAGTCTTTTAACTGCTTTATGATATGTTTAGAAGTTATAAAAATAAATTATAAGCTTTATGTGACAACATGATATGAACTATCAATATGAAAATTATGTGTGATATTAAATTGATATTTATGATATTTTAAAAGCATGTTAAGGTATTTATGAAAGCATAAACTGAGTATATGCTATATAGTAGACTTGCTGAGCCGTCGTGTCCATTCTTGCGAATAAAACTTTATTTGCAGTTAATGAAGAACGTTAAGAGGATCATGAACATAAAGATGAAGCGTAGATTAGGTTTTCATGCTTTATTACTTGTAATGGTATAAAGTCATAATGATTGTTGTAATACGAACAAAGCAAATATGTAACCAAATATTAAATGAATGATATAAATTATTATCCTCAAAATATTGTTATGTCTTTATTTTGATATAACTTAGAATTGTTAAAACTTAAAATAGTATTGATAATGATATATTTATCTGAATGAGGATCGATAAATAACTTGTAAGTGTTGTACATCCGAGACAGGACTAAGCGATGTTGACTGGTCAAATCCATCGTTAAGGTTCCTTGGGCCCAGGTATAACTTGTTATTACTATTCTGAATGTCAGATAAATAGGATTATTGATATGAAGAGATATCACTATAACCAAATATGTTTTGAGTGAGGGTTTTAACTAGTTGGATAATGTTCTGTACGGAAAGAGAATTTTGCACCGGACAAAGATACAACTATTTGTCACGGATAAAGATGCAAACATTTATCATGGATGAAGATACAAACATTCATCGCGAGAGTCTCTGTTCTTAAGAGCTGTCCTAATGATTTAATGCAGTGAATCTTGAAATATGTAAAGTTATAGAATATTTAAATCTTAAGGTTAAAATTAGACCGTTATATATGGTATTATTCATATATACGGATGAAATACAAGTTAATACTTGTATAAATAATGAGGCCGAGATCAAGTTAAGATCCAGGGACAAAGTTAAGAGAAAATTTTAATGTATACTCTAAAAATAAGACTAATTCAACCAATATGATTATGGGATCATTGGTTAAGTCGATAAATGTATAGAGTTTAATGCACAAGGTCCGCTGTAGAAAGTGCGGGGATTTTGGGGACATTACACTTTTTCAAAAGTTTGATGTAAACCTCGGATCTCGATCGGACACGATTGAAATTGGTACCCCATGCCTAGATATAACCTCCTTAATATATCATTTGGCTAATCTATCTAGGGTGAACTTAACTTTAATTGGTAGAAAGTGAGCAGACTTGGTTAGTCGATCCACTATCACCCAAATTGCATCATGACCCTTTTGTGTGGTTGGAAGTCCTACTACAAAATCCATTGTAATATGCTCTCATTTCCACTTTGAAATTTCCAACGGTTGTAACAACCCACTTGGTCTTTGATGCTCTGCTTTAACCTGTTGGCATGTCAAATACCTACTAATGAATTCAGTCATCCCCTCTTCATGTTTGGCCACCAGAAATGTTGACTTATGTCTTTGTACATTTTGGTGCTACCTGGATGGACTGAAAACTTAGTACTATGTGCTTATGACATAATTTCTTCCTTCAACTTTTGTACCGAAGGTATCTATATCCTTGATTCAAACCTTATGATTCCATCATTGTCTAATTTGAACCTATTGTTCACATTTTTTGTTATCTTATTTTTCATTTCCTCATACTCTCCATCCTTTTCTTAAATTTCCTTGATTTTTCCCAATAAAGTTGAGTGATCCTCCATTACAAATAATTTTCTCGTTGAGATGGAAGGAACCCTCACTTTAATGTTGAGTCTAGCAAATTCCTTGAGCAACTCATCCTGATTTGTTAACACATTTAGTTTTTATTGGCTCTTCCTGCTTAGTGCATTTGCAACTACGTTAGCTTTTCCTAGATGATATAGGATTTCACAATCATAATCCTTAATCAATTCCAACCATCGTCTTTGCCTCATATTCAACTCTTGTTGTGTAAAAATATACTTTAAACTCTTGTGATCAGTATAAATTTTACACTTCTCCCTATACAAGTAATGCCTTCATATCCTTAAAGCAAATACTACCACCGCTAATTCTAGATCGTGAGTAGGATACCTTACCACATAATATTTCAATTTCCACGAAGCATAAGCAATGACCTTCCTTTGTTGCATCAACACGCAACCTAATCCTTTATGTGAGGCATCACTATAGACTACAAAACCTCCACTATTATCAGGTAGTGATAATATCAACGCCTTGCTTAGTCTCTTCTTTAGCTCTTGAAAGCTTTCTTCACATTTATCCATCCATACATACTTCATCGTCTTCCTTGTTAAGTTGGTTAGCGAGGTTGCTATTTTTGAAAAATCTGTGATGAATCTCTTATAATATCCCGCTATACCTAAGAAACTTCACACTTAAGTGGATGTCTTTGGTTTTTCCCAATTCACCACCGATTCAATCTTTGATGGATCCACCGCTATTCCGTTCTTGTCAATCACGTGCCCAAAAACTGAACCTTTTCTAGCCAGAACTCACATTTTGAAAATTTGGCATAGAGTTGTTCCCTCCGTAAGGTTTCTAGTACACTTCTAAAATATACAGCATGTTCTTCTAGTGTTTTCGAGTATATGAGAATATCATCGATGAACACTACAACATACTTGTCTAAACAATACCTAAAAACCCTGTTCATCAAGTCCATGAATGCTGTCGGTGCATTCATTAATCCAAAGGACATCACTAGATACTCGTAATGTCCATAACGTGTTCAAAACGCTGTCTTCGGCACATCTTCCTTTTTAACCTTTAGTTGATGGTACCCCGACTATAGATCAATCTTATAAAAGTGTTCGGCTCGCTTCAATTGATCAAACAACTCGTCTATCCTAGGTAATGAATACTTATTCTTTATGGTCAACTTATTCAATTCACGATAGTCGACACATAATCTTAAAGTTCTGTACTTCTTTTTGACAAACAACACAAGTGCTCCCCATGGAGAAACACTAGGTTGAATGTACTTCTTTTCCAATAATTCTTGTAGTTGAACTATCAACTCTTTTATCTCCACAGGTGCTATCCTGTATGGAGCCTTTGAAATTGGTGTAGTACTCGCTGCTAAGTCGATGACAAACTCAATCTCTCTATCAGGTGGGAGACCGGGTAAGTCATTGGGAAATACGTCCGTGAATTCCTTTACAACTGGTATTTGATCTATATCTAACTCTTTCCATTGAGTATTTACGATATAGGCCAAATATCTTTGACACCCCTTCTTAAGTAATCTATTTGCTTGCATTGCTGACAAACAGCGAGATTTTCTTGGCAATTAATTCTTGTTAAAAACGACCTTTGACTTTGACGTTGTCAGAAGGTTGACGCACTTCTTTTGGCAATCAATCACAACTTTGTGATTAGTTAACCAATCCATACCTATAATTACATTGAATTTCCCTAATTGAATGGGAATAAGATCCACCTTTAAATCGTGACCCTTAATCGCTATGCAACATTTCTTAAAGATGTGATTAACAAATATTATCTCTCTATTAGAAATTTCTATATTCAAGGGAAAGTCTAAATTTTCATTAGGCATGTTAAATTTCTTAGCGAATTCATGTGAAACAAATGAGTAAGAAGCACCCAAATCAAATAGTACATAAGCATTTATGGAGTTGATCGGAATGATACCTGACACTACATCTTGAGATGCTACCACATCTCTAATTGACATGTTGAAAGTCCTTGCCGTTGGACGGCCCGTGCCTCCCGGTGTAGTTGTTGGGGTGACGTTACTCGCCTTGCACCCTCCCACTTCTCCTCCTTTCTTAGGGCACATCTTGGCTTGATGTCCCGTTGCTCCACAGTTGAAGAAAATGTCCTTCTTTGGGTTTGGGCAGGTGGTGGCTAAGTGTCCCTCTTGTTTACAATTGTAACAAACATTTTTTCCCTTAAGACACACTCCTATGTGGCCCTTGCCACATGTCCTAGCCCTCTTTTTATTTATTTCCCCCACTATTAAATTTTCTTTTGTTATTCCCCCTACCATTACTTCCTTTACTAGACCCTCCTCATGATTCTTTTTTATTTTTTTTCCTTTTTATATTTATTAAAGGCATCAGTGCCACCTTCAGCAATGATGGCTTTCTCCAGAAGCTGAGAGAAATTCTCTAGCTGTAATACGACAACTTTGCCATAAATCCAGGGTTTTAACCCTTCTTCGAACCTCCTCGCTTTACGTTCCTCCGTCACCACTTGATGAGGAGCGAAACATGCAAGTTCATTAAACTTGGTGGCATATTGGGGAACTGTCATGTCCCATTGTGTTAAATTTAAAAATCGGACATCCATCCAATTTTGCATGTTTATTGGGAAAAAGTTCTCAAAGAATAAATTTTTAAACTTTTCCCAAGTGATTACACCTTCTCTTGCCCATGATTTGTTAAATTCCCACCAAAAGTTTGCTTCGCCTTTTAGCAGATAGGCAGTAAATTTTGTCTTTTGGTTTTCCCCAACCTCGACTATATCAAAAGCTCTTTCAATTTCGGTAACCCAATTTTGGGCATCGATTGGTTCAGTGGTTCCCTGGAATTCGGGAGATCCTACGTTCTTAAAGTCTTTAAACGTAGTTATGTGTGTTTGCGGTGGATTTGTTTGATTTATTATGACACTCATTAACATATTAACAAATTGTTGCATTTAGTGGTCTGATTATCACTAGGTGTTTGTTTAACACTCTCACTACTACTATTACTAGCATGTGCCGTCACTCTTGCTCTTGTGTTTGTTGGTGCCATTTCTCTAAAATAAAAGAAAGACAAGTATAAATATGCAAGCATGAAGAAAATTTTACACATCATATTTCATAACAAAATTTGTATTTATAAACTTCCATACATTACAAACTATTATTAACCGAGTGAATAATTACACTTTACTATTATTAACATCCCTTATAAAAACGGGAATGCTAATATCCCTATTTAGCATACTCGAAACTATAGATCAATTGATCTCGTAGCCCGTTCCACCTCCTTGTGAAGTTCCCAAAAGGAATAACGACGTTCATTCCTTTCATGGGCAAGTGCTTTCTGCAGCTGGAGCTTTTCGGCTTCTTTGATGGCTAACTGAAGCTCTTGTGCATGGTTTTTCTCTACTTCCTCCAACCACGACATTTCAAGAGTTTTAATTCTTTCGATAACTTCCTCCATCACTGCTACTTCCTCGACTTCTTCTTCATTCATTTCTTCGATGATCTCATCCAACTCAGATTTTGGATCACCATCCTCGGCGTCTAAGATATCCAGGACGTGTTGAATCTCATCAAAATCCTCATCATCAGACATGTCCACAAAGTTGATCACGGGGTGATCACCCGCAAGATCTATTACTGGATCTTCAATTGGATCCTTCTCATGATCACTTTCGAGGAACACAGGATGTGCGTTCGTTTGCATTATCTCCTCCTAACTTAGAATAGTAGGCATCCTACACAAGAATTTAGTTTTAATTAATATATTTCTTTCAAGTAACATTTTTTTTTAATTTTATGTATTATCTTGTAAAATTTTATGTTGAAGAATTATTTGTCTTTTAATTATCTATAGACTCTTCACAAGTCCATTTAGTCATACTTCCATCAGATTATATCCTAAGATACTCATTACTTTAGAGCTATAATCTACAGCTTTGATACCAACCTGTGACGCCCCCAAATCACTATATTTACTATAGCTGACTTGGCGCTCACTATAAATGCTAAATCATTAGGTTTATGGATGATTTCCTTTATTCATAAACAAAGTTCTCATCTTAATTCTCAAAGATCTTTCAGTATTTTATATCAAGTCCTTATAATCGATACAAGGGTCTTAATACTCAATCATGACATTTTATCCTTAAGATTTAGATATTCTATAACTTTACATGTTTCAATATCCTTGGCATTAAATCATTAGGATAGCTCTGGGAACAGAGAATCTCGTGGTGAATGCTTGTATCTTCACCCGTGATAAATGTTTGCATATTTATCTGTGACAAATGGTTGTATCTTTGTCCGGTGTAAAATTCTCTTTCCATACAGAACATTACCCAACTAATTAAAACCCTCACTCGAAACATATTTGTTTATAGTGATGTCTCTTCATATCAATAATCTTACTTATCTGACATTCAAAATAGTAATAACGAGTTATACCTTGGTCCGAGTAACTTTAACGATGGATTTGACCAGTCAACATCGCTTAGTCCTGTCTCGGATGTACAACACCACAAGTTATTTACCGATCCTCATCCAGATAAATAGATCATTATCAATACTATGTTAAGTTTTAACAATTCTAAGTTTAATCAAAGTAAAGACGTAACAAGAATATGTGATGAAACTTGATATATATTAATATAGAGTCGGTTACACGATTTGCTTGTTCATATTACATAAGTCATCAAAACTTTAAGACAAAAAGACAACCAATTTAATATAGCATGTAAACTAATCTATGCATTTCTTCTTTCCTTTGTTCTTCTTAGAGCCGGAGCTCTTGGGTTTGTCTGCAATTTACGTTTATTTGCAAGGGTGAGCATACAAAGGCTCAACAAGTTTAACACATAGAATATAAGTGAACTCACACCGATATGGATTGTAAGGATTCATGGCCCAACAATTGATATTGCAATGGTTTTAACATAGCAAGACTGAGTGGTGGTTAGACCTTGAATTGTTCTTTGTCTTTCGACTTAGAACCATTTACAGTGGATATAGAAAGGGGATCAACCTAACGACATCCTATGTTATGCATAACATACATTACACTGGACTAATCATGAACAGTGCAACAATATTAGTTCATCTCAGTTTACTTCACTTGTCAGGATTGCCCCAAGACAACTTGGTTTGATCTAATAAAGCATGATTCAAAATATATCACGAATACGCATTTTATTTTTCAAGTTATGCCGAAACAAGAAGCAATAACTCTCATATCAAAGATGTATAACACATTGTTTGTACAAAATGTATAAATCACTTAAAAAAAACAGGTAAACAAAGGTTAAGGATATGAAACTTGCCTTGAAGCAATTTAGGTTTTTCCCAGTAAAGCGTTAAATGTCTATATAATTGTTTACGCGTACTCGAATGTTAGTTTATTGAATTTTACTTCTTAATAAATATTTTTATAACTTGTTTAGACTATTTCCATTGGTGGTTTTAGTTGGAAACTTCTCAAACTCAAAAACTCATTTTAAGTGACTTTATAAAAAGTGGACAACAACATTGGCTATCATACCCCGACTCAGTTAAATAGCCATAACTTCTTTGTTTTTAAATATTTTTGAGTCATTTAAAATTTCACGCGTTCATAACTTCCGTCTCTACAATTTATGTTTAGACCAAAGTTCAAAATTCCTTACTGATTTACACAGATTTTGATAGTAAGGGGACTGCCAGAAATTATTTCAATATTTCTTTGACTGAATTGATAAAACATGATACATTAAGCTTTAATTCGCTAAGATAACATGTTCTAACAATCAATAACACTTTATAACATAAAATAAGAAAAATGATAAACCTTCTTATATAGAGATTTATGACTTTTGCTCAAGAACACACGAAGAACACGAAGAATGGAAAAATCGTACATGGTAACAACTTATGTTCTTGAGTTTTTGGATTTCATATTTGAAATAATTTGAGCATTATAACTGCTTGCATAAGTGATTATAACATTTATATATGAAATAATTTTGTCATTATAACGGCTTGTTTACTTGATTTTAACAGTTTATAACTATTGCTCAAGAACACATGAAGAACACGGAGAACGAAAAATCGTACATGTCTACGACTTGTGTTCATTGTGCTTTAGTTATTTACTATGAAATGAAATTAACATAACAACGACTTGCTCAAGTCATAAGGAACACGGAGAACGAAAAATCGTACATGGCTACGACTTATGTTCTTGAGCTTGTCAATAAAAGAAAATTGAACATTATAACCACTATAAAATGAAGAAAGGCTCAAGAACACGTGAAGAACACGAAGAACGACAATCGTACATGGTTACGATTCGTGTTCTTGAACTTTTAAAAATTAAAGACGGAAGAAAAAATTAAACATAATAACTACTAGAGATTGCACCTTATGAATTTACAAGCTTTAACTATTTCTTTGCAATTTTCAAGGTAGCAACTCACAAGAACTTTCTCTCAATATATTTATAGCTTTGATACTTGAATTTGTGTTTTGAAAATGAATGATAGAAATGGTGAACCAAGCTCCCTATTTATAGGAAAACAAGGGTAGGAGGCAAGTGCAATTAACCAAGGTATGGACTTATATTTTGCCAAGGTATGAAAGTACAAATGTGTAATACAAATATCAAAATGATCATCACATTCAACTCCCCAAAGTGGCCGGCCATTGTAGCTAGTTAATGCCATTAATTGCTTAAAATGATCACATTTTTGGTGACACGACAATTTACACATGTTAGCTCCTAATTGGTCCAACACTTAGCCTACCAAATGAATAGTTCTAGGCCTTGTTTGGTTGGTTAAATAACCCATTATTTGAGGGCATTGATGGTCTTTTACCAAACTTAGTTCAAGGTTAGTTTGGTCATTAAATAAACTAGCAACTTGTTTGGTCAATTAGTTTCTTAATTCACCAATTAATTTTACTTAGATTAGGCTTAATTTTAATTAAGTGTATTAGTTTCCATAGTTGACTATTACTATTTATAATTGACTTTCTCATATTATTACCGTATAATTTTTGTATTATTATCGTATTATTTTCGTATTCTATCCGTATAATTTTCGTATTTATATGTGTATTTGTGAATAGTACTTTTTGGGGTTTAGGGTTTGAACCTTAGGATTTCTAAAATTAAGATTTAGGTTTTCTCCAAACCCTAGTTTTAGGTTTTTAAAAATTTTACTTTTATTTTTTCTAATAATTGTTTAAGTTGGATTCTTGAAACGAAACACAAAAATAAACACACATGAAAATTTCATAACACATATTAGATGTAATTCAATATTTATTTATGCATATAACTTTGGACAACAACTAACTCAGAAGTTCAGAATATTACATATACGATTTTCTTCAAGGGTAAAATAGTCATTTGTCATGGCTTAGAAAATTTCCCAAAAATTTCCTACAAGGATACATTCGCATTAGTAATTTTTATCAAGGGCATTTTAGTCATTTAGCCATTTAATGATTTAAGAGGGTCATGTAGTGGTGTATTAATAAAAAGGAATGACCTTTGAAAATTTCTATGTGTAAAGGATGCGGTGTATTGAGAAGAGTTATATAATTGTGTGTTGAGAAATGTGAAATTAATGATTAAACAAACTAATTAATTTAATTAGTTTGAATTGACTAATCAGTGAGAATATAAACTAAAAGGAAGGATTAATGAAATTAATCATATGAAGAATGATTTAAATTTATGGTATTAAATTAATAAAATTTGAACGATGGCCTTGAATGACAATATTAAAGATTTTAATTGAGTTAACTATATGTGATATGATTCAAGCATATGTTATTAACTAACAAAACTTGAATGATTGGCATTATGAGGCAAGATTAAAGATTTGAATAAATTAAGTGATTAACTTAATTACGAGGTTAGGGAGAAAAATTCAGTAAATAGATTAAAGTTATTCAAAAATAAGAATTTAAGATAATTAATTTAAATTAGTTGGGCCAAGTGGAAGAAATGGATTATAACTAATTTAATTGAAGGAAAGTTAATTAAGACTTGGGTTATTAAAAAATAACCAAGTTAATGGGTAAACCTTAAGTGGCATTATAAGAGGCCCAATAAGATTTATGAAATTTAAGCTTCACGGAGCATGTAAATAAATTAATTAAATAATTTGTTGATTAGTTCAAGTATTATGAGAAATGTTGGAAAAGTATAAAAATTAAACAAGTCCAATAATATGTTTAAAATGTGTTTGGTATGGAAGAATTAATTGGGTCAAAAAAATTTAAATAAAGGAAGTCCAATGAATTAAAATGACCCAAGTTATTTAATTAAAAACTTGTACCAAAAAGCCAATGATAATTAATTTATGAACCCGAAATAATGCAACATGTGTCGGGAGGATAATATATAATTGTGGAATATATATATATTTAATGTGATACATGATGGTAAAATAGCTATGGTTAATATTTGACCATGCTTGAGTTAATCGTAGAGAAGTATAAATGATCATGGGTATATGTATAATGAAATGTGATGGGAAAATGATACATGTATATATTTGTATATGGTCATGGTTAAGAAATAACCATACTTGAGTTAAATGTAGGAAATGGTGGAAAATGACTAGATTGTCCTAAAGAAAGTGATTAACGACCAATGTGTCCCAAAAATGGTTAAATGATTAATTTACCCTTAAAGTAAATTGATAATGACCAAAATACCTTTGAAAAAATTGATAGGAAGCTTCCTAGTAATGATGAAATGACCAAATTACCCTTGGAGAATCTTACTAATGACCAATGTATCCTAGAGGGAAATTTATAGGAAGTTGCCTAGAAAATGGCTAAATGACTAAAATGCCCTTGATAAAAATTACTAATGACTAATGTATCCCTATAGGAAATTTCTAGGAATTTTTCTAAGCCATGGAAAATGACTATTTTACCCTCGAAGAAAAATGTATATGACCATTATGTCCTAATGACAAAAAGACCATTTTATCCTTGAGGAAAATTTGATGTGACCATTATGCCCTTGAGAAATTTCTAAAGAATGTTCAAATGTCCAAGTAGCCCTTCCCTAGTAATGGTTGATGACCATTTTGCCCCTGACCTTGATTTTCTATAAATAGAGCAATTTGGAAGCATTCATGAAGTTTAAATATTTTTTACTTGGGAGATTAGAGAGAGTTTGAGCAAGATAATGGAAAACCTAGAGGAAACCATGTTTGGATGAAGTTTTAACATCTCCTAACAATCCCTGAGAAGAAAAAAAAAATTTCAAAATGGTATAATTGTAATATCCCAAACATTTCAAATACGATCTGGCAAGATCTAATCAAGGTTACCAATTCAAAAACTAAAGAGCGATTGCTCAAGCATACCTTGAGCTATCTTAAAGAATATATACGACTCAAAAATAGGAATGTATATAACTAAGAGATTAAAAATCATTAACCTAATCTATGTGTTATGTGAATAATAAAGAGTTAAGTATGTGATTTATGTGGAGGATTAAATATGTATATATTTAAATGTAAAAATATATACATTAATTGGAAAAATGAAATTTAATAGTTAGTTAACTATTAAATTAAAAGAATTGAATTTATTATGAAATAAATTATGGAAAACAAAGAGAGTTTATTAATATTAATTAATTGAGCTTAAAATTAAAATTATATTATGAAATAATATAATTTGAATAATAAACCTTGAATGACAATGGATTAATTATGAATTAAATTTCATAAACAAGATAATTACTTCGCTTAAATAAAATAGTGAATTAAGGTAGATATTTTTATTTAATAAAACTAAGGGAGTTAGTTAAACTCATTATTTTAAAATATATTACATATGAATGTAATATATTTATGTAATGGCTTAATATATTATTATGCCAAACAGGTATAAATTAAATAGAAATGAGGGAAATTAATTTACTAAATTGTTATTAGTAGATGAATATGTTGACTTTAAATAAAAAGAATTATTTAGTTAATGATAAATAATAATTGTATTATATTACAATTATTAAAATCTAAACCCTAAATTTAAAGGGTAAAAACCTAAACTAAGGTTGGAAAACCTAAACTAGGGTTAGGTTAAAACCTAGAAAAGATTAAACCTTAAAATTTAAACCTTAATCTAGGGTCAAACCTAATCTAGGAATTAAAGCCTAAGGGTTAAACCCTAAAACCTATAAAATGTTACTATTCATAAATACGCGTATAATATGAAAATTATACGAAAATTATACGGTATAAATATGAAAAAAAAGTCAACCATGAATAGTGAAAGTTAACTATTTAATTAGTAATTTTAAATCAAAATAAAGATTTAAATTAATTAAATTACTTAGTTAATTAATTAAGTTATCAACCAATGAAGTTGCTAGCATTATGAATGATTAATCTAAGCATCAATTAAGTTTAATTGATAACCAAAATGCCCTCCAAATCTCAGCCACATTAAGCAAGAGAAATCAAATTGAATTTCTCTTTCTATGAGCAAAATAGTAGGCCAAATCTTGTCCATCCATTTTGGGAGATGATGATTCACCAAACATGATGATAACTAACATTAATGGAGCATTAATGAAGCACATGGGTCGTCCATAACAGCTGGGATTGCAATGATCAAAGCTTAGCTTGGAAGTTTTGAATAATGACCATAAAACCCTAACCTAGCTCTCCTATAAATAGCAAACTCTCCCAAGGTTGAAACCCACGAGTTCTACACCCAATATCAGTCATAAGTTTCTCCAAGTATCAATCATAACAAGCCTAGATCAGAATCAAAGGGCAAAAATGCAAAGATTGCTCAAGAGGTACAAAATTTATTTGTGCCTATTGATCTTTAATCTTTCGGTAAAAATTATGTTTTGTTGTTTATTAATGACTGATATAATGTTAATACGTGATCTGGGCGGTTAAATTGTGTTTATATAACATCTATATGCATAAAATGATAAGATTTATCTCTCTGTTCTGGGCAGTTAAGAAAAGCTTGACAAGGCTCCTTGTCAGATGATTTAATCTAAACGTGTTGGTCGTTTGATGTGTTTTAAAGTTTTTAGTTATACCTTGCCATGTAGGGTATACACAGAAACAAACCACACATCCATCGGATCACTATGTTAGGAGATATGCTATTTGGAAAGTGGCTGGTCGACCACGAATTCTGGAATTTCCAGAATTCTAGGCAGCCCAGAAAATCAAGAACAGCCTGACACGGCTGTTTGACCGGATTTTATCTTCCATGTTTTATGTTTTTAATGTCAAACTTTGGTATGTTGTTGTATTATGACATGTATGGTACATCTAGAAACAAATTTTAAGTCTAAACAGTGCATGATGTAAGATATGTTTCAAGCCAAAGGTGCCATCTCGACCATGACCTACTGATTTCTGGGCAGTCCAAATTTCTAAAAGAACAGCCTAACAAGGCCGTTTGACCATCAAATAACATCCAATTTTGATGTTATTAATGTCCTAATTTGGTATCTCATTATAATATTATATAATTACTACACATATAATCCATTAACATGACAAATAATATCATGATCCGGAAGTAATTTGAGGTCAAACCCCCCTTCAAGATCATGACCAGTTTCTGGGTTTGAATGAAAAACACTTATAGCGAAGGACTTAGTGACATATTTTTAAATTAAGTATAAATTCAATTTAAAAATACTTTTAGCGACAGATTTGATCCGTGACAATAGATATAAATGACATAATTAAATTAAACTTAATTAAAACTATTTTTAGCGACGGATTTAATTAAAAATTCGTCGAGGTAGTTTCTAAATTAGCTTTTAACGACGGATTGAGTTATGAATTAATTTAATTAACATATTAAACTATATTTAATGAAGGATTAAGCTACGAATATAAATAATTAACATAATTAATTATATAATATAGTGATTTAAGCGATGAACGTGAATAATTAACTTAGTTAATTATTAAGTCAAACGATTAAAATTACGAATTGACATTAAATCTCAAATGTACATTATTAATTAGATTAAATACATATTCTTATGTTTACTAACGACTGTTATTAATATGTTAAACATATTTGGAGTACAAATCAATTTCCAATCAACGTGAACTAAATCGTACACCGTATAAACAAGTCTTTTAACTGTTTTGTGATATGTTTATAAGTTATAAAAATAAATTATAAGCTTTATGTGACAACGTGATATGAATTATCAACATGAAAGTTATCTGTGATATTAAATTGATATTTATTATATGTTAAAAGCATGTTAAAGTATTTATAAAAGCATAAACTGTGTGTATGCTATATGTTAGACTTGCTGAGCCGTCGTGCTCATTCTTGTGAATAAAAACTTATTTGCAGATTAAAGATGAACGTTAAGAAGATCATGAGCGTAAGAAGAAGCATAGACTAGGTTTAATGTTTTAATTGATTGTATTTGTATTAAGTCTTAATGACTATTGTAATACGAACAAACAAACATGTAATCGAATATTAAATGAATGATATAAATTATTATCATCAGAATGTTGTTATGTTTTTATTTTGATATAACCTCGAATTGTTAAAACTTAACATAGTATTGATAACGATCTATTTATCTGGATGAGGATCGGTAAATAACTTGTGAGTGTTGTACATCCGAGATAGGATTAAGCGATGTTGACTGGTCAAATCCATCGTTAAGGTTCCTCGGACCCAGGTATAACTCGTTATTATTATTCTGAATACCATATAAATAGGATTATTGATATGAAGAGATATCACTATAAACAAATATGTTTCGAATGAGGGTTTTAACTAGTTGGGTAATGTTCTATATGGAAAGAGGATTTTGCACCGGACAAACATGCAACCATTTGTCACGGATAAAGATGTAAGCATTTATCACGGGTGAAGATACAAACATTCACCGCGGGATTCTCTGTTCCCAAGAGCCGTCCTAATGATTTAATACCATGGATGTTGGAACATATAAAGTTATATAATATTTAAATCTTAAGGTTAAAATTACCGTTATATATGGCTTTATTCATTTATACGGATGAAATACAAGTTGATACTTGTATACTTATGAGACTGAGATCAAGTTAAGATCCAGGGACAAAGTTAAGAGAAATGTTTAATGTATAGTCTAAAATAAGACTAATTCAACCAATATGCTTATGAGATCATTGGTTAAGTCGATAGATGTTTGGAGTTTAACGCACAAGGTCCACTGTAGCTAGAGTGCGGGGATAATGGGGGTGTTACAATAATGCTCTAAACCTTAAAAACTAGTTTCATATATATGTTAATGTACATAGTTATGTTGTTGTGGAAGGTTGATAATGTGTGGACATGGTGGATTCGGTGATATAACGATGATGAATGTGTTGGGAGATGTGTATCACATTTTATTTTTTTTTGCATAATAAACCATCCAAGAGAAAAATTTAAGATAAATTAAAGAATGCACATGACGTGTTTAATAAAATGCCTAAAAGAACTATTTTTTACTAAACTTTGGATTTCAAAGTATATACTAAGGGTGATCCATGTGTATATGTATAGTAGATGTTTTCAAGTTATTTATGGTTTACAAAACCTAGTATAAAAGATTATGTTATGTAAAAACCTAATTTAAAATTTTGATTTTTCCAAACGAGGATGTCAAATAAGAAATATGTATATTTTGGTTATTTTTGAAAACCATAAGTTGTATGTGACATATTTAAAAATTTTAAAGTTGCTCCAAGTGGTTGGAATGGGAAAAAAGAAAGCAAAATGAGTTTTAAGGATTTTGAGAGAAAACTAGAAAATGTGTTGAACACAGATTTTTAAGGCTTTGATTTGAGATCTTAGTGAAATGTTTTTAAGCAAGTGATATTTTTCTAAAATACTATGTTGTATAACCTTGGTTGTGTCCAAAAATGGAAGCAATCAGAGGTTTATTGAACAAAATATGATTTTTCAAAAAAGGCTAAAAAATTATTTTTTTTGGTATTTCTGGTGCACAGAATGCCTCGAGTTTAGGCCTCTGGCTATGAGCTTTTTGCCATTCAGGGCCCCAACCCCGAAATGTAGTTCATTTCTAGGGCCTCGGCCCCGGACTGAAAAATAAATAAATTAGTTTCTTAAATTGATTAAGTGGGACTCGATAATGATGTGTTACATTTTTAAAGGTCTAAAAAGATGATTGAGATTTAAATATAGTATGTGGTTATATTAAACAATGCAAGGATTACATTAACGCAATTTTAGATGAGTTAATGAAACAAAAATGATGACATTTTAAACGAAAGTGGTTAACTGATAATATTATTATAGCGGCGATACAAAAGGATGATAAATTAAAGTCTTAATATAGAACTAAGCTAAAGTCAATCTTTGACTAATGTTGTGTTATAAATCTCACAAACTGTGTATGTTGTACAAGGCACGTGAAATAGTAACGTAATTTTATACAACGAGTGTAAGATAAGCGTATAGCGATGAACGCAGATGCAGACAAGTTTCTCAAAATCTGATGCTATGTGGTAAATCTTGTTATGTGTAAACTAGTTAGTTAACTATGTGCAAGTTTTTTGCATTATGTGAAATCCTTATGAACGTGTTTTAAATGTGCACTCTATACATCTATGTGATAATAGTTGTGGTTATTCAAATTTATTATTTAAGTTAAATGCTCTATGTTAACTTTATAACATGAGAAGCATGAAACATGTATAAAATGTAATGCATGAGAAGCATAAAGCATGGATAAACTATGAGGTATGAGATATGTAAAACATGTATAAAATCCAAAGTAAACGTGATATGATGCATGTATATATATATGTGAAGCATGTTATTTGTTATCTGTTAAATTTGCTGAGCAACGTAGTTGCGCACTCTTGCTTTAAATGAACACTTGCAGTTAAGTTATGAACTTTGAAGGTCTCGATAAAGACAACGGCTAGAAGAACGAATAATAAATCGAAGCACTCACAGTCTAAGCTTTTAGTAATGAACCCCTGTGTTAGAAATAAACTCGTATATTGGTGTAATCCTTTTGAGGTAGATATATCCTGTAATGCTACAACACTTATTTGCGTAGCCTCTAGCTATGTTAGATGAGTGTTAATATTATAAGTTATAGAGGATTGGTCGAAGAAGCAGGTAATGGAGGAAAGTTAACTTTATATTTTGAGTTCAGTGATACTCATAATCAATGTAATAGATTGAATCATAATATACTTAGCCTAAGATGTATAGAATGGATCATAATGATTTGGAAATGTAATAAGAGGTTGTAAAGATTATGAATTTTGGAATGAAGAAATTTTTGTATTAGTTGGTATCAAAACAAGGTTGTATTTATTATATTATGGATTGAATGTTGTAAATATGCAGATAGAAGTTGTATCGTAACGCACTAAGTACGCTATAGCAAGTACACGGATTTGGGGGCATTACAAAACTAATAGGAATAAAGGAGGAACACTACTACAAAACATTAAAAAGATAACACTTAAACAACAAGGTTTTTATAAAAAACGTTGTGGTATTTTTTTTCACAACGTTTTTTCAAAAAACGTTATAGATACATATACAAAACGTTATGTATTTATAAGGGGCAATATTTAATTTTAAAGTTATAACGTTTTTTTAAAAAAACGTTATCTATTTAAAAAACACGGAGCTTAAAAAAACAGCGGGGAAGTGAAAACTTGAATTTAAAACACGGACAACAAACTACGCATTTTGTCTGGCTGTCTTTCTCTCTCCTCTTTTTCTCCCTCATCTCACCATCAAAATTCCATAGCCGAAGAACAATGGGTAACCTAACGGAACCATCATCGGTTCCTCAAGCAGTGTCGTCACGTCCGTTGCCCTTCCGTGAGGATTGCTGGAGCAAGGACGCCACGTCTACGCTTGTTGATGCCTGGGGCTACCATTATCTTGAGCTTAATCGCGGGAATCTCTGTCAAAAGGACTGGCAGGAGGTTGCCAATGCCGTTAACGTCTGTCACGGGCATACGAAGAAAACTAGACGCACTGATGTTCAGTGTAAGAATCAGATTGATACTCTTAAGAAGAAATACAAACTGGAAAAGGCTAGGGTTTCTAATTCTAATGGAACCATAACTAGCTCCTGGCCGTTTTTCTCTCGCCTTGATGTTTTGGTCGGATTCGCTGTTAAAAAGCATTCGGCTTCGCCGCCGATGGCGGTTGCTTTGTCGTACGGGAAACCGACAGCGTTTGGTGTGATGACGCCAGTGGTGCTGCCTTAGAAGCGGCCGTCCCCGGTTGTGGATGATTCGTATTTTAGGCGGTAGAGGAGAAATCAGGTACTTCATTTTTTCATTGAAGAGTGTGACCATATTTAGGTACTTCATATGTAGAGCTTCGGCTCTGTCGCATACATTCCACGAAGCAGGTCCTAATCATGAATTCTAATTTTAATGTACATACCGGTCCTATTCTGTTACAGAACTTCTTATGGTCTTTTTGCAGGGAATTCAATTTATGGTAGATGATTCTGAAGGATTTTCTGGTGTAGCCACAGAATTTTTGGAGACTATGGCAGATGAATACACAAACATCCCAGTTTTGCTATATTTTGTTCGGAGTCCTACCTTTGATATGAATCCCAAAAGTTGGAAACAAACAATCTCTCGCCGTCTTCACGATGCAGTGTCATTTTCAACACTATCATACTTTTGTAAATTGATTGTGCCTGTTGGTTTACACTCCCTAAGTAGATTTTGAATGATAAGCCTTATATCTCTTTCATGTAAAAGCCTTTGTAACTTGTGATTTCCCTGAATGTCCTTTTCTACTCTGAACTTACGTGGACTGGTGTTTCTGTAAATGTGAACAGAATGCCGAATTGAATAGGCAGAATACGGTTGCTATTCTAGATGCTGCAATGCCTGCACCTTCTTTAACTGGTATTTAGTTGTCTGAGGTTACACTTCATATCTATTGTATGCAGTGAGTTTACTGAGTTATTAATTTGTCTATTCAGGGAAAGACGTGGGGAAATCAGTGCTTGGGAGTTTACAACCGTTGACCCCAGAGACAGCAGCTGATGTGGAAGACTTGCTAGCAATTGAGGCCATGACTATTCATGGAGTCCTTGGATCAGGTAAATCAAAACTTTGTGCATACTTTCTCCTAAAAAAATTGTTCGTCTTTACATTACCCCTTCATTAACTATGTTGAATATGCTTTTCAAAAATAGTTCATTACTTAATACTTCATTTGCCTCAGATTCATATCTAAAGTTTTCCTTTTCCCCAATGTAGACTGCCTTTTTCTGGTTTAGTATGAAGTTAACATTGTTTCTTAAATGATAGTATTAGTATATTTTATTGTTTCTAGATCATGCAGAGCTTAGTAAATTACTAATTAATAGAGAAGGCTAGTGCTACTTGTTTACTCTCTCTGTGTGTGAGAGAGAGAGAGAGAGAAAGAGAGAGAGAGAGAGAGAGAGAGAGAGAGTTCACATTCAGCAACTATCGAGCTATCAAATGCAAAGTGGCAGGACCAATTCCGTTTTAACATTATAGACATCCTTCTGGTTCCTTGGTATAACAATTGAAACATTTTGCTAGAAACTGTATTTTGATGTAAAGTGATGCACTATTTCATGTAACTGGACCTAAGTAAGCTTCTTAGCTTGCAATTGCTGCATATCTAAGTTTATTGGTGAACTACCGCACATCCTGCTTCTTAGATTTCTCCTGTAAACTGCCTTCATAAGCATGCTTCATTTAATACCCAATCACTTATCAGAAAAAGAAATTCTTCATGGAGTACCTAATGAAGCTTTCCCCAACTTTTAGGCGCCTAGTACATGAATGTGGTATAAATGGGCCTACTGTGAATGAAAGTGGTAGCTAAACTTATGCCCCTAATTCTTATATTCTATAAAATTGTCATTGAAATTAATATATTCGTTCAAAGTTGTTGATATTAGTTGTGCAAGTTTTATAGTTTCCTACAAATTATTTTATCTAAACTAAAATTAACTAGAGACATGAATTACATCCACTGTGGGTAATTGCTTTGATACATCCAAAAAGGTATACATAGAGATTTGACTTTGTGACTCATGGAATCGAAAACAACCTTTGCTAAAGCCGAGCTCGAAGAGTTTTTCACAGCTGCAGATTCAACCGCTCAAACCTTAGTCCCCGAGTATAAATTAAAACAATTATTTTTTCATGTATATAAAGACTACATTTTGTTTCAAACATAATAAGAAAACTGATGGCAGACCATGTCTTGCAGGAGGAAACCATTCGAAGGAAATGTAGCAGACTTGGAGACTTTAGCGGCCTTAAGAATTTCGCCAGTACTTGAAATCTAGCTACAGGATGTGTACTAGCTACAGAATGATATAATTAGTTTATAGGATGTTTTATCCTTTGCCCTACTGCTGCTTTATGTTTATGTAATTAGTTTATAGGATGTTTTATCCTTTGCCCTGCTGCTGCTTTATATATTTTTTGTGGATAGTTGTATATTTTGTGGATGTAGTAATTTGAAACTGTAAACGTATGGTATTATTAGATGTATTTTGAAACTGAGAATGGTTGATAGAATTTAGCTTTAAATGAGAATTTAGAGTATTTTTACCTATATGTCATTGCATTAATATTAACAGTTCTACAAGTACAACATTGCAGGTACAACGTTGCCTAAGTGTATTACAATAGATGACATCTTATAAACGTTGTATCAATTAGTCTAAAGGTTGTGTGATGTATCAAACTATAACGTTTTATACCAGAAAAATGTTGTGGAATGATACCATCTACAACGTTTTCAAGCATCTTAGTATTTATTTAAAACAAATGTACAATGTTTTTTAGTAAAAAAACATTGTGTTATGCGTTAACTACAACGTTTTAAAAACGTTGTATAAAATGTGTCAAATAGATGACACCCTTAACCTCGACGTTTCTGGGAAAAAATTACAACGTTTTTTAGGTGTTATCTTTTTACTGTTTTGTAGTAGTGGAAGGATGGCAATCCATGTAAGAAGTGATTAACCAATCAAGGATGAAGTTAATAAGTTTGCAATCCTTGTGAGTTTGTTTAAACCAATTAAAAAACAACTTGGAGCCAAAGAGTAAGAAACTTAGGCTATGTTTGTTTGTAAAATGCATACTTGGGATTGAACTATTTGTATTAATTTAAAGCTATTTTCGACTTTTTTATCCCATGATGAGGGATTAATAATCCTTTAAATAGTCCTTGGACTATTTTTTATCATTCTTAAGGCTATTTATGAGGGATTATATAATCCTATGATGAATTTGGGATTAATAGTCCCTCTCATTTTAAGCTATTAAATGACTTTATGAGACTAATATTTCAACATGAATGGACTAATAATCCATCATCATGGGATAAAAAAGTCGAAAATAGCTTTAAATTAATACAAATAGTCCAATCCAAAGTATATATTTTGTAAACAAACATAGCCTTAGAGGTTACTCATGGAGGCAAACTAGGAAGTAAGCTTGTCAAAATTACTTGGAAGTTAAGCCTTAATTCCCCTATAAATAGCAGCCCTCCTCCTTGGTTATTCCTCACCAATTAACCTACAAGAAAATTTTAGAGAGAGTAGAGCAAAACGCCTTGCAACTATGGAAGAAAAGCATGCAACGCCAAGAGGTATAAAAACCTAGTTTTATGTAAATTAAATTTAGTTTGTATATGCTTATGAATGAGATACAAATCTCCAAAGTAGGCTGCTTGAACAGCCAAATCAACTGAACAGTGCGAGTGTTGTCCTTGGTTCGAAGACTTTCAGGCTTGAACTGGGTTTTCAAATATAAAGACGAAATGTAGTATGTAGTGCAATGAAGACGTGAATACATTAATCACGCTAAACCGTTGGGAAACGAAAAATGTTGCGACTGTCCAAAGCAGGCTGCTTGAACAACCAAAACTACTAAATGCTGACTTTGCGAGCAGTTTTTCAACCCCTTGTGGCTGGAATTAGGTGGCTTGATATAAAGATGAATTTTAGTATGATATGTAGCGAAGATATTAGCGCAACAATCATGGAAAAATGTTTTGAAATAATGAATTTATGAATGTTCAAAGTAGGCTAGTTGAGCACAAATTTCATAAACGAAACTAGGGGTTTGAATTGTGTCTAAGTTAATATAAAAATGAATGAAAATTGTACGAAGTTGTAATGAACGAGAATTTTCGTAATGATTTTTTTTTATTTTAACAAAAAATTATTAATAAAATAACATTAATTAAATTTTTGTTCAATAATGTGAATTAATATATATATATATATATATATATATATATATATATATATATATATATATGTGTGTGTGTGTGTGTGTGTGTGTGTGTGTGTGTGTGTGTGTGTGTGTGTAGAGTTATTCATTTTAAATGGAACAAAAAGGTAAGACATGTAATTTAATTGATTTAATTAATTACATGGAAAATGATTTGAAATTATGTTATTTAATTAACTAATTTGAATGATGGCCTTGATTGGCTATGGTAATGATTTTATTTAATTAAGTGACTAATTTAATTGTTATGATTATGTGGTGATGTACAATAATTTAATTAGGATAGCTCAATAAATTAATTAAACAAGCCATTTTAAATGTGTCTTGTACGGTGGGATTATTTTGAACCAACTTGTTAAATTATGGCAAGCCAAATATCATGTGTGGCAAATGTATGGGTGACAGTTTAGGGAAGCCCAACTTAAGAATTTATTAAGCTCTTGCCAAGCCATTGTTACCAGTTAATTAAACCAAGACACCAACTTATTTACTATGACCTCGTGGGGCCACATTAGTGCACTGGTGAGTTTATATATATAAGGAATATGAAATGAAGGAAATAAGGTGGGGGAGTGTACCATTCGGCAGGCCATAAAGGAGGGAACAATTGCTAGGATTTTTGGCGGGGCCCCAAATAGTGCAATACTTGTAATTAGGAATGTAATCATGGTTTTTAAACCTGGAGCGAACGTCGGTCCGACCAAAAAAAAATAGAATCGATTGGCTATTCGGTCCGATTCAAGCTTAAAAAACAGTTTTGGTCAAAATTCGATCAAACCTGGTGACCCTGCGATTGGACTGATTGACGCAGTGACCCGGTAACAGGGTCACCGGTTTTATCGGTTCCCTACCTTTTTTATTTTTTTTATTTTAAAATTTAAACATTTGAATTTGATTAAATGTATCATTGATTGAGTTTTAAGTTATGACCATGATTTAATATATTTCTTTTCATATAGATTTAGTATTTATTTGAATTGTATAAAGTAAACATTGTACAAATAGATTTATTTATTTTTACCGAATTTGATTGAATGTATCTTAGAGATGTTTATGTTCATTTGTGTTTGATTTTGTCACTCTTCAGTATCGAGTTTTGAGTTATGATCATGATTTAATATCTTTCTTTTTATATAGATTTAGTATTTATTTGAATTGTATAAAGTAAACATTATTCAAATAAATTAAATTTTTTGTATGTGTAGATAAATCGATTAATTTTACATATTTACTAAATATTATATATAATATATAATAATAATTAATATATTTAATTATTTATAATTTATTACATATTAATGACATCACTGGTTCAATAACAGTTCGACCACTAGTTGAACCAGTAACCTATCTGTTAACGCCAAATTTTGTAGCACCCGTTTAAATCACAAAATAACGAGCGAATTCGAACGTCAAACACAATTAATTCAGAGAAATTACTGTAAAGACACGAGAGATTTACGTGGAAACCCAAATCGGGAAAAAACCACGGGGAAAGAGAACAATTCACTAGTATAATGTTGATGGTTAAATGTTTCTCTGATAATAGAGAGCTTGTATGCTGGAAAATTGGTTCTGTGTGTGAAATTGTAAGCTCAAAATCCAAACGAACGTAAGTACGTCAATCTGTCATTAAGTATGTGTTTTTTCTTTCGTGTTGTTCCCCTTTTATATGCCCATGCAGCCATAATTACCAGCATTAATCAACCAAATAAACGTCTCTCTTTCAGACAACCGTTATCATCCTAACAGACTTTTCATTTTCCAAGTAAATTGGTTTTTCCTCTTCCAAACAGCCCATCCGTCAAAATGAAGGGTCCAATAACTAACTCTGTCAGGCCCAGCCCAATAAATTGATAGGGACCAACCGAATAAACTAGTATGGGCTAGTCCAAACCCGGGCCCAAACTATCTCAACCCAACACTATCCACTCGATATCTTTTTCAATTCGATGATTGGTCCAAGTCTGAAAATCATGAATGTAACTATATATTTTGTTAAATCATGTGTACTGCAAGTGGGCAAGTAGGAGCTTATTTCGGTAGTCTCAAAATTTTAGCAGTGAGATGGGATACCTTGGGTGTTGTAGAAACCAGAGTAGATTAGGCTAGAGGAACTGGAAGTGATCTTATATGTAGTCTACATAGTTTGGTAGCTGCCGATTATATCGGGCAGAGGGAGAGAGAGGGAAGAAACGAGGGAGAGAGAGGGAAGAAACTTTCTTTACATACCCAACCCATCAAACTCATACAACAATCCGCATGTTTCTATTGGGTGCTTCTGTATTTACTCGAAAAAATTATTTATAAGTATTACTTTTATAAAAGACAAAGGAGTATGACCTCATCTCATTTATAAAATACAAATGAAGTGGAGTTATACTCTTTCCTCTTTTTTTGGTAAGGCTAGTGGGTAATTTTTTCAGGTAAGTTTAGAATTTTATTTTTCCATTTCACCAGTGCAAGCTAGAGAGAACTCCTCTGTTCATTCTTCATTCAATTGATTTCACCCAGAATAGAAAGGAAAGAGAGATTCGTTTTGAGAGAAAGTAAGAGGAGAAGGAGTTGTAGCAGATCCAAACAAGCTTTTAACAGCAAGAACAACCATCTAGTTAATCATACAATGTTGAAAAGTTTTCTTTTATCCCAATCTTTAAACTAGTTTATGTTCATAGTAGTTTATATTCTTTTATGTGCTTGTTGCGGGAGTTTTTTTTTTTTTGTTGCTAATTATTGTGGGAGTTGTTTAACTGTTGGGGATCATGGTGTGGATCCGGGTGAAATGGAACATGTGATAGAGCTATGTGTTTTATGTGGCTTATGTGTGTATGTGTGTAATTAACTATGATAGTTAATGATTGCACATAATGTGTTTGACAAAAATCCTAAAAAAACCAAATTACCAAACTGTGATTGTACAAAGGGGAAATTTCTGACAAAAAGGGGTTCTAAGATTTGTAAGTTGGAAATACATGGATGATATGTGGATTAAGTGTTAATGATCGTAGAATATGAGTTTGTCTAAACTTGATACATGTGGTATATATATTGTATTTCATGATCTAAAAAGTTATGTGCATTGATTTACAAGAATATGATTTATAAAACTTAAAAGAATTATTTTCTAGACTATGATGTTAAAAGTGTTTCAAATTAGTTGAAGGAATCCATGAGTAACAAGTGTTATATATTGTTGTCAATAAAACCTAACGACTTATAGGTACATGAACATGGTTTTAGTTTGAGAAGCCTTGTATGAAATGATTGTTAAGTAAAAACATAATATGTGTATTAAGTGTTCAAACAGTCATGAATTATATTGTTGGATAATCAGGGAAAAACAAGAAAGTATGTTATATTTTTGGAAACTTACATTAATGTAGTATGTGAAGGAATGACTTAAAACAAGTATGAAAACCTTATATGCGATATTTGGTAATTATTAGCGTAAAATGAAAGCAATGTTTAAGAGCTTAATAGATAAAAGCTATGTGACAGTAACTATAAACCAAACTAAGTTAAAAGAACTTGGTTTCTGTTTTGAAATGAATTTGGTGAAGGATGGACACTAGGTGTAAATATTAAAATGTTGACCACATGGTTGTTAGAAAGATAATCGTATATTAATTGATTAAGTGTTAAATTGGTGGATGATCGGACCAAACAAACTAATGTATACCTTTAAAGGTCATTAAGAGTGTTACGGAAATTAAAGATTGAGTTGGTTTGATATGCTCATTCAATTAAAACCAAGAAGGAATCAAAGTTTACCAAACTAAAACCTTAGTTTGCATTATGTTGGTTTTAAACAAAATACTTTGTTACGTGTTGTACGTTTATGTGATTTATGAGTCATAGTATGTTCATTTATGAGTTATAAAGGTATTCCTAGTGGACTGAACCAAAAAGAAGCCGGAAGACGGTGTAAATGATTTTGAGGAGCAAGCTGTCCAAGTCGGTATTCTGTGCTCAAACAGGGATCTTCATGGCCTTGTAATCTGATCTTAATGTTATATTTTTGACAATCTATTGTTGGAATAAAATACTAGGCAGTATGGTGTAGATGTCTGTCCAAGATTGGTAGAAAACCGACTTATAGTATGAAAGTTATAATTTATCAAAGTTGCCTAGAAAATCATGAAAACTGAAATTTGTTTTGAACAGACTGTTTTGGCCCACTGTTTCCATGGCTTAATAAATTGATTTTGATCAACTAATTGTATGTATAAATACTATGATATGTGGTCTAGGTCCTTTCCAAAGTTGGTAGCAATCGGATTTAAATTGGCCGAGTTATGATTTTCCAAATGTATTAAGAAAATCGCGAAATTGCAAGCTGTTTTTTTTCAAGAGTAGTAATTTTTGTGCAATGTTTCATGGATTACGCAATACCATGACAACATTAAATTATGTAAACATAATTAAGGTGTGATTAACCAACATAGAGGTTGTGTAAAGTTAAATTATGCATAAGTTGAGAAAATTAGTTAATAAACTAATTTGAGAAAATGTTTGAAGACATTAATATTATGTGCATGAATATATGTATGTAATAAATAACTAATGTGTTATGTGCTACTTGTGGTTATGCGTAAGTTAAGTTACTTGTATACTAAAGCTAGCACATGAAATGATTGAAATAGAAATGAATAAGAGTTATAACTACAACTAACAAGTGAAGTAAAATACAAAGGATTTAAGGATACATTACTATATTAATGTAACCAACTAACATGTGTTATGTTTAAAATGAAATGTACGACGTTAAGTATTTTTGGTAATAAATGCTTAAGCTTGTGATTTGTAAAATGTTGAACCAAATCAAGCTAAGGAATGTGTGATGGATTATTATGTGTATTAATCTTGTAACCTGGTAAGCTGTGGGTTTAAAGCCTTTAAACATCAAAGCTAAAACTCTGGTTTATCAATGCTAAAAATCTGGAAAACCAGAGTTTGAGTTTTGGTATGGTGGTGTGGGGTGCGTCGTTGCCTTGTAATTATTGGCGCAGGGCGTGCCGGGCTCGATCAAGGTTTTTGCATAATTGGTTCGGGGCGCGCCAATTCTTAATGTTATATGGCACGGGGCGCGCCACCTAGTGATGCACAAATGGCCTGCGGCCCGGTCTTGGTCCGACATGGGCCCGGCTTGGTCAAAGCCCGGCATGGTCAAGGCTTGTCCTGTTTCGGCTGGCTTGAAGGACACATTTTTTTTTGGCTTAGATCTGGCTTGAGGCTTGGCCCAACCTGGCCTGGTTCACCCAAAGCTCGGTTTAGCCTGCCAATTTTCTTTATTTGCTACTTCAATTCTCCCACTACAGACGAAAATTTCATCTTTATGACAACTCATTCAATAAACAAAATAAAATTGATGTCTTTTAATACGTTCATTCATGCATGTTTGTTTATATACGAATAAAAAAATTCATAAAAATACATTGACTAGTGTAATATATAAGAAATTTTTTTACCTAGCTAGCAACCTGTTCTTCTTACAGATCTTTCATTGCATCTTTATCTTAATAAATACTTAGCTTAACAACTAGAAAGTCATTTGCAAAATAATAATAATAATAAAAAAGATATTTTTCATTATTGTAATTTGAAAGCTGTAACTTGTAACTTGTAATACATTACTTTTAATTAATATATCAATTAAGTTTAAAATTTTAATTGGTGTTTTAATAATATTTAAAATTACTAAAAAATTTATTTGAATAGATCGAATCGGACTGGACTGGCCTGACCCAAGGCTTGGCTTGGTCTGGCTTGTAGGTCTCAACAGGCCCCATTTTTGAGCGCCAAGCCTGGTCTGGCCTGACCTGACCTGCAGGCCAAAAGTCAAAGGCCTGGCCTGACAGGCCCAGGCCGGGCCGGCCTGTTGTGTATGCCTAGTGCCACCCGGAAAACTTTGGAAAAAAATAACTTTATTTTTAAATGTTTTATGAGTTGGTCCCAATGTAATGTATATGATTAGGTTTTAATATATGAAGATTAATAGGATGTTAAGTCATTATGTGGGGTCTTCGTTGTTGTTAGTTAGTAATCGACTTATTATATATAGGTCGCGCACAAGGCGATAAACGAAAGTTTGCTTTAAATGACAACAAAGACAAGTGTTACATCCTAACCATTTATTGTTATTCTATACATTATAAATGTATGTAACGTTCGCACTTAGGTGCATTTAACCGATTGTTCATTATTTGAACTACTTGAGCTTATAGTTCTATTATTACATGAACTAAAATTTTAAATAAGTCTATGTCATATTGTTTCGGCTAGGGAAGTTATTAACTCTGATTTTGAATTCATAAATTTTTGATAAGCTTAACCTGTGACGCCCCCAAATTTGAGTCTCAAATACCCGGATCCGGTCATCACGATTCAATACAAACATTCACCTCTAAACAACATACAATAACTAAATGCGGAATAATAAACATATGTTGTTCATTCAAAAGGTGTTACTAGTCCCAAGATACGATAACCTTACACAAAAGTACACAAATACCCTTAATAAAGTACTTAGGGTTTATATTACATAACAAGTAATTTAATTAACTACAAGGCTGCATCCTGAAGTCTATCACTTCATCTTTCCCTTACCCTTGCTCTTCCCCGAAGTCTCGGGTTGCACTGCAATAAGATTTCATGATATAGCAAGGGCGAACAACTAGTTTGCTCAACAAGTTTAAATATCAACAAGAAACAATATATCATGAATGAAAGGGTATAGCTGAACAATTCAATAATATGAAAAACATAAGCAGAAATAATGATTTGCTTTTAAAATTAAGATAGTCAAATAGACTATGAACTATAAATATCCACTGGAGTCAATAGCAGGTTGACCCAATGGTTACTACCAGAAATATGTACCCGAGGGGATCAGCCCCAGTACAATATGTGTATGCATAACATTTAATTTCCGTATTTTGTACCTGATATTAGATATATGGCACTCCCCTATAATAAATGGGTGTTCATAATAGTCTAAGAATCTGCATCTTCAATGATTTGGATAGCTTTTAAAATCTTTAACATAAATGTCTAGCCGAACAATGACTTAGACCCACTTTGAACAGTTCTTTAAACAGTAGAACAATAATTAAGTACAAGTCAAGGACTGTACAATATCAAGTGCAACAAGTGCGAATAACAACAATATCGATGTGGAATAATTATAAATTAATTAAACCACTCAAAGCATGCTTGGAATTACAGTTCAAGCTTAAATAAATAATTTGCTGAATAAAATGAGTTTAGAGATAAGGAACTTGCCTGTCCGCTCAGCTACAATTCTAGCTTTAACTAACTGGCTTTGAAAGACCTAACATTAATAAAGTTGATCTAATAATTAGTACGACGTATTTGCACAATTATACACTCACTCAGGAACTTATTTATCATATAAGTAGTAACACATAAATTACATCAGTCGCAATAATATTATTAACCTTATAGACCCTCAATCAAATTAGGTTAATAATTTAATAAGTTAGAAAATATTTTTCTTAAGTGTTGGACACTTATTAAACCCTTAAACAACTTATTATAATTGTTTAATTAAAGCATAATTAAATTCAATTTATTTTATTAACTCAATCTCTATTTAATTACTATTTAATCTTGGTTAAACAGAAATTAATTAATTAACTCTAGTTATTATTTAAAATAAATAATAACTAATTGTACTTACTTATTATTTAATAATAATTAAATAATAAATAATTATTAATTTAATTTTAACCTTCTTTAATTTAATATTAATCAACTAATAATTAACTAAGTAATTAACCTTACTTATTATTTAATTTAAGGAAATTAAATAATAGTTTATTAATTTTAATCCTCTTTAATTATTATTTAATGTCAATTAAATAATAATTAATTATTTAATTATTATTTATGGTTAAATAATAATCAATTCATCCTTATTTATTATTAATCTAATAACTTAATTTTTCATTAATCGTTATTTAATGCTAATTAAATAATAATTGATTACTTAATTATCCTTATTTATTATTTAATAATATTTAAATAATAAATAAATAATTTATAAATTTTTATCTCTCTTTAATTATTATTTAATAGGAATTAAATAATAATTGCTAATTTATCACCTTTATTTATTATTAACATTTTAAATAATAAATAAATAAATAAATTATTTAACTTAACCATGATTTAGCTAACTAGATTAATATTTAAATATTAAACTTAATGAAAAATATCCTCCCCAATATCATTTTTGTATTATTATTATTTTTGTTATAATTTTAAATTAGTTTTTAAATATTTAAATTAATTAAATTTAACCCGAATGACATTTCTGTAAATAAGCCGAAAAACTGATTCGAGGGTAAATTAGTAATTTTGCCGAAAAACGAACGGAGGGGCAGCTTAGTAATTTCGCCCAAAAAATATACTATCGCACATTGCGCGTGCATAGAAAACAGCGGCCCAAAACGGTGTCGTTTTGAGGAACCGTTGCTGGCTTCCGCGCATAATGCGCGGGTTACAATTTTACGCTCGAAAACGACGTCGTTTGGCTCCGTGTCCGTCGGCCAAAAATATGCCTGCGCGCATTGCGCGGTAAACCCTTTTTTTTTTTTTTCTACCAGCAGAATGTGAACAGTGCCCACTTTAATTAAAATTATACTTTCAATAAATCTTTAACTCTTCAATAAAAATCCAAAAAAATTATCAATCACTTAATATCAATTTATAACATGAAAATTTAATTTCTCATGATTTAATACCATTTTTTTTCCATAAAAATTATTATATCACATAAACTAATACAAATCATATCTTTTTATGTATAACTCCATTTTGAATAAACTGATTCGAGGGTAAATTAGTAATTTTGCCAAAAAAACGAACGGAGGGGCAGCTTAGTAATTTCGCCCAAAAAATATACTACCGCGCATTGCGTGTGCATAGAAAACAGCGGCCCAAAACGGTGCCGTTTTGAGGAACCGTTGCTGGCTTCCGCGCGTAACGCGCGGGTTACAATTTTACGCTCCAAAACGACGTCGTTTGGCTCCGTGTCCGTCGGCCAAAAATATGCCTGCGCGCATTGCGCGGTAAACCCTTTTTTTTTTTTTTTCTTTTTTTTTTCTACCAGCAGAATGTGAACAGTGCCCACTTTAATTAAAATTATACTTTCAAGAAATCTTTAACTCTTCAATAAAAATTCAAAAAAATTACCAATCACTTAATATCAATTTATAACATGAAAATTTAATTTCTCATGATTTAATACCATTTTTTTTCCATAAAAATTATTATATCACATAAACTAATACAAATCATAACTTTTTATGTATAACTCCATTTTGAGTGATCCAAACTTTGTTTTTCTCATGATTTAATGTTCTATAATATTATAACATTAAATCTAAATTTTATAAAAATTATTTTTTTTGTCATTATTTTGAGACTTGATTTAACACCACCAAACACATATTTTTAGCATATAAATTATACCAAAATACAAACCAAACATTTTAAACTCAAGCATGACATAAATATTACCAACACACATTACTAACTATAATAACATGTTTATACAAACATGATGCTATATTTAATTTAAAAGCAAAGCTATATTTAAAATAACCATTACCTTGATTTAATGGTTATTTTTCTTTTTCTTCCAAAATAGGTAGTATAAGAAGATGACATGAACTAGCTTAGAATTCCTTCTCCTTCTCTTGCTCTCTCTCAAAATATTTTGCTCTCAAACTCTCTCTTTTGGAACTTGGAGAAAAATAATGAAGTGCAATATTTACCAATGCAAGTATACTTGTAAAATTAATAGATACACATAATATATCTAATAATCTAGACCATGCCCCTATATGACAACTTACACAAGAAATGGGTAAATGGCACATTAGGTGAAAAGAGGCATGGTGGTTATGTAATATAAAAGTCAAACAAGTAACCATAAATAAATAAAAAAATGAAAAATAAAACAAAACAAAAAAATCATTTCACTTTCTTCTCCTCTCCCACGCGGCTGATGGATTCCATATTGTCGCACAATGATTGTCATAACTCACTTTATAAATAAATAATCATTTACATAATTAATTTCCAAATGGACTCAAGCTTTGGGCTTTATTTTAAATATCAATTGGGCTCCTATTAAATTGTTTGAGCTACTAGTTTGCCAAATTTTATTATTCTTCACTTGGGCTTCTAATTGATCCATGTTGGGCTAATTTAATAATTTACACATTAATTATTCAATCCATGATTAAATAAATAATTAGATTGAATAAATAATTAAATACTCTAACCTATTAGTTTTAAATTACTAAATGGACTAATAAATATTATTATTAATATTTCACATTATTTACATTAATTAATAATCATATTAATTAATTTATTATATTTAATTAACTCACTATATTCAATTTAATTGAATATTTAATTAATAGGAAACTTATCAATTATTTTGATATTAAAAATTTAGGGTTTGTTCACTAATTTAAATAACATATTAGTGACCCCCTTTTAATTAATTTTAGTAATTAATCACATAATCATTTAATCACGTAATTAATTAATCACATAAAAAAATTTAAATTAATAATTTTAATTTATAATGACGTGAAAATTCTAGGACATTACATAACCAAACCATATTATTGGTGTGAACTCTATTATAAGACTGAGATGAACAAACCCTGTTGGCAAGGGTAAGTTTTGTTGGGAGACGCACCCTATGCACCATTACTGAATGTTATACATAACACAGGGTTAGGGCTGCAAACAATCCGTTCCGATTCGAACATTGTTGAACTTGAACACTTTTAGTTGAACTCGAACATGTTTGAGTAACATTATTGAACCAGCACATATGTGCGAGTTCTGATCGTTAGCGTTGCGAACATACTCGGGTTTGTAAACATGCTCAAGTTTGACTATAATGCTCGAGTTTGCAAAAAATAGGCCAAATATTTTATTTTTTTTGAAAAATTTAACTTTAATTTCTTAATATGTTCATATATATTAAATTAGCAGTAGTGGTCAATGTTATTATTGATTACATAATTAGTCTAGAAGAAAGGAATACTACTACTTTCAATTAACCCAAAAAAGGGAGATATTACTACTTCCTTAATTAATTAATTATTTTCATATTTTTGCAATTTTTGCTTTTAGGTGAAACAAAAGAAAAATAATACTCCATCTATTTAATAAAAATAGTCTTATTTGAGATTTTTTATAATGAAATTTCAAAATTCTAAATTTTAAATAATGTGAATTTAGTTGATTTAGATTAATTCAATATCTAATAGACTAATATTGTTAAGTTGTTAACCTTAAAATTCATTAATACTAGATACTCCTTTCGTTTTTAGCTGAACAAATATGAATTTTAATTCAAAAGGGATGTGATAATTAACTTTTAAATACAATAAATCTTGAGAATTATTTTATAAAAATGTTATAATTTTCATAATTATATTGTTTAAAACTAAATAAATTTTTTCTAAAAAACTAAAGTAATATATTAAATTTTACAATTTCGTAAATTAACTACAATTCTAATATCAAAGACTTAAAGCAATTTAGAGACTTCGTTTATATTTGTTTTTTTACACCTTTTTGCTTATTTTTAATTTAAATTATTAACTCATTTTAAATTTAAATTATTAACTCATTTTAAATTCATGCAAACAGTACTGTGATATAGTGCTTAATTGGATTATTAAACTTTAAACACTACTTTTTACACTAAATATGATTACTTAATTGCATTTAGCCAACCCCTTATTCGCACTGTCTCACATATACACTGTAATATTTTGAACTTCCGAGATAGTTGTAATCCGAATTTATAGGCATAAATAAATATTGTATTACATCTAATATGTGTTATGGAATTTTCATGTGTGTTTATTTTTGTGTTTCGTTTCAAGAATCCAACTTAAACAATTATTAGAAAAATAAAAGTAAAATTTTTGAAACCTAAAACTAGAGTTTGGAGAAAACCTAAACTCTAATTTTAGAAACCCTAAGGGTTGAACCCTAAGGTTCAAACCCTAAACCCTAAAAAGTACTATATACAAATACGTGTATAAATACGAAAGTTATACGGATAGAATACGGAAATAATATGAAAATTATACGGTATAAATACGAAAAAGTCAACTGTGAATAGTAAAAGTCAACTATACTAAATGTATACTTGATTAAGATTAAGGTTAATTAAATTTTAGATTAACCTAATAAGTTTAATTGGTGAATTAAGAAACTAATCAACTAAACAAGTTGCTAGCTTTAGTAGAGAATTAACCAATGTTGAGTTAGTTGTTAACTCTAGTTAGTAGTTAAGTTAAAGCCTAAGCCAAACCAAAGTCAAGTCAAACTTGGAGCCAAAGTCAAGCCAAACTTGAAGCCAAAGTTAAAGTCAAGCTAAACTTGGAGCAAAAGTTTGGTTTTCTTAATCACCATACATGGCCTATAAATAGTAAGCATTGTGCACTTGTTTCATCATTCATTTTCAAAGCACAAAATCTAGTATCAAAACTATACATATATTGAGAGAGAGTTCTTGTGAGTTACTACCTTGGCAATTGCAAAGAAATAGTTAAAGCTTACAAATTTAAAAGGTACAATCTCTAAAAGTTATTATGTTCGATTTTTCTTTCGTCTTTAATTTTCAAAAGCTCAAGAACACGAGTCGTAGCCATGTATGATTGTCGTTCTCCGTATTCTTCACGTGTTCTTGAGATTTTCTTCATTTTATAGTAGTTATAATGTTCAATTTTTTTTATTGACAAGCTCAATAACATAAGTCGTAGCCATGTACGATTTTTTGTTCTCCGTGTTCCTTATGACTTGAGCAAGTCGTTATTATGTCAATTTTATTTCATAGTTTATAACTAAAGCTCAATGAACGCGAGTCGTAGCCATGTACGATTTTTCGTTCTCTGTGTTCTTCATGTGTTCTTGAGCAATAGTTATAAACTGTTAAAATCAAGTAAACAAGTAGTTATAATGACCAAATTATTTCATATATAAATGTTATAATCACTTATACAAGCAATTATAATTCTTAAATTATTTCAAGTATGAAATCTAAAAGCTCAAAAACATAATTTGTTACTATGTACGATTTTTTCGTGTGTTCTTGAGCAAAAGTCATAAATCTCTATATAAGAAGGTTTATGATTTTCTTATTTTATGTTATAAAGTGTTATTGATTGTTAGAACATGTTATCTTAGTAAATTAAAGCTTAAGGTATCATGTTTTATCAATTCAGTCAATGAAATATTGAAACAATTTCTGGCAGTCCCTTTACTGTCAAAATCTGTGTAAATCAGTAAGGAATTTCGAACTTTGGTCTAAACATAAATTGTAGAGACGGAAGCTACGAACGCGTGAAATTTTGAACGACTCAAAAATGTTTTAAAAAGAAGAAGTTATGGCCGTTTAACTAAGCCAGGGTCTGACAGCCAATGTTGCTGTCCATTTTTTTTTATAAAATCACTTAAAAATGAGTTTTTGAGTTTAAGAATTTTCCAACTAAAACCACCTATGGAAATAGTCTAAAAAAGTTATAAAAACATTTATTAAGAAGTAAAATTCGATAAACTAACATTCGAGTGCACGTAAACAATTATGTAGGCATTTAACGCTTTACTAGGAAAATCCTAAATTGCTTCAAGGCAAGTTTTCTTTTCTTAACATTTGTTTACTTGTTTTCTATATGGTTTATACATTTTGTACAAACAACGTGTTATAAATCTTTGATATGAGAGTTATTACTTCTTGTTTCGGCATAACTTGCAAAATGAAATCACTACAAGAAAAACGCGTTTTAGCGACCAAGACTTTCTGCGACCGCCAAAGTCGTCGCTAATACTACCTTTTAGCGATCGATTTCAGCGACCGAATATGCACATAGTCGCTAAAAGTAATAGCGACATAAGGCGATCTTGACATGTTTATTCATGATATATTTTGAATCATACTTTATTTTATCCAACCAAGTTGTCTTGGGGCGATCTTGACATGTGAAGTAAACTGAGATGAACGAATATGTACAACTGTTCATGATTAGTCCAGTGTAATGTATGTTATGCATAACATAGGATGTCGTTGGCTTGATCCTATTTCTATATCCACTGTAAATGGTTCTAGGTCGAAAGACCAAGAACAGTTCTAAGTCTAACCACCACTCAGTCTTACTATGTTAAAACATTTGTAATATCAATTATTATGTCATGAATCCTTAAAATTCATATCGGTGTGAGTTCACTTATATGCTATATGTTAGACTTGTTGAGCTTTTTTATGCTCACCATTGCAAATAAACCTAAATTGCAGACAAACCCGAGAGCTTCGGCTCTAAGAAGAGGAAAGGAAAGAAGAAATGCATAGACTAGTTTACATGTTTTATTAAATTGCTTGTCTTTTTGTTTTAAAGTCTTGATGACTTATGTAATATGAACAAGCAAACCGTGTAACCGACTTTATATTAATATATATCAAGTTTCATCACATATTCTTGTTACGTCTTTACTTTGGTTTAACTTAGAATTGTTAAAACTTAACATAGTATTGATAATGATCTATCTATCTGGATGATGATCGGTAAATAACATGTGAGTGTTGTACATCCGAGACAAGACTAAGCGATGTTGACTGGTTAAATCCATCGTTAAGGTTCCTCGGACCCAGGTATAACTCGTTATTACTATTCTGAATGTCAGATAAATTGAATTATTGATATGAAGAGATATCACTATAACCAAATATGTTTCAAGTGAGGGTTTTAACTAGTTGGGTAATGTTCTGTACGAAAAGAGAATTTTGCACCGGACAAAGATACAACCATTTGTCACGGATAAAGATGAAAACATTTATCACGGGTGAAGATACAAACATTCACCGCAAGATTCTCTGTTCCCAAGAGTCGTCCTAATGATTTAATGTCGTGGATATTGGAACGTGTGAAGTTATAGAATATCTAAATCTTAAGGATTAAATGTCATGATTGAGTATTAAGTCTCTTGTATGGATCACAAGGACTTGATATAAAATAATGAAAGATCTTTGGGAGTTAAGATATGAACTTTGTTTATGAATAAAGGAAATCATCCATAAACCTAATGATTTAGCATTTATAGTGAGCACCAAGTCATCTATAGTAAGTATAGTGATTTGGGGATGTCACATATACTGTAGTTTGTAATATTAAAAAAAATTCATAATTAATGAAATCAAGTTTGCACTTTTAATTATATGGTTGATAGTTGATGTAATGTACAATAGTAATTATACAATAACTATTACTCTATTAGTGAAGTCTCGATACATTGATGACTTGATTTCTTTATTTGCTATGTCGATTTAGCAATTTTAATAACTCATGCAAATATAAGCAATTGTATTGTATCATTCTTTAATTAATGTCAAAGTATCATTGCGTGATGATTAACGACTTTATTTATGTGATTTATGACATGGGTTATAACTTATTACATTATTAGTGATGTAAATTGTAATAATCTAACAATCATTGTTAAAGTTTTTATGAAAATATGAAAATTATTTTAATTAAATTAGAGGTGAAGAAGTATACATTATTTTAATTAAATTAGACGCGATTTTTTATTTTAAGTTAATTTTATTATTTTATCTTATATTTATCCGAACAAAATAATAATATAAAGCAAAATAATCTATAATAAATATAATAAAGGCCTTTGCATACACATTAACGTAATAATCCGTTAGTAGTTTTACCTATCTACTACTTTTATGTTACATGTCACTAATTCCATTTATGGATCTATTTTTTCTATGTAACAGCACTGCTGCCGCTGTGACATTTCAGAGCACAATTAGGAGGTTGAGGGAGCAAACAAAGAGTTAAAGAGAGTCTTAGCTAGCATAATATTTAGTTTGATACTTTCTACCTAGTTTTGTATGTAGACATAGTTATTTTCATTAACATTATGTTTTGGAGATATTTTTTTCACCTGTAAATCAATGAATATGATTCGATGATATTTATTTCAAATTTGTTAGACATTTGTGTTCGTCTTTATGGATTTTGAATGTATTCCTTCTCTCTAAAAAAAATTAAATAAATGTTATTTTTAAAAAGTCGTGTGAATTTATTAAATGAGACATTTGATATTATTAATTATGAAATTATTTTTATTTGTGTAATCTACAAAATTCAAATTTGAGGACTTAAAGAAAATGACAAAGACCATACGCTAAGTATGGCCAACATATCTTTACCGTATTAGTTTTATTCATAAACAAGATTGCTATTAAATAATAAAATTTAAAATTTTAATAATTTAATTCAATATTAAAACTTAAGAAACTAAACATAAATATTAAAAATGTATCGTCATTTATATAATTTTAATATTGTACAAGTTCAAAAATTACAACTATAAGAAAAAAATTCATTTTGACTTTATCTTATTCACTTCTTGTTGTTTTTTGATATGCTACAACCTGCATTATGAATATAGTAGATCATTAAAAACCTATATATATATCAATATTCAAATAAATATTAAAATAAAATAATTACAGCCCAAATTTTCCGCCTAGGCCTCGCCTGGCCCTACCTAATCCCGTCTGCCCCTCTAAAATCAAACAACACCTTGACTACCAATCCTGCCTAATTTCCTGTAGCACTTTTTTGACCCCCTTGGCCCTAGGCAAAGTGCCCAGGCGGGGCCTAACGCCTTGGCACCGCCTAGAGCGCCTTTTAGAACACTGTCTTGAGGTAGTCAGTGATTAACTGATAATCCCTCTAATCTTTAAAGGTCCTTGATGACCGCTCAGCATAAAAATCCGGAACTTAATTTCTGGTTTTTAATCATTTGTATTCTAGTTTATTCTTATTGTTGGAATACTGATTTATTCATAATACTTCACAATTATTGTCTAATTGTTGAAGCATGTCTTTACAAATTATTCTTGATTCATAGCTTATTGATAAACTGTTGTTTTAAAACTTGTTGCGCAGTATTATTGCTCACTCTTGCGTAAATTAATGACTTACAGCCAAGTCCGAGACTCCAGAAAGGATACAAGAAGGACAAGGGAAAAGGAAAAGCTACCGAGTAGCTTAGCTTGTATTCGTTTAGGTTACTTGTTATTGTAAACCTTGTTGAATATTATGTTTTGTATCTTTAAGGTTAGAAAACATAAGATTGATGTAACAATATTACATTATTTTATAAATTATGATTTTTCGCATTATGAATGGGTATATAGGGGTGATGTTTTATGTTGTATCGTCAGCGTGGGACTCGAGTTTGAGGTGAACCGGATTTGGGGGCGTCACAGAAGTCATTTATTGACTAATAAATTGTTATATTGTAAACATAATTCGTGTAGGCCATACGGTGAACACAAAATACGGATAAACGGTAGAACGATGTAGGCAAATCTTTATAATTCGTGCTTTATGTACTATGTGAATTATTTATGTATTTGTGCAAGTCGTGTTACGTACTTTGTGCAACAATGTGCTATTAAACTATTTGAATCTTAGTTGATATGTAAAGTGGATATGAATTGTATTAACTGTGAAAAATATAAATCATGTTATGTGTTACCTGTTAGACTTGTTGAGTCATCGTGTTTATTCTTACAAATAAATTTTAATTTGCCGTTAAGACAGATTATCAGATGAATCCGGCAGTAAAGGGGAGGAATGAAGTTAAGAAGCATGCTCTTATTGTTCTTTATGTGTATTCATTAAGAGGCATGTTATTATTTGTTTTGGAATTTAAAATCAAGAATGACTTATCGTAATAGAAATTAAGTTGTAATGACTTTGATTATGAAATAAAAGATTATTCCTTCGAAATTAAGTTGTAATATGAATGGTTGTAATACTCAGAAGGATTTAGTGTTGGATTGAAAGATTTTAGAAATACTCATAAGGAACTAGTATTGGAGGATGTAATCATGATGTAAGTAATAGAATAATATCAAAAGCATGAGGATGATCTAGGTTGTGATCCAGGGATGGAAGTAAAGAAACAATGTAATATCGTAATAGATTAGTTAGATCGAAAGAATTATTGGTAAAATGAACAAAAAATGTTAGGACGTCAGCACCAGACCCGCCTTGGAAAGAAGACATATTTGGTAGCGTGACATAATCGTATCAAAGAAGTAGGTTATAACTTTAGGGTAGGAGTACCTTAGGATATAATCTGAAGAGAATTAGTAAGAACATAAATAAATAAACTCGTAAAGAGTTCTTATAAGATAAAAGATAGAATTAATAATTATGTTGTGATTCTTTGTGATATGTTTATATGTGCAGTACAAGTTATGTGTTGAATATGTATGAATAATGTTTTGTATAGTACGAGATAAGCTCATAAGGAGTTTTAATTGTTACAATTTGAGGAAAATTAATTAGAGATAGTTAGAATATAAGTGTGTTAATAATTAGTATGTATTTCAATTGAGAACCCATGTTAGTGACTGAGTTGAATGGCCCTTGTATAGGCGGGGGTTTAAGATGCATTAGAAAACTGATCTAACTCAATGAAGACATAGTTGTGCAGTGTTGAGGTATCATAAAATCGGTACGCATTGTTGATACATTTATGGCAGTGTTGATGAGACAGGGAACTAATTCATTTGTTCTTGGGTTGGGAAGCATTGAGTTGCTATATTGATAATCGTTGAAGTCTTTTGCCAAACCTGAAAAAAAATTAAATGGAGCGTTCAAAGTCTATAATGGCTCACGAACATATGTTGGAACGTTTGAAGTCTATAGTGGCTCACGAACAAATTTTAATGCAGTGTTCGAAGTCTATAATGGCTCACGAGCATATTTTTTAGCGTTCGAAGTCTATATGGCTCACGAACATATTGGAGCGCTCTAAAACTCTATAATGACTGACGAACATTTTTAAAATGGAGCGTTTTAAGTCTATAATGGCAGACGAACAAAATATTTTTACGGAGGGCTTTAAGTTTATAATGATTGATGTATAAAATATTTTTAATGGTGCATTCTAAGTCTATGATGCTCGAAATGTAATCAAATGCGATTAGAGGTTAACTTTCAAGCCTAATTTCAAATAATAGAGATGTGTAGAGATGATTGAATATTTTGACATAATCTATGTGTTAGGAATTAACAGTAAGTAGAGATAAAATAAGGAGATATGATTGCTATAATTTTGAGGATGAAATTTTTATAAGTAGGGGTGAATATAATATCCCAAATATTTATAAAATTTGTAAATATCATTTTAAGATGTTAAATAAAAGGTTAAGATTGAAAACCTAGTTTTTATGAATCAAATACCTAAGAAACATTACTTGGGTATATATTGAAATACCTAATACGACTCAAAAATAATATCGTATACGATTAGGGTTAAACTTATAACCTAATCTAAGTGTTATGTGATTAATAGGCTTGAAATTTTATTTTTAAACTATGTGTTATGTGATTTCATGATATAACATTGTTATATGTAAGAAAATAATTTTTTGGGAAATAAAGTCTGAAAACGCAATTCACGCAGAAAATGCATTTTTATGGTTTTACACATTCCCCCACAGTGTTTATTCGAAAAGAGGAAACATAATATCCGTTCAAAAATAAAAAGTAGCTAAAAACCCTAAGTAAGCTACTTAGGAAAACCCTAATCGAGCTACTTAAGAAAACCTAACTAAGTTTTGTGAAGAAACCCTAATTTAAACTACTTGATATAAAATGTAATTAACTAGATGCTTAATTTAATTATTAAGTTAACTAGGGATTGGGGATAATTAAATTATCAAGTTAGTATTTTCCTAAGTTGCTCAATGTCTTATGGAATGAATGAAAGTAAGGTTTTAATTAAATTAAGGAAGTTAGTGAGTAAAGTAGTTATTAACACTAACCTAGTTGCTTAATAAATTCAACTATGAGTTAATTGGGAAATTAAACTAAGTAAACTAATTAACTAATTAAGTGGTTAATGAATTTATTAAGTGAATGATTTGATTAATTAAGTAAGCTAATTACCAAGAGTGTTAGTTTGCTAATTTAATTAATTAGATTAATTAGTTAGTCATCCTTGTGAACTTGTGCCAACCAATCAAAGTAAGGAATTCCTTGAACAAAACCAATATGAACCAATAGGAATAAAGGAGGAAGGATTGCAATCCATGTGAGAAATGATTAAACAATCAAGGATGAAGTTAATAAGTTTGCAATCCTTATGAGTTTGTTTAAACCAATTAAAAATCAACTTGGAGCCAAAGAGTAAGAAACTTGAAGGTTACTAATGGGGGCAAACTAGGAAGTAAGCTTGTCAAAATTACTTGGAAGTTAAGCCTTAATTCCCCTATAAATAGCAGCCCTCCCCTTTGGTTATTCCTCACCAATTCACCTACAAGAAAAGCTCTAGAGAGAGTCGACCAAAGTTAGAGGGGAGCAATTTTTCATCCAACCCAATCTTGTCCGTCCAGTGCCAAATCGAATAGCTTAGAAATAAACATACCGCATAATAGTTATTAGCACTACCGCACAATTGTTATGCGGTATATGACCCATATAAAAAATATTCATATTACCCCTTAGATGCAACGTCTAATTTTTTTTTAAAAAAATGTACCGTGTAACAGTTATGCGATACCCAAAAAAAATGAATTGGGTACAACATAACTGTTATGCAGTAGCTTGGAATTTTTTTTTTCCCTTACGACATAACTGTTATGCAGTACCCTTAAAAAAAATCTTTTTTTTCCTAATGTTTAATTTATTTTTAAGCTTCAAAGATACCCGAAATGAAAACCTTTTCCCAACTACCAGTTCAAAGTATCAAGCTATTTCAAAGTATCTAGTACTCGGTGGAGTGCTTGTTTTGGTCATTTAATTATAAAGAAATAAAAAAAAAAAATAAGCACCCCTTGTTCCAATAATTGAAACTTCTTTTGGTGGAGGCACTAGTTCCCAAACTTGACATCGTTCAAATTGTTATAATTCCTCTTGCATAGCTAGTAACCAATTCTCATCAAGTAAGGCTTCATTTGCATTCTTTGGCTCGATTTGTGAAAAGAAGGCTGAAAATGCACATAGGTTTTGTACTCTTCTTGTTGTTGTATTACCATGATTTATATTTCCATTTATATTTTTGGGAGAATGATTTTGGATGTACTTTGTTGTTTTAGGCATTGAAATGCTTGTTATTCGCTCTTCATGTTGAATTAAAACAGAATTTGCAGTCTCTTTATCACTTTCTTCAGATTTTGTTTCCTGTTCATTCTGTTATGCTAATTCAGGTTGCTGTTTATCTGAATCTGGTGTACTATTCTGAACTATTAGTCGTATTGGAACTGTTGCAGTTTCAAGAGCCCCTACATCTTCATCTTTTTCCTTTGGCAGATTGTAACCCCCTATAACGCCCCCAAAATCCCTGCACTTTTACTTGCGGCGGACCTTGTGCGTTAATTTCATACATCTACAACTTTCCTTTAGATTGCTAAGGCAGATTCAGATTTTAAAATTTCAGATTTTAGCAAAAACATTATGCGACTATATTAGACTTATCTTTCTTTGATCCGATTGGTAAAACATGATACCTCAAGCATTAATTTGCTAAGATAACATATTCTAACACTCCATAACACTTCATAACATAAAAAAACAAAATCATAAACCTACTTATGTACAATTTATGATTTTTTTCTCAAGAACACGAAGAACAAAGTTTCATCGTTCTTTGTTTTGACTACTAAAACTTGATGCCACAAGCATTATTTAGCAAGGCCATCATGTTTCATCATCCCATAACACTAAATTACAAATTCATAAACCTACTTATGTAAGAAATTATGACTTTTGCTCAAGAACATACGAAGAACGAAAAATCGTACATAGTAATGACTTATGTTCTTGAGCTTTTGGATTTCATACTTTTGAAAAGCAATTTTATGACTGTATACCGCACCTTGCAAAGTGCGTTGATGACTCATCATGTACTATCTTCACACCAGGTTAAATGGGGTGTTGATGAATAAATCATTTTTATCCTTCACATTAAATCCGTATAGCCAAAACAATTAGCATAGACATAAGAATAACATAGCCAAAAAAATTTCATTTTGAAAATCAATTTTATGACTTTATTACACCCACATCCCTATAATTGTGCATTGATGATCTTCGATCATAACCACAACATTTGACCATGTGTTCATGATAAAATTCATTAAATTTAACTCTTTCTAGCTTGAAAAATTAGCATAGATATAACTAACAAAAATTTTCCAGTTCAACTAGTGAATAATTTTTTTTTCAAAGGAACCAAAGTGCGAATATAACCATGAAGATCTAGCATAGCTAGAAGATTTTTGAAATACCCTCAATCTTTTATCTTTTCCATTATTCTCTAACCATAACACAAGTTTTGCAAATATATAGTAATATAGTAAACTGATTGGTTGTATTAAACCAAGTACAAACAAATATATTAGTTCCCCTTCTCATCAACACTGGATTGAAATGTCTCAGTGCACATTGGTAATTTTTCAATATCGCACTTTATAGACAAATTGTAGCCGTATCTCACAAGTCGGTTTGACTAACATATCATAGCCCAAGTCCATAACAAGGGTTCGTTCGCTCAGTAACTAACATACAAATATTTTTAAAACTATAGTTGTGACGTAACAACTACTAACTAATCAATATACATATGAGTGAAGAATCACATTCTCAGAATATATACAAAGAAGAGTTGACACAAGATTTTAATTTACTTATCAATATAGCAAACTGAGTTACTCCTCCACCCAAGAACTAATTAATCAGTTCCCCGTCTCATCAACACTATCCTCAAATGATTTCATTCAGTGTGTAACCCGCTTTGAGAACACTGACCATGAATCATTCATACCAACAATGTAGTTAGATCGGTTCTCTGAAGCATATTAAACTCTCTCCCATACAAGAGAGTCGTTCTACTCAGTTTTACTAATATGAGTTTTCAATTGAAATCCATAATCGTTCTATAACTATCTTAGTCACTTTCTTTTCTTAATTCATTCATTCATGACTAATTCAACCAATATGATTATGGGATCATTGGTTAAGTCGATAGATAAAAGTGCGGGGATTTTGGGGGCGTTACACCCCCCAAATCCATACACTTGTTGTAGCAGACCTGGTGCATCACGATACAACTTCTGTCTTCATAAATAAAACATTGAACCGTAAAATAATGAGTGAAACTTTACTTTGACACCAATAAATACAACATTTCCTTTAATTCTAGAATTCGCAACATTTACTATATTCTATTACAATTTTCTATGTGATGATCTATTTTATAACACCCCCAATTATTTACATTAATTATAATTTCATCTATTATTTTGATTATGAATTTCTTAATTCACTATCCCAATTTAATTATTCATCTATATATTCTTCTTTGACAACTCATCTATAACAAGTAATATTAACACTCCTCTAATTTAGTTAGAGACTACACAAACAAGTTTTTCCAACATTCAACATTTACAAGCTTAACTACTTCAAAGGGGTTACATCAGTGCGTGAGTTTGTTTTCTAGCATATAGATTCTTCACCTTTAGCCCAAACTGCATGTACTATGATTTATTAATCGTTCCTCTAATCACTATCTTTATTGGAACCTTCAAAGTTTGCAATGTAACTGCAAATGTGTATTTAAAGTAAGAGTGAGCAATTATGTTGTTCAGCAAGTTCAACAGGTATTATCGAAACACATGAATTATATTTTCAAATATCTTCAATCTTTTAATGCTTCGCATTATATATATGCCATATGTTTCTCATGCCTATTATAAACACTTTTTTAATGAAGATTAAATTGAGAGAGGAGTGACTTTTTCGCAGATCAACTCCAAAAAAATATAAATTTTAAATAAATTCCACTTTTATAAAATTTTAAACTAGTTTAATTTTATTTTTTTTTCAAAAAACACGAATTAATTTTCAAGTTAATTTTATTTTTGAAGACTTGAAGTTGAGTTGTCATATAAAACTCGACTACTTTTATAATTATGGGATAAAAAAGAAAAACATAAAACAAGCCAATTTGTTGCATTTGGATCACGTTTTCTAATGGATTATTTTATTTTATTTTTTTGTTTAAACAACTCTTGAAATACTAGGAAAATGTGTTTGATTAATTAGAGTCTTATCTTTATGGACAACAATTTAGCAAACATTATAATCCAAAATTGTATTTTCATATTTTGGCTAGCAATTGACCAATATCACACAAATACTCTTTAACACAATTTAATTTTGCAAACGAATGGAATAATTAAATTAAATTTTAAAAAAAATTAGTAATCTGCCTCTCCCCAGCGTGTCAATGAACAAAGACTTTGAATACATGATCATGAATTTATGGATTTCAAGGAGAAAAAGTCGTACCAATCATTATTATGACAGCTCCAACAAGAAGCTGTTAAATTTAATTATGATTGTATGCTTCTTGACTAACTTTTATGTCATTGACCTAAGCTATGTTGAAAATATTCGACAAATAAATGTTTATTTGAAATTATTTTTTAATTTAAAAGATTAATCTATTAAGTATATAATTCATTAGAGTATATATATTCTCAAAAACTAGTAAATAGATATCAAGTTCTCTTTTTTTTTTTTTTTTTTTTTTATTTAAATTTTAAATATTTAGAATTTGACTTCATGAAATATGCATAAGCTTTGCTAAATTTTCAATTTTTATTTAAGATGATCTTCAAATTAAATCCATTGAAGTTTAGCAATAAATTGAGCAGAGTTTATTTTACTAAGAAGTTCGTTTAGAGGATGAAATTTGGTTTAGTGTTTTTACTTTAGTTAGGCTAACAAAACTATTTTTAATTGTAATTTATCTCTAATATAAAATACACCTACCCACAAAACAAAATAAGTTATTTACAATCCGAGGGAAAGTTATATATATATTCTAGTAGTACATATCATATATATCCCAATTACACAATTATTATTTACTATGAAACAAATGAAGAAATTATTGTAAGTTTTATGGTCAAGAAAAAATGTCATTAAATTTACCAAAAAGGCTTTTAACTTTTTTATTTCCCTCATCATGAAGCTCCAAAAATGAATAAAAATCTTAAATCTCTTTACGAAAAAATATTCATTATCATCATTGAGTTGCACTGCATTTGTGTCTACATCTTTTGTCATGATAAAGATAGTACAATGGTCAATGGTGGTAGCCAAAAAAGTTTTTGGTCTCTTACAATGTCATCAAGAGATACATGTTTGCCCTTCCCAAATCATGAAACCAAGCTAAATTACAGATGACATATATTGTACATTTATACGTACATAGAAGTTCCTCATCACCAGAGAGTGGATTACTTGAAGTTATCGTAAATATTGAGGAAATATCAGCTTGAAGATTTAATTAATAATTAATTTAGCTCACAAAACCCGTACATATAAATACAAATTAAATTATTGTCTTTAAAATGCCAAAAAAAAAATAAAATCGTAAAGGAGTATATGTAAATTTAGAGAATATAAAAAGATCCTATCAGATACTACAATCTAATTAACAAGTCTAAAATGTAACTAGAACCCAAAAAAAAAAATTTCAATGAAATATTGTCTCAAAAATTTAAGGATTCAAAAGATTTCATTTTACCACAAGTTTTTTAATTTTAACAACTAAATTGCTAGTATGTGATCAACTCGTCTACTTACATTAAAAAATCATCTTATCAAGCCTGCATACAAACGGAACTACAGACAAAAAGACGGTATGAAGGTACACAACACGGAGTTTCAGCACAACAGCTGCTTGAGGCGTTGTAGGGAAATCCTTGTAGAGGCATATATGATTTAATTAATTATATCTTCACCCCCACATGCAAAACTGAGAATACAATTAATGTTCCACTAATTTGCAAAGTTTTGTAGAAAGTGTTTATAAATACAACCATAATTGCAGTATATCAATTGAACATAAAAAAGAAAAATTGAATATATAGAACAATTAAGGAATTTGATTACAACGTTATCTGTATTTAAAGGCCATAAACCAATGAATAAATCAACGAATTTTTTCACTAGCGAAGAAATTAACACTTCTGATCTAAAAGTTTCGACTCTTTTAAGAAATCAGAGATATACTCTGCTCGTGCCTGAAAAAAAATTCAGGATCAACTCGTGACTTCACTTGAAACAATCTGTTGAAATTATTCTTGAAGTACTTTTTACCCCATTTGCTTGCATGTGAATAGCTCGTCAGACCATTATGATTGTTCACCCCAAAGTCAAGATCATTATAATTTACATATGCAGTTCTTGGATTTCTAGTATCATGCGGAGTCAAGTATTTGTATAAGCTTCTTATCCAATTCATAGCCTTGGTTGTGTCTCCATCCGTAAGCACCCACATGTACATCATGTACAATGTTCCAGCTCTATGTGGAAATGGAATCGCGGATTCTGAAATCTCATCCATCCTTCCCCCATAAGATGTCAAGATCATATTTGTTGTTTCGGGCTCAGTTTTGAGCAGCATTTCCCACATACCCTCCAAGCCTTTTCTTGAAATTGGTTTATCCACGAAGCCGGACTTTGCTTTAAATGGAATCTTAAACGAAGTTCTGTTTAGCAAAACATCAACAGATTCATCGGCTGAAAGTAGAGAAAAAAGAAGGACCGATTGGATATAACTAACTTCGTTGCAATTTTCTCTCATCAAGCCTAACTCGGGGAACCTTTTTTGCATCAATGGAAGTAGTGTATCTATTCCACCAAGGAACATTCCTACGAATCTTAGACGTACCGTTTTGTCATCTTGATATGTGCTTGAATCGGTGCCAAGTGTCGTTCTACTGGGTATACTAGGTGCGTCTTTTCGTATACTATTTGCTACAATTCTGATTTCTAAATCTTTTGGAAGCTTAGGAGAAACAGATTGCCACTTATGAACTATTTCAGTTGCATTTTGTTCCAAAATTCTATCAACTTGAAAAACAGTCACAATTTCTTGGGCATGAACTAGCTTTATCTGCCAAGAAAGAATGACTCCAAAGCTATAAGCACCACCTCCTCTAATAGCCCAAAATAGATATTCACCAATTGATTTTCTATTTAGAATTCTTCCATTAACGTCTACCAATCTTGCATCAATGACATTAGTAGCAGTAAAACCGTACTTTTATCTCAACGTACCATAACCTCCACCACTAATCAATCCACCAACACCAACATTTGACCAAACACCACCAGGAAACCCTAGGGTTTTACTTTTCTTGGCGATTTCATTGTAAAGTTCACCTAGGGTTGCATTGGATTGAACCCATGCAGTTGCAGCTACAGGGTCCACATTGATGGATCAAAGATTAATCATATCAAGCACCACAAACGGGTTTCTTGATATGTAAGAAAGACCCTCAAAATCATGACCTCCGCCTCGAATCCGAATCTCCATGACATGTTTCTTGGAGCAATAAATAACCGTTTGGATTTGGGTTTCATCGACAGGTTGAACAATGAATAGGGGTTTAGGCGTAGTTGATGATGCAAATCAAAGATTGTTAATGATTTAGCGAAAAAAAATGAAAAGATTGTTAATGGAGAACTGCAAGGTGGATGTGTAGGATGAGTTGGTTGGGGTGTAAATGACTTCTGATATGGATTCGGAACTTGAAGAAGCATGTTTAAGGCATTTGCTAAAATTTTCTAGTGAATAAGCCGAAGCAATTGGCCATGAAAAAGTTAACAAAAGAACAAAAGAAAGCAGCAGAAAAGTTGGAATCTTCATAACTTATTGATATCTGAGGTTTTATGAAGGTTTTTGGTTTTTTTAATTTGTTTTGTTTGGAAAAGAGAGAACTGAGGTTTGGTATGTAACAATAGTTCTATGGTGTTTATTTACACTACTTGGCCATCGTGAAGAGAAATAGTCAACTTTTTTTCTTTCCGGGCACCCGGTACACATTGAATTGGTGTATTAGTGCAAGGTTTGACACGACTTTTAACTTTATCCGCATAAATTTTTGTCATAGCTTAAATTTAAACTAAAAATAGTGACATTTTTTTTCCTTTCTCGCCCGTGTTTTTTTTATTTGACAATTTTTAGCGTAAATCATGCGTGACTTTAATTTTGGTAATAAACTAAAAAGTATTTTTCGCCAGAATTTTATTTATAAAATAATTGAAAAATAAGATCTAAACCCATTAAATATAATTAATTTTGACTCACTTAAGTATTATTAAATTAATATGCATATAAAAGTGAAATCTAGGTGGAGTGCTTAAAATATATCATGCCTCATGCCAAAAATGCATGTATGGATTATGGAGAGAAGGAATCATACATAATAATTATATAAAATAAATGTCAAACAGAGAAAGACTTTGAATGCAAGGTAACATGTTATGGAAGAAAAGTTACTTGAGAAATAATTATAAAAAAATCCATAAATTATTGGGGATGGTTGACTCATCTGTGATTCCCCCAAAGTACCATACTTACTATAGATGACTTAGTGTTCACTATAAATGCTAAACCATTAGGTTTATGGATGATTTTCTTTATTCATAAACAAAGTTTTCATCTTAATTCCCAAAATCTTTCATTATTTTATATCAAGTCCTTGTAATTGATACAAAAGATTTAATACTCAATCATGACATTTTATCCTTAAGATTTAGATATTTCTATAACTTTACATGTTCCAATATCCACGGTATTAAATCATTAGGACGGCTCTTGGGAACAGAGAATCTCGCGGTGAATGTGTGGATCTTCACCTGTGATAAATGTTTGCATCTTTATCCGTGACAAATGGTTGTATCTTTGTCCAGTGCAAAATTCTCTTTCTGTACAGAACATTACCCAACTAGTTAAAACCCTCACTCGAAACATATTTGGTTATAGTGATATCTCTTCATATCAATAATCCTACTTATCTGACATTTAGAATAGTAATAATGAGTTATACTTGGGTCCGAGGAACCTTAACGATGAATTTGACCAGTCAACATCGCTTAGTCCTGTCTCGGATGTACATCACTCACAAGTTATTTACCGATCCTCATCTAGATAAATAGATCATTATTAATAATATGTTAAGTTTTAACAATTCTAAGTTTAATCAAAGTAAAGACGTAACAAGAACATATGATGAAACTTGATATATATTAATATAGAGTTGGTTACACAGTTTGCTTGTTTAAGACTTTAAAACAAAAAGACAAGCAATATAATAAAGCATGTAAACTAATCTATGCATTTCTTCTTTCCTTTCTTCTTCTTAGAACCAGAGTTCTCGATTTTGTCTGCAGTTTGGGTTTATTTGCAAGGGTGAGCATACAAGAGCTTAGCAAGTCTAACACATAGCATATAAGTGAACTCACATTGATATGGATTTTAAGGATTAATGGTACAATAATTAATATTACAAATGTTTAACATAGTAAGACTGAGTGGTGGTTAGACCTAAAACTGTTCTTTGTCTTTCGACTTAGAACCATTTACAGTGGATATAGAAAGGGGATCAACCTAACGACATCATATGTTATGCATAACATACACTACACTGGACTAATCATGAACAGTGGTACATATTCGTTCATCTCAGTTTACTTCACATGTCAGGATCGCCCCAAGACAACTTGGTTGGATAAAATAAAGTATGATTCGAAATATATCACGAATAAGCATTTCATTTTTGCAAGTTATGCCGAAACAAGAAGCAATAACTGTCATATCAAAGATTATAACATGTTGCTTGTACAAAATGTATAAATCATATAGAAAACAAGTAAACAAAGGTTAGGGATAGAAAACTTGCCTTGAAGCAATTTAGGGTTTTTCTGGTAAAGCGTTAGATGCCTACATAATTGTTTACGCGAACTTGAATGTTAGTTTATTGAATTTTACTTCTTAAGAAATGTTTTTATAACTTGTTTAGACTATTTCCATAGGTGGTTTTAGTTGGAAACTTCTCAAACTCAAAAACTCATTTTTAAGTGACTTTATAAAAAGTGGACAACAACATTGGCTGTCAAACTCCGGCTCAGTTAAACGGCCATAACTTTTTCGTTTTAAAACATTTTTGAGTCGTTCAAAATTTCACGTGTTCGTAACTTCCGTCTCTGCAATTTATGTATAGACCAAAGTTCGAAATTCTTTACTGATTTACACAGATTTTGACAGTAAGGGGACTACCAGAAACTGTTTCAATATATCTTTGACTGAATTGATAAAACATGATACCTTAAGCTTTAATTTGCTAAGATAACATGTTCTAATAATCAATAACACTTTATAACATAAAATAAGAAAATCATAAACCTTCTTATATAGAGATTTATGACTTTTGCTCAAGAACACATGAAGAACACGAAGAACGAAAAAACTGTACATGGTAACAACTTATGTTTTTGAGCTTTTGGATTTCATATTTGAAATAATTTGAGCATTATAACTGTTTGTATAAGTGATTATAACATTTATATATGAAATAATTTGGTAATTATAATGGCTTGTTTACTTGATTTTAACCGTTTATAACTATTGCTCAAGAACACATGAAGAATATGGAGAACGCAAAATCGTACATGGCTACGACTTGCGTTCATTAAGCTTTAGTTATATACTATGAAATGAAATTGACATAACAACGATTTGCTCAAGTCATAAGGAACACGGAGAATGAAAAATCGCACATGGCTATGACTTATGTTCTTGAGCTTGTCAATAAAAGAAAATTGAACATTATAACTAATAAAAACTGAAGAAAATCTCAAGAACGCGTGAAGAACACGGAGAACGACAATCGTACATGGCTATAACTCGTGTTCTTGAGTTTTATCGACTATAAATTGAAAGAAAAATTAAACATAAAAACGACTAAGGATCGTACCTTTTGTGATTGCAAGCTTTAACTATTTCTTTGCAATTTTCAATACTTGATATATAACTATGAATAATAGATATAGAGAGTGATTTTGCTTTAAAAATGGATGAAATAACAAGTGAACTATGCTTGCTATTTATAGGAAAATCAAAGCTAGGGTATTTTAGTCTTTGTTACAAAACTTCCAAGCTAAGTAAAGGCAAGTGCATCACCCATTCCCTCCCTTTTTTGGCCAACAATCTTGATGGTTTTAATGCCATTAATTGCTTGAAATGATCATGTTTTTGTGACATCACAATACCATACTTATTGGCTTTTAATTGGTACACAACTTAGCCTACCAAAGGAATAGTTCTAGGCCTTGTTTGGTTGGTTAAATAACCCATTATTTGAGGGGCATTGATGGTCCTTTACCGAGCTTAGTTCAAGGGTAGTTTAGTCCTTTATATGCTAGCATTTGATTGGTTGATTAATGACTAATCAAACTTACTTAGTTTAGCCTTAATCTTAATTAAGTATACTAATTTGTATAGTTGACTTTTACTATTCATAGTTGACTTTTCGTATTTATACCATATAATTTTTGTATTATTTTTATATTCTATTCGTATAATTTTCGTATTTATACGCATATTTGTGAATAGTACTTTATAGGGTTTAGGGTTTGAACATTAGGGTTCAATCCTTAGGGTTTCTAAAATTAGGGTTTAGGTTTTCTCTAAACCTTAGTTTTAGTTTTTCAAAAATTTTAGTTTTATTGTCCTAATAATTGTTTAAGTTGAATTCTTGAAACGAAACACAAAAATAAACACACATGAAAATTTCATAACACATATTAGATGTAATACAATATTTATTTATGCATATAAATTCGGATTACAACTATCTCGGAAGTTAGAAATATTACATTCAACCCTCCTTAAAAGAATTTCGTCCCCGAAATTAACTTATACAATTAAGAAAACAAATGTGGATATTCTATCTTCATTTTACCCTCTAATTCCCACGTTACTTCTAACATGGATTGATTTCTCCATATGACCTTGACTGAAGGTATGACCTTGTTTCGCAAGACTTGTTCCTTCCTATCAACAATTTGAATAGGAATATCTTCATAGCTGAGATCCACTACTAGAAAATTAGGATAGGGCGACGCGATGCGACGGTCGGGGCAGAGCCGTCGCTATATATATATATAGCGACGGCCATGGACTGGCCGTCGTTATATAGCTATAAAAATAGTATATAGCGACGGCCACAATCTGACCGTCGCTATAAATTGGTATATACCGACGGTTACTTCGTGACCATCGCTGTATATCTATAAAAATAGTATATAGCGACGGTCTTGTGGTGAGCGTCGCTAAATAGTTTTAAAAGGTGAATGCGCAGTCGGATCCCTCCATTATTTCATCTCCCTCTATATTAAAATGCTGATGAAAAGTATTGGGATATCAAACGAGTATTGGGAGAGCTTCAAGACTAAAATCGCAGCCCTGCTTTGGTTTATTTGAAAAGAAAAGAATTCTCACATTTTTGAGGAATCCACAGCCAACCCAACTAGAGTCATTGAGAATTCAAAAGATTAGTTGAAGCAATTCAACGATACCCAAATTCCTACTTCATTAAGTCCTGTTAACCTGCCTCCTCCCACCAGTTAGCACTTAGCACCTCATCCTCAGCTAATCAATGGGAGAAGCCAGCTCTTGGAACTTTTAAGGTAAATGTAGATGCTTCAAAAAGAAAATTAGATGGAGGCACAATTGGCATAGTTATTCGGGATAGCTATTGTGTTTTTATTGATAGTAGGGCTTGTGATATTATAGCCAAAGATGCTATTGACGTAGAAGCGGCTGCTTGTCGTATTGGTTTCGAGCTTGCCAAACCATGGGGAGTGCAAAATATCATACTAGAATTAGATAACCAAGTTTTATTAATTACCTTAAGGGCTTTGATGACTTTTGAATACTGTTGGCAAACAAATCAAATTGGTTTACACTCGGTACTGAGTTTGCCTCGTGCACATTCACTTTTGTTTTAAGATGACTCAACAAAGCAGCAAATTAAATTGCACAAACATGACACCAAAGGTCTATTGAAATTAACTGAACTTCCCAGTTTCCTTTACGGAGTAGAAAATACATACTAAGAACATAGTTAATACATAACCTGGAATCAATAGAATCAATATTTTCCTAAGCTACAGTAATTAATAAAATCCCTACCAAGAAGTACATTACAATTATAAATCAAAGTAACACTACTGACATAACTTGACTGATATGAAGCCCAAAGATTTTTCAAAATTTTATTTGTTCCTCAGGAAGTTCCCGCCGAGGATTTAATGCTGATCCCCAATATTAGAGACTTCAGATGGAATAGCTAGGCTATCATTAATTACGGGTGGAACAACTTCAGAAGAAGAAACACCCAAACAGGTATACCAGTAGGCACTGGTCCAATTGCAGCTTCATAATTCATACCAAGCGAGAAAGAATTAGCCAATTAGGGATTGGAAACTGAAAAGCGAGAGAGAATTAGGGATTGAAAAGCAAGAACATCAGACTAAACTAAAGACTATGTATCCCATTCAAAATATTTATCATTGCTGCTCTTTCGTTTATAGCCATAATGAGGAGCTACCCGTGGGACATTCATTATTTTCTCAATAAATGAACTTATATATAACTTGTGATTCTTTTCTATATCATTTTTTTTTTGCAAGTAAATACAATAGTCAATTATTATTAATTTAGAGACCATTATCATTTTCTTTACTTGTAATAAAAATTAACATATTTTTATTGTAATATACTTGTGTTTGCTTGTTTTTTCTTTAGTTCATTAATCTTATGTTGATATTTTTTTACATCTCTATTAGGTTGTAGACCAAGAAAGAAGCGTGGACCAACAATGGCTTCAAATTTATGGTCCTATACAGGTGCACCAAAAGCTGTCATTTACGATGACAATGGTCAACCTGTGGGGGGAGATGCCAACAAATTGACAACCTTTCTTGGCTGTCTTGCTCGCAATGGTGAATTTTTTCCGATAAGTACTCTATCATGGTCTAGTATAAATGAGACTTACATGCAAAGGGCTTGGGATGAAATTCAGGTTATTAATTTATCATATCACTTTATATATATAATTTGTCATGGACTTTTTTCCTGAATTAAGTTGTATGTAAATTAATATATGCGTAAATTTATTTGTTGTAGAAACGATTTACCACAAATCATCCCAACGCTAAAAGAAAAATCATGGCCATCTTGAACGCTAGGTGGAAAGATTGGCAGTCTAACTTAAAGACTCGTAATTTTGTGCCCGGTGATCGTGCTACATCAATAGCAAATACTACCAACAATGATCGCGTAAATCGAAATCAATGGGCTGCGTTGGTTGATTATTGGCTAAGCGATGATGCACAGGTTATGTTTATTCCAATTTTATGTGTTATCACTTCTTACGTATTGTTAAAGATTATTATTATTTTATAAATGCTTGCAATGTAGAAAATAGCAACTCAAAATTATGAGAATCGTAAAAAAATATTGATGGGTCATACTTTGGGCTCTAAATCAATTCCAAAAAAGAAGCATGAATTGGTAATATTTGATGTTATTTCTATTTTTTTCTTCCTTTTATCGGGTATTAGGCATCTATTAGTGGAGTATTTTCTAATTATGTTCTGTGCGTTTTATTTATAGTACCAAAAGAAAGGAAAAGAGATAGATCGAGCTGATATGTACATAGAGTCCCACACTCGAAGTGACAAGTCAATTATACCGGGAGCGGACTCATATGTGGTATGTACTGATACTTTGTACTTTGCATACTATTTTTACTTGCATTCAAGGCAAGTAAACAACATAAAACAAGAAAACAAACACCAATTAAAGTTGCAGGCATAGGAAGAAGAGAGAGATCATCCACATTACATGTATATAACCTACAAAACTATTTACAGCAGGTTGCATTTGTTTCATTTTATTATATAGCCTGTTTTAGTAGTATTGTCTTGTTTGTTGCTATTTGTTGCATCTGTCTGGGCATGGATGCCCATCTATTTTAGTTTATTTATTATATGCATCTTTTCTACATAATGTCGAGCATATTTAAATAGATAATTTATTAAAGAAGACGAAAAATTAAAGTTTGACACATTAAAAATCCAAACTACATTAATTTCTTGGAATTAAACCAACTGCTTTTAAATGCAGTGTTTGTCATTAGAATAAAGAATTCATGTGTTGTAGGCTTCCACTCAGGAAGTTACATGTATTGTAGTTTGTTGATAGTTGATTGCACTGAGTTGAGATTTGACAATGACGTTTCTTTAACGACTGGATTGTTTTGATTCTCATTGGAAACTACCTGTATTGTCATCTCTTATTAGCTAAATGATGAATGTGTGTTGTTCGTATTTAAGTTCTACAGTCACTAGATTTATTCATTTTATCAGCATGACTTAGTGTTTTATATATTTTCACAGCAAAAAATTATAGACTTAAAGAACGCTGAGGCTGTGGGAAGCAGTAGTGTACAATCTACGGGCCGAAATGATATACTTGCACACGTGCTTGGGCCAGAGCGCCATGGTCGCCTTCGACAAGGTGGAGTTGGTGCAATGGCTACAAACACTTAGGGGTCTCATAATGCAAATAAAGATCTAAAACGTGAGAATCAAGAATTGAGAGCTAAATTGGAAAAAGTGGAGGAAACTGAAAGAAAAGTGGATGATTTGCAAGCGATTGTTGCAGAATTGCTCAAGAGAATGCCAGTTTCGACTGTTGATTCCAACATTCAGGTCTAGCTCTCTTACTTTCTTTGTATGGAATAACAATTTCACCTATAGTTAATATTGTTGATTAAACACTTGTTAATTAATTTGTAGGCTCGATCGACAGAAGGAGATCAAAGTGGCTCGAATAATGTACCACATGACCTTTGAGATGTGCCTTATACTTGTTATGTAAAACTTTAACGTAAACTAATTTTGATGTAATAGTAACACTAGTTTGGATTAAGTTATGTATTGTGGTGAAATTATATACTTTAATTTGTAAATTTAAATGCTAGTTTTTTTTGTTTTGTTCTTTTAGCTGCAAATATTATATTTAAATTGTTATTGTAAGTTTGATTTAAAGTATGCTTCTTCAGGTGCATAAGAAATATTGTAAAATAATAACAATAATATAAAAAAAGGCTGGAAACTCTATGGTGACGGTCGGTGACCGTCGCTAAAGGCATTCTTCGAATGATTTTCACGAATTAATAACCCTATAGCGACGGTCGAGGACCGTCCCCATATATCTTTGTAACGAATTAATAGTCTTATAGCGACGGTCGACGACGGTCGCCATATATATTTGTACAAACTATATAATGACGGTTGCCTCTGACTATCGCAGTAGTGAATTTAGTAATTAATAGTAGTGACGGTCATGATCGTCGCTATTTGTTTGAATTGACCATCGCTAAAAGAACGCAGGGGCATTTTTAGTCTATCTGGTAGCGACGGTTGGACCGTCGTTATATAGGTAAATGACCGACGCTAAATATTATAGCGACGGCTTCTATGGCGACGGTCGGCGACCGTCGCAATATTTCATTAGCGATGGTCCTCCCCCATATAGCGATGGTCGGCGACCGTCGCTATATCTCGATTTCCTAGTAGTGATCCTTCTCAATCTGGATTGGTTCGTAATTAATAACGTGTTTGTAGTCGGGTTTATAGGGACGCAATACTAAAACATGAAATACATTATGTATATGTTCCAGTTCTGGAGGTAAGGCTACCTCATAAGGTACCTCACCTATTCTACGTAATATCTCGAATGGTCCTATAAACCTTGGACTCAATTTTCCTTTCTTTCCAAAACGAATTTTCCCCTTTCAGGGAGATACCTTCAGGAAAACATGACTACCGACTTCAAAGTCTCACTTTTGTCGATGTAGATCGACAGATCTCTTCTTTCTTTCTTAAGCAGCTCATAACCTCAGTTGAATTGTTCGAATTACTTTCGCTGTTTGTTGAACCAATTCTAGCCCAATCATTTTTCCTTCACCGACTTCGTCCCAACACATCGTTGCTCTACACTTCCTTCCATATAGAGCTTCATATGGTGGCATTCCTATACTAGCATGATAACTATTGTTGTAAGAAAATTCTACCTGAGGTAAGTGATCTTCCCAACTTCCCTCAAAATCCATCATACAAGCTCTCAACATATCATCTAATGTTTGGATAGTCCTTTCACTTTGACCATCTGTTTGTGGGTGGTAAGTCGTACTTAATCTCAACTGTGTCCCGAGATGTTCTTGAAGACTTTTCCAAAAGTTCGATGTGAACCTTGGATCTCGATCGGATACGATTGAAATAGGAACCCCATGCCTAGATATAACCTCCTTAATATATAATTTGGCTTATCTCTCTAGGGTGAACTTAATTTTAATTGGAAGAAAGTAAGCAGACTTGGTTAGTCGATCAACTATCACCCAAATTGCATCATGACCCTTTTGTGTGGTTAGAAGTCCTACTACAAAATCCATTGTAATATGCTCCCATTTCCATTCTGAAATTTCCAACGGTTGTAACAACTTGCTTGGTCTTTGATGCTATGCTTTAACCCATTGGTATGTCAAACACCTACTAACGAATTTAGCCACCTCCCTCTTCATGTTTGACCACCAGAAATGTTAACTCATGTCTTTGTACATTTTGGTGCTACCTGGATGGACTAAAAACTTGGTACTATGTGTTTCTGACATAATTTCTTCCTTCAACTCTTGTACTGAAGGTACCCATATCCTTGATTCAAACCTTATGATTCCATCATTGTCCAATTTGAACATATTGTTCATATTCTTTGGTATCTTATTTTTCATTTCCTCATTTCCTCATATTCTCCATTCTTTTCTTGTATTTCCTTGATTTTTCCCCACAAAGTTCAGTGATCCTCCATTACAAATAATTTCCTCGTTGAGATGGAAGGAACCCTCACTTCAATGTCGAGTCTAGCAAATTTCTTGAGCAACTTATCGTGAGTTGTTAACACATTTAGTTTCTCTTGATTCTTCTTTCTTCATGCATCTGTAACTACGTTGGCTTTCCCTGGATGATATAGGATTTCGCAGTCATAATCCTTTATCAATTCCAGCCACCTTCTTTGCCTCATATTAAACTCTCGTTATGTGAAAATATACTTCAAACTTTTATGACAGGTATAAATTTCACACTTTTCTCCATATAAGTAATGCATCCATATCTTTAAAGCAAATACTACCACCGCTAATTCTAGATCATAAGTAGAATACCTTATCTCATAATCTTTCAATTGTCGCGAAGCATAAGCAATGACCTTCCCATGTTACATCAACATGCAACCTAAACCTTTATGTAAGGCATCACTATAGACTACAAGACCTCCACTATTATCAGGTAATGATAGTACTGGCGCCTTGCTTAGTCTCTTCTTTAGCTCTTGAAAGCTTTCCTCACACTTATCCGTCCATACATACTTCACCGTTTTCCTTGTTAAGTTGGTCAGTGGGGTTGCTATTTTTGAAAAGTCTTTAATGAAATGTCTATAGTACCCTGCTAAATCTAAGAAACGTCTCACTTCAGTTGGGGTCTTTGGTTGTTCCCAGTTCATAACTGCTTCTATCTTTGATAGATCCACCACTATTCCATTCTTATCAATCACGTGGCCCAAAAATTGAACCTTTTCTAGCCAGAACTCACATTTTGAAAATTTGGCATAGAGTTGTTCCCTCCGTAAGGTTTCTAGTACACTTCTCAAATGAACAACATGTTCTTCTAGTCTTTTCGAGTATATGAGAATATCATCGATGAACACTACTATAACATACTTGTCTAAACAAGACCTAAAAACCCTATTCATCAAGTGCATGAATGCTGCCGGTGCATTCGTTAATCTAAAGGACATCATTAGAAACTCGTAATGTCCATAACGTGTTTGAAACGCTGTCTTCAGCACATCTTCCTTTCTAACTTTTAGTTGATGATAACCCTACCGTAGATCAATCTTAGAGAAATGTTTAGTTCCTTTTAATTGATCAAAGAAGTCGTCTATCCTAGGTAATGGATACTTATTCTTTATGGTCAACTTATTCAGTTCACGATAATCTACACATAATCTTAAAGTTCCATCCTTATTTTTGACAAATAACACAGGCATTCCCCATGGAGAAAAACTAGGTTGAATGTACTTCTTTTCCAATAATTCTGGTAGTTGAACTATCAACTCTTTCATCTCCACATGTGTCATCCTATATGGAGCCTTTGAAACTAGTGCAGTTCCCGATGCTAAGTCGATGACAAACTCGATCTCTCTATCAGGTGGGAGACCGGGTAAGTCATTGGGAAATACGTCCATGAATTCTCTTACAACTGGTATTTGATTTATATCTAACTCTTTCTGTTGAATATCTACGATATAGGCCAAATAGCCTTGACACCCCTTCTGAAGTAATCAATTTTCTTGCATTGCTGACAAACAACGAGATTTTCTTGGCAATTGATTCCTGTTAAAAACGACCTTTGACTTCGACGTTGTCAGAAGGTTGATGCACTTCTTTTGGCAATCAATCACCGCTTTCTGATTAGTTAACCAATCCATACCTATAATTACATCGAATTCCCCAAATTGAATAGGAATAAGATCTACCTTTAAATCGTGACCCTTAATCGTTGTGCAACATTTCTTAAATATGTGATTAACAGGTATTATCTCCGTATTAGCAATTTCTATATTCAAGGGAAAGTCTAAATTCTCACTAGGCATGTTAAATTTTTTAGCGAATTCATGTGAAACAAATAAGCAAGAAGTACCCGAATCAAATAGCACATAAGCATTTATGGAGTTGATCGGAATGATACCTGAGACTACATCTTGAGATGTCACCGCATCTCTCACTGACATGTTGAAAGTCCTTGTCGTTGGATGGCCTGGGCCACTCGGTGTAGTTGTCAGGGCGACATTACTTGCCTTGCTCCCTCCCACTTCTCCTCCTTTTTAGGGCACATCTTGGCTTGATGTCCCGTTGCTCCACAATTGAAGCAGGTGTCCTTCTTTGGGTTTGGGCAGGTGGTGGCTAAGTGTCCCTCTTGTTTACAGTTGGAACAAATATTTTTCTCCTTGCCACATGTCTTACATGGTTCTATTTTCTTTTTGTTATCTCCCTCTTTTTGTGTATTTCCTCCACCATTAACTTTTCTTTTGTTATTTCCCCCACCATTATTTCCTTTACTAGACCCCCCTTATGATTCTTTTTATTTTCTTTTTCCTTTTTATATTTATTAAAGGCATCAGTGCCGCCTTCGGCAATGATGGCTTTCTCCAGAAGCTGAGAGAAATTCTCAAGCTGTAATACGACAACTTTGCCATAAATCCAGGGTTTTAACCCTTCTTCGAACCTCCTTGCTTTATGTTCCTCCGTCGCCACTTGATGAGGAGCGAAACGTGCGAGTTCATTAAACTTGGTGGCATATTAGGGCACTATCATGTCCCCTTATGTTAAATTTAGAAATCGGACTTCCATCCGATTTTGCATGCTTCTTGGGAAAAAGTTCTCGAAAAATAATTTCTTAAACTTCTCCCAAGTGATTACACCTTCTCCTGCCCTTGATTTGTTGGATTCCCGCCAAAAGTTCACTTCACCTTTTAACAGATAGGCAGCAAATTTTGTCTTTTGGTTTTCCCCAACCTCTGCTATATCAAAAGCCTTTTCAATTTCGGTAACCTAATTTTGGGCATCGATTGGTTCAGTGGTTCCCTGGAATTCGGGAGGTCCTACGGTCTTAAAGTCTTTAAACGTAGTTGTGTGTGTTCGGGGTGGATTTGTTTGATTTACTATGGCACTCATTAACATATTAACAAATTGTTGCATAGGATTTTCGGTGGTTTGATTATCACTAGGTGTTTGCTCAACACTCTCACTACTACTATTACTAGCATGTGTTGTCACTCTTGCTTTTATGTTTGGTGGTGCCATTTCTCTAAAATAAAAGAAACACAAGTTTAAAGCATGCTAATATTACACACACAAAGCATAATTTAAAGATTACAAGTTTTTTTTAATTGACTTTCTTAAAAGCTCTATTTAGCATGCTCGAAACTAGAGATCGATTGATCTCGTAGCCCGATTCAGTCTTTGTTCTGGGGAAATCTTCCACCTCCTTGTGAAGTTCCCTATAGGAATAGCGACGTTCATTCCTTTCATGGGTAAGTGCTTCCTGCAGCTGGAGCTTTTCAGTTTCTTTGATGGCTAACTGAAGCTATTGTGCATGGTTTCTCTCAACTTCCTCCAACCACAACATTTCAAGAGTTTCAATTCTTTCGGTAGCTGCGTCCAATAATGCCACTTGCTCTGCTTCTTCTTCATTCATTTCTTTGATGATTTCATCCAACTCAGATTCTGGATCACCATCCTTGACGTCTAAAATATCCATGTCGTGTTGAATTTCATCAAAATCATCATCATCAGACATGTCCACAAAGTTGATCACGGGGTGATCACCCGCATGATCTATTATTGGATCTTCAATTGGATCCTCCCCAGGATCACTTTCGAGGACCATAGGATGTGCGTTCCCTTGCATTATCTCTTCCCAACTTGGAATAGCAACCATCCTACACAAGAATTTAGTTTTAATTAGTATATTTCTTTCAAATAACATTTCAATTTTTAAAATTTACGTATTGTCTTATAACATTTTATGTTTAAGATTTATTTGTCTTTTAATTATCTATAGACTTTTTCACAAGTCCATTTAGTCCTACTTCTATCAGATTATATCCTAAGATACTCGTTACCTTAGAGCTATAATCTACAGCTTTGATACCAACCTGTGACGCTCCCAAATAACTATACTTATTATAGATGACTTGGTACTCACTATAAATGCTAAATCATTAGGTTTATGGATGATTTCCTTTATTCATAAACAAAGTTCTCATCTTAATTCCCAAAGAACTTTCATTATTTCATTGAGCTTTAGTTATATACTACGAAATGAAATTGACATAACAGTGACTTGCTTAATTCATAAGGAACACGGAGAACGAAAAATCATACATAGCTACGACTTATGTTCTTGAGCTAGTCAATAAAAGAAAATTGAACATTATAACTATTATAAACTGAAGAAAATCTCAAGAACATATGAAGAACACGGAGAACGACAATCGTACATGGCTACGACTCGTGTTCTTGAGTTTTATCGACTATAATTGAAAGAAAAATTAAACATAGCAACGACTAAGGATCGTACCGTTTGTGATTGCAAACTTTAAATATTTATTTGCAATTTCCAATACATGAAATATAACTATTAATAATAGATATAGCGAGTGATTTTGCTCTTGATTTTTCTTTAAAAATGGATGAAATAACAAGTGAACTATGCTTGCTATTTATAGGAAAACCAAAGCTAGGGTATTTAAGTCTTTGTTACAAAACTTCCAAGCTAAGGCAAGTGCATCGCCCATTCCCTCCCTTGTTTGGCCGGTAATCTTGATGGTTTTAATGCCATTAATTGCTTGAAATGATCATGTTTTTGTGACATCACAATACCATACTTGTTGGCTTTTAATTGGTACACAACTTAACCTACCAAAGGAATAGTTCTAGGCCTTGTTTGGTTGGTTAAATAACCCATTATTTGAGGGGCATTGATGGTCTTTTACCAAGCTTAGTTCAAGGGTAGTTTAGTCCTTTATATGCTAGCATTTGATTGGTTGATTAATGACTAATCAAACTTACTTAGTCTTAATCTTAATTAAGTATACTAATTTATATAGTTGACTTTTCGTATTTATACCGTATAATTTTCGTATTATTTTTTTATTATATTCGTATAATTTTCGTATTTATATGTATATTTGTGAATAATACTTTACAGGGTTTAGGGTGTGAACCTTAGGGTTTCTAAAATTAGGGTTTAGGTTTTCTCCAAACCGTAATTTTAGGTTTTCAAACATTTTACTTTTATTTTCCTAATAATTGTTTAAGTTGGATTCTTGAAATGAAACACAAAAATAAACACACATGAAAAATCCATAACACATATTAGATGTAATACAATATTTATTTATGCATATAAATTCGGATTACAACTATCTCAGAAGTTCAAAATATTACACCATCCATATCCATAATGAGTGAAAGCTAAAATATGATACCCCATATAATTAAATTAATTTAATAATTATTATGTTCACAATAGACATGTATATATGTTTTGTCTTCTAATTAAAGTGATGGCTTAAGCCTAACAGAATACAAACTTCATTATTTCTCTCATGTTGGAACTTGGAAAATGTCAGAGAAAAAAAAAAAAAGGAAGGATAAGAATGAAAAGATATATATAAGAAAGAATTTATTGTTATCTCAATTTAAATTTAAACCTAATTATATATACTTATAAAATTACTATCAATAATAAATTGTTCGGATTCAAATGTGATGCAATAAATGACTAAGAAAACTCCACCAAAAAAGCTTAGATCTGCTAATGTTTAATTTATTTTTATTTCTCTCAAATTTTTAAGCTTCAAGATAGCCTAAATGAAAACATTTTCCCCAGTGGCGGAGCCAGCAGAGAGCTAAGAAGGCTATAGCCTGGCCCAAAATAGTTACACCCCTCCTAGTTCAGCCCAGCCCAACCAGTCCAAGTGCTAGTCAACATGCTGAGACCAAATTTATAGTTTTATGCTTAAAAGTTAAACCCCTCTTCAGCTCTTTCCTTTCCATTTTTCTCTCTCATACACACGGATAACCCTTCATCTAGCTCAGTAGCTGTTTTTTCTTTTGATTTCATCATTTATATCTTGTATTTGGGTATGTTTCAATCTTCATAAATCATAAAAGATCGACGACCTACATGATCCCAGGTATCCTTTTTCAGTTATTCTCTGCTTATTGCATTTTATTTTAAGTATGTATAAGTTATGGGGTTTTTTTCTTTGTGTTTTGCTTCAAAATTGGTCTACAATTCAGCTTTAATCTTATATGCGAATTTGAAGTTGAATTGTATGTGTTACTGTGTAAATTGTAATTTAGGACAGAAAATGTCAAACCCTCGTCAATAGTCAAATCCACAAGAAAAAATATTTTATTCTTTAAACCAAGTTGTGAGAATATATAATTTTTGTACAAATCTCTGTCATACTTGACTAGATGTGTGACATTTCACAAAGTCATACATTTTATGTACTTTTGAATATAGACTTAAAATGTAATATTATGGATATAAAATTCTTATTTTTTTTGTTGTGTTTATTTTTATAGTCCACTCAATTTTGACATTATGATATTCTTAACCTATCCCAATTAAAATTCCTAGCTCCGCCCCTGCTTTTCCCAACTACTAGTTCAAAGTATCAAGCTATTTCTATGCCTTACTTTTATTGTATCTACTCGGTGGGGTCTTTGTTTTGGTCAATTAATTATTTATAAAAATAAGCATTTATCATTCCAACTGACACATCAAGTAACCCAATCCCCACACAATTTTCTCTTACTATAGAGTATTTTTTAGTGGGACCCAACTCCAGACCACTTCCACTTAGGGGTGAGTAAAAAACGGATAAAATCGAAATTTTTTAACCGAAATATTTCTGTTTTTCGGTTATTTTTTAAATTTTGGTTATACCCATTTTATTATTCGAATTTTGGGTTTGGGATTAGGTTTTATTTTTTGTTATTCGGTTAACCGAATAAGATAAAAAAAAATTGATCGTTTAAGTTTTATGTTTTAGACTTTTAGTCACTCTGCTTCTCTCATTCTCAGACTCTCACTCAGTCATTCTCTACTCTCTAGTCTCTGTCTCTGCCTTAACCCAAAATGAGAAAGCCCCAAATCGCGACTCTGCCTCCCCATGTGATGTCTCCGCCTCTATTGAAAAGGTCTGTGGTATTGTTGTAGGGATAGCATGTAGCGATATCATTGGGCTTCGTGATGCATTTGTTAATGCCTTAGTAGGGCTTGCAACCATTGACCCTGATCTCTGATTTGGCTTCTCTTAGCCGATGTTTACTAGCTAACAAAGAGAGGCACACATTCGCCACCCACTGCAGATTTGCCAAAAATTCCTGAAATTTTGCCTCCACCGATGTCTACTAAGGGCTACCATTATGTGAAGTATGGAGGGCAAAGTTATGGTTTTGACATTGATATTTCTTCTGTAGAAATTGTTTTCAAGAAATTACATTCACAGGTTTTTACTTTAGAATTTTACAATTAGATCTCAAGGTAAAAGCATACACATGTATAGTTTAGGAGTATTGATTAGTTTACATCTCATTGTAATTAAAAACATTGTGTGGCTACTTAATTATTTTGTGACTAAATACACTTTTTAAAGTTATTTCATTTGCTTGGGTGCCTGTTTCTAATCTTGTTTATTTCAAACTCCTTTAAGTAGTGGATCCCAATTACTGGCTTACAGTTGTTTGTTGAGTGTCGGTGTCCATGGGATGAATGTGTAAGCTTATAAGGGTATAGTAAAGCCTATTGCTGATGCATATATGCATCTGTTGTGCTGCAAATTTGCATGTTCACTGTTGTTAATTATTTATTTTAAACTCTTGTACCAAAACTTTGAATCATGTTAATTATGTAATGTATTGTTAATTATTAATTAGATTGCTTGGCTGCTTTTGCGAATGTATTGACTATTGTGTTGTTAATTATCAAACTCTTAATTTCGGGTATTAACTGAATAACCGAATTGTAAATTCGGTTATTCGGTTATCACCTAATTCGGGAAGCTATTCGGGTAGTGACATTACAGAAATTTCAGTTTTTAGTTACCGCTTTTCAGTTTTCGGTTTTTGATTTTACCCGAACGATCACCCCTACTTCCACTTTCCACTTTTTTTTTTATTATTTTATCTTTCTGCGAGTGTGTGTGTGTGTGTGGATGTGGGGCTGTTTGAATGTGTGATTCAAATTAGCAAAAAAAAAAAAAAAAAAGAACTCGGATGATTATACCAGTCATGTTAGTAAGTATATACTCGCTCGTCTCCAAAAAAAATAACGAAAGAATAATTTTTTGCATAAATTATATTTTAATTTTTAAATTATAAATATATTCTAATTTTATTGATTTTGAAACTAGTTATAATTCTAAGTTCGAATCGGTTCCATTCCATTTATAATTAAAAGATATACTTTTTATGTAAGATATAGTTTTTATTTAATTTACAAACTTTTAATGACTTAACTCTATATAATTTCTGGGTATACTATTGCTATCAATAATAAAAAAAAATATAAGATCAATCAATAATAATTTTTAACATTAGTTTAAAATAAAAATTGCTATGTTTACTTTTAGATAATATTTTCAAAATGGTAATTTATCTAATTGTAGTACTACTTACTACTAAATTTAGTGTTTTGAAAATTAAATGAATTACTTCAATTTTAAATTTATAAATATCTCAAATTGATTTTGAAAAGTTAAATTTGATATTAAATTTTGAATCGGATGATATAGTTAAACCCTGATCTTTCAACTTTAAGACATTAAATCTCAATGTCTTTTAAATTTTTATAAATTAAATCTTTTGGCCACCGGCATGTAATACCTGATATGAGTGAGAGTATTTTGAGTAATTTCACTCTTAAATACTCTATTTGTTTCATATTATAAGATTTATATTAACTTTTTGAATCAACTTAAGATATTTGTAAGCTCAAAATTGGCATAATTTTTTTTAATTTTAATCGATACAATGATAAATATTGTAAGTTATTTAAAAAGTATTACTCATTATAAGGTGTATTGTTTCATAATTTTTAATGAGACATCTCACTTTGGAAAGTAGGGAGTATCTTTGGAAAGTATAGAAAATTGTAAGTACGTGGTTAGTATATGATGAAGAAAAAAATAAAAAACTGAAACCAATATAAAATATATACCCTTAAAAGAGTTATTATCCATATTAATTTAAAATATTAAATTTCTTTGGAAACACAAAAAATTATAGGCATGTGATTAGTGTGTGATGAAGAAGTAAAAGGAAGAAAAATTGGAGCCAATTTAAACAACGTATACTCTTAAAGACTTAATTGTGCTTTCATTTTGAGTGAAGTGACTTATTTCGATAAAAAAAATGCTAAATCTAGTGGCCAAAATGTTTAATTTATAAAAATTTAAAGATATTAAAGTTTAATTTCTTAAACACGAAACATTAAGATTTAAATTATGACAAACAAAAAACCTAAAACGTTTAAAAGTGTATTTAAGCCTGTATTTTACTAAAAAGTTCATTTAGGTTGTGATTTAGTTTAGTGTTTTTACTTTCAATGAAAAGTATTTCAATCTACAATCCCTCTCTAACATAATTACACCTTTGCACAAAACAAAAGTAATTTAAAACTTATGGGAAAATTATATATTATAGTACTAATATCTCATGACATTAATAAAGCAATTATTATTTTTCTAAAAAAAAAGGGGTTATTGTGACGCCCCAAATCACTATACTTACTATAGCTGATTTGATGCTCACTATAAATGCTAAATCATTAGCTCTATAGATGATTTCCTTTGTTCATAAACAAAGTTCTCATCCTAATTCAAAAAGATTTTTCATTATTTCATACTAAGTCCTTGTAATTGATGCAAGTGACTTAATACTCATCGCTAATATTTTAACCTTAAAATTCATATATTCTATAACTTTACATATTCCAAGATTCATGGCATTAAATCATTAGGACAGTTTTTGGGAACAGAGAATTGCGCAATGAAAGTTTGTATCTTCATCCTTGATAATCTTTTTCCGTGACAAATATTTGTATCTTTGTCTAGTGCAAAATTCTATTTACATACAGAACATAGCTAACTAGTTAAAACCCTCACTCGAAACACATTTGGTTATAGTGATATCCCTTCATATCAATAATCTTACTTATCTGGCATTCAGAATAGTAATAACAAGCTTGTACTTGGGCCCGAGGAACCTAACGATGAATTTGACCATTTAATATCGATTAGTCCTGTCTTAGATGCTTACAGTACTCACAATGTTATTTACCATCCTCATTCTAATAAGTAGTTCATATCAATACTGTGTTAATGTTTAATAATTCTAAGTCATAAAAAAGTAAAGACATGAGAAGTATATGTAATGAAACTTGATATATATTGATATAGAGTGTGTTACATGATTTGCTTGTTCATTTTACATAAGTCATCAAGACTTTAAAACAAAAAGACAAGCAATTTACTAAAGCATGTAAAATAATCTACGTATTTGTTCTTTCCTTTCTTCTTCTTAGAACCGGAGCTCTAAGGTTTGTCTGCAAATTGGTTTATCGAATTTTATTTCTTAATAAGTGTTTTTATAACTTGTTTAGACTATTTTCATAGGTGGTTTTAGTCGGAAACTTTGCTAACTCAAAAACTCATTTTAAGGCACTTTTTAAAAAGTGGGCAGCATGTTTGCTGTTAGACCCTAACTCAATTAAATGGCCATAACTTTTTCGTTTTAAAATATTTTTTAATCGTTCAAAATTTCCCGCGTTCATAACTTCCGTCTCTATAATTTATATTGAGACCAAAGTTCGAAATTCCTTACTTATTTACACATATTTCGACTGTAAGGGGACTGCACAAAACTGTTTTATTATTTATTTGACTTAATTGATAAAACATGATACCCAAAGCATTCATTTGCTAAGATAACATGTTGGATCTAACAATCAATAACACTTTATAACATAAAAACAAGAAAATCATAAACATTCTTATATAGAGATTTAAGACTTTTGCTCAATAACACACGAGGAACGGAAAACCGTACATGATAACGACTTATGTTCTTAAGTTTTTGGATTTCATTCTTAAAATAATTTGAGCATTATAACTTCTTACATATATGATTATGACACTTATATTTGAAATAATTTGATCATTATAACGGCTTGTATAATTGATTATAACAATTTATAATTATTGCTCAAGAACACACGAAGTGTTGGGAAATTCTCCAAAAAGTAGTTTGAAAAATTTAATAAAATAGGATTATCTTTATGCTTTTATACAAAACAACAATTATATACATACCATGTATCTATAGTATGAATTATTACCTAGTGCTTGGTTGGATTAGCACGTTTGAATCTTCGAGTATCTTTAAGATTTTTCTTATTATGACCTTTTGGTGAATTTGGAGTGTGGTCTCCAAAGCACCCTTCTGAAAAAAATACTTTACTTGTTTTTCCTAAGAGAAGAAAGAGAGTATATGCTATTTGGTCTTTCTTTTGATTTGGAATAATAACCTTTTTTTACGTATCTAATCAACAATATATTTATATCCTTATTGATCATTATCTCTCTAATAAAACTGATTCATATTAGGCTAGGTTGGGGATCCTAAGGGATTCCTATTCTGACTCCAATACTTATTCATATATTATTATCTAATAATAATATACTAAATAAATATTAATTACAATTAATTCCACTAAATAATTATAATTGCACTTCAGTCCAAGAATTAAATAAAATAAACCATTTACTAATAAAATGTAAATATTTCCTCTATAAATATACATAAATTAATCATAATTAAATAAAATCCCAATATATTTAAACTAATTTCATAAGTCCATAATTTATATTCATTTGATCATAAATTGATTTAACAATTGAATCAATCCTTTTAATAATAAATATTAAAAGACTTGACCAATATTCTATGATCAATAATAAATTATCTTATGAAAAATCTTATAAATGCTTTGATAATAATAATGTTCATGATATTAATTAACATTCTAAGATATTAATTAATACAATGTAATTCCACTCGTTAGAATATTAAATTTATATACATAACAATATTAAGTCCATTATTGTTTCAAAATTAAGAAACATTAACAAATTAGTATTTTTGTGAAAATATTTTATAAATAAAATATTATCACATGATCCGTTTAATGCACACGTTTAATGCACTCGTACTTTAATTAGAAGTCCAACTTCCATGATCAAGATAAATCATCTATATTAAAGCACTATAACCTACATGATAATATCTCCAAATTATCATAGGTTATAAACTATTATATCTTTATTTATATATATTACATATGATTTATATATTCTGTGTATAATACTTATTTATACACATAAATCATAATACATATAAATTTGAAGATTTATATTAAACATAATAAATGACCATTTAATGAATGACGAATGATGTACCTTTATTAATCATAAATGTACAACATTAATAAACATTAAATAAATAGATAAATAAGATTTTTATAGATAAAATTCAACATCATTAGAACGACTTGTATAATTGATTATAACAATTTATAATTATTGCTCAAGAACGCACGAAAAATACGGAGAACAACAATCATACATGGCTACGACGTACGTTCTTGAGTTTTAAACTATGAAATGAAATTTAACATAATAATGTCTTGCTCAAGAACTTAGGAAGAACACGGAGAACAAAAAATCGTACATGGCTACGACTAATGTTCTTGAGCTTTACGACTATATACTTGAAGAAATTTAAACTTTATAACTACTATTAATTTGCTTGAATTAACTAACTATAAATTGAAAAGAATAAAAAACTAGAGATGTACCTTTTGATAGCTTGACAATATTTTTGCAAGGCTTCAAATATTAAACTCACAAAACTCTCTTATGAAACTTTGATTATAACTTTAATGATAAGACATTAGCTTTGGAAAATGATGAAAATAATGAAGGCTTAAGGCTTGTGTTTATACGCTTTTCAAACCTAGGGTAGTTTAGTCATTAAGCCATTTCTGTAGCTTCTTGAACAAGCTTAACAAAACTTCTCCAATACACATCTTTTTAGCTTCCAAAGCGAGCTTGGTGAGCTTCTTTTTGGCTGACCATTTAAGGGTAAAAGGGTCATTTCGCAAGCTTTAGTGAGGGATAGTTTAGTCATTTAATAAGCTAGCATGTGATTGGTTGATTAGTGATTCAATTAACTAATCAAACATACTTATATTAGGCTTAATATTAATCAAGTATACTAATTTGTATAGTTGACTTTTACTATTCATAGTTGATTTTTTCGTATTTATATCGTATAATTTTCGTATATTATTATATTATTTTCGTATTATATCCGTATAATTTTTGTATTTATACGCGTATTTAAGAATAGTATATTTCTAGAGTTTAGGGTTTGAATCTTAGGGTTTAACCCTTAGGGTTTCCAAATTAGGGTTTAGCTTTTAACTTATTTTCTACTTTAGGTTTTAACCCTTTTAGGTTTTCTTGAAACCCTAACTTTATGTTTTTTTTTAAAAATAACTTTTAATTTTCTAATAACTGTTTAAGTTGGATTCTTGAAATGAAACACAAAAATAAACACATATGAAAATTTCATAGTACATTTAAAGTGTAATTCAATCGTTATTTATTCATATAAAGTTGGGTTACAATATTCTTTGAAGTTCAGAACATTACAGTTATTGTTAGTTTTGAGGTTAAGAAAAATTGCCATTAATTTACCAAAAAGGTTTTAACCTTTTTTATTTCCCTCATCGTGATACTCCAAAAATGAATAAAACTCAGTCATGTGTCCATGAATAGATATTCACTATCATCATTGTAGTCATGTAAATGTGTGCCTATTTCTTTTATTACAATAGAGATGGTGCAATGGCGGTAATCACTATTTTTTGGCCTCTTATAGTGTCATCAAGAGAATTACGAAACTTATGCTGTATGTTTGCCCTTCCAAAATGAAAAATCAAACTAAATCATATATGAGATGGTACGTAGAAGTTCCTCCAAATAAAACTGGAAAATCATCAGAGATTGGATTACTTGAAGTTGTTTCAAATTACAAGGAAATATCATCTTGAAAATTTGATATGTACTGTTAAACTCCCGTTACCCTTTATATATAAATACACATGAAACTAGTGCCTTTACATTGGCTAAAAAGAAAATTCCTAAGAGTATATCAGTGTATGAATATGTAAATTTAAAGAACATGAAAAGATACCACAATCTAATTAGTTAATTATAAAGACTAACGCGTAATTAGAACAAACAAAAAATCGCAATAATTTGCTAAGTTTTGTAGAGGTGTTCGTGAGTACAACCATAATTGCAGTTGATCGATGAAACATTGCATAACGAATAGAAAATTAATAAAAGATATATATAAAACAATTAACGAATTTGATTACAATATTATCTGTATGTAAAGGCCATAAACAAATGAATAAATCATTTAGCAAAAAAAAAAAAAGAAGAATAAATCAATGATTTTTTTTTGCCAATGAAGAAACTAACAGTTCTCATCTAAAAGTTTCGACCAATATTATGAATTGGAGGAATACTCTACTCGTGCCTAAGAAAGTTACCAAGATCAACTCGTGATTTCATTTGAACCACTCTGTCAAAATTATTCTTGGAGTTGACGCATCGAAATATGGTTAGATTGCAATTCTCTAACACAAACGTGATTTGTAAGTTTAAACGTACCAACAAAAACTATGATAAACCCTTGAATCCACAAAAAAATAAAATAAATAAGGACTAACAAAGAGAACAAAGTAATAATAATATTAATTGGTACAACGTTATTGTTAACAAGCCCTAATAATATATTTATACTACGAACCTACTTTCCTATGACTAACTGAAAAGGGAAAATAATTAAATCCTAAACTAAATAAAATTATTAAAACTAAAACCCAAAACATAAACGGGCTAAATGTAAATTTAAAGTATTGATTTTTTCTAAATAATAAATAAAAATACATCAAATAAATTAAAACTCCATAAAGAATAAAATATATGAAAATTCGAGTCTTTCTCGTTATTTTTCACCGCATGCTTTAGACTCCATTTCTCAGAAAAAATTCGTCCTGAAATTTTAAAATGGACAAGTATTAAGCACCAATAACGAATTTTCAATCTTCGCGGGGATCAAAACTCCACATATTTTCTTCGCAAAGAATAATCCTAAAAATAAATGAAAAAAAGATCAATACCTTCCAATTTACCAGCATGACAAATAAATTTTCAGGAACAGAAAAATCAATAATTTTGATGTACTCAAACAACTGGACATGAACAAGTTATGAACACATGATATGTGCTATAGTACCTTCATCTTTAGACGTCATAAAATTTTCCATACTCATTTCGATACTAGATGACACAACAAGAATTTGTGTTTCTTCAACTACACTATCTTTAATCTCGATTGACTTTTCTCCAAAACAATACCATTGTGATCTTCCAAACATGATGATTCCTCAATTTGTGGTGTAATAGTAGGCTTTTGAAACTCAAAATGTATAACCAAGTATTCTCCCTACTCATAACCATCAATCTCGTACTCATCCAATTCATATTTTAACTATAGAGATCTCCAAGTGGCATGCATGTTTCATTAGAGAGGAAACAAACAAATTATCTTCTTTCCATAATAAAAGCTAAACATTTTCAGAACCGAAATATTCTCCATTAAAATCATCCAACCATAACCAACTTAGCAAGATATGAGCTACATCCATAGGCAAAATATGACAATCCACCTTAATTGTATACCTTTTAAATTTAATTGGAACAACGCAATAATGTGATACTTTGATTGAGCTATTATTGAGCTAAGGTGTAATATCCCAGATATTTATAAAATTTGTAAATATGATTTTAAGAAGTTAAATAAAGGTTAAGGTTGAAAACCTAATTTTTATGAATCAAATATCTAAGAAACATTACTCGGGTATATATTGAAAGACCTATTACGACTCGAAAATATGATTGTATACGGTAAGGGTTGAACTGATAACCTAATCTATGTGTTACGTGATTAATAAGCTTGAAATTTTGTTTTTAAACTATGTGTTACGCTATTTCATGATATAACGTTGTTATATGAAAGAAACTATTTTTTTGAGAAATAAACGCCGGAAATGCAATTCCCGCAGAAAATGCCTTTTTATGATTTTTCACATTCCCCCATAGTGTTTATTCGGGATGAGGAAACATAATATCCGTTCAAAATTCAAAAATAAAAGGTAGCTAAAAGCCCTAAGTAAACTACTTGTAAGCTACGTAGGAAAACCCTAATTGAGCTACTAAAGAAACCCTAATTAAGTTTCATGAAGAAGCCCTAATTTAAACTACTTGATATAAAATTTAATTAACTAGTTGCTTAATTTACTTATTAAGTTAACTAGGGTTTGGGGATAATTAAATGATCAAGTTAGTATTTTCGTAAGTTTCTCAATGTCTTATGAAATGAATGAAACTAAGGTTTTAATTAAATTAAGCAAGTTCATGAGTAAACTAATTATTAACACTAACCTAGTTCCTTAATAAATTTAAATATGAGTTAATTGGGAAATTAAACTAATTAACTAATTAAGTGGTTAATGAATTTACTACGCGAATGATTTAATTAATTAAGTAAGCTAATTGCCAAGAGTGTTAGTTTGCTAAGTTAACTAATTAGATTAATTAGTTAGCCATCCTTGTGAACTTGTGCCAACTAATCAAAGCAAGGAATCCCTTGAACAAAACCTGTGATATAGAGAAATGATTAAATTGTTAATCCAAATTATGTGCTAGAAAGAATAAATATGATTTAATACGTGAGAAACTTTTGTTGCAAAAGACTCTAAGGAAGTTATGAAGAGAGGGTAACGGATCAATTAGTGAAGCAGGGTATGTTAGTGACTCGATAAACGATTAATTTGTAAGGTATAAATTATAAAGGAGAAAATAATGAGAAGATTTCATTAGATGAAGTTTATAACCAGAAAGGAAAATACAAGAATGTAACATTTTCAAAAAATTCAATTATTCATTAATGTTAGACCTTTTGATGAATGAAAATGGAGAGTAATGAAATAGTGGTATGAAAAGTAAGTCGTGAAAGACAGAAATATAAAGGTATGAGAGTATTAGGAGTTGTGTGAAAATAGGATGAGTTACGTCCAAGCCGAGGTGAACAAAAGAGTATTATACAGTCTATGAGATATGATGACGCAGATGTTAATACCTGAAATAAATAGGTGATTTTGAGCCAAAACAAGTCGGGTGAGACTGGGATAAGAATAGATTTCAATCCCTGAATTAGATAGAAATGAGTAAATGAAAAAGGTGATAATGTAACACCTATGATAACGTAATTTGATGAAACTATTTGATGAAAAAATATTATGCAAAAGTGGGAAATAAATATAATTAAAGTTTTACGGTAATAGTGATTCTGGGGAAGGAATCCTGAAATAAAGGAGAAGATATAATGATTTAAGAGGGTCCTATAATGGTGTATTAATAAAAAGGAATGACCTTTGAAAATTTATATGTATAAACGATGCGGTGTATTGAGAAGAGTTATATAATTGTGTGTTGAGAAATGTGAAATTAATGATTAAACAAATCAATTAATTTAATTAGTTTGAATTGACTAATGAGTGAGAATAGAAACTAAGAGGAAGGATTAATGAAATTAATCATATGAAGAATGATTTAAATTTATGGTATTAAATTAATAAAGTTTGAACGATGGCCTTGAATGATAATTTTAAAGATTTTAATTCAGTTAATTATATGTGGTATGATTCAAGCATATGTTATTAATAAACAAAGCTTTAATGGTTGGCATTGTGAGACAAGATTAAAGATTTGAATTAATTAAGTGATTAACTTAATTTTGAGGATAGGGAGAAAAATTCAATAAATGGATTAAAGTTATTCAAAAGTAAAAATTTAGGCTAATTAATTTAAATTAGTTAGGCAAAGTGGAAGAAAATGATTATAACTAATTTAATTGAAGAAAAGTTAATTAAGACTTGGGTTATTAAAAAATAACCAAGTTAATGGGTAAACCTTGAGTGGCATTATTAGGGACCCAATAAGATTTCTGAAATTTAAGCTTCCTGGAGCATGTAAATAAATAAATTAAATAATTTGTGGATTAGTTCAAGTGATATGACAAATGTTGGACAATTATAAAAATTAAACAAGTCCAATAATATGTTTAAAATGTGTTGGTATGGAAGAATTAATTTGGTCAAAAAAATTTAAATAAAGAAAGTCCAAGGAATTAAAATGACCCAAGTTATTTAATTAAAAACTTGTTCTAAAAAGCCAATGACAATTAATTTGTGAGCCCAAAATAGTGGAGCATGTGTCGGGAGGATGATATATATTTGTGGAGTATATATATATATATATAATTCGATACGTGATGGTAAAAGAGATATGGTTAATATTTGACCATGCTTGAGTTAATCGTAGAGAAGTATAATGATCATGAGTATATGTATAATGAAATGTGATGGAAAAATGATACATGTATATATTTGTATATAGCCATGTTTAGGAAATAACCATACTTGAGTTAAATGTAGGAAATGGTGGAAAATGATTAGATTGTCCAAAAGAAAGTGATTAATGACCAATGTGTCCCAAGAATGGTTAAATGACTATTTTACCCTTAAAGAAAATTGATAATTAATAACCAAAATGCCCTTGAGAAAATTGCCAGGAAGCTTCCTAGTAATGGTGAAATGACCAAATTACCCTTGAAGAATCTTACTAATGACCAATGTATCTTAGAGGGAAATTTCTAGGAAGTTTTCTAGAAAATGGCGGAATGACTAAAATGCCTTTGATAAAAATTACTAATGACTAATGTATCCTTATAGGAAATTTCTAAGAAATTTCCTAAGCCATGACAAATGACTATTTTACCCTTGAAGAAAATTGTGTATGACCATTATGTCCTAATGACAAAAAGACCATTTTGTCCTTAAAGAAAATTTGATGTGACCATTATGCCTTTGAGAAATTTTTAAAGAATGTTCAAATGTCCAAGTTGCCCTTCCCTAGTAATGGTTGATGACCATTTTGCCCTTGACCTTGATTTTCTATAAATAGAGAAATTTGGAAGCAGTCATGAAGTTTTAACAAATTAAATCATTTTACTTGGGAGATTAGAGAGAGTTTGTGTGCCACCCCAAATCACTATAATTACTATAGATGTTTTGATGCTCACTACAAATGCTAAATCATTAGGTCTATAGATAATTACTATAACATGTGCCTTCACTCTTGCTCTTGTGTTTGTTGGTGTCATTTATCTAAAATAAAAGAAAGACAAGTATAAATATGCAAGCATAAAGAAAATTTTACACACCATATTTCATAACAAAATTTGTATTTATAAACTTCCACACATTACAAACTATTATTAACCGAGTGAATAATTTCACTTTGCTATTATTAACATCCGTTATAAAAATAAGAATGCTAATATTACACACATAAAGCATAATTTAAAGACTACAAGTATTTTCCTTAATTGACCTTCTTAAAAGCGCTATTTAGCATACTCAAAACTACAGATCGATTGATCTCGTAGCTCGATTCATTCCTTGCCGTGGGGAAATCTTCCACCTCCTTGTGAAGTTCCCAATAGGCAAGTGCTTCCTATAGCTGGAGCCTTTTGGCTTCCTTGATAGATAACTGAACCTCTTGTGCATGGTTTCTCTCAACTTCCTCCAACCACATCATTTCAAGAGTCTCAATTTTTTCGATGGCAGCATCCATCAATGCTACTTGCTCCGCTTCTTTTTCATTCATTTCTTCGATAATCTCATCCAACTTGGATTCTGGATTGCCATCCTCAGCGTCTAAGATATCCATGTCATGTTGAATTTCGTCAAAATCATCATCATCAGACATATCCACAAAGTTGATCACTGGGTGGTATTCGCATGATCTATCACTGGATCTTCAATTGGATCTTCCTCATGATCACTTTCGAGGACCACAGGATGTGCGTTTGTTGCATTATTTCTTCCCAAATTGGAATAGCAGTCATCCTATGTGACACCCCCAAATTTAGGTACCACTACCTTGAATTTGGTGCTCACGCAATAATATAAACAATCACTGCTAAACAACATTTAATACTAATGCAAAAAATAAATGAACATATATTATCTATTATAATGACTTGTTAGTCCCAAGGTCTATAACCTTTACCAAAATATACATCACAAACTACAAAGTAATATCAGTGTTTGCGTTACAATCTTATAAGTCTTAAACAAAATATAAATAGACTAATAACTATCTAGATAATTAAGATTTCGCTTTTCCTTTGCCTTTATCTTTACCCAATCCTTCAGGTTTAACTACAAAATATTTTATGACATAGCAAGTATAAGCAACTAGCTTGCTCAACAATTTAAATGAATAAGAAGAATTATGTCATAAATGAATAGAAATATCAACTGAATGATTTAATAAAAGGAGTTCAACAATGACCAATATAATCAATGCACAAAATAAAGAAGTGGCAATTGATTATTTAACTGCTGAGTGGTCAAATGGACCATGAACTACTATTGAAGAAATCAGTCACTTGATTGACCCTCTTAGGTTACTATATTAGAATTGTACTTGAGGGGATCAGCCTCTCGTACCACATGTATATGCATAACATTTATTTTGTGTGTATTGTTTGTTCGATACTTAGGTTATTCCCCATTATAGTTTGTTCTTTTTAGTCTAAGAATCCGTACCACCATGGTTTGGATAGCTTTCAAAATAAACTTCGCATAGGTCTAACCGAACAAATGTCTTAGAATTTTTCTTTAATCAATGCATAACTCAAGAATGAAATATGAATTCAAATAATATATGTGATTTGCAATAATATTATTATGGAATAACTTGTAATCTAATATAAGTTCAAGATTTAAGAACTAGCAAAATGATATTGAATAGAGTTAGGAAACTTGCTCAATATAATTTTAGTAAGGTTAAAGTACTTGTCTGTCCATCGACTTACGGCTAATTCGCTTAATTTAAACTCCTCTTGAAAACCTAACATTAATAGCGTTGGCCTATCAATTAGTACAACATATAATTGTGCACTTTAAACACTTACCTATGCTATTTATCTAACAAATAATCAATCACATAACACATATAATTTTATATACTATCATTAATCGTATAAGACACTTAATTGATCTTATGTTAATGATTTAATTAATCAATATTATTTTTCTTAAGTGTTAAACACTTATTAAACCCTTAAACAATTTACTATAATTGTTTAATTAAATTCTTTTTATTTTATTAACTCTATCTTCATTTAATTACTATTTAATATTAGTTAAATAGTAATTAATTAATTACCTTTAGTCATTATTTAACAATAGATAATAACTAATTATCCTTACTTATTATTTAAAGTTAATTAAATAATAAATAATTAGTTTATTAACTTTAATTTTCTTTAATTATTATTTAATGTTAATTAATTAATTAATTAATTATCCTTACTTATTATTTAATCTTAATTAATAATTAGTTTATTAACTTTAATTTCCTTTAATTATTATTTAATATTAATTAAATAATAATTAATTAATTAATTATCCTTACTTATTATTTAATCGTAATTAAATAATAAATAATTTGTTTATTAACTTTAATTATCTTTAATTATAATTTAATGTTAATTAAATAATTAATTAATTATCCTTACTTATTACTTAATTTTAATTAAATAATAAATAATTAGTTTATTAACTTCAATTATCTTTAATTATTATTTAATGTTAATTAAATAATTAATTAATTATCCTTAATTAATTATCCTTACTTATTATTTAATCTTAATTAAATAATAAATAATTAGTTTATTAACTTTAATTTCCTTGAATTATTATTTAATATTAATTAAATAATAATAAATTAATTGATTAACTTTACTTATTATTTAATATTAATTAAATAATAAATAATTAATTTATTAACTTTAATGTATTCTAATTATTTGCCAAATGATAATTAATTATCCAATTTTCTTTACATATTATTTTATATTAATAAATAATATGTAAAGAGTTCAATTATCATTTATTAGCAATTAATAATAATTTTTCTATTATTATTATTAATTTAGTAAAGTTTAATCAACCATTAATTCTAATAAATGCCAAATGACATAAACTTTTTCATTTTAAAATTTTATAATATTCTTTATTAAATTAGAAATATTTTCTCTTTTGGAACCAAACTCGGAACCGGCCCAGAAAGACCCGAACTACCCCACATGCTAAAAAAACCGGCAGAATGTTCTAATCATTTTCTGATTTCACCACCTTCACTAAAACTTGAATAAAATGAAATCTACAAGTCCAATTAACCTCAAATTGGACTTTTTGGAATTGTATCTTTCCAAACTATAGGATTCCATCATTAAAAAGTAAATTTGGACATGATTTGATTACTAAAAATGGCCATGAAGTAGACTATTTTGCACAACCCTTTGATAGTGAGGTCATTTGGTTCAAAAATTCATATCTTGCTCATTTTAAATCATTTTCACATGATTCCAAAGAGATTTTGTTCTTAACTTACCCATATATTCCGAGAAAATATAAAATCCCAAAAATAATTTGTAGATTTCAAAATGTACAATTTATTCGTACAACCTATGTTTTGTTCGTCGGTAAAAATATTTTCAAGCATTTTGCTACATTTTTCTACATAAACCCATACCACTTGTGAGGATCCGAATTTTCAGGATTTTCTTAATAATATTAAAAGAGAATTTAATTGATAAAATTATCAAGGTTGTTTAAATTAATTATTATTTTATGTGATTTAAGGTATGTGATGAGATTTAATTAGTAAATTAAATCTGTATAGAGATCATGACGATTTGTGTTAATTTAAAATAATTGGAAAGTAAATAAATTGTTTAAAAATAATTTATGAAGAATAAGAGAAATTTCTTGTAAAGGCAATAAAAATTATTATGGAAATACGAAAATTATATTTAAATGATGTTATGTGGTAATGTGAAATATATGATATAGATATGTATATATATATATATATATATATATATATATATATATATATATATATACACATTTGTATATATATAAATGTGCATGTATAATTGATAATTAAAAATTTTATTAATTATGAAAATTATGGAATTAATAATTAAATTAATCCGAAAATTTATGAAAGGTTAATGAGGAAGTTAGAAAAATTAGAAATATTGATTATTTAATTAATCAATAAATATGGTGAAGGTTTAAAGATTATTTAAGAGGATGAAGTAATTTTTATAAATTATATACTAATAAAGCATATAATTTATATAAGGAAATTAAAGTAAAATATTAATGGAAAAATAATTATATAAATTATATAAGAATTATTATTTTATATTTTGTATAAGATGATTAAACTAATGAGAGGATTAATAAATGTATAATTTTGGAGGAATTTAAGAATTATTTAAGAAAGGAGAATGTAAATATATAAATTATATAATATTAAATTATATAATTTATATATAAAGAAGTTAGTAATAAATAGCAAAGAAATGAATAATAAATAAGAGAAATGAATGTTTTAAGTTATTAAAAATTATGTTTATTGAAAGTAATATGCCCTCAAGCCAATCACATTTGATGTGATAAGCATATACTTTGTAATCTTGTTCATTTATTAATAAAAGTATCAGGGCATTTCTTTATTCATGACTAATTACTTGAATTAATCAAATGGATAAACCCATAGTTTTTGAGCAATGCTTTTAGAACCATGATGAGGATCATGCTAATGAGATCTAAATTCAAGATAGCTCAAAACTAAAATTGTTCCTAATCGTTGGATCACTAAACAGGGGATTAGTAGATCCGGATAGATTGGTACATACTATGTTTGCTCTTATGAAGAGGATGATTGATCTCATAATCATTTCTGTAGAGACACTAAAACAAGTATGTAGGTGCTTATTAGAGAATAAGTTCACTGAATGTGACTCGCTCAAGGAACACCTAATGGAGTTTTACTCGTCTGTCAATAGGAGTTCCTTATGTGATAGTCGTACAAGTGATCCTTAGACTTGAGATCGTCTTAGTATCTTGTACGTACAAAGTTATACTTTGACATATTCCTTAAGACCTATTGGTATATCAAAGGATGTGCTTGGGTATAATAAGGTACACATGGAGATAGATGAATGGTCAACAAAGGATCTACCACTTCCAGTAAAGGGAGAGAATGTCCTATGCGATTCAATAAGTGACAACTCAGAAATCCCTGGCCAGGGTTGAATGGAATTAGAAAGGAGTTTCTAATTTACATTAACTAGAGTTGTGTATTTGTGAATTGAAATGCATATAATCAAATAAATAAGACTTGACAGAAATTCCGTGTCTTATATTTGATTGGGACATTGTATGATAGAAAGATTGAATTGTACGGTAACTATTTGCTGAAAGGTTCTTTTACGATTAAATGTTGAAATCTATATTATCTGGAAAGTCGACTAATCGCTAAGGGGGCTTACCCTTATTGTGGAATAATTATTTATTCTGAATTAAAAAGTTAATTCGTAATAAATGAATTAGAATTGTTCTAATATATTTATTATACAACCGGTTTAATATGGAGAACCTAAAGGGTCACACCGCAAAAGAGTAATATTTATTTTAGAAGTGAATGGCATAATTGTAATAATAAATTAAGTATATTTAATTTATACTATGGTGATAGAAAAAATTAAATAGCTTAATATTTATAATTTAGTATTTTAGAAATACTAATTATAAATTAATAAGAGGAGTCTTATTATTATTATTATTATTACTAGTATTATTATTTAGTTCCTAAATGGTTTAGGAATTAATTAATAAGTAGTAATATTATTATTAAATAATTAAGTTCCTAAATAGTTTAGAAATTATAATTATAATAATTAATTAATTACTAAATGGTTTAGTAATTAATTAATAAGAAATACTCTCATCGTTAAATAATTAAGTTCCTAAATGGTTTAGGAATTGTAATTAATTAATTTAGTTCCTAATTAAATTGGGAATTAAATTAAAACCCTAATCCTAAATAGTTTAGGAGGGTTGACTAGATCTATAAATAAGAGGAGTCTTATCATAGATCAAGGTTACACACTCTTTCATTAGATTAGAGAGAGTACTCCATAATTCTCTAGATCTAAGAGTTAGAGAGATAGAGAGAATTAGGGCTAGCCACCCATGGTTTGGAGAAACCATAATCCACTTCTTTAATTCATAGATCTCTTGGTGGATCACCTCTAGAGGCTTCACACTTGGGGAGCTAACATTGATCCGTGGAATCTAATCGGTGAATTTGAAGAAGAACGTGAAAGGATTAAAGGGAGATGAACTTGTACCCGTGGAAGCTTGGTTCTACAAAGGTATAAATTCTTTTATCCTTCCTCAATTAATAATAGTCGTATAAGAAAGATCCGGGTTATTGGTTTGTACAAAAATTTGAAAATCTGATTTTTTTGCTTCCGTTGCGCTTATATAATTTGATTATATGTATGCCATAATTTTTGCAAACCAACAGTGGCATCAAGAGCCAAACTTATGCGAATTATTAATTGTTTTAATTTCATATATGTATGGATATGTGTTTAGAATAATTTATTGGGCATAATTTATTGTATAATTTTATATATATATATATATATATATATATATATATATATATATATGGAAAAGTAGCCAATTGCCGAATTCCAATTATTATTACGGCAATCCGTGAGTTAATTTAATTTTTCAATAGCCGAATATAATTCATGTTGTTGATTCACGGATTACTTAATAATATATAATATTCCAAAGCAGCTTTCGGTGATATAACATATATGATATATTAGTCCCGAATTGAGTGTCACTTTACAAAGCATTCATGATTCAGGGAAACTTGATTCAAGTGATTCAAATGGAGTCACGGATATGGTATTAATATATATATATATATATATTATCCTTGTTAACTAGGCTCGCGTATTAGCTGAATAGCTTTTGCAGTTTTGAGCATATTTTAAAATTTCAAAATAAAAGAGTTTATTTTGAATAATTTTAAAATAATAAAAATAAACAGTTTATTTTTAAAATAATTTTATAATTAAAATAAAAGTTTTATTTTAAATATGAAATTAAATTTCATGCAACTTTAAATTGCCCATTAAATGATATCAATACATATATGGAATGTTTTATTTAATTCATGAGATGAATATTATTTATTAATATATATGTTGATATATATGATAATAAATGGGATTGATTATGGACTATTGACCAATGTGATTGGATTTAATTTTAATTAAATGAATGAATGAATGTGTTTTAATAAATGGGGTCTGCGTACCTCGTCTTTCTAATTTTTCTTATGTATAATTTTATCTCCCTCCTATGTACTTTCCATTGACTGTTAATCAAGGTTTCTATTTATTGTAAATAATTTGTAATAGGATTAGTTAGAATTATTTTGAAGAATTAGAGCAAAGAAGCAAGGAGCGCATGAAGACCCGTTTGTAATGGAGCCCGAATTTAAATGTAATAGTTACATTTAATTTAATTTATTCTTGCACCCTAGGTTTGACCTTTTGGTTCACTTGGTGGCTCTAGTGAACCAAACTAGAATAAAAGTCCATAATCAATCCAAGTAGAATATAGTATTCTATATGTGCATGCTTATTTATATATATATATTATATATTATCAAACATGCTTCGCATGTTAATTAATATGACGCGTATTATATATATATATGTGCATGCGCGCTAAACAAGATGAGATATTTAATATTAACAAACCCCTCATGATGTAGAATAAATATTATTTATAAAATGAATTAAAATGTTTAATTCATGAATTAAAAGAGTTTAATTCAGTTAAATAAAATTAGAATTGTTCTAATTTATTTATTCTACTACTCATAATATTAAGTTGTAACGTTCAAAGATATTTATTAAAAATATCGAACGTCGCCTTCTAGCATGATAAAACGATAGAGTATCAAATACTCGATATAGTTTGTTGTGCACACACAAGGCTCATATCGATTATTTGAGATATTATTTTATCACATTTGATGCTTATAAAGTAATTGAACATTACTGTTTTGTTGTGCACACACAAGGACGGTATTTTTCTCTTCACTTATATGGAAGTGCTAGGTTTGACTTAAGTTAGATAATTTTGATTTGGATGTGCACACACATGATCATAATAATCTAAGAGGCAAAATACAAAGGAGTTACATGTTGATGTAATTGACAAGGAGTTGTCTACTTATTGAATAAACTATAGTTTGTTGTGCACACACAAGGTTGTACTTATGTCGATATGATCTTTTTTCTCACTAGCAAATTTTTAACTAAATTTGTCGAAATATATAAAGAGGGTAATATAGTTTGATGAAAATAGTGGGAGACACCATTTTAAATAAAGACCTAATTTATTTTGGTAATTAATAAAACGAATGCATGTTAATGTTGTTATTAATTCACTTAAAGAATATTGTTATGTTTAATTCACTAACACTGCATAGCATAATGTATGCTAACAATTAATCGAACCGAATTGTTCGGATTGATTAAACAAATTTGAGAATAGTTCTCAATGCTGAAAAGCTAGCAAATGTCCTTAATTTGCCTATTCCTACAAACATTGTAGACTAAGCCTTTGAGGAAGAGATTGCTATTTTAAATGGCAAGATGATGCAAAGGTGGCCCAATGCATCATGCTCGCATCCATAAGTATCGAGTTACAGCGTCAACACGAGAAAATGGATGCACCTACTATATTGCTGCACATTCAATAGTTGTATGGTGAGCAAAATAGGTCAACTAGATATAAGATATCTAAGGAGCTCTTCCGATCTATAATAATCAATGGCACTATAGTAAAAGACGCATGGCCTAAAGACGATCAATTGGATTGATCAATTAGGACAAACATGTTTTGTCAAGGATGGAGAGTTGAGTCAAGATTCGATCTTGCAGTCATTCACTGACTCTAATTCACAATATGTTGTCAACTTCAAATATTAATAAGCTAAATGTCAGTTTAACTGATTTGCTTAAATATGTTGAAGACTGTTGAGAGTCACTTTCCTTCCTAGAAAAATCAAGTTTTACTTGTAGATGAATCTTCTAAGCGGAGGAAGATGGCCAAATGTATTTCTGAGGAGTCAGAAAGAGTAGAAGGCAAAAGAAAGGCTAAACAAAGGACATAAATAAAAGTGATCCCAGGGCAAAGGAGTTCGCTTTCATTGCGATAAGCTGGGACACTAGAAGAACAACTGCAAGAGAGTTGTAGTAGTTAAGTAGAAGAAGTTTAGTGAAACTTCAGCTACATATATAGATTTGTTCATAATGAAATTTTCTATAAGTCAAGTTCTACTTAGGTATTAGATACCAAATGGTGGTCTCACATATGCAAGTCATTGCAGAGACTAAGCAGAAGTAGAAAGCTAAATAAATGATAAGTAATCATGTGCTGGGGAATGAAGTAAAGGTTGCTGCATTAGCCATGTGAACTTATAATTTAGCACTGCCTACGGGCAAGCCTATTAAGTTAGTAAGTTGTTACTATGTTCCAGTTCTTAGAAATATTATTTCAGTTCCATGTGATGACAAGGAATGTTTTTTTGACATTATAATAATGAACAATCGTTGTTCTGTTTATAATGATAATGTTTTATTTAGAACTGGTTGATTACTTAATAGATTTTGTATACTTGACTTATATGAAAAATATTCCAATTTGAATAAACTAAAAGTAAATAGATGATATGAATCATACCTTCATGCAATACTGTTAACTCGGTCATGCTAATGAAACAAGACTAAAACAAGTTGTATAAAGATAGGCTTTTAGAGCGTTTTGATTATGAATCAATTACGACTTGTGAATCTTGTATCATGGACAATATAACTAAATCTCCATTTAGTGGACATGGAAAGTGAGTTGCAGAGTTGTTAGAGATGGTACACACAGTCGTGTGTGGGACCTATGACAACAGATGCAAGAGAAGGGTATTCATTCATTACTTTTACTGATGATTCTAGATTTTGATATATATATTTGATGAAATACAAATCCAAATCGTTTGAAACGTTCAAAGAATTCAAAAGTGAAGTAAAGAAAGTAAATGCCAAAAGTATTAGATCGAGAAGGGAATACTTAAGCAGTAAGTTTCTAGATCATCTCAAGCGAAATGGTATTCTCACAAAATGGACATGGTGATGATCCATAATGAGTATTATCGATCTTCCAGTATCCTTCTAGGGTTATGCTCTAGAAACGGTCGCATATCTACTAAATAAGATCCCTTCAAATTCTCTCCCTAAGACTTCGTATGAGTCATGGATAGGGAGGAAACCAAGTCTTAAGCATGTTAAGATTTGAATTGTCCAGCTTATGTCAAAAGGTTTGACAAAGATAAGCTAGGGACATGATCTGATAAGTGTAAACTTGTGGGATATCCTAAAGAAAGTTTAGGGTATCACTTCTATAATCCGACTAACTAAAAGGTGTTTGTTGAAACACGCTGCCTTATAAGAAAAAGAAGTTTTTCCTTAAAGGGTTAGTGGGAGTAAAATAGATCTTGAAGAAGTTCAAGAACCACAAAACACTACAGATCAAGTGAAGGAATCTGTACAAGTAGATAAACCTATTGTACCACAATCAAGTCGTAAATCTGGTTTAGTACCGAAGATACCTGAATGGTATGGATTCATCATAGATGATGATGATAAGGTACGTATCATAGTGGATGATTATCCAGATATATACGATGAGGTATGAGTATTAGATACTCAAGAGAAATGGTCGATGACCATAAAATTCGAAATGAGTCTTTGAAGAAAGACTAAAGCAGATGGCTAGGTGGAGACCTATAAGACCTGACTAGTGGTAAAAGATTTCGACCAAGGTCAATGAGTTGACTATGATGAAATTTTTCACTAGTGAAAATGCATATATCCATTCAGATTTTATTTGCAGTTGCAGCTTACTATACAAAAGGATGTATGTATGATACAACCAAAAGGATTTGTCTCCATAATGATGGAGTAAATCAAGTATGAAAGCTACTACGATCCAATTATGGATTGAAGCAAATTTCTCGAAGATGGAACATCCGTTTTGATGAGACAATCAAAAGAGTTTGATTTTATCAAAGACGAGGATGAACCAAGTGTGTACAAAGGTTAGTGGGAGTACTGTGACATTTCTAGTATTATATGATGATATAATATCAATAAGGAATGACATACCGATGCTACAATCAGTAAAGATGTGGTTGTCTAAAAACTTCTCCATTAAGGACTTGGGAGAAGCGTCCTAACATTCTATTTAGGATAAAGGTCTATAGAGATATATCATAAAGGATGCTCGGCTTAACCCAAGGGACGTACATTGATTCGTCGAAATGTACTATACTTGATATTGCTTATGTAGTTATGTATAATAAGCAGATATCAGTTCAGTTTTGGAGAAGAATATTAGAAAAGAGTTTCTAATGATGGGTCTGATATAAAACTAGAGTGTTTAACAAACTCAAGTTTGTTCAGACTAACCAAGATAACAACATATCCATTTCAGGTAATATGATTACCATGAACGGTGCTGCAGTGAGTTGGAAAAGTTTCAAACAGTAAACAGTTGTTGATTTAGTGACAAAGACATAGTAAATAACTATAAGTGAAGCTGTAAAAGTGATTGTTTGGTTAAACAAGTTCTTTACAGAACTTATAATGGTTCCTAACATTAAAGGAGTTTAATTCGCCAAGGAACTTAGGTCTCATCTGAAATCCAAACATGTGTTGCAGCACTTTTATATGATTAGATGAATCATTGAAAATGAGACGACACCATAAAGATGGTAGACTCTTAGAACAACATTACAGATCCATTAATTAAAGCATTTACTAAGCAATTTGTACGCCACTTAGAGAAGAATGGTATGTGGATACCAAAGGGCGATTGGCTTTAGTGCAAGTGGGAGATTGAAAGTAATATGCCCTCAAGCCAATCACATTTGATGTGATAAGCATATACTTTGTAATCTTGTTCATTTATTAATAAAAGTATCAAGGCATTTCTTTATTCATGATTAATTACCTGAATTAATCAAATGGATAAACCCATAGTTTTTGAGCAATGCTTTTAGAACCATGATGAGGATCATGCTAATGAGATCTAAATTCAAGATAGCTCAAAACTAAAATTGTTCCTAATCGTTGGATCACTAAAAAGGGGATTAGTAGATCCGGATAGATTGGTACATACTATGCTTGCTCTTATGAAGAGGATGATTGATCTCATAATCATTTCTGTAGAGACACTAAAGCAAGTATGTAGGTGCTTATTAGAGAATAAGTTCACTGAACGTGACTCGCTCAAGGAACACCTAATGGAGTTTTACTCGTCTGTCAATAGGAGTTCCTTATGTGATAGTCGTACAAGTGATCCTTAGACTTGAGATCGTCTTAGTATCTTGTATGTACTAAGTTATACTTTGACATATTCCTTAAGACCTTTTGGTATATCAAAGGATGTGCTTGGGTATAATAAGGTACACATGGAGATAGATGAATGGTCAACAAAGGATCTACCACTTCCAGTAAAGGAAGAGAATGTCCTATGCGATTCAATAAGTGACAACTCAGAAATCCCTGGCCAGGGTTGAATGGAATTAGAAAGGAGTTTCTAATTTACATTAACTAGAGTTGTGTATTTGTGAATTGAAATGCATATAATCAAATAAATAAGACTTGACAGAAATTCCGTGTCTTATATTTGATTGGGACATTGTATGGTAGAAAGATTGAATTGTACGGTAACTATTTGCTGAAAGGTTCTTTTACGATTAAATGTTGAAATCTATATTATCTGGAAAGTCGACTAATCGCTAAGGGGGCTTACCCTTATTGTGGAATAATTATTTATTCTGAATTAAAGAGTTAATTCGTAATAAATGAATTAGAATTATTCTAATATATTTATTATACAACCGGTTTAATATGGAGAACCTAAAGGGTCACACCGCAAAAGAGTAATATTTATTTTAGAAGTGGATGGCATAATTGTAATAATAAATTAAGTATATTTAATTTGTACTATGGTGATAGAATAAATTAAATAGCTTAATATTTATAATTTAGTATTTTAGAAATACTAATTATAAATTAATAAGAGGAGTCTTATTATTATTATTATTACTATTATTATTATTACTAGTATTATTATTTAGTTCCTAAATGGTTTAGGAATTAATTAATAAGTAGTAATATTATTATTAAATAATTAAGTTCCTAAATAGTTTAGAAATTATAATTATAATAATTAATTAAGTTACTAAATGGTTTAGTAATTAATTAATAAGAAGTACTCTCATCGTTAAATAATTAAGTTCCTAAATGGTTTAGGAATTGTAATTAATTAATTTAGTTTCTAATTAAATTGGGAATTAAATTAAAACCCTAATGCTAAATAGTTTAGGAGGGTTGACTAGATCTATAAATAAGAGGAGTCTTATCATAGATCAAGGTTACACACTCTTTCATTAGATTAGAGAGAGTACTCCATAATTCTCTAGATCTAAGGGTTAGAGAGAGAGAGAGAATTAGGGCTAGCCACCCATGGTTTGGAGAAACCATAATCCACTTCTTTAATTCATAGATCTCTTGGTGGATCACCTCTAGAGGCTTCACACTTTGGGAGCTAACATTGATCCGTGGAATCTAATCGGTGAATTTGAAGAAGAACGTGAAAGGATTAAAGGGAGATGAACTTGTACCCATGGAAGCTTGGTTCTACAAAGGTATAAATTCTTTTATCATTCCTCAATTAATAATAGTTGCATAAGAAAGATCCGGGTTATTGGTTTGTACAAAAATTTGGAAATCTGATTTTTTTGCTTCCGTTGCGCTTATATAATTTGATTATATGTATGCCATAATTTTTGCAAACCAACATTTATGTATAATGAAATTATTATGACTTTTATGAAGGATAATATATAAAAAACGTGAACATGTTAGTATAATATGTTGTCCAAGTAATGAAGTGAAAATTTATGAAAAATAATTTTTATATGTCCTATGAATTATTTTATGATTTTTGGAGGTATAAATTACCTCACATAATTACATGCATGTCATTATGCGTGTATAAAATTTGTCAAGAAAAGTACCCAAAAGAGGTGTTAATATTATTTATAAATCATATTATGATTTTTAGTGAATTAAAATAAATATTTTATATATTATATATAAAATATTTATTACACAAAATAATTACGTAATGTATAAAAATTGATTAACTATGCATAAAATTTTGTGGCTATCCGAATTGGTAGGTCGGTTGGGGCGTGTAAAGTCGGTGGACTTGGATAATTTTTAAATTTAACTCACACCTAAGGTTATATAAGCAATGAAGGGAAGAAAAAAATAAGAATAATAATGCTAATAATAAAAACAAAATACTCTCCCTCTCTATTCTTCTTACCACCGAACACCACCACCCTTGCCGGAAAACCTTCATGGCCACCACAAGAGAGAGGAAAGATTTGATGCCATCAAGGAAGAATCTTAAGCTTTGAAGGTATAAAACAATTTTGTTTGATTTATATTTCAGTATTTTGCTATTAAAATAATTTGTTGGGAAAATTGTAAATAATTAGAATAATTATTCCAAATAATTTTTGGATGAATATCTATGAGTTATATAATTTTTGGAGTAGTTTTGTTGTGAAATTTTGAGAAAAAAATGGGTTATTTTGGAAAGTTGGTGCACTGTTCACGGGAAGAAGGAAGAAAAAATGCCTGGGCAGGTCCGCGCAATGCGCGACTGCAAATTTTTCTGAGTTGCGGACCGAAACGACGTCGTTTCGGTGCGCGGGGGAGCGAAGGACAGCGCAATGCGCGGGGCTCGGGAAACGGCTGCGAAACGAAGCCGTTTTGGCGTCGGAAGCGAGGGGCCGCGCGCAATGCGCGGCCGACGGAACCGCTGGAAATTACCAGCGTGCCCCTGCCCTTTCTGGAAAATACCGAGCGTGTCCTAGACGCTCTGAAATTAAGGTTATGCCCCTTGCCATTCCAGAAAATACCAAACATGTCCCTAACATTGCGAAAATTACGAAAATGCCCCTGGATTTTCCGGGAAATTCCGATTGTGTCCTTAAGGGCGCGAAAATTACCAAAATGCCCTCAGAAGTGATTTTTAATTGAAATAAATGTTTAAAAATTGTTTTAAAATCATAGAAAATTATAGAAAAATACTAAAAATATAGAAATGATGTTTGGGCATTAAATTTAATATTTTTTGTTAAAATATTAAATATTGGAGATTAATATTTAAATGTTTAAGTATTAATCTAATAAGGTTAAAATTTAGAAAATGAGTAAAATGAAAATTCGGACAACCAGAAACGTTAAAATTTATCCGATGAGCCGGGTTGTCCGTAGTGAAGGCATTAAATATTAAGTTATGTTAATATTTTAAAGGACGAGGTTAATATAATTAACCGTATTATGTAATAATTGGCTCATGGATGATATTAATTTAGTAAATTAATATCATGAGAGGATAAATAATTATTATTTGATTATTTTATGATCATAGGTTGATCGAGTTAAGGTTTTGAGCTATCAATTTAAATAATTGGACGACAGGCAAGTTCTTCAATCCTTTAATGTTAAATGTTGTCTGTTATGATCTGTTAATACTTGTTTAAATGCATATATATTATGTGTTATGTGATCTGTGACTAATATGACAACTATGTGTACTTTGTGCAATGATGTGAGATATATTGCTATAGTAGAAGCACAAGCACATGATGTATGACACACATTGAGCATGTTAAGGTATGTGCTACGTGAAGTATAAACTATTGAACTTGCTGAGCTGTTGTGCTCATTACTTGCATGATACAAACTTTTGCAGGTTAAGAAATGAATTTCAAGAATATCGGATTGTGTAAAGATTGATCAACTTAGAAGGTTGTAAAGGAAGTTGTTATATTCTATGTGGTAAATTTGCAAATTTTATGTTAATGTGTTGTATATAGTTATATGTTGGATTCCGAATAAGATGATTAACATTAAGGTATGAACTGTAATAGTTCAATAGAATGGTTACGATAGAAACTATTATATGTTTAATTAGGAATTACGAAGCAAAGAATATCTGTATGAGAATAAATAATAGTAGATTTTGAATGCCGAGCTTTATGATACAAGAAAAGAAAAGAAAAAGTGAAGGTTGCGATCTAGGGACTAGGATCCAGATGTAAGGATTTTAAATATCCAAATATTTTAATACAATGATTGGGAAAAAGAAAAATTTATACAGAGAATTTTGATAATTGATGATTTTAAAATCAATTAATGGATTAAATAAGGGGATTAAGGATTTATTAACGAACCGAAATTTGGACGTAAAAGAAGATAATGTATAATAAATACAAAATTTAAGGTAATAAGATTGGTCGAATTTCGGGGTCGGTACAGTTGGTATCAGAGCTAGAGGTTATAAACCTTAGGTAAAAGATACCTTAGGCTATAACCTTAGTAAGAAGGAGTATGGTTAGTTGAGTGTTCTGAAAACTCAAGTGTATGGTAAACTTGTGACTCGTGATTATATGGTGGAGCCCCTTTAGCGAATGGGTGACTATGGCCTGACTAGGACAAGCTCCTCAACCGTATAATTATGGTAAGTTCCTGAGTCCAAATACGTGATAAGTTTGATGAACATGGGGTAATTAAAATAGGAAGATATAAGTTAAGAGATACAGTTCTCTAATATGGGTTAAAGTAAAGGAAATATGAAAGATAGAATATTATAAGAAAGAGATAAAGATGTTAAGAAAGATCTGAATGAAGGTAGGGAATTGAGAAAATTTATAAGTTTAATTAAAAATATATTTGAAGGAATAATTAAAATGATTCAAAGATGAATCTCAAAGAAAATCAAGGGACACCTGATTCAAGTAATAAAGATGACAAGGTAATCTAAAAGTACAGAAAGAGATCATAATAATATGATCAGGAACGGTAAGAGGATCGTACTAGGATACGATCACAAGGTAAGGAAACGAATAAGGAATAGGTTGTAAAGCAAGGTCATGATGTGATCAAGTAAGAATGTAAAATAATAGAGAGACCTGTTAATGATTCAAAGGGGACAGCTTGATGCTATAAAGAGATATGATACTATGAAATAGTACAAGAAGAATTCATAGAATGATAAAGCATGAATGACAGGAAGGTTATGATAAGGGGGCAAAAAGCTTGGGTACAAAATTTCAATTGAGGACTCACGTGGTGACTGAGTTGCACAATCCCTTGTATGGGCAGGGGACTTGTGTTTACTTAGTTACTATGTCATAATCATTGAAATGTTAGAGTCGCGTTAGCAGTTTTGATAGATAGATAATATTAAGTTTAGACACGAGTTCTTAAAACTCATGCATGTGGTAAGTCCATGACTCATAATCGTATGGTATGTTTTGAGCCCCTCAGCATATGGATAGTCTTTGATTTGTTCTCAGACTACATATTGCTAGGACAAGCTTCTAAACTCATATTCTTGTGGTAATTTCCTGGACTCATAATGTGTGGCAAGTTTGATGAACTATACGGGGGTATAGAAAAATTGGAGTAGTTAGAACTTTTAATATGATATGTAATAATAGTCCTAGCAATAAATACAGTAATTAAATAATGAAGCGAAAGGTGAATGTTTAGGGAATTTAGGATATTCCCACTCTTCTAGCTTTGCTAGACTTCGAAATTTTTGGCCTCAAGCTAATTTGGCACGTATGTGCTTTTGAAAATGCAAATGAATTTTGAGCGATTTAATATCAAAATGTATTTTAAAAGAATCATCCATGCACCTTTTAGCCCGGTGTAGATGTAATGAATGACGGAATGCTCAACGTGTTGTTGAGACGGTGCGGTACTATTTCGTTATAAGATGATTCAACACCATAAAGTATGGTGTAGGAATTATTAACGACGGAATTCTCAACGGACTGTCAAAATGATACGGTAACATGAAGTCATAAATGATTTTGATTTATGAAAGTATGTCAGAACTATAAGTCATTGCCATTTGACTCGGCTAGACATTTTGAAAAGTTTTGACATGATGAATGTTTTAAAATTTCTGCGGAGTATAGTGGTTAAAAGAAAGTCTATGCTAATTGATCTGGCTAGACAAGCGCTGAAGAAATATAAGTCTGAGCTATTGATTCAGCTAGACAAATTTTGTAAAATATTGAATTCATATTCTTTGAAAGTTATAACCGATCAAATTACTTTTGAATGAATCTTAAGGCTGAGATGAACAAAAAGATTAAGAATGTTGCAGGTTGATCGAATGGTCACCTGGCATAAGAGACACAGGCAATGCAGATTGTTCTACTGAAGTGCCAAATTACGGATTAAATATACATCACTTTAATGGCAGACTGATCCACTGTCAGGGTTTGCAGTATGAAGTACTCGGGGAGCGAAGTACTGTAAACCGGGATAAATGTTCATTCAGCATAAAGATTGATCAACTTAGAAGGTTGTAAAGGAAGTTGTTATATTCGATGTGGTAAATTTGCAAAGTTTATGTTAATGTGTTGTATATAGTTATATGTTGGATTCCGAATAAGATGATTAGCATTAAGGTATGAACTGTAATAGTTCAATAGAATGGTTACGATAGAAACTATTATATGTTTAATTAGGAATTACGAAGCAAAGAATATCTGTATGAGAATAAATAATAGTAGATTTTGAATGCCGAGCTTTATGATACAAGAAAAGAAAAGAAAAAGTGAAGGTTGCGATCCAGGGACTAGGATCCAGATGTAAGGATTTTAAATATCCAAATATTTTAATACAATGATTGGGAAAAAGAAAAATTTATACAGAGAATTTTGATAATTGATGATTTTAAAATCAATTAATGGATTAAATAAGGGGATTAAGGATTTATTAACGAACCGAAATTTGGACGTAAAAGAAGATAATGTATAATAAATACAAAATTTAAGGTAATAAGATTGGTCGAATTTCGGGGTCGTTACACCACTACACATTTAAATCACGCGACATCTTATATAAACATGTCTATCATGATTCTAAGCACAAAGATCTCAAAGATAACATTTTTACCATAAAAATTAAAAGAAAACCAAGATTACGGTTTTTAAGGAATTTTTATACCTTTTGCTTTTAATGGCTTGTTTTCTTTGCTTTCCAAAGTAGGTAATAAGTTGTGATGACATTCAAGAACACCCCCCTTGATGAAAATGACTTGACTCACTTGACTTAATGGTGACTCACTACACAACTCACTTTCTTTTTCTTTAACTCACCTAGTTAACTCACTAAAACTCACTAGCACACTATATAAAGAATACTTACAATATTTTGTAAACTCTCCACCAAATGAGCTAGCTTCTATTTATAGTAGTATAAATCTATACATATAACATATATATACGTATAGATTGGACTTCAACCTTTTTACAAAATTTGCTGGCCAAAAAGTTGAGTGTTCCACACACTAATGCAAGCAACAAATTGAATAAAAATTTGGAGTCCATAGTACTCCCTCCATACCACTAGCCATGCTTTCTAATTTGTCCCATTTTTGATTTATTTTTATAGCCAAACTGGTAAATAATGGATCTTCTAGAAGCTTTGACAATTGGACCAAACATTGGGCTTGCAATTTAATTCATTTGGGTCATCTATGTTCGTAATAATCCAATAATATTGGGCTACCAAAATAACTCACCCACTTCTTAATAAATCGGGCTAGTTTAATTAAATAGCAACCCACAAAACAAATTCCACAAGTCCCTCACTCAATTAATTATTTGGGCTTTTTTAAATAATTGTAAGAACACAATAAAAATCAAATTTATTTTAATTTACATAATCCAATTAGACTTGTCATATTCAATATTAATTGAATATTTAATTAGGGTTCAATAACATATCAATCCATTGATATTAAAAATACAACCTTAGGTTAGACCGACAATTAATAATCCTTCATCGGACTTTCTTTAATTAAATTAATTTAATAGTCAAATATAAATCAAAGCATCTTGTTAGGGTTTGAATTAATTCACACTCTAACGTAATTAATTAGAAATTAAATTTCTAATTTTATTTATAATGCAACTCAAAATTCTTGGTCCTTACATCCTACATAAGAATTTAGTTTTAATTAGTATATTTCGTTCACATAACACTTCATGTTTAAAATTATCTTTTAATTGTCTTATAAAATTTTATGTTTAAGATTTATTTGTCTTTTAATTATCTATGAACTCTTCACAAGTCCATTTAGTCCTACTTCCATCATATTATATCCATTTTGACACCAACATGTGACGCCCCCAAATCACTATACTTACTATGGCCGACATGGTGCTCACTATAAATGCTAAATCATTAGGTTTATAGATAATTTCATTTATTCACAAATAAATTTCTCATCTTAATTCCCAAAGATATTTCATTATTTCATACTAAGTCATTGTAATCAATGCAAGGGACTTAATATTCATCGCTAATATTTTAACCTTAAGATTCAGATATTCTATAACTTTACATATTCCAAGATTCACGGTATTAAATCATTAGGACGGTTCTGATAGGGTTTCGACACAGTGAAAGCAGAGGAATTTAAAAATTTAACCGAAACCCTAAGACAGGATCCATGCGAAAACAGATTAATCAGAGGTTTAGATTATTTTACCGATTATCCGAGATGAATAGGAGACGATGGAATTTTGGAACGGCTTCGAATCTTCAACGCAATCTAGCGACTGCGTCTCTACGGTATCCACACGAACGCTCCGTAAACCGTCACACGATCTTCAGCGAAAGGGATCTGCAGTACTAGCCACAAAGATCAGAATTTTTGAACTATTTTTCTCTCTAGCCTCTTTCTGAAAGCGGCTAGGGTTTTTACTTTTTTCCTTACGTGATTTAGACTACTGATATATCATATATATAGTAGTTAATAGGAATTAACCAAAACCTAATTTAATTAGAAAAATAAAATTCGAATTTATATATATTATATTTTAATTAAGTCTTACTTAGTTAATATACATATATACAAATTATTCTATTAATTTAAATTCGTAATTTTAAATATTATCAATCATATTGACATATTTAAAGTACTTACAATTTAAATTAATTCCCTTTTAAATTCGTTCAAAGTGTGTGACCCAATAGGTTATTATTATGTTGACAATAATTTTAAAATCATATTATAAAATTATAAACAGCGAGCGACATCTAGTAATGCATCACTGCTACTCAAATAATAATAAGATCGTTGATTCGATACAACCTTTTCGTGACCAATGTTTCAAAGTAATTTAATCCTTTTAACGTTGACATCCTAGATTAAACTCGAGACATGGAAAATGCATACTCTTCATAATTTAATCTGAGTTTTGTTGATCAATGAGTAGACTATATGAAACAAATCACTATTTGAGCATGGCCATGCATTTCATAGTCCTACTCAATCAAGAGGCCTATGGATATCACCCCTAATATATAGGAGCGTTAAATTCCATCTAGATCACTCATATTCCTCACACAATTCATGATGTACCCAATAATCACCTTTATTGTCCACCCTATTAAAGGTGACATTTGATGATATCAAAGTACACAAATTCTCGTGTAATAATATAGTGACTTCAGGTCGGAGGATCATTACATTATTGTCACTATGAGAATTTCTTATGACACTTTACATAATGCTCCATGTAGAATTCTCATGGTGGGTCTGTCCAGTACATTGTTCTCTAACATGTACCTATGCATTGACTCAAATATCTCATATATTTATGACCAATGAGATTTAGCCATCAGTCAATCCACATACTAGTCTCAATGCATCATTGTTGTCCCATTAATAATGATACTCGACTAGGGACATTTAAGAGCAATGATACTAATTATAATTATATAATCTCATGTTTAAGTCACATACTTGAAGCTATATAATTCGTATCACTATTCTAAGGACTTTTATTATGCTAACATTTATATAACGCAGTAAATGAAATCATAATAAAATAATCCATTTATGCAATCAAATATAATATCAAAAAATGTTAAGCAGTTACATCAAATAATTAGCCTCTAGGGCATCAAATCTAACAATCTCCCACTTGCACTAGAGCCAATCACTCATGTATCTAATACCCATGGAACTAGTGTGACCTTCGTGCTTCTGCTGCGACAAAGCCTTGGTCAGTGGATCTGCAACATTATTATCTGGTGTCACTCTGAATATATGTACATCTCCTCTATTAATGATTTCACGGATGAGATGGTATCGCCTAAGTATATGCTTGGATCGTTGGTGAGATCTGGGTTCCTTAACTTGTGCAATGGCTCCATCATTATCACAGTATAACTCAACTGGATCAACAATGGTTGGAACAACACCAAGTTCAGTGATGAACTTTTTAATCCATACAGCCTCCTTGGTTGCACTAGAAGCAGAAATATACTCAGCCTTTGTTGTAGAATCGGCTACAGTCTCTTGCTTCGAACATTTCCAGCTAACAGCACCACCATTAATGCAAAACACAAAACCTGACTGAGACTTATAGTCATCACTGTCAGTCTGGAAACTAGCATCTGTGTAACCCTTTACTGCCAGTTCATCTTCACCTCCATATACCAAGAATGAATCCTTAGTCCTTTTCAGGTACTTGAGGATATTCTTGACTGCTATCCAGTGACCTTCACCTGGATTCAACTAGTATCTGCTCGTCATGCTCAAAGCATACGAAACATCCAGACGAGTACATATCATTGCATACATGATAGATCTAATTGCCGAAGCATAAGGGATCTTTCTCCTACGCTCCTCATCATCTTGTGATTTAGGACATTGGGCCTTAGAGATATTTACACCATGAGTCATAGGTAAGTGCCCTCTTTTTGCCTCTTGCATGCTAAATCGTTTCAGCACTTTATCAATATATGTACTTTGACTTAGGCCCAGCATTTTTCTCAATCTATCTCGATAGATCTTGATACCTAAAATGTAGGTTGCATCGCCCAAATCTTTCATGGAGAAACATTTTCCTAACCATGTTTTTTCAGCCTGTAAGGAAGGAACGTCATTCCCAATAATTAATATGTCGTCTACATATAATACCAGGAATACAATCTGACTCCCACTAACCTTCTTATATACACAAGGTTCATCTTCATTTTTTTTAAAGCCAAACTCTTTGAATGCTTCATCAAATCCAAGATTCCAACTCCGAGAGGCTTGCTTCAATCCATAAATGGATCGCTGCAGCTTACATACCTTTCTAGCATCCTTTGGAGTGACAAAACCCTCAGGTTGTGTCATTTACACATCCTCAAGAAGATTTCCATTAAGGAAAGCAGTTTTGACATCCATCTGCTAGATTTCGTAATCATAAAAGGCTACAATAGCAAGTAAGATCCTGATGGATTTAACCATTGCCATTGGAGAGAAGGTTTCATCATAGTCAACACTTTGAACTTGTTTGAAACATTTTGCTACCAATCGGCCTTCGTAGGTTTGTACATTACCATCCATGTCGGTTTTCTTCTTGAAAACCCATTTGCACCCGATTGGTTTTACCCCTTCGGGTGGATCAGCCAAAGTCCATACTTGGTTAGTATACATGGAGTCCATCTCAGATTTCATGGCTTCAAGCCACCTCTCAGAATCTGGTCCATTCATAGCTTCTTGGTAGCAAGCAGGCTCATCCTGGTCTATGAGCATCACATCGCCGTTTTGAGTCACAAGAAATCCATAATATCTCTCGGGCTCTTGGTGTGTCCTACTAGATCTAGGAGTGCCTTGTGTAATTTGAGCAGGTTCACTTTTCAAAATATCTTGTGGTTCCTGCTCATGTTCTAACTCAGGTTCAATAATATTTTATGGTTCACGAATTTCTTCGAGTTCTACTTTCCTCCCACTGTTTCCTTTAGAAACAAATTCTCTTTCTAGAAAAATACCAGTCGAGCAACAATCACTTTGTTCTCAAAAGGTTTGTAGAAATAATACCCTTTTGTTTCCTTAGGGTATCCCACAAAATTACATTTGTCAGATTTGGGTCCGAGCTTCTCAGAAGACAGACGTTTTACAAACGCCTCACAACCCCAAATCTTCATGAACGACATACTAGGACGTTTCCCAGTCCACATCTCATATGGTGTCTTTTGAACCGTCTTTGTAGGAACACGGTTAAGTGTGAATGCAGCTGTCTCTAGGGCATGACCCTAGAAGCTTATTGGAATATCTGCATGACTCATCATTGATCGTACCATGTCCAACAAGGTGCGATTCCTCCTCTCAGACACACCATTCCATTGTGGTGTTCCAGGTGGAGTGAGTTGTGATATAATACCACACTCCTTTAGAAGGTCATCAAAATATTGGCTTAAGTATTCACCACCACGATCGGATCGAAGGGCTTTTATGCTTTTGCCAAATTGGTTTTGAACTTCATTCTTGAATTCCTTAAACTTTTCTAAGGATACGGATTTGTGTCTCATAAGATACACATATCCATATCTACTGAAGTCATTAGTAAATGTAATGAAGTAATAGAACCTACCTCTTGCTAACGAACTCATGGGTCCACATACATCACTATTTATAAGTCCCAACATATCACTAGTCCGTTCACTGTGACCAGTGAAAGGGGCTTTAGTCATCTTGCCTAATAAACAAGATTCGCATTTCTCATATGATTCAAAATCAAATAAATCCAAAAACCCATCTTTATGGAGTTTGGATATGCGTTTCTCATTTATATGGCCTAAAGGACAATGCCAGAGATATGTTGGATTTGAATCATTTGATTTAAATCATTTTGTATTTATGTTATAGATATGCATTTCTAAAGCAAGAATATAAAGACCATTAAACAATTGTGCAACACCATAACATATTTCATTTAAGTAAAATGAACAACTGTTGTTCTTTATTAAAAACGAAAAACCTTTCTTGTCCAAACAAGAAACAGAAATAATGTTTTTGCGCATAGCAGGCACATAATAACAATCCTCTAATTCTAATACTAGCCCAGTGGGCAAAGATAAATGATAAGTTCCTGCGGCTAATGCAGCAACTTTTGCTCCATTCCTAACTTGTAGGTCAACCTCTCCTTTCACCAAAGTCCTACCCCTTTGGAGTTCCTGTACATTAACACAAATGTGAGAACCACATCCAGTATCTAATACCCATGATGTAGAAATAGACAAATTGACTTCTATAATATATATACCTGAATCTGAAGTCGTACTTCCTTTCTTTTTCTTGAGTTCTTCTAGATATGCATGACAATTCCTCTTACAGTGTCCAGGTTTTCCACAGAAGTGACAATCACCTTCTTTAGCTATCCTACCTTTAGGTTTTAAAGCCTGTTTGTTTTTGAAATTGGGTTTGGCACCAAATTTAGATCCTATCTTCTTCTTGCATTTCCCTTTTCCCTTAACATTCCCCTTTTGCACCATCATTATGGGATCGGGTCCTGCCTTTTTCATGTTATTCTCGGTAGTTCTTAACATGCTCAACAACTCAGTAAGTGGTTTCGTAATTTCATTCATGAGGTAATTCATGACAAATTGCGAGTAGCTGTTGTTCAAAGATTGAAAAACTAGATCAGTTTGGGCTTCCGCAGTAATCGAAAAACCCAACCTATCAAGGTACTCAATATAACCAATCATTTTCAGAACATGTGGACCAACTGGATCACATTCACCCATCTTGCAGTGATACAATGCTTTGCTTGTATCATACCTTTCCTGTCGAACATGCCCTGCGAACAATTTCTTGAGATGCTCGATCATCTCATAAGCATCCATTAACTCATGCTGCTTCTGAAGCTCAGAGTTCATAGTTGCTAGCATGAGACAACTCACGTCCAGAGCATCATCTTGATTCTTCTTATAAGCATTATACTCTGCACGTGGTGCAGTGTTAGCCGGTGCTGCAGGAATGGGCCCATCAAGGACATAGAGCTTGTGCTCTTGTTTGAGGTCAATCATCAAGTTCCTATGCCAGTCTAGGAAATTAATTCCACTCAGCTTTTCCTTCTCAAGGACTGATCGTAGTGAAAGACTATTTGTGTTGTTGTTTGCCATTGATATCTACAATTTATAAGTGCAAAAATAATAAGTCAAATTGCAGAGTTTTGATATTATGTAATTGATAATAGTACATTCCAAATATACCTCCCACTATTTTAATCAAATTAATAGCCCTCACCATTAATTCGAAAAGCATTTTCTATTAAATCTTTCTAGTGAGCTAAGATCCATATTTCATTACGCCTTAAGTTAGCTTTGGCTAATCTCTTAAAACATAATTATTTAGGTAGACAACCATTTGTCAATTATATCATATATAACTCTTAGATAGTTTGGTGAACAACATTTGTTCTAGTCCATCTAATGGTACCTGCCAAACTCTATACCTCTAAGTCCGCAATCCTATTGGGATAACTTTGTTAGGTCGGGCACAATGATTTTAACATTTTGGATATCACAATTATCCTATCGCATCTTACCAAGATAAATGGGGTACTTTGTTTTGGCAAACCTACATTCATCGATCAAGGTCTTGATGAGTGTCATTCATTGGAAGGCATCTAATTTAGACTTAATAATTTTATGAGGGATTTTATTAATTAATTTAGATCTCACCAATTTTAATCTTATTAAGCATGCACGTTATTTACCATAGCATATCGTATACAAGCATAAATAAAGTGCAAAAATTAAACGTGTCATAGTTATGGCCCAACCCTATGTCAATCCTTTCAAGCTAATGAAAAGATTGAAGGCCAGTCTAAGGTGGTAAAAGGTCTTCAAAATAGTAGCTTCGTTGGACCTTCCTCGTACACGTGTGTCTCCTCTCCATCATCATTTTGTCATATTGATTACACTTGTAGATTACATGTTATAAAGAAACCTCGAGTTACATTCGAGGGGATTTAGATGAAAAGAGAATATTACATTAGAATATAGAAAGTCACGACATGCAAGCCGTATTTCAAAAACCAAAAACCACTAATCCTATGGGTCAAAAGAGCCATAACCGTGCACCATGCATATCACAATAAGCACATAACAAAATTTATATCATTTAAAGAAAAATATAAAAATATTTGGGTTACAACCATCGTGCGCTACGGCGGCGGTGGGGGGGGGGGGGTCCAAGGGGGGAACTCTCCCCCTGGCAGCGCCCCTGGAATTTTTTTTTAAATTACAATCTGTATTGTAGAATTCCTGAACTGCAAATTATATACGAATCTCGGAAACAATTCCAAAATCATATATAATCTGCCATGCAAATTGTATATGAATCTCTAAAACAATTCCAGAATCATATATAATCTGCCATATTAAACAATATACCCAGAACAATAAATCCATAACATATCATATATGTCCAGTTTCGTTTAATCATATTAAACTGAATCTTCATGTTTCTAATCCAATTAGAATAGAAGTTGTATTGTTCTTCCACCTTATAAGATACTATTAACAGAAACCATATACATGCATATATTTCAGATTTCCAGAATACGCATACATGTAAAATATCATATATTTAAATTCAAATCGGTAAACATGCATCATCATATATCATATATATCGAGTACAATTAAATCACATAATCTGAATCAATCGTTTCGCAAGTAGCTCTGATACCACTGTTAGGGTTTCGACACAGTGAAAGCAGAGGAATTTAAAAAATATACCGCAACCCTAAGACAGGATCCATGCGAAAACAGATTAATCAGAGGTTTAGATTATTTTACCGATTATCCGAGATGGACAGGAGACGATGGAATTCTGGAATGGCTTCGAATCTTCAACGCAATCCAGCGACTGCGTCTCTACGGTATCCACACGAACTGTCACACGATCTGCAGCGAAAGGGATCTGCAGTTCTAGCCACCAAGATCAGAATTTCTGAACTATTTTTCTCTTTAGCCTCTTTCTGAAAGCTGCTAGGGTTTTTAGTTTTTTCCTTATGTGATTTAGACTACTGATATATCATATATATAGTAGTTAATAGGAATTAACCAAAACCTAATTTAATTAGAAAAATAAAATTCGAATTTATATATATTATATTTTAATTAAGTCTTACTTAATTAATATACATATATATAAATTATCCTATTAATTTAAATTCGTAATTTTAAATACTATCAATCATATTGACATATTTAAAATAGTTACAATTTAAATTAATTCTCTTTTAAATTCGTTCAAAGTGTGTGACCCAATATGTTATTATTATGTTGACAATAATTTTAAAATCATATTATAAAATTATAAACAACGAGCGGCATCTAGTAATGCATCACTGCTACTCAAATAATAATAAGATCGGTGATTCGATACAACCTTTTCATGACCAATGTTTCAAAGTAATTTAATCCTTTTAACGTTGACATCCTAAATTAAACTCGAGACATGGAAAATGACATACTCTTCATAATTTAATCTGAGTTTTGTTGATCAATGAGTAGACTATATGAAACAAATCACTATTTGAGTATGGTCATGCATTTCATAGTCCTACCCAATCAAGAGGCCTATGGATATCACCCCTAATATATAGGAGGGTTAAATTCCATCTAGATCACTCATATTCCTCACACGATTCATGATGTACCCAATAATCACCTTTATTGTCCACCCTATTAAATGTGACCTTTGATGATATCAAAGTACAGAATTCTCGTGTAATAATATAGTGACTTCAGGTCGGAGGATCATTACATTATTGTCACTATGAGAATTTCTTATGACACTTTACATAATGCTCCATGTAGAATTCTCATGGTGGGTCGACTGTCCAGTACATTGTTCTTTAACATGTACCTATGCATTGACTCAAATATCTCATATATTTATGACCAATGAGATTTGGCCATCAGTCAATCCACATACTAGTCTCAATGCATCATTGTTGTCCCATTAACAATGATACTCGACTAGGGACATTTAAGAGCAATGATACTAATTGTAATTATATACTCTCATGTTTAAGTCACATACTTGAAGCTATATAATTCGTATCACTATTCTAAGGACTTTTATTATGCTAACATTTATATAACGCAGTAAATGAAATCATAATAAAATAATCCATTTATGCAATCAAATATAATATCAAAAAATGTTAAGCAATTACATCAAATAATTAGCCTCTAGGGCATCAACTTTAACAGGTTCTTGGGAACAGAGAATCTCGCGATAAATATTTGTATCTTCATCTGTGATAAATGTTTGCATCTTTATCCGTGACAAATGTTTGTATCTTTGTTCGATGCAAAATTCTTTTTCCGTACAGAACATACCCAACTAGTTAAAACCCTCACTCGAAACACATTTGGTTATAGGGATATCTCTTCATATCAGTACTCACTATGTTATTTACCATCCTCATTCTGATAAGTAGTTCATATCAATATTGTGTTAATGTTTAACAATTCTAAGTCTTATAAAAGTAAAGACATAAGAAGAATATATGATGAAACTTGATATATATATATTGATATAGAGTCAGTTACACGGTTTGCTTGTTCATATTACATAAGTCATCAAGACTTTAAAACAAAAAGACAAGGAATTTAATAAAGCATGTAAACTAATCTATGCATTTCTTTTTCTTAGAGCTAGAGCTCTCGAGTTTGTCTGCAATTTAGGTTTATTTGCAAGGGTGAGCATATAAAAGCTCAGCATGTCTAACACATAACATATAAGTGAACTCACACCGATATGGATTGTAAGGATTCATCGTACAACAATTGATATCTCAATTGTTTTAACATAGCAAAACTGAGTGGTGGTTAGACCTTGAACTATTCGTTTTTTCTGTCGACTTAGAACCATATACCGTGGATATAGAAATGGGATCAACCTAACAACATCCTATGTTATGCATAACATACACTACACTGGACTAATCATGAACAGTGCTACATATTCGTTCATCTCAGTTTACTTCACATGTTAGGATCGCCACAAGACAACTTGGTTTGATTAAATAAAGCATGTTTGGAAATATATCACAAAGGAACATTTCATTTCTCAAGTTATGTCAAAACAAGAAGCAATAACTTTTATATCAAAGATTTATAACACGTTATTTGTACAAGATGTATAAATCACATAAAAAGCAAGTAAATAAAGGTTAATGATAGAAAACTTGTCTCGAAGCAATTTAGGATTTTTTCGGTAAAGCGCTAAATACCTACATAATTATTTACTCGTACCCAAATGTTAATTTATCAAATGTTATTTCTTATTAAGTGTTGTTATAACTTGTTTAAACTATTTCTATAGGTAGTTTTATTCGAAAAATTTGCTAACTCAAAAACTCATTTTAAGGCACTTTTTAAAAAGTGGACAACATGTTTGTTGTTGGACCCCAACTCAGTTAAACAACCATAACTTATTCGTTTTAAAATATTTTTGAGTCGTTCAAAATTTCACACACTCGTAACTTCTGTATCTACAATTATATTTAGACCGAAGTTCGAAATTCCTTATTAATTATGAAAAACTCATATCTTAACAATAACCTATCAAAACCTCACAATTAATATAGAACCAAAACGAATTATGCGCAAATGTATAATTTGAAGGAACAAACAATTAGACATTAACATCGGAACGGAAAGATAATAATTAATATGCAATACATAGTTTCATCTTCATCCTAGATATTAAAAATTTAGCTAGCCATATAATTCATAATAAAGGAAAACAAAATTAAAACTACTAATATAAATTGCATGAAATAAACTAAAAACTTACTAGAATAATAATTAAAAAGAAACTTTTAATATTAAACTAATGAAGAAGGTAACAAAAAAGTAACCAAAGGCTCCATGATCATTCTGTTGCCAAAAGCTTCCGAACATGATGAATAGAAAAGAAAATAAAAAAAATAAACTTCCTACTCTCTCATCCTTTACCGAAACTAGAAAAAGAAAAAGAAAATAAAATACTACTCTTCTCTAAAACAAGACTCCTATTTATAGAGAAAATAAATTAAACCTTAATCTAATTTGGAATAACTTGAATTCTTCTTTATTTTTTGACTTCAACTTCTATATGGTAATCTTCCAAGTCTTTATTGGAGTCATCAAAATAAAAATCAACTTGACAGCTTCTAGAACTTCTTTTCCAACTCAACTTCAATTATTTATCTATTTTCTGCAAAACAAAATAAAATGTATTAATTAAATAAAATAAACATAAAATAATAAAAATGAGAATATTAAAATGTATAATTATGTGTCTATCAAATACCCTCATACCTAACTTTTACTCATCCTCGAGTAAAACAAAAAGAAAACAAAATCTAAACTACCTCATTTTCGTAGGAAACACGATTACACTTAGCATGTGTAACAAGTCTTTAAACCCTAAAGTTAACCCAAGTGGACGAGTTGTGTCTCGTGAGGGTTTGCAGTGAATATACTCACAAAATTCAAAATAAAATAAAAATCTTTTTTAGTTTAGCCAATTATGAAATCGAAAGAAAACTTCTAAGTATTCATGGGCATTACACATAAATAAGATCAAATTCAAAATCACACTTTCACCTTATCAAAATACTTCATCTTCATTCTAAATACCATACTTCATAAAATTAATTCCATATGATGCATGCATTATGTATGTGATGTAATTCTTAGTAGGGACTTTTACCATGAAAATCAAACAAACTCAATTTTTTCTTTTTCTATTTTTTTTATTCTTGACTTGTGCAATGTTCATTTTTCTTAGGCTTTTCAGAGTTTCTCATGTTACGAGCGTTTGACTAATAACTCCCAAACCAGTTGGCTTTAGGACACTAGGTGTAAAAACACCCCTAAGGGCTTACTAACTCGAGTAACAAAGGCCACAAAAATCAGAATAGTCAAGCTACTTATATCCATTATACTTTTAAGCGTGATTTTTCTTTTACTCAATAGACATTGAAGTAGTATTTATTATTTTTGAACATTTTTTCTTTTCTTACAACTAGTGTGTTTTACTCTCCATCTCGTTGCATTGCTATTTTTTTCCTTCTAATGTTTTTTCTTGAAATTACTTGACTCATAGTTTATACCCCACAACTAAGAATTAATGTAAACGTGAAGTGAAAAAATGCATATGAATTTTAATTTTATTCAAGATGGCATTTCAAATTAGGACTTTGTATCTTATCAAAGGTTCAAGAGTTCTAAATCTTTTAATCCCACTCAAAGTTTTTTACTCCACATAAACTTATTAGAAATAATTCAACTCATAAAAAGTCAAACAATTTTTCAATTTTCAATTTTTTATTTTTTTCATTTTTTTAATGTAAAAAGAATTAATTTCCTAAAAAATAAATAAAAATGCATAACTCCCGCATACCTAAATCATGCATTGTCCGCAATGTATGCAAATGAAGAATTAAGAACAAAGAAATAAAAGAAATTGTATCTCGTATAGTGGGTAGGAACGAGATGAAAATACGCTACAAAAGAGAAATATATATATATAACTTACAATTACAAGTGCAGTTTCAGTCATTTGGAATAGTGTGGGTCAACAAGGTCCACCACCACCTCTGTTTTGTTCGGCATTTCTAAAAAGGGTTTGAGTCGTTGACCATTAACTTTGAAAATTTCACTATTTTTTGGATTTTCAATATTAACTGCCCCATGAGGGTAAACTACCTTTACTAAAAAAGGTCCATCCCATCTAGAACGCAATTTGCCAGGAAATATATGCAACCTAGAGTTATACAAGAGAACTTTTTCACCAGGCGAAAATGATTTTCTCAAAATTGATTTATCATGAAACACTTTTATTATTTCTTTGTAAATTTTAGCATTTTCGTAAGCATCATTCCTAATCTCGTCTAACTCATTCAACTGCAATTGTCCATGACTCCCACAAGTGGATATATCAAAATTTAACTGTTTTATAGCCCATAAAACACGATGTTCAAGTTCCACAAGTAAGTGACAAGCTTTTTCAAACACAAGCCTATATGGTTACATTCCTAAGTTAGTCTTAAAGGCAGTACGGTAAGCGCACAATGCATCTAACAATTTTAAGGACCAATCTTTTCTATTAGAACTCACCGTTTTTTCCAGGATTTGTTTGATATGCCAATTCGAGACTTCTACTTGGCCACTTGTCTGAGGGTGATATGGTGTGGCAAGCTTATGGATGATGGAATATTTTTTTAACAAGGATTTAAAGGGCTGATTGCGAAAATATTTTCCTTGATCATTGATTATAGCCCTAGGGGTACCAAAGCGAGAAAAAATATTATCTTTTAGAAATTTGACAACAACCTTACTGTCATTGGTCTTGGTTGGTATAGCTTCTACACACTTAGACACGTAATCAACCGCAAGTAAAATGTACAGATTTCCAAAAGAATTTGGAAATGGACCCATGAAATCTATCCCCCACACATCAAACAACTCAATGACTAAACTGGGGTGCATTGGCATCATATTCCTCCTAGTGATCCTTCCTAAATGTTGACACCTATTACAATTGGCACAAAATTTGTGTCATCCTTGAATAGACTAGGCCAATAAAAACCACATTGGAGAACTTTGGCAGCCGTCTTTTTACCTCCAAAACATCCTCCACAAGCTTGGTCATGACAAAATGATAGGACACTCCTAAAATCATGGTCAGGTACACACCTCCTAATGATTTGATCAGGGCAATATTTAAACAAATATGAGTCATCCCAATAAAAACGTTTGACTTGTGAAAGAAATTTCGACCGATCTTGTTTTGACCAATAGGAAGGAATCTCACTAGTAACTAGGCAGTTCATAATATCAGCGAACCAAGGTGTAGTAGATATGGAGAAAAACTGTTCATCTGGGAAAGAATCAATTAAAGGCAGTTCAGAGTTGGACTCCACAACTAAACGAGACAAATGATCAGCTAACACATTCTTAAACCCTTTTTTTTATCTCTAATTTCTAGGTCAAATTCTTGGAGCAATAAGACCCATCGAATTAAACAGGCTTTTGAGTCTTTTTTGGAGAAAAGGTGTCTAAGGGCTGCATGGTCATTGTAAACAATGATTTTAGACCCAATAAAATAAGATCGAAACTTGTCTAGGGCAAAAACTATAGCTAGAAGTTCTTTTTTAGTAGTTGAATAATTTAGTTGTGCATCATTCAAAGTCCTATTAGCATAATATATGACATGGGGAATCTTATTAATTTGTTGCCCTAGAACAATACCAACTGCATAGTCAGATGCATCACACATTAACTCAAATGGTTGACTCCAATCGGGTGATTTGATGATAGGAGCTGAGGTCAACTCCTTTTTAAGTTGTTCAAAGGATTGGAAACATTTTTCATTAAATTCAAATTTTGCATCTTTACTTAGAAGTGTTGTTTTCTTTCTCTTGCTGTGACGATGGAGGGACTGTCTGATCTTCTACATCGTTAGCACTTCTTAATACTTGTGCACTTAAATTCTCTGTTGGATCATCTATCGTTTGAGAAAGTAAGTTTTCATAAGCTTGTTCCTCCAATCGACTGAATACGATCGCCATTTGTCCCATCTGTGTATTTAAATTCTGAATGCTTGTCTTCGTTTCCTGTTGAAATTGCAAATTATTAGTTCCAATTAATTTAATCATATCCTCTAAAGACATATCAGAAGTATTTGTTTGACTCTGGTGTTGTTGGGAATGTGGCTGCATGTATTGTTGATAACTTGAAAAATTCTGATTTGTAGGCGGATTCATTTGTGGATTCTCATAGCCAAAATTAGGATGATCCCTCCATCCCGGATTATATGTGTTTGAATAGGGATCATATCTCCATTGGGGTTGACCAGGGAAACCACTTGCTATATTGACTTGCTCATAGGACTCCTCTCGAAGAATGGGGCACATATTAGTTGGATGTCCTACCACCGCACAAATCCTATAAGCTTCCATTGGTTGTCTTTTACCTGCAACCATTTGATAAACAAGAGAAGTTAGATCATTAATTTGTTGCTTAAGAGAAGAAGTTTCTACCTCCTCAACATAATTAGAGGCTGCCATGACTTCCTTCCTTAACCTGTACAACTAAATTAAATTATGAAAATCTAAAAAAATAAAAATAAAAAAATTACTAAATTAAATACATATTTACAAAAGCACAAAATTAAATTAAAATCATTCCCCGGCAACGGCGCCAAAATTTGGTGTGATGTCGCAAGCACCCAAAAATAATATCTTACTTTTGAAAAATAAATATGTAGTAGTGCAAGTAAGAGTCGATCCCACAGAGAATGATTAATTTAATTTTATGTTTTCACAAACAAAAGTTGGGGGGTTTTTAATTAAAGAAATAATTTAAATAAAATTAACTAAAATAAATATGCAAGAACAACAAAATCGATAGGGAACACAAAATTGCCAACCTTAATGAGTACATCTTCAACTATTCCTTTTGGCACTTTGACAGAACGGTTAGCTAGTTGGAGTGTGACTCTTGTCTTTTTTAACTCCCCTAAGCCCAAGGTTTGATACATAAAAAATGGTAAAAGGTTAACACTAGCTCCTAAATCAAGCAAAGCTTTCTCAATTAAGGTGTCTCCTATAATGCATAAAATAGTAGGACAACCGGGTATTTATACTTCACAAGGACTTGTCATGACAGGATAGAACTAACATGGGTTGTTAGAAAAGCTTTCTTAGGAACATGAGTGGTTCTTTTGTGTGTACACAAATCTTTTAAACATTTAGCATATGAGCGGACTTGTTGAAAGGCATCTAGAAGAGGAATATTAATTTTCACTTGTTTGAACACTTCTAGAATTTTGTCTAACTGAGCTGACTGTTTGTTTGAAATTAATCTTTGGGGAATTGGGGCTTTTGGTTTAAAGACTTTTTCATTTGATTCAAAAGATGTGTTTTGATCATTCTTTGACAATTGCTTAGTAAATGGGCCAACCGACTCAGAGTTTGTGGGCCTTTCAGGCTGGGTTGGTTTTGAAGATGGATTATTAGATTCATCAATTAAAATTTTTTTCTTCTTCATTATCAATGTCAGCATGATTGTTAAAATAATTTTCAAACCTTAAAGATATTACAGAATTCACATGGTTGATTTGGTTGTTTTCAACTTGGTTATTTTCAAGTGAATTGGCATGATAAGATTATTGATTAGGGACTGAAAATTTTGGATTGGTCTCGGGCTGGCTAGGGAACTTACCCTTCTCTCTTTCACTAACTATAGTGGCCAATTGACTCATTTGAATCTCGAAACGAGATATAGCTTGGTTAGTTTGGTTCTGAGATTTCATTAAAGTTTCCATATTTTTCTCTAACGTGTTAAATCTCTTCTCACTTTCATTAGAAAACCATGGTGGATATTGAGTTACTGAATTTGAATTTTGGTAAGGACCAGGATTCGACTTTTGGTAAGGTTGAAATGATTGATTTAGAGACTGGTTGACCTGATTTGAGGAGTTATTCAGGTGGGGTCCTTGGTTCCATGCAAAATTAGGATGATTTCTCCAACCTAGATTATAAGTGGGTGCAAATGGGTCATTCCTTGGTCTTTGAAACATTGCATTGACTTGATCAAAATCTTCAAGTTGGTTTACATGTGATGGCTCCCTTGTTTTTAAAGCCTCAAGTCTTTTAAGTACACCAACCAACTTAGCTTCGATGGCAATTGAATTGTCAATTATATGAATATCCTTAGATGGGCTAGATTTATCGGTCTCTTAGGTGGTTTCCCATTGCATGGTTTTTTCTGCTAAATCTTCTAAAAACTCCTAAACCCTTTCCTCATCATTTTTTAGAAAATCCCCTTGATACATTGACTCTAAAATCATTTTAGTGGAAAAGTCTAAACCTTCGTAGGCAGTCTGACACAATCTCCATTTCTTAAATCCATGGTGTGGACACTGGGATAACAAATTTTTAAATCTATCAAAATATTTCCAAAACGACTCGTTTTCAAGCTGGCAAAATTGATGAATTGCAGCCCTAATTTTGGAAGTTTTATGATTTGGAAAATATTTTTTTAGAAATGTAATAACAAATTCCTTCCAGATTGTTATGGAATTATTCGCTAGGCTATATAACCACTTTTTAGCATTATCTTTTAAAGAGAATGTGATCAATCTTAACCTAAATGAGTCTTCAGACATTTGTTGAATTTTCATTAATGCACAAACTTCTTCAAATTCTTGAAGAAATAAATATGGATCTTCTACCCCAGTGAACTTAGGTAACATATTTTTAAAATGCAGTTTAAGTTCAAACTTATTACAAGTTACCGGTGGTAGATCGATGCATGAAGGTTGGGAAAAGCGGGAAGGATAAAATCGATCCCTTAAAGAAACGGTTTGTGTTGTAATGTCCTAGAATTTCCACGTCATTATTAATTAAATTATTAATTTAAATTCTAACGAGTTAGTTTTACGAGATTATTTAAATCTTTTTATGTGATTAATTAATTATGTGATTAAATGATTATGTAATTAATTACTAAAATTAATTAAAGGGGGTCACTAATATGTTATTAAATTAGCGAACAAACCCTAATGTTTTAATATCAAAATAATTGATAAGTTTCCTATTAATTAAATATTCAATTAAATTGAATATAATGAGTTAATTAATATAATAAATTAATTAATATGATTATTAATTAATGTAAATAATGTAAAATATTAATAATAATATTTATTAGTCCATTTAGTAATTTAATACTTATGGGTTAGAATATTTAATTATTTATTCAATCTAATTATTTATTTAATCATGGATTGAATAATTAATGTGTAAATTATTAAATTAGCCCAACATGGGTCAATTAGTAGCCCAAGTGGACAATAATAAAATTTGACAAATTAGTAGCCCAAACAATTTAATAAAAGCCCAATTGGTATTTTAAATAAAGCCCAATAATTGCCCCACTTGAAAAATACTTTATATAACTATTTATTTATTAATGTAAAATGGAAATGACAATTTTTTTGGGACAAATGATAGTCCATCAGCCGACCATGTTGGGAGAAGAGAGAAAAAAAATTGATTTTGTTTTTATTTTAGTTTATTTTTTAATTATTTAATAAAAGGATTGCTTGTTTTAATTTTTCAAGTACATGGACCATTCCTCTTTTCACCTAATGTGTCATTTAACCCATTTCTTGTGTAAGTTGTCATCTAGGGGCATGGTGACTCATAGAGACAATTATGTGTATCTATTACGTTTTTCAAGTATACTTGAAATGGTAGATACACTTCATTTTATTTTTCAAGCAAAAGAGAGCTAGAGAGAGTTGAGAAAAAGCTTTAAGTGAGAGAATAATATTTGAGAAATCAAGGAAGAAAAAGAAATCTTAAGTTAGTTCATGTCATCCTCTTTCACAACATATTTTGGAAAAAAGAGGAGAATAGCTATCAAAACAAGGTAATTATTTTTAAACCCTAATCTTGTTTTTCTTTCAAGTTTATGGTATAAATATTAGTATAATAATTTTTATGATTAATATCATGCTATGTATGTTTATATAGTTGATCATGTGTTTAACTTATGTTTTATGAGTTTTAATGATGGAAAACATGTATTTGGTGGTGTGAAAATAAATCTCAAAATAATGATAAAAAATAAAATTTGATAATATTTAGATTTAATGTTCTAATATTATAGAACATCAAATCATGAGAAAAACAAAGTTTGAATCACTTAAAATGGAGTTATATACAAAAAGTTATGATTTATGGTAGTTTATGTGATGTAAAAATTTTTATAAAAAAAGAATGATATTAAATCATGAAAAATTAAATTTTCATGTTATAAATTGATATTAAGTTATTGGTAATTTTTTTTGGATTTTTATTGAAGAGTTAAAGCTTACTTGATGGTATATTTTTATTTAAAATGTGTATGCCGTAGCACTGTTCACATTCTGCTAAAGGGGAAAAAAAAAAGGAACAGTCCGCTCAAGCTTTTGGCAGAAAAAATGCGGAGCCAAACAACGTCGTTCGGCGTCTGTAGAAAGTTACTCCGCGCGTACGCGCGGAAGCTGTTTCCGGCTTCTCAAAACGGCACCGTTTTGGGCCGTTCCTTATGCTGCACGCGCAATGCGCGGTAATCGAATTTTGCGGAAATTATAATTCTGCCCCTCCGTGTTTTTCTGGGCAAAATTACTATTCTGCCCTCGAATCATTTTTCAACTTATTTGCAGAAATGTCATTCAGGTTAAATTTAATTAATTTAAATATTTAAAAACTAATTTAAAATTATAACAAAAATAATAATAATACAAAAATGATATTGGGGAGGATATTTTTCATTAAGTTTAATATTTAAATATTTTAAATATTCATCTAGTTAGCTAAATCATGGTTAAGTTAAATAAATTTATTATTTAAAATGTTAATAATAAATAAAGGGGATAAATTAGCAATTATTATTTAATTCCTATTAAATAATAATTAAAGAGAGATAAAAATTTATAAATTAATTATTTATTATTTAAATATTATTAAATAATAAATAAGGATAATTAAGTAATTAATTATTATTTAATTAGCATTAAATAATGATTAAGGAAAAGTAAGTTATTTAATTAATAATTTATTATTTAATTTAAATAATAAATAAGGATAAATATATTAAATTTTAATCTTAAACAATAATTAAAATTAATTAAATAATTAATTATTATTTAATTGACATTAAATAAAAATTAAAGAGGATTAAAATTAGTAAACTATTATTTAATTTCCTTAAATTAAATAATAAGTAAGGTTAATTACTTAGTTAACTATTAGTTAATTAATATTAAATTAAAGAAGGTTAAAAGTAAATCAATAATTATTTATTATTTAATTATTATTAAATAATAAGTAAGTATAATTAGTTACTATTTATTTTAAATAATAACTAGAGTTAATTAATTAATTTCTATTTAATCAAGATTAAATAGTAATTAAATAGGGATTGAGTTAATAAAATAAATTGAACTTAATTATGCTTTAATTAAACAATTGTAATAATTTGTTTAAGGGTTTAATAAGTGTCCAACACACTTAAGAAAAATATTTTCTAACTTATTAAATTATTAACCTAAAATGATTAAGGGTCTATAAGGTTAATAATATTGTTTTGATTAATGTAAATTATGTGTTAGTACTTATGTGATAGATAAGTATCTTAGTGAGTGTATAGTTGTGCAAATACGTCGTACTAATTATTAGACCAACTTTATTAATGTTAGGTCTTTCAAAGCAAGTTAGTTAAAGCTAGACATTTATTGTAGCTGAGCAGACAGACAAGTTCTTTATTTGTAAACTCATTTCATTGAGCAAATTATTTATCTAAGCTTGAACTGTTATTTCCAAACATGCTTTGAGTGGTTTAATTACTTTGCAATTATGCCACATCGATATTATTGTTATTCGCACTTATTGCACTTGATATCGTACAGTCATTGACTTGTACTTAATTATTGTTCTATTGTTTAAAGAACTGTTCAAAGTAGGTCTAAGACATTGTTCGGCTAGACATTTATGTTAAAGATTTTAAAAGTTATCCAAATAATTGAAGATGCGGATTCTTAGACTATTATGAACACCCCTTTATTATAGGAGAGTACCCTGTATCTAATATCAGGTACAAAAATACGAAAATTAAATGTTATGCATACACATATTGTATTGAGGCTGATCCCTTCGGGTACATATTTCTGGTAGTAACCATTGGGTCAACCTGCTATTGACTCCAGTGGATATTTATAGTTCATAGTCTATTTGACTATCTTGATTTTAAAAGCAAATCATTATTCCTGCTTATATTATTCATATTGTTGAATTGTTCAGCTATTCCCTTTCATTCATGATATATTATTTCTTGTTGTTATTTAAACTTGTTGAGCAAACTAGTTGCTCACTCTTGCTATATCATGAAACCTTATTGCAGTGCAACCCGAGACTTTGGGAAAGAACAAGGGTAAAGGAAAGATGAAGTAATAGACTTCGAGATGCAGCCTTGTAGTTAATTAAATTAATTGTTATGTAATATAAACCCTAAGTACTTTATTAAGGGTATTTGTGTACTTTTGTGTAAGGTTATCGTATCTTGGGACTAGTAACACCTTTTGAATGAACAACATATGTTTATTATTCCGCATTTAGTTATTGTATGTTGTTTAGAGGTGAATTTTTGTATTGAATCGTGATGACTGGATCCGGGTATTTGGAACCCGAATTTGGGGGCGTCACATGTGTTACCTCCATTTTTAAAGTGAGGTCTTTTAAAGTGAATTCCGACACTAATCGGGATATTTTGTCCTTAACCCACACTTTTTGCATGCACTGCTAACAAATAAGCAAATTAAGAACACAAAAACAAATAAGAGAAAACAAAAATAAATAAATAAAAATAAAAACTACTTCTAAGGTCAACTTAAATAAAATCTATACAGCTCTTAACTATTCTAAGTTACTCTTTAATGTCCACCAAATTCAAAATTAATCACACCACTAGCCAGACAAGTGTAAGAACGGGGAAGTCTCTCCGTAAGTACGGTAACTAATTAAGTAACTACGCGTTCTTTAGGCGTTTACCTTTTGAACCACTTGCTTAAACACTAGTAGTTTGATTAATTTAAAATTTAGACTCCTCATAGAGTCCCTTGTCCTAATTGAGCTCGAGAGTCCTAGAGGTCGATGTCTACTTGATTTTATTTAGTAGGTTATGCAAGGTGTGGTTGTTTGTGAGTCAAGGAAGGGTGATGAAATCTCCACCTTATCTTGTTATGAGTTTTACCTTTAATGATAAATTAAAAATAAAAATGCACAAATAAAAAAAACTGTAAACAAATAAAATGTCCTAAAACTATGTGAATTATGAAAGAATGAGAAATTTGACGTAACTCAATCCTCCAGCAATCACCACAGTTTATATTTAACAAAAATAAAATTAAATAAAAACCTAAACAGGATGTGCTCTACGTGAGTGAATGCATGAATATGGGAATTAGTTTTTTAACTAAAAATAATAAACTAAACTATTACTTTTTTGTTTTTTTTTTCTATTTTATAAAAAAAATAATTAATAAATAGGGAGATACAAAGTACCAAGAAAGCACATCAACAAAATATTTGTGTTTTTGCTCCTTCGATCTGCTTCGATAATCCTGAAAAATAAAAATAAAAATATTAGTGGAAAAAACTAATTTGAATAAATAAAAAATAAGGAATAAAAAAAATTAAATCTAGTCCTTGACAACGGCGCCAAAAACTTGATGTGATAAAAAATAATAACTGCAAGTGCACAGTGTCAAATTGAAGAGCGGGCAAGTACAGGTCGAACCACATAGACTAAATTAATTCCAATGTTCCCTTAATTTATATTCCAAACAAATTAGAAATAAAAAATGGTGGAGATGATTAATTAACTAAATAATACAAATTAAAATTTATTAACGAAAACTAATAATGAGAAAAACTATTTAGGAATTCGAATCCACTAAATACTAACATAATAATTAAATTCTTCCTTTTCGTAATTAATTTATAATTATTTTTCCTTCACTTTTAAAATAGTAGTGATTCATATAATTAATATAGGCAAGCATAAATTATGAAAATTTAAGGATTAACACTAATCAAAACTTCATTGAGCAAGTATGAATTATGAAAAACTCATCTCTTAACAATAACCTATCAAAACCTCACAATTAATATAGACCTAAAATGAATTATGCACAAAGGTATAATTTGAAGGAACAAACAATTAGACATTAACATCGGAACGGAAAGAAAATAATTAATATGCAATACATAGTTTCATCTTCATCCTAGATATTAAAAATTTAGCTCGCCATATAATTCATAATAAAGGAAAACAAAATTAAAACTACCAATATAAATTGCATGAAATAAACTAAAAACTTACTAGAATAATAATTAAAAAGAAACTTTTAATATTAAACTAATGAACAATGTAACAAAAAGTAACCAAAGGCTCCGTGATCATTCTATTGCCAAAAGCTTTCGAACATGATGAATAGAAAAGAAAATAAAATAAAAAACAAACTTCCTACTCTCTCATCCTTTACCGAAACTAGAAAAAGAAAAAGAAAAGAAAATACTACTCTTTTCTAAAACAAGACTCCTATTTATAGAGAAAATAAATTAAACCCTAATATAATTTGGAATAACTTAGACTATTCTTTCTTTTTTGACTTCAACTTCTATATGGTAATCTTTCAACTCTTTATTGGAGTCAAAAGAAAAATCAACTTGACAACTTCTAGAACTCATTTTCCAGCTCAACTTCAATTATTTATCTATTTCCTGCAAAATAAAATAAAATGTATTAATTAAATAAAATAAACATATAAAATAATAAAAATGAGAATATTAAAATGTATAATTACGTGTCTATCAATATGTGATTATGATACTTATAGTTGAAATAATTTGGTCATTATAACGAGTTGTCTAATTGATTATAACAATTTATAATTATTGCTAAAAACACACGAAGAACATAGAGGACGACAATCGTATATGGCTACGACGTAAGTTCTTAAGCTTTAAACTATAAAATAAAATTCAACATTATAACTGCTACAAAATGAAAAAATGCTCAAGAACATGTGAAGAACACGAAAAATGACAATCGCACATGGCTACGACTCGCGTTCTTAAGCTTTTGAAAATTAAAGACGAAAGAAAATTTGAACTTTATAATGACTAGAGATTGTACCTTTTGAAATTGCGAGCTTTAACTATTTCTTTGTAATCAACTCTCAAGAACTCACTCTTTTATGTGTGTATAGTTTTGATACTAGAATTTCAGCTTTGAAAATGAATGATAGAAATGGTGAACCAAGCTCCCTTTTTATAAGATAACTAAGGGTAGGAGGCAAGTGCAATTAACCAAGGTATGGACTTGCATTTTGCCAATGTATGAAAGTCTTATTTGTGTAACAAATATCTAAAATGATCATCACATCCCCCCCCCCCCATTTTGGATGGCTATACAAGGCTTTTAATGCCATTAATTTTAGTCCATCATTATGTTTGTTGATATCATCATCTCACCTTTCAATGGCCAAGATCAAACCTACCAAATGAATAATACTATGCCTTGTTTGGTTGGTTAATTAATCAATTTTTTTAGGGGTATTCATGGTCTTTTACCAGACTTAGTTCAAGCGTAGTTTAGTTCTTTGTATGCTAGCATTTGATTGGTTGATTAATAATTCATTTAACTAATTAAACTTACTGAGTTTAGCCTTAATCTTGATAAAATATTCTAATTTGTATAGTTGACTTTTACTATTTATAATTGACTTTTTCGTATTTATACCGTATAATTTTCGTATTTTTAATGTATTATTTTTGTATTCTATCCACATAATTTTCGTATTTGTACGCATATTTATGAATAGTACTTTTTTAGGGTTGAAGGTTTGAACCTTACGGTTTCTAAAATTAAGGTTTACGTTTTAACTTGTTTTCCCACTTTGGGATTTTATCTAAACCCTAATATTAGGTTTTTTTAAATAACTTTTATTTTTTTTAATAATTGTTTAAGTTGGATTCTTGAAACGAAACACGAAAATAAACACATGAAAATTTCATAACACATATAAGATGTAATTCAATCTTTATTTACTCATATAAAGTCGAATTACAACTATCTCGGAAGTTCGAAATATTATAGTTTAAGAGCAATATAAATGAAAACGTAGAGGAAACCATGTTTGACTGAAGTTAGCATGGAGGAGATGAAGATTTAACATCTCCTAGCAATCGATGAGAAGAAAAAAAAATCCAAAATGGTATAATGCTCTAAACCTTAAAAACTAGTTTCATATATATGTTTATGTACATAGTTATGTTGTTATGGGAGGTTGATAATGTGTGGATCATGGTGGATCCGGTGATAAAATGATGATGAATATGTTGGGAGATATGTTTATCACACTTTGTTTTTGCATAATAAACCATCCAATATCAAGATTTAAGCTAAACTAAAGAATGCACATGATGTGTTTGATAAAATGCCTAAAAGAACTTTTTTTACTAAACTTTAGATTTCAAAGTATATATTAAGGGTGATCCATGTGTGTATGTATAGTAGATATTTTCAAGCTATTTATGGTTTACAAAACCTAGTATAAAAGATTATGTTATGTAAAAACCTAATTTAAAACTTTGATTTTTCCAAATGAGGATGTCAAACAAGAAATATATATATATATTTTTGGTTATTTTTGAAAACCATAAGTTGTATGTGGCGTATTTAAAAGTTTTATAGTTGTTCCAAGTGGTTGGAATGGAAAAAAAGAAAGCAAAATGAGTTTTAAGGATTTTGAGAAAAAACTAGAAAATGGAGAGATATCACCTAGGAGAGCTCCCAAAAACTTCCTATCAATAATGAGATGTTGGCCCCCTATTTATAGGCATCTAACTTGAACAAACCCTAGTAGGATTTACAATTAAAAATAAAGGAAATTAAAATAATTATTATCCTAACCCTAGTTGGAATTAAAATCCAATTTGGAATCAAAAAGTAGCAAAAATCCCGAAATAATTCCGATTTTCTCCAATTCTGCGCAACCAAACGCAGCCTAACGCGTCAGTTGAAAGGTCAACGCGCTTCCGCGTATTGCTGACGTCAGCATGCTCCTCCGCGCAATGCGCGGAGGCTTTTTTTCACGGGACGCCTAACGACGTCGTTTCTTTTCCTGCTGCTGGCCTCGCAAACGCGCGCATTGCGCGACCAAACTTTTCTTCTAAAATTACGAAATTGCCACCGGTCGCCAACTTCAACTTATTTACCAAATTGCCATCAGTGCCGGTTTTTACCATTTTTCCATCAGATTTTAGCAGAATTTACGGATTTGCCCCCAAGCTTTATTTTTACTACAAAATAAAATATAAAAATAAATAAAAATAATATAAAAATACTAAAAATCCTAAAAACACATAATAATAATAAATAAAACACCTAAAATAAATAAAAACACATAAATAAAAAGAAATATAAAAACACTATAAAATTACCTATATTAACATAAATTAACTAAAATCCTATAAAACCTATTAAAACCAAAATATGCTAAATAATTAAACATTTATGCACACAATAAATATAAAAACTAATTATTAGGGGGGGGGGGAATATCGTATAATTTAGCCCTATCAAATACCCCCACACTTAGCTTTTGCTCGTCCTCGGACAAAACAAAAATAAAAATAAACAAAAATAAAATAAATCTAAGTAGCCCAACAGACTAAAGCGACTCAACTAACTTGACTTTTTACATGAGCAATAAATTAATATGAACTTCACATCAACCTCAAAGATTATAATAAACAACTCTTAGAAAATTTCAAAATAATACATCATCCAAAATTTTAACTTAATTATTAAGTCCACTTTATTCTCAATCATTCGTGTGTGCGTGAAAATCCATATCTATCAAACTAATAAAAATTTAGATCAATTCATCTAATCAAATAAATCACAAAATATATTAAAATTCTATGCATTTATTTTCACATCATTTTCCATTTAATACATAGAAATACAAACTAGAAGATCAAAATGTTTTATATTTTAACCACACTAGGATTTCACATACCTTCCCAAGTATTATTAAAATCTGCTAGCAAGACTTTTTTTCTTCCTTGTTTTTTTTTAAAAAATTTTTTCACTTCACGGTGAGTACATTTTATGCTCCATCTCATCAGTGGGTGCGTTTTACGCTCCATCTCGCTGCATGTGTTTATGAGTGAGTGCGTTTTACGCTCCATCTCAATCCACCACATGACAATTGTTTCACTTTTTTTTTTTACTTCGGGTAAGGTCAATCTAATAATCCCAGAAAAATTACCTTAATCATTTCTCCACATTATATTTACCTTATATTCACTTCAAGTAATGTTCAAATAAGATATAGAATTAAAAACATATCTTATAAGCTTTTAACCAAATAAATTTTCTCCAAATTAAAATTAGTTCAAACATATGGATATGTGCAAATAATAAAATAAAAGATTTCAAATAAAGTACTGACTAACAAAAATGTCAACATTCAGATTACACAAAATTTATCAATTTTTCAAGAGTTATTAAATAAAAATCAAAATTTTATCATCGGTTAAAAATTAAAATTCAAATCAAAATATTGCTCAACTGACTCGATCCTAAAAAAAAAAAAAAAAAAAATTATCCCATTTTCGTCGGCAACACGGTTACACTTAGCACATGTAACAAGCCTTTCAAACCCAAGGTTACCCCAAGTGGACGAGTTTTGTCTCGTGGGGGTTTGCAGTGAATATACCTACAAAATTCTAAAATTTAAAATTTTTAACATTGACCTAAAAGTAAAACAATTTTTTTTTTAAAATAAAACAAATTTTAAAATTTCCTAAAAATAAAACAAATATCCTAAATCCCTTCCCCCACACTTTAAATTTATATTGTCCCCAATGTAAATTATAATGCAAAGAAACAGACACAAATAACTATAAAAAGAAAAAGAAAAAGAAATGCAAATCTAATTTCTTGGGTTACCTCCCAAGCAGCGCCTTTATTTATTGTCATTGGCTCAACAACAGGTCAAAGCACTACGTCACTCCAATTTCATGTATGTTGCGTACTCCATCCATCACAACATTCCTCATAGGTAGATTACATCTCGTCTTTGCATGATATGATTGTTCCGAAATGAAATCCTGCAAAATAAAAGGTAAAAATTTATTTTGAGTAACAGGTAATGGAATGAAAAGTTCTGCAAATTTATTTAAAATCAATGACAAAGAATTTAATGAATCTGTAGCCCTCTTCAAATCTTGTTTCGGCTCAATTTCTTCTTCTTCTTTTGTCAATCCCAAGCTATGAGTAATGGACTCTTCTAGATTTTCCTTTTCATTGTTTGTTGTTTCTGGAGTTCCCTCATCTTTACCACTGCTCAACACAATTTCAATGTCATCCTCCTCGTAATCCACCATTATGTGAGATGGTAATTCTTCAACACTTTGCACCTCCAATTGACTGACCGCAACTTTCAGTTGTTCCACTTGAATACTTATACGCTGAATATTCACATTTGTTTCCTGTTGAAATTGCAAAGCATCAGTCATAAAATATTTAAACATATCTTCTAAAGACAAATTAGAGTTAGAAGATTGGTCATGTTCTTGATCGTTGGGATATGTCTGATTGAACTGTTGGTAATCTGGCCAATGTTGACTTGCAGGTTGGTGCACTTGTGGATTCCCATAGCTGAAATTTAGACGATCCCACCATTCTGAGTAGTACGTGTTTGAATAGGGATCATAGTTCCCTTGCGGTCCAAGGAAACCATTTGCATCATTTACTTGTCCATAGGACTCCTCTCGAAACATTGGACACAACTCCGTTGGATGTCCTACTATGGAACAAATCCTATAAGCCTTCATTGGTTGTCCTCTACCTGCAGCCCAGGCATAGATAACAGAAGTTAGTTCATCAATTTGTTGTTGAAGAGAAGAAATTTTTACCACATTAAAATAATCATCGTTTTGGTTCCAAGCCATGATTTTCTCCTTCACCTGTACACTTAATTAAACTATGAAAAACAAAAATAAAATAAATAAATAAACTAGAAAAATAAACTACAAAGAAAACAAAGAATAAATTAAAGCAAAACACTCCCCGGCAACGGCGCCAAAATTTGGGATGCTGTCGCAAGCACCCAAAAATAAAATCTTACTTTTGAAAAATATTAATGTAGTAGTGAAAGTAAGAGTCGAACCCACAGAGAGTGAATTGTTTTAATAAATCTAATGTTTTCAAAAATATCTAATTAAATGGGGGGTTTGGAATTAATTATTAACTAATTAAAATTCAAACAAATAAAACTAAATAATAACTAATAAAGATGAGAAAAAATCAATTAAAAGAAACTTCAGTTCCTTAGTTAAGTATCCCCTTCTTTTAATCAACAAATTAATCAAGTTATTATTATCTTTTCCTTCAATTGAAATTAATAATCCTAGATAACCGACAATCGCCAAGCTACCCGAAATCCTCCTTAAATTATAAATCAAATGCAGCAATCGCTCACAAAAGATCGTAACTATCATATAAACTAGAACTATCAGTCTAGATTTAATATAACAGTTGCATTAAAAATTAGAGTATTAGATTATTCCAAGCAACAATCTCAACATCGTGGACCATTTAACTTGCCATCTTGATAACCATAATAATATGCAAAAGTTTGACCACAATTAAATATTATTAACTGCTACTTATGATCAGATAAAATATCGTTTACTTAATATCAAATCTTAATCTAGCATATGACAAAAACTTAATTAATTCAACTAGCCAAATCAAATTAATCAAATAAATGGCATCTAATCAATTAAAACAGATTATTAAGAATAAATCTCATGTATGAAGGAATATATAATAAAACTCAATTAGAACATTAATTAAAAATAAGGTTCAACATCCATTTGGAACTGAAAAATAAAATTAGCCAAACATAATAAAAATAATACACAAGAGAATGAAGAGATATCACCTAGGAGAGCTCCCAAAAACTTCCTATCAATAATGAGATGTTGGCCCTCTATTTATAGGCCTCTAACTTGTCCAAGCCCTAGTAGGATTTATAATTAAAAATAAAGGAAATTAACATAATTATTATCCTAACCCTAGTTGGAATTAAAATCCAATTTGGAATAAAAAATAGCAAAAATCCCGAAATAATTCCGTTTTGCTCCAATTATGCACAACCAAACGCAGCCTAACGCGCCAGTTGACCAGTCAACGCGCTTCCGCGTATTGCTGACGTCAGCATGCTCCTCCGCGCAATGCGCGGAGGCTTTTTTTCACGGGACGCCAAACGACGTCGTTTCTTTTGCTGTTACTGGCCTCGCAAACGCACGCATTGCGCGACCCAACTTTTCTTCTGAAATTATGAAATTGCCACTGGTCGCCAACTTCAACTTATCTACCAAATTGCCATCAGTGCCGGTTTTTTACCATTTTTCCATCAGATTTTAGCAGAATTTACAGATTTGCCCCCAAGCTTTATTTTTCCTACAAAATAAAATATAAAAATAAATAAAAATAATATAAAAATACTAAAAATCCTAAAAACACATAATAATAAATAAAACACCTAAAATAAATAAAAACACATAAATAAAAAGAAATATAAAAACACTATAAAATTACCTAAATTAACATAAATTAACTAAAATCCTATAAACCTATTAAAACCAAAATAAGCTAAATAATTAAACATTTATGCACACAATAAATATAAAAACTAAGTATTAGGGAATAGAAATATCGTATAATTTAGCCCTATCATATTGACATGTCTTGTCCCAAGGAAAAAGGAAACACCTTTTATGGACAGTGTTAGCAGGTCAATTAATACCTCGTTAGAGCATTAATGAGCTAAATGGATATAATATTCAGCAACTCTACATCATGAGGTAACGGGCAGAAACTGAAGCATAGGGCAGATTTTAAACAGGAAGAAATCTGAAGCTCCTATAAGAGACGCCCAGATTTGAAAAAGAAAAAAGAAGCGACACACAAGAAAGAAAGGATACGCAAGAGTTCAAAAAGATCAAATAGAAAAGTATCTTGCTTCGCTACTAAGTTCTTCAGAAACTTATGCTAAACGCAACTTAGTAACACACCCAAACTAACACTACTCACGAGAAGAGTTCTTAGTGAACTAAAGTTCTAAGGCTGTTGGTCTTGAAGGAATCTTAGTGATTCGAAAATTGTAAGAGTATCCTTAGTGGATTTGTTTCTCGAAGAACAGAACAATGGAATATGAGTCTTGTGAACTCTGAACCACTTAAAACCTGGTGTCTTTCATCTTGTGTCTATTAACTGCTATAACTACTATATAACTACTTGTTGAATTATTACATCAAGAACGGTAAATAAATCATATTCCGATGTGCTAAATTAATTGATTAATAATTCATTCTCTCTTAAATTAAAGAAAAAAAGTTTTAAAGAATCTATTCAACCTCCCTTCTAGATATCTTTCGTGTCATTGGGAACTAACAATTGGTATCAGAGCAGGTTCTCACATTTAAACCCTTACAAGCTATAGTAGATCTAATGGCACACAACAAGAATGGATCAGAACTTGGTGGAGGTAACAGACCACTTATGTACAATAAAGAAAAATTTGCTAACTGGAAAGTTCGTATGCAGGCTTGCATGGATGCAATAGACGATGAGCTGTTCGAGACGGTACTTAATGGGTCAGTCATACCAATGAAGCTTGCATTAACAATTGAAGATCCAAACAAGCTAGTAGTAAAGAAAAGAGAAGAATGGACAGACAACGAAAAGAACGACGTTCAAAGAGACAAAAAGGCCAAAAAACATCATATTCCAATCTCTAGATGATGAGTTGTTTGAAAACGTTTCAACTGCAAAATAGCTTAAGAAGTCTGACAGACTCTGTTGATCATACACGAAGGAACGGAAGAAGTCAGAGAAAATAAGCAATCACTTCTCATTCAGCAATATGAAATGTTCACCTACATATCAGGGGAGAACATTACAAACACCTATGAGAGATTTAACTTGCTGCTAAACTCTCTCAAATCATTTAGGAAAGTTTACCCAAATACAGATCTCATTATCAAATTCATGAGAGCATTACCAACCAAATGGGATGCCAAAACCATAGCCATCCCGGAGTCAAAGAACTTACACGAGATGACTGTACAACAGCTTTATGAAAATCTTTTTACCTACGAGTTGGAGCTAAATCAAAGGGCAGAGACCCTATCTGAGGGAAGAAAGAAAGACAAAAACGTTGCTCTTAAAGCCTCAACTTCAGCTCACATAAGCAATCTTAAGGATGATTTTGACTCTGATAAAGATGAATCAGATGATGATGGAGCTGCCATGTTGGTCAGACAATTTAAAAGATTCATCAATAGGAACAGACTGTAGAAGTTCAAAAGCAGCAGCAGAGAGCAAACAAATGACCTTTGCTACAATTGCAAAAAGTCAGGTCATTTCATTGCTAAGTGTCCAAAACCCTTAAGAGAAGAGTTGAGAAATGATAGAACAAAATCAAATCCAAAGAGAGAATTCAAGAGCCTCCACAAGCAAAAGAAGAAAGACAAAAGCTTTATAGTTGAAGGCTCCTGGAGTGACTCAGGAGAAGAACTAAACTCTGAGTCAAGTGACGATGAAAATCCATAGAAGGCCAACCTGTGCTTGATGGCAAAAGAAGAAGAAAGCAACAAAAAGGAATTCAACGTAGATGAGGTATTTGACTTCTACTCTCCTGAATTAAACAGTGACGATCTTAGAGAAGGCATGCATGACTTAATGATAGAATTACACAAATACATGAAAATGTTTAGAATACTATCTAAAGATCACTCTCATCTAAATGAGGAAAAAAAGAAATTTAGCATAAAATTAGAAGCCACACTTCAAACTGAAAAAATTTGTTCTAGTCTTGAGACTGAGAATGAAAAACTGAAAAAGATAAATGAATTGAGCACTCATAAAGAGTCTTCTTTAGTCTCCAAAATTCAGGAACTAGAAAAGATAATTTTTATGTAGAACAAATCAAGTTTGTCTATGGACACCCTGATCTCAAGCTAAAGAGATGTGGCTGATAGATCAGGATTAGGCTTTGAGAATTCTTTCTAAGAGCCTAATATGGAGAAATCAATGGAAGTAAATGAAAGCAACTCCTTTAATCTTAATAAAGAAATTGTGTTCATCAAATCCTCAGAATTAATATCTCCCAACTGCCCACACTCTGCTAATCCTGTTATCGTATTTGACAATAAAACTCGTATTGGTCTAGGATTCAGAAAATTAAAAAGTAAGTCAATACCTATAGCTGGACCTCGAAGGATCATAGATTCAAGCAAAACTTACTCTACGAACCAGCCATGCAGAAATCATAGAGTTTACTCTCACTCTATGAAACATGAGAATCGTAGAGTAGTATAGAAGCAAAATATGTATCAGCCCAACAGAAGGACTATGAACAATTATAATTCATACATGTCCTAGACAAATAGGAATTCACAAATATATACACGTCATCGTCAACATCATATCAATCATAGGCACCATTATAGAAATGATAAATATTTATCAAGTTATCATTATCATATACTACAAAGATCTAAAATCAAACAGATTTGGGGCCTAAAATGTACTAACAAAAAAGGACCCAAGCAAATATGTGTACCAAAATGAAGATTGATTTGTTATGCAGGTAAATAGATCCATCTGGTACCTTGACAGTGGATGCTCAAGACACATGTCAGGAATCAAGGCTCTTATGTCAGATTACAAGGAAAAGGATGGCCCTGCAGTCATCTTTGGAGACAACAACTAGGGGAAAACCAAAGGATATGGCTCAATTGGAAATGGTACAATATCATTCAGTAACCTGTTAAGCATCAGTCAACTGTGCGACAAAGGACATCAAGTTACTTTCCTTAACAGCAAATGCCAAGTCAGAGATTTAAAGACTAAATATCTAAGGCTAGTAGGAGCTCGAGAAGAAAATGTCTACGTGGTCAACCTTGCCCAATTAAGTTCCGATGAGACAGTCTGTTTTCTTACTAAAGCCTCTGAACATATGTGTTGGCTCTGGCATATGAGATTATCTCATCTTAACTTCAAGAGTATGTTTAAGCTTGTCTCCAAAGACCTAGTAAGAGGATTGACAAAGCTTAACTTCATCAAAGAAAAACCCTGCCAAGCATGTCAGCTTGAAAAGTAAACAAAGACCTTCTTCCAGAGCAAGACAATCAACTCAAATGATAAAGCCCTTCAATTACTACACATGGATTTATTCGGGCCTATCCCAACTGCAAGCCTTGGATGAAAGAGATACTCTCTAGTGGTAGTAGATGACTACACTAGACACACATGGGTATCCTTTCTAAGCTCTAAAGATGAAACTATTTCACATCTTATCAAGCTCTTCAAACTGATCATGAATGAAAAAGGTGAGAAGACCAAGGCCATCAGAAGTGGTCATGGAAGAGAGTTTGACTTTTCAGATATGGACCAGTTCTGTCAAGAAAATGGAATCAATCACAACTTCTTAGCCCCAAGGACTCCTCAATAGAATGGAGTATCAAAGAGGAAGAATAAGACTCTGATTGAAGCAGGAAGAACCCTTCTTGCAACAGCCTATCTTCCTAAGTATTTTTGGGCTGAAGCCATCAGCACTGCATGCTACACCCAAAATAGATCACTCATACACTCAATATTGAAGAAGACTCCATACTAATTGTGGAAAGAAAGAAAGACAAACATAAGCTACTTTCATGCGATTGGTTGTCTATGGTATGTACTCAACAATGGCAGGAAACATCTAACCAAATTCCAGCCAAAGTCAGATGAAGTAATCTTCCTTCGCTATGCTACAGACAGCAGGGCATACAGAGTGTTCAACAAGGAATCCTTAACTGTTGAAATCTCCATCCATGTCACATTCGATGAATCAGATCCAGAAAAGAAAAGTTCAACACTCAACGATTCATCAAAAATAAACTCAACGATCGAAGAACTAAAAATCATAGAGTCGAACTCTACGATCATGGAACCAACAATAGAAATCGTTGAGCGAGCAGAGAAAATCATAGAGTTCACCACGCCAAACATTGGAACTCTACGATCAGAACAAGAAGTTGATTTGGAAGAACTCAGACAAAAAGGCACCAGAACAGACGTTCCTAGCAGAAGAAAGTGGACTAAGGATCACACTCAAGATCTAATAATTGGAAATCTAAATGAAGGAATGAGGACAAGAGCTGCAACTTCAAATGAATGCTTTCACTTAAGCTTTCTCTCTCAAGTGGAACCCAAGAAGATCGAAGAAGCCTTAGGAGATTTAAGATGGATAAAGTCCATGCAAGAGGAGCTCAATCAATTTGAAAGGAGCAAAGTTTGGAGATTGGTTGCCAGACCTCAACATAAACCACATTGGCACCAAATAGGTCTTCAGGAACAAAATGGATGAAAATGGTGTGATTACAAGGAACAAAGCAAAACTGGTGGCCAAAGGCTATTCTCAAGAGGAAGTAATTGACTACGATGAGACATTTGCTCCAGTTGCCATAAGGATTTTCCTCGCCCATGCTGTACACATGAAGTTCAAAGTCTTCCAAATGGATGTCAAGAGTGAATTTCTGAATGGAGAATTTCAAAAAGAAGTCTACGTGGAACAACCTCCAGGTTTTATCAATCAAACCCTTTCAGATTATGTTTATAAATTAGATAAAATCTTATATGGTCTAAAACAAGCACACGGAGCATGGTATGAAACCTTAACTAACTTTCTTATTGAAAAAAGGATTCATTAGAGGAAGAGTAGACACTACCTTATTTTTGAGAAAACATAAGGATAAAACACTGCTAGTTCAAATTTATGTAGATGATATTATATTTGGTTTTTCGGATGAAAAATTGTGTGAAAGGTTTGCCAAACTTATGCAGAGCAAGTTTGAGATGAGCATGATAGGAGAACATAACTTCTTCCTCGGACTTCAAGTAAAGCAGACTGATGAAGGCATCTTCATCAACCAAGCCAAGTACATCAAAGACTTACTAAAGAAGTATGACATGGAATCTGCAACCATCAATAAAACTTTGATGCCACATGCCACTAAGCTTGACAAATATGAGAATGGTAAAAACACTGATATCACTCAGTACAGAGGTAAGATAGGCTCACTCTTATACCTAACTGCTAGCTGGCCAGATATAATGTTTGCTACATATATATGTGCTAGATTTCAGGCTAACTCTAAAGAGTCTCATCTAATTACTGTGAAAAGAATTTTCAAATATCTTAAAGGAACTCCAAATTTGGGGTTATGGTATCCCAAGGAGTCTTCCTTTAATCTAATAGGATATTCAAATGCTAATTATGCAGGATGCAAAATAGACAGGAAGAGTACAAGTGGAACATGTCAGATGCTTAACAACAGACTTGTCTCTTGGTTTAGTAAGAAGCAAAACTCAGTATCCACATCAACTGCAAAAGATGAATATATGGTCGCAGGTAGTTGCTGTGCACAAATCCTATGGATGAAGACTCAACTTGCAGACTATGGATTTGAGTTGAATTCTATCTCTATATATTGTGATAATACAAGTTCAATTGCTACAACTCATAACCCTGTCATGCATTCAAGAACTAAGAAAATAGATATAAGATATCATTTCATTAGAGATCATGTACAAAATGATAATTTATCGTTACACTATATCCCAACTAAAGATCAACTAGCAGACGTTTTTATAAAACCTTTAGATGAATCAAGATTTAATAAACTTATAAGTGAGTTAAGAATGCTAAATCTAGACTCTTAATACATATCATGCTTTGGAAGCTACTAACATTGCAAGGAGAAGAGTGTTCAAAGGATCTAGTAAAGAACAATTTGTAGAGCCTACTCAACGATCATCGAGCTAAGGATCGTCAAGTACACTTCAAATCGTAGAGCTCACTCAACGATCGTCACGCCAAAGATTGCAGAGTTCAGGCGTAAAGCTCACTCAACGACCGTCAAAACAAGGATTGTTGTGTCAAGAAGGATCGTAGAGCTCAAGGGGAGACAAAAGGAAAAAATTTCATCAACCAACTAAAAGTCCTCCTATCAAAATTTGAAACACGTGGCATTCTCAGCAAACATAGAGGGATGTTTTAAATATTTTGAAAACTGCACGTCTTTCATTATTCTTCATAATCAAAAACCTAGATCTCTCTATCTCTTTCTCCCTCAATCCAGAACCCTAAATTTATAATAATCATATAAATCATTCCTCTTGTTTTAGAAATATAACAAATGGGGCTTGCTCAAGTTATATCGGGAAACGAACTAAACTTCATAGCCTTCACAATCGCCGATAAACAGTACCGAAGGATAATCCATCTGTTTGAAAGTGCTAGCCTTCGAGAGGCATTAGGAACAAACACAAGGATCCTATCAAAGCTAATCCGATAATTCTATACAAATGGATCATATGTAAATGGAACCCTAACCACCACAGTTAAAGGGGTCCAGTTCAACATCACATCTGAAGAAATAAACCTAGCCCTAGGTTTTAAGCATGGGGGTCTCACGACTCTTAATCTAGTGAGTACAAAAGAGGGCCTGAGAAGGATGCACCATAAGAAGAATTCAGAGTTGAGAGGATTGAAGAAGAAAGAGTTTCCCTAGAAATATGAATTTCTGGCTGACATCATAGGAAAATGCCTCATCTGTAAAGACTCAGCTCACGACTCCGTTAGCGAGATCCAGCTGAAGATAATGACAGCCATAGTAAAGAAGATAAACATCAACTATGGCTCTTTACTGTTAGAATGGATCGAAAATTGGATCCTAAATATAGAAAAGGAAAAAGGGGTCAGGAAAATGCTCTATGGGAGATTCATAAGCATTCTCCTTCAATCCATATTGGGGACAAAGCGAGCATGCAGAAGAAGAAATCCTCAACGCAAATAAGAGGATAACCCAGAGATTTTTTGAAAACTGGATGACAAACCCAATTAAGAATAGAAAACTATCCCGATCTGGGATAGTGAAAGAACACAGAGTGGTGCTGGGCCCTCACTAATGAAGAAAATATCTACGGAAGCAGAATCTCAAGAGGTCATCAGGCAATCTCCTAGTCTAATCAGGAAGAGGAAAGGAAAGAAAGCCCTTGAGATTGAAGAACCTCAAGGATCATCACACGAGGCCTTTGATGTTACTCCTAAAGAGAAGGCTACCTCAGAAGATGAAGAATCAGAATGGAGAAAGGAAACTCGTAGCAAGCATAAGGCTGAGGAGGTCACTTCAACAAAGCCAAAACCAAAGAGAAGAAGGCTAGTGAAATTAGTCTATCAAATAACTGGAAAAGGCTCAGTAGCTGAGGGGGAGCTACATGAAAAATCAGACAATACACCAGTTGAGTGGGAGCCAATTGAAGCGACTGAACCTATTGTTGCTCAGGTTGAAGGGAGGATTCTAGAAAAAACCATCCCAGAAGACATATCAATCCCTCCAGCCACAATAAATACTGATGAAGAGGATGACATCGAGATAGTGGCAATGGGAAGAAATGAACAAAGGCACCTCGACTACAATTATCTGTTGAATTTCTTGCCACTAATGCCATTCCACTGAGCCCTAGTGCATAATGCATGGGATTAACTCTTTTGGACTTATACAACATATCCCAACGTGGTGCTTTTGGCTCAAGGCTACCCTTAAAACCTACATTTCGCTCAAAAGCTAATCTGAAATAGCTCATTTTCACCTACAGTAGGGCAAAATGTACACTTTATCCCTCTAGCCTTCATACAATGTCATACACCTGCATGGACCTTCAATCAATTTGAGGAGCTGTCAAACGCAAACACTGGAACAAGCTCTACATCCAACTCTACCCCAGTCGTAGAGTCCCCACACTCTACGACTAGTGGTCCAGGAAGCCTAAATGATAAAAATCTAGAGTGCCCTCAAGACTCCCCTCAAATCCTGCTTTTTACATAAACAATGCCTCCTTCTCAACCACCAAGACTCCTCTTAACACACGAAGACATCCCCTCAACCTCTGGTCATGAATACTTCCACATTCCAAGCTCCATAGCTGACCAGGGGCAAACAACTCAACTCCTCAAAGAAATCTTGGAAAAGATAACTCTGCTTCCTACAACTGAGGGCTTAACTGACATTACAAGCTACATACAAGCAAAGATACACACTGATTTGGCATCTAAGTCCCAGAACATTCAACAGAGATTAAACGATGTCATTACTGCTGCAAACAACCTTTCTCAAAATTTAGGAAGTGAATTCTCCTTAAGACTAAAGGAGTTAATTGTAGCAGTTTTTGACAATCTCAAGGAAAGGGACGCAGTATTTTTGAACGCAATGGGCAATCATCAGAAGTCAATCGACATTCCTCAAAAAAATAATGTGGAATCTATAGCCCTCCTCGGTAATCAGATCTTTGATATGAAGGAATCTCTCAAAGAACAAGCTTATCGATCAGATGAAACTCTAACATTGGTGGAGAAGAAACAAATGCTAGTTGAAGAACGACTTCAAGATCACCACAATGATGTAACTGCCACCCATACTTAACTTCAAGAACTTGTTCAGGGTATGTAGCAACTATCGGATGAGGTGGCCAAAATTAATGATGCCAACAAGGAGGAGAAGAGTACGAGTACAAAACCAACTATCAGTCAAAGCAGAAGAGGAAGAGCACCTCAAGGAATGGGAATGGTTCAAATATCAGTTCAACCTCTTAGGTTTGAAGCAATACCAATTCATCCCAGACAAGCCTCAACTGGAAGACCATCTGTACCAAGTCATCGAGGATAATCCTCAACAGCGAGACCATCCAGCTCACAAACATGGCTCCAAGTTAAAGAGGAAGAAGCTATGCAAAGGGAAGAAATGGATCTTAAAAGGGCAAAAGAGGAAAAAGGAAAGCACTCTTCAGGCAAAGGCAAGAAGATGAGAGAAGAAGACATCCTAGTAGAAGGAGATAAGTATTTTAAACTTTTATGTATTTTTTAACCACTCATTGTACAACTGACTATACATCAGTAAAATTCATATTTTTTTTAGAAATATAGTTGCTCACTATACATTAAGCATTCTCTCATTCAAATGCGTTTGCTTAATAAAATTGTTCAAACTATATTCTGCTATTAGTGTTGTCATCATCAAATATGGGGAGATTGTTGTATATTGCATATTTGATTTGATAATAAGAATTAAGTTGATAAATGCATTCAATAGTAGAGTTGTAAAGTCCTTTGATTGATTATGATGTACAAGGACTTAGTTAGATAAGATCAAAACTGTTAGGTTGGTCTTTCGGATATGAATGTATTGAGTTGTAAAGTCCTTTGTGGTGTACAAGGACTTAGATTTTAAAAAGATCAAATATGTTAGGTTGATCTTGTGGTGTATCTCTTTAGACAGCCTGATCGTAGAATGAACTCTACAACTCAACGACTCAGTCTGATCGTAGAATGGACTCTACGATTCCGCGTAAGGAAGACTCTATGACCAAAGCAAGCAACCGTAGAATGGACTCTACGACCAACAGAGTCGTCGTAGAGTAAAATCTATGATATGCCTTATCGCAGAACATGCACTATAGCAAGAATGATCGTAGAGTTGATCGTATAGATTTATTGAGCAAAAGCAAGAGTCATTTAAAGCAATACTATGACTCTCCTCAGCTACACATCATGCAAATCAGAACCTAAACATATGATGGTTCTTCTCTTGTACTAAAAGACAGAAGCAACTTTGTTGAGAAGAACAGTCTACATCGATGTGACAGATAAACCTCTGCCAAGAGCTTAAAGTCAGAAATGTTAGAGGACTGACCAAAGCGTGCTAAGCGACAGAGTGAAGATTTCAAAGTAGTGCTAAAGTCAGAAGACTGTGTCCTATCAGCCGTATTTTATGGAAGACCAAATGCCTCTATAAAAGTTGGTAGAAACCTACGACTGACATGTCTTGTCCCAAGGAAAAAGGAAACACCTTTTATGGACAGTGATAGCAGGTCAATTAATACCTCATAAAAGCATTAATGAGTTAAATGAATATAATATTCAGCAGCTCTACATTGTGAGGTAACGGGTAGAAACTGAAGCATAGGGCATATTTCAAACGGGAAGAAATCTGAAGCTCCTATAAGAGACGCCCAGATTTGAAAAAGAAAAAAGAAGCGACACATAAGAAAGAAAGGATAAGCAAGAGTTCAACAAGATCAAATGGAAAAGTATCTTGCTTCGCTACACTAAGTTCTTCATAAACCTATGCTAAACACAACTTAGTAGCACACCCAAACCAACACTGCTCATGAGAAGAGTTCTTAGTGAAATAAAGTTCTAAGGCTGCTGGTCTTGAAGAAGTCTTAGTGGTTCGGAAATTGTAAGAGTATCCTTAGTGAATTTGCTGCTCGAAGAGCATAACAGTGGAGTAGGAGTCTTGTGAACTTTGAACCACTTAAAACCTGGTGTCTTTCATCTTGTGTCTATTAACTACTATAACTGCTATATAACTGCTTGTTGAATTATTACATCAAGAAAGGTAAATAAATCATATTCCGCGGTGCTAAATTAATTGATTAATAATTCAATCTCTCTTAAATTAAAGAAAAGAAAAAGTTTTAAAAAATCCATTCACCCCCCCCCCTTCTAGATATCTTTCGTGTCTTTGGGAACTAACAATAATATCATTTCATAATATTCAGTTACATGGTTTACTTATTTGCATTACAAACAATCATTATGACTTTATACAGATATAAGTAAATAAAATATGAAACCTAATATATGCTTCTTCTTTAAGTTCATGATCTTCTTATCATTCTTCTTAATCTGCAAATAAGTTTTATTCGCAAGAATGAGCACAACGGCTCAGCAAGTCTAACATATTATCATATACACAGTGTATGCTTTCATATAAACTTTAATATGCTTTGATTGAACATACATCTCTATTAATAATCATATTAATTTATGCTTAACAATAAATATATTTTATGCATACTCATATGCATCATCAAATATTAATTAATGGTTAATCAAGAACTATCACTTAATCATTTAATCACATAAGACCATTCATGTACTTTGACATATCAACTATCACATAATAAAATGAACAATCTTAGAACATGCTAATAACATATAAAGGTTTATAACTTACCTCGAATCGAAAGTAGGGTTTCCCGGTGGAGCGTTAAAACCCTACAAAATGGGTTACGTGTACCCGAATGTTAGTTTATCGAATTTTACTTCTTGATAAGGTTTTTTATAACTTGACTAGACTATTTTCATTGACGGAATATTTAGGACAAGTGGCTAACTCAAAATCTCATTTTTAAGCATAGAAATCCAAGAGCCCCTTTAAATTTTTAGCTTCGACCTCTTTTTCGGTAACAACTATAGCTTTGTCATACAAAATTATTTTGGGGTGATTCTTGATTCTAAATTTATTATAATTTCACGATCTACAACTTTACTTTAGGTTGATAAGGCAGATTCTGAATTTAATTTTTTGGAAATGTGTAAAAACAGTCAGTGAGCATACTTTGATCAACATTTTTAGGGTTAACCATGTGAAATATTGTACCGCTAGCATTAATTACTTAAGATATCATACTATAAGACTAAATAACTCTTCATAACATAAAAATAACAAAATCATAAACCTATTTATATACGATTTATGACTTTTACTTAAGAACACGAAGAACGAATCAAAGAACTCAAAGAACTTAGTTTCATCATTCTTGGTTTAGCTTGTTAAAATAGGATGCCATAATCATAAATTTGCTACGAAATCATGTTTCACAACTTTATAACACGAAATTACAAAATCATAAACCTACTTATGTAGAAAATTATGACTTTTCCTTAAGAAAACACGAAAAATACGAGGAACGAAAAATCGTACATGGTAATGACTTATGTTCTTGAGCTTTTGGATTTCATACTTGAAATAATTTGAGCATTATAACTGCTTACATATGTGATTATGACACTTTGTATTTAAAATAATTTTGTTATTATAACGGCTTGTATAATTGATAATAACAATTTATAATTATTGCTCAAGAACACAAGAAGAACACGGATAACGACAATCGTACATGGCTGCAACGTACGTTTTTGAGCTTTTAAACTATGAATTGAAATTTGACATTATAACTACTATAAAATGAAGAAATGCTCAAGAACACGTGAATAACACAAAGAACGACAATCATACATGGTTACGACTCGCGTTCTTGAGCTTTATAAACACTAAAGATGAAAGAAAATCAAACATTATAACGACTAGAGATTTTAACTTTTGAAATTTTAAACTTTAACTATTTCTTTGCAATCAACTCTCAAGAACTCACTCTTATATTGAGTGTAACTTTGATACTTAAATTTAAGCTTTGAAAACAAATGAACTTAATGAATGAACTAGCTTGTTATTTATAGGAAAACCAAAGTTTTATCAATCGCATTTTTACCCCGGCTTACTACACTTTGCAACCTAGCATATTCTTGGAATATTCCCTTCTTGGCTTGGCTTCGACTTTGGCTCTAAGTTTGGCTTGACTTTGGCTTGACTTTGGCTTGACTTAGGCTTTAACTTTATCTACTAACTAGAGTTAACAACTAACTCAACATTGGTTAATTCTCTACTAAAGCTAGCAACTTAATTAATTGGTTGATTAGTTTCATAATTCCCTAATTAAACTTATTAAGTTAATCGTAATTTTAATTAACCTTAATCTTAATCAAGTTTACATGTAGTATAATTGACTTTTACTATTTATAATTGACTTTTTTGTATTTATACTGTATAATTTTCGTATTATTAGTGTATATTTTTTGTATTATATGGTCTAACTAAATCAGTTAGTCTTTCAGTTCATTTTTTACCAATTTAGTTCATTCCTAACTAAGTCGGTTCATTTCCAACGAAATTATTTCATTTTTAAGTCTTTCGGTTTAATTGAAATTTACTGATTAAAAGTTTGACATTATTGAGTTTTGTTCCGTATAAACACTACTCTGTGAAGTAAAAAGTTCAACAGACTTTGCACGTTTTTTTGTTAATAGTGTTTTTGACAACCATTTCCCATAAAATGGTTAGACGATAAAAAAGTCTTAAAAAACTTTTTCGTTTTATCCCTATTTTGTCTTATTCCAGCACGCTTTTTGAGAAAAAAATTATTGACTATTACGTGTTTTCAAAGCGTGGGAATGATGAATCCTGAAACGGAATATCAATTTGACATACACATTTCCCTCGAGAGCTTAGGTTATTTTTAGGGTTTAGGTTTTAATTTTTTTCTAACTTAGGTTTTTGCCTTAAATTGACTTTCTGATTTTATTAAGTGTTAAGGTTAACTACGTGGACCAAAACACAAAATCCTACATATAAAATAATCACATAACACATTTAAAAGCTCAATTTAAGCTTTACTAATCACATAAAAAAGACGAAGAATATTTTCTTATAAATCGTGTCTTTTTATCTTTTTTTTTATAAATTTTTTATTGGTTTCTTGACATCCAAACCTCATATTAACACTATATTGTGAAATGTGAGAAGTCCTACAGATGAAAGGAACTATCAAACGAATAAAAAGTCTCTTCCTCATGAATAGTGTTTACATGTTTTTTGAGAAAAAACTTTTATTTTCTAAATTGCATTTATAGTTAATATAAACCCTATTTTGTGAAGTACGATATGTCAAAACGACTTAAGACGGTCGACGATTCTGCTAGGTTATAACCCTTAGGATTTGGATTTTAACTCTTTTTCTAATGTAGGTTTTAACCCTAAACCAACTTCTGAATTTTAATAAATGTTATGATTAACTACCTGAATCAAAACACAAAATCCTACACATAAATAAACACCACATAACACATTTGAAGCTCAATTCAAGCTTTAATAATCACATAACAAATAGTTTAGGTTAAAAGTTTGAACCTACAGTCGTATACGATCGTATTTGTGAGTCGTATTTATTCTTTAAGATACCTCAAGGTATACTCGAGCAATTGTTCTTTAGGTTTTAAGTTGACAGCCTTAATTTGATCTTGTCAGATCATATTCAAAATATTTGGGATGTTACACATAACATAGGGTACAATAGGCTGATCCCCTAAGTACTTGCTGTAATAATCCAAACTTCCAACATAGTTATAGTCCGAATTTATATGCATAAATAAATATTGAATTACATCTTACATGTGTTATGAAATTTTCATATGTGTTTATTTTTGTGTTTCATTTCAAGAATCCAACTTAAAAAATTATTAGAAAAATAAAGGTAAATTTTTGAAAACCTAAAACTAGGGTTTAAAAAAACCTAAACCCTAATTTTAGAAACTCTAAGGTTCAAACCCTAAACCCTATAAATGTACTATTCATAAATACGCGCATAAATATGAAAATTATACGAATAGAATACAAAAAATAATACGATATTAATACAAAATTTTACGGTATAAATACAAAAAAGTCAACTATAAATAGTAATAGTCAATTACGACAACTAATATGCTTAATCTAAATTAAGACTAAACTAATACAATTAATTAAAATTAAGTCTAATCTAAAAATTAATTGGTGAATTAAGAAACTAATTTACCAAACAAGTTGTTAGTTTATTTAATGATCAATCTAACCTTGAACCAAGCTTGGTAAAAGACCATCAATGCCCCTCAAATATTGGGTTATTTAACCAACCAAACAAGGCCTAGTACTATTTCCTTGGTAGGCTAAGTTGTGGACCAATTAAAAGCTAACATGTATGGATATGTGATGTCACAAAATGTGATCATTTCATGCATTTGATGGCATTAATTGACCATGTTGGTCGGCCACCTTAGAGGGGGAAAGGGGTAAAGCTCTTGCCTTTACTTAACTTGGAAGAAATGAAACAAAGACCAAACTACCCCAGCTTTGGTTTTTCTATAAATAGCAAGCATAGTTCACTTGTTCTATCTTCCATTTCTAAAAAAAAATACTCTCTATATCTATTATTCATAGTTATAATTCAAGTATTGAAAACTGCAAAGAAATAGTTAAAGCTTGCAATCACAAAATGTACGATCCTTAGTCGTTGTTATGTTTAATTTTTCTTTCAATTTATAGTCGATAAAACTCAAGAACGCAAGTCGTAGCCATATGTGATTGTCGTTCTCCGTGTTCTTCATGTGTTCTTGAGATTATCTTCATTTTATAATAAATGTTTAATTTTCTTTTATTGACAAGCTCCAAAACATAAGTCGTAGTCATGTACGATCTTTTGTTTTTCGTGTTCCTTATGACTTGAGCAAGTCGTTGTTATGTCGATTTTCATTTCATAGTATAGAACTAAATCTCAATGAATGCAAGCCGTAGCCATGTACGATTTTTCGTTCTCTGTGTTCTTCATGTGTTCTTGAGCAATAGTTATAAACTGTTAAAATCAAGTAAGTAAGCCGTTATAATGACCAAATTATTTCATATATAAATGTTATAATCACTTATGCAAGCAGTTATAATGCTCAAATTATTTCAAGTATGAAATCCGAAAGCTCAAGAACATAAGTCGTTACCATGTACGATTTTTTCATTCTTCATGTGTTCTTGAGCAAAAGTCATAAATCTCTATATAAGAAGGTTTATGATTTTCTTATTTTATGTTATAAAGTGTTATTTATTTGTAGAAGATGTCATCTTAGCAAATTAAAGCTTAATGTATCATGTTTTTGAAAGTAGTATGCCCTCAAGCCAATCACATTTGATGTGATAAGCATATACTTTGTAATCTTGTTTATTTATTAATAAAAGTATCAAGGCATTTCTTTATTCATGATTAATTACTTGAATTATTCAAATGGATAAACCCATAGTTTTCGAGCAATGCTTTTAGAACCATGATGAGGATCATGCTAATGAGATCTAAATTCAAGATAGCTCAAAACTAAAATTGTTCCTAATCGTTGGATCACTAAAAAGGGGATTAGTAGATCCGGATAGATTGGTACATACTATGCTTGCTCTTATGAAGATGATGATTGATCTCATAATCATTTGTGTAGAGACACTAAAGCAAGTATGTAGGTGCTTATTAGAGAATAAGTTCACTGAACGTGACTCGCTCAAGGAACACCTAATGGAGTTTTACTCGTTTGTCAATAGGAGTTCCTTATGTGATAGTCGTACAAGTGATCCTTAGACTTGAGATCATCTTAGTATCTTGTGTGTACTAAGTTATACTTTGACATATTCCTTAAGACCTATTTGTGACGCCCCCAAATCTAGGCCCACACAGCCAAAACTTGAGTCGTCAAAAGACTACAACAAAATTATTACAACAAAGCACAACGTACAACAATACAGTGTATAATAATACACAACTAAGTCTTCACTATTATTGCCACACTATTTTATAACACGTGAAGACTATGATAGCTATCCCCGCACTCTCACTCCATTCCCCGGCTAGACCCCGTTACGTTCTCATCTCCTGTTGAAAAACAATGGAACGAAAAGAAAGGGTGAGCTCAAATAGCCCAGTAAGAAATATCATGACTAAGATAATGACAAATAATTTATCATTAGCCTTCAACAGTTGAGTTCTTGATAGAATACAATAGACTACAAGGTTTATATCAAAAACTGCAGTTAAATTCTTAAACAACGTTCAGATCAATAATAGCAGCGGAATGAGCAATCTATTAGAAGAATAATGCAGACTATAATGTCCACTCGCTTCTCTTTTTTGTAAAAATATCATCAACTTTTATCATCTGAAATACCATTAGTCATGATAATAAAAATTCACAGTTCCTGATCATAATCATGCAGATCAACATTTCATATTTGCACTACGGGCCAAAGACATTTAATATAACACCAACGGTCATGATTATACCAGATTCAGCCTTTGGTAATAATCATACCAATCAACAGTTCATCTTTGCACTACGGGCCAAAGATATTCAATAAAGCACCAACGGTCATGATTATACCAGATTCAGCCTTTGGTCATAATCATACCAACCAACAGTTCATCTTTGCACTACGGGCCAAAGAGAACATTCACCACGTGCCATAAAAGACACCAAACAGATGTATCGCCTTTAACCTAGTATATCGCCTTTAACCTATCATCTGTTCAACAATTATATCACATATGTGCCCCCGGCCACAGATATTCACAACAGCTTGATTCTTGATGATTAATACAAATAACAGTGATACAAATGATGAACAGAAGAACAGGATAAACAATAAGTATCAGAAGTTTACTTTGTGCAGATTCAAATAATGTCCAAATTGCCAACATGATGTGGAGTGAAATTTAAAAATGATATTCAAGATCCACAGTTCAGAATAACGGTTACAGTTCAATAGAAAGGTTCACGTAAATAGGAAGGTTCAGTTGAAATAATGAAGTTCAACTATTATGGAACATATAATATTTTCAGGAATTATAGAAGCAATAGTTCCATAATAAGTTTCGATTTAGGAGTATGAAAGAAAATAATATCCCTTACCGTAGCAGGTTTGATTAACAAAAGGTGAGGGAAATTAATATCCCTTACCATAGTAAGTTTGAATAATGGAAGATGAAAAAGATGGTATCCCTTATGAGTATAAAGAAAAATGATATCACTTACGAATATGGAATAAAAGTGTCATGTGATAATTCGTGTAGACAAATTATTTCCACACGAGACAAATAAAAAGGGTTATTCACCAACAGGCGATAATCCGCACCGTAAGGTTATTCCCATCAATTTGAATACGAATAGTTATTCACCAAACAGGCGATAATCCGCGCCGTAAGGTTATTCCCATCAATTTGAATACGAAGAGTTATTCACCAAACAGGCGATAATCCGCACCGTAAGGTTATTCTCAAAGATTAATAAGGAATGAATACAAAAGGTTATTCACCAACAGGCGGTAAACTGCGCCGTAAGGTTATTCCCACAATTTAATACATGGAAATAAATGGCACAAGAAAGAAACGATATTATTTTCAAGAATCAAAGAATGATAATCCCTTCAAGTACGAAAGGAAATAATATCCATTTATGATGATGAAAAGAGTGATACCCCTTACCTTAACACGTGACTGGATATTGATTTAAATGAGGTTGATCAACTTGAAAAATTCCTGCACTCCTTTTGGCTTTCAAACTCTCAAAATAACCTTACTATTCTCAGAGAAAACTCATAAAATTCTTATAGAAAAATTTTATGTTTTAGGTGTGATTTTTCTATTTAGCTGAACAAGCTATTTATAGGAGAAAATAAGGCACTATGCGTGGTAGGTGAACAGAAAAAAAATTCAGCAGAGGCTGCTGCGCAGCCTCCACCAACCCATTCCCAGTAAACACATTTCTCACATTTCGTGTGGGCCCCACAGTGGGTCCCACATGTTTCTTACTATTCACTTACTATTCACGTTACTATTCACGTCACTATTCACGTTACTATTTCAAATAGTAAAATTAATTATTTTATTTTTTTATTTATTTATTTATTCTTCCTGTGAGTCCAACATATAAAATAATGTTACCATAATAATTTAAGAAACACGTTACATATTTTTATTAATTTAATAATATAAATTACAGTATATTTGCTACTGTGACAATTATTAGATTCAATAATTTTAAACTACAGTGCACCAACAATTATTGACTCGATGATATAAAATACAGTGTAATGACAATTATTGAATCAATAATGCAAAATACTGTGTAGCAACAATAATTGAATTGATAATATAAAATATTATGCAGTGACAATTATTGATGAAATGATGCGTAACAGTTACGGTGTCAATAATATGAGACACTGTGCAATACCGTGTGCTACTGTAGAATACCGTGTGCCACAATAAAATACTATAAATTACCGTATGCTACTATTCTTTTATCACCGGTATTTTAACAGTTAACACCGTTGACTATTTTTATTTAAAAAGGTTACTTTTGTCGTTTTCTATATCCGACAATTATTCCGTTGTGGGCTCCACCAATAATTAGTTATTTCGGCGCCGTCGTACGGCCCGAATATTCCCCGACAAAACGAATATTCCCCGACAAAAAGAATATTGTCCGACAAAATAAAATTTACACATAACATCCTTAACTTTCAATTTTGTCAATTTAACCATTTACTGTTTCAGGAAAAATATATATGAAGAAAAATTAAATTTTGTATTTCATAAATTCGGGGTCTTACAACCTCCCCTCCTTATGAAATTTCGTCCCCGAAATTGACGTACCTGGCATTTCGAAGAGGTATGGATACCTAGACTTCATCTCAGATTCTAGCTCCTAGGTCATTTCCTCAATATCTTGGTTCCTCCTTAAAACCTTAACTTGAGGTATAACCTTTGAGCGTAAGATCTGCTCCTTCTTATCTAGGATCTTAACAGGTACCTCCTCATACGTTAAATCTTCTGCTATAACGTCTGGTTCTAACTCAATGACGTGGTTTGGGTCCTTCACATATTTACGTAACATAGATATGTGAAAAACGTTATGGATGCGAGACATACTTGGTGGTAGGGCTAGTCTGTAGGCTACGGATCCTACTCGATCGAGGATTTCAAATGGGCCAATAAATCGAGGGTTGAGCTTTCCTCTCTTTCCGAATCTCGTAACTCCTTTCCATGGAGAAACACGTAAGAATACATGATCTCCGATGTTGAATCTCTCATCTCTCCGATGAAGATCGGCATAACTCTTTTGTCGTTCTTGTGCTGTCTGTATTCGTTGTCAGATCATTTGGATCTTTTCGGTCGTCAAGCGTACCAACTCGGGTCCCAACAGTTTTGCTTCTCCTACCTCATTCCAACATACTGGAGAGCGACACTTGCGTCCATATAAAGCCTCGAATGGAGCCATACCTATACTTGCTTGGTAACTGTTGTTGTAGGAAAATTCCACCAATGACAAGTACTTATCCCAACTTCCTTTGAAATCTAGTACGCAAAGTCTCAAAAGATCTTCGAGGGTCTGGATCGTCTTTTCCGATTGTCCGTCCGTTTGAGGATGGTATGCAGAACTAAAGCGTAGTTCAGTGCCCATAGCTTTTTGTAGACTGATCCAAAAGCGTGAAGTGAATCTAGGATCTCGATCAGAAACTATGGAAACTGGCATGCCATGCAGTCTCACGATTTCATTTATGTACATACCGGCAAGACGTTCAAGTGAAAAGTTTTCTCGTATAGGCAAGAAATGAGCGGATTTGGTCAATCTATCTACGATGACCCAAATTGCATCTAAGCCTTGAGAAACTTTGGGAAGACCCGTCACGAAATCCATATTGATGTGTTCCCACTTCCATTCGGGAACCTCAAGTGGTTGTAATGGACCCTTAGGTACTTGATGCTCTGCCTTGACACGTTGACAAGTTAGGCACCTTGAGATAAACTCTGCAATCTCCCTTTTCATATTGTTCCACCAAAATGTATGTCGAAGATCTCGATACATCTTGGTACCTCCTGGGTGGATTGCAAACGGCGTGTTGTGTGCCTCCATCATGATTTTATGCTTTAATTCAGGATCGTTAGGAACACAGAGTCGAGAGTTGACTCAAAGTATTCCTTTCTCGTCGATTCTTGCTTCGGGAATGGTACCTTCTTGTACTTTTTTTATCATGTTTATCAGTTCCGGATCGGTAGCTTGAGCAGCTTTAATTTTATCGATTAAAGCTGGTTCTACTCGCACGTGAGCAATCTTCGAGTGGGTCCCTGGTGTCTTTAGCTCTATCTCCATCTTTTGCAAGTCGTACAAAATACGCTTTTGTGTTGTCAGCAGTGCACTTGTACTCGCATAAGATTTTCTGCTCAAAGCGTCAGCTACAACGTTCGCCTTTCCCGGGTGATACTGGATTGTGTGATCATAATCCTTCAACAGCTCAAGCCAACGTCGTTGTCGCATGTTGAGTTCCTTCTGGGTGAAGAAATACTTGAGACTTTTATGATCCGTATAGATATCCACTTTCTCTCCGTACAAGTAGTGTCTCCAGATCTTCAACGCGAAAACGACTGCTGCCAACTCTAGATCATGAGTAGGGTAATTTTTCTCAAAATCTTTGAGTTGTCGAGAGGCATAGGCTATAACCTTTCCATGTTGCATAAGGACACAGCCTAGACCTTTGCCTGAAGCATCGCTGTATATGACAAATTCTCCCGATCCTGATGGAATGGTCAGAACAGGAGCTGAAACAAGTCTCCTCTTAAGCTCTTGAAAACTTTTCTCGCATTGCTCGCTCCATATGAATTTTGTGCTTTTCCGAGTAAGCTGAGTTAATGGAGTGGCGATTCGAGAAAATCCTTCTACGAATCTCCGATAATAACCAGCTAGGCCCAGAAAACTTCGGACTTCGGTTACTGTCTTGGGTTGTTCCCAATTTAGTACCGTTTCAATCTTCGCAGGATCGACTGATATTCCTTGACTAGAAATCACATGCCCAAGAAACGTGACCTCCTCAAGCCAGAACTCACATTTCTTCAACTTGGCATATAATTTGTTCTCACGGAGCTTCTGGAATATCAATCTCAGGTGTTGTTCATGATCCTCACGACTTTTGGAGTATATGAGGATGTCATCAAAAAAGACAACCACAAAATGATCCAAATATTCTTTGAATATTCGGTTCATCATGTCCATGAAAGCTGCAGGAGCATTGGTTAGTCCAAAAGGCATGACTAAAAACTCATAATGCCCATAACGAGTTCTGAAAGCAGTCTTTGGAATGTCCTCAGCTTTAACCTTTAAGTGATGATATCCAGAACGGAGATCAATCTTTGAAAAATGTTGAGCACCTTGTAATTGATCAAACATGTCATCAATTCGAGGTAACGGATACCTGTTTTTGATGGTGACATGGTTCAATTCTCGGTAGTCAATGCACAATCTCATACTCCCGTCTTTCTTCTTCACAAATAGAACAGGAGCACCCCAAGGTGATGCACTCGGACGAATGAAACCAGTATCCAACAATTCCTGTAGTTGGACTTTTAACTCTTGAAGTTCAATGGGAGCCATTCGGTATGGAGTTTTGGAAATGGGCTTAGTACCGGGTTCAAGATCGATGCAGAATTCAATTTCTCGGTTTGGGGGTAAGCCAGGAAGTTCCTCCGAAAAAACGTCAGGAAACTCATTAACAATGGGAATATCATTCAAGTTTGACGTATTTTTGTTCAAATCAGTGACATGAGCTAAAAAGGCTTGACATCCGTTTTTCAATAAACGAATGGCTTTATGGCTAGAAATAACAGTTATAGATTTCAATGGTTTAGTTGCTTGAATTTGCATGACAGGTTGATTAGGAATATGAAAACTAATATCTTATGAAAACAATCAATTTTAGCATGATGGGTAGTCAACCAATCAATTCCTAAAATCACATCAAATTCATGCATCTCCAAAGAAATAAGGTCAACAGGTAATGTGAGGTTGTTGATTTGAACTAGGCAAGATTTATAGACAGTAGATGTAATGGTCATTTCTCCTAATGGGGTTTCAACTGATAAGTCAAAGTCCAAATTTTCAGGAGTTAAGTTTAAACGCTGAGCACATGCAGGTGAGATAAAAGAATGGGTAGAGCCAGTATCTAACAAAGCGTAGACTTCACGAGAATTTATGAATAGCTTACCGGTTATCACCTCGTTCGAGTTTCGTGCCATTTGGGATGTCACAACAAAAGCTCTCCCTTGAACTACAGATTTTCCCTTATCCGCGCTAGCTTTTGGTATCATCACTGCAGCTGGACTTGATTTTGTGGCAGGACAAAACCGCGCAAGATGACCCTCTTTCCCACAACTGTAGCACTTTTTGGACTGCAGTGTACAGTTTGGGCTGATGTGACCTTCCTGACCACACCTATAGCATCTCACTGGTGGTCGATCTTCTCCCCTTGAAACTGGGGTCGGTGCTGGTGCTAGTACTGGTGCCCTTCCATAATTATTATGGAATCTCTTTCTTTTGAAATTGTTCCCACTGGATTCTCCTCTTCTGTTATTTGATGTGGAATTACCACCGAAGTGTTGGTTACCTCCTCGATGGTTCTCGTTCCTGTGGTTGTTATCATTTCTCTGATCATTGACTCTTGGCTGTAATTTTTCATCTGTTTGCTCCACCCTTTGAGCCCTATCAACAACATCTGAATACAAACTAAATTTATGAGAGCTAAGTTGTTGACGGATTTCGAATCTTAGACCACGTAAGAACATCCGACTCATCCGTGCTTCGTCATCTACTAGATGAGTCGCAAAACGAGACAGTTCAGCAAACTTAGCTTCATATTGAGAAACTGTCATGTTTCCCTGCTCCAGCTTAATGAATTCCACTTCCTTCATATGGCGGATGCTTTTTGGGAAGTACTTTTCATTAAATAGCTCTTGGAATTCTGTCCAAGACATCTCAAGTGCTGAAGGGTGGATACGTTTTACCGCTTCCCACCAGTGATCCGCCTCACCTCGAAACATAAAAGTAGCAAAGGGCACCTTCTGATCATCAGCGCATTGTAGGACATCAAGTATTTTTGTCGTCTGCTTCAGCCATGCCTCCGCTTTGAGTGGGTCAGGCTTCCCGTGGAATTCAGGTGGTCCCAATTCTTTAAATTGCTTGACAGTGACCATCCTCAAATTACCAGCATTTCTACCGTTATTGTTAACTGGATTTCCTCTTGCCTGATTCTGCATGAACTGCATGAAATTCCTAAAGAATCCATCATTCATCATGTTATCAGGAGTATTATTTCCTGAGTTGGCAGAGGATTGTTTGTGGCTTCTTGATTTTCGGCTACATTCGCTTCGGGTATTTCATAGTTAACCTCTTGATTTCCAGATGCCATACTAAACTGTGGTCACAAAATAAATGTTAGTTCAAATAAACTGACTCATCACTTCATGTCCCTATATTCAAATCAACTCATTAGATAATAAAATCTAATTTAGGTAGGACATACTAGTGACTGATTCTATTCGTCTCTCCCCTCCTAGTTCTAACCCCAGATCTCCATTAAAGACCATATCCCTAAGCTCTGATACCAACTGTGACGCCCCCAAATCTAGGCCCACACAGCCAAAACTTGAGTCGTCAAAAGACTACAACAAAATTATTACAACAAAGCACAACGTACAACAATACAGTGTATAATAATACACAACTAAGTCTTCACTATTATTGCCACACTATTTTATAACACGTGAAGACTATGATAGCTATCCCCGCACTCTCACTCCATTCCCCGGCTAGACCCCGTTACGTTCTCATCTCCTGTTGAAAAACAATGGAACGAAAAGAAAGGGTGAGCTCAAATAGCCCAGTAAGAAATATCATGACTAAGATAATGACAAATAATTTATCATTAGCCTTCAACAGTTGAGTTCTTGATAGAATACAATAGACTACAAGGTTTATATCAAAAACTGCAGTTAAATTCTTAAACAACGTTCAGATCAATAATAGCAGCGGAATGAGCAATCTATTAGAAGAATAATGCAGACTATAATGTCCACTCGCTTCTCTTTTTTGTAAAAATATCATCAACTTTTATCATCTGAAATACCATTAGTCATGATAATAAAAATTCACAGTTCCTGATCATAATCATGCAGATCAACATTTCATATTTGCACTACGGGCCAAAGACATTTAATATAACACCAACGGTCATGATTATACCAGATTCAGCCTTTGGTAATAATCATACCAATCAACAGTTCATCTTTGCACTACGGGCCAAAGATATTCAATAAAGCACCAACGGTCATGATTATACCAGATTCAGCCTTTGGTCATAATCATACCAACCAACAGTTCATCTTTGCACTACGGGCCAAAGAGAACATTCACCACGTGCCATAAAAGACACCAAACAGATGTATCGCCTTTAACCTAGTATATCGCCTTTAACCTATCATCTGTTCAACAATTATATCACATATGTGCCCCCGGCCACAGATATTCACAACAGCTTGATTCTTGATGATTAATACAAATAACAGTGATACAAATGATGAACAGAAGAACAGGATAAACAATAAGTATCAGAAGTTTACTTTGTGCAGATTCAAATAATGTCCAAATTGCCAACATGATGTGGAGTGAAATTTAAAAATGATATTCAAGATCCACAGTTCAGAATAACGGTTACAGTTCAATAGAAAGGTTCACGTAAATAGGAAGGTTCAGTTGAAATAATGAAGTTCAACTATTATGGAACATATAATATTTTCAGGAATTATAGAAGCAATAGTTCCATAATAAGTTTCGATTTAGGAGTATGAAAGAAAATAATATCCCTTACCGTAGCAGGTTTGATTAACAAAAGGTGAGGGAAATTAATATCCCTTACCATAATAAGTTTGAATAATGGAAGATGAAAAAGATGGTATCCCTTATGAGTATAAAGGAAAATGATATCACTTACGAATATGGAATAAAAGTGTCATGTGATAATTCGTGTAGACAAATTATTTCCACACGAGACAAATAAAAATGGTTATTCACCAACAGGCGATAATCCGCACCGTAAGGTTATTCCCATCAATTTGAATACGAATAGTTATTCACCAAACAGGCGATAATCCGCGCCGTAAGGTTATTCCCATCAATTTGAATACGAAGAGTTATTCACCAAACAGGCGATAATCCGCACCGTAAGGTTATTCTCAAAGATTTATAAGGAATGAATACAAAAGGTTATTCACCAACAGGCGGTAAACCGCGCCGTAAGGTTATTCCCACAATTTAATACATGGAAATAAATGGCACAAGAAAGAAACGATATTATTTTCAAGAATCAAAGAATGATAATCCCTTCAACTAAGAAAGGAAATAATATCCATTTATGATGATGAAAAGAGTGATACCCCTTACCTTAACACGTGACTGGATATTGATTTAAATGAGGTTGATCAACTTGAAAAATTCCTACACTCCTTTTGGCTTTCAAACTCTCAAAATAACCTTACTATTCTCAGAGAAAACTCATAAAATTCTTATAGAAAAATTTTATGTTTTAGGTGTGATTTTTCTATTTAGCTGAACAGGCTATTTATAGGAGAAAATAAGGCACTATGCGTGGTAGGTGAACAGAAAAAAAAATTCAGCAGAGGCTGCTGCGCAGCCTCCACCAACCCATTCCCAGCAAACACATTTCTCACATTTCATGTGGGCCCCACAGTGGGTCCCACATGTTTCTTACTAATCACTTACTATTCACGTTACTATTCACGTCACTATTCACGTTACTATTTCAAATAGTAAAATTAATTATTTTATTTTTTTATTTTTTTATTTATTCTTCCTGTGAGTCCAACATATAAAATAATGTTACTATAATAATGTAAGAAACACGTTACATATTTTTATTAATTTAATAATATAAATTACAGTATATTTGCTACTGTGACAATTATTAGATTCAATAATTTTAAACTACAGTGCACCAACAATTATTGACTCGATGATATGAAATACAGTGTAATGACAATTATTGAATCAATAATGCAAAATACTGTGTAGCAACAATAATTGAATTGATAATATAAAATATTATGCAGTGACAATTATTGATGAAATGATGCGTAACAGTTACGGTGTCAATAATATGAGACACTGTGCAATACCGTGTGCTACTGTAGAATACCGTGTGCCACAATAAAATACCATAAATTACCGTATGCTACTATTCTTTTATCACCGGTATTTTAACAGTTAACACCGTTGACTATTTTTATTTAAAAAGGTTACTTCTGTCGTTTTCTATATCCGACAATTATTCCGTTGTGGGCTCCATCAATAATTAGTTATTTCGGCGCCGTCGTACGGCCCGAATATTCCCCGACAAAACGAATATTCCCCGACAAAAAAATATTGTCCGACAAAATAAAATTTACACATAACATCCTTAACTTTCAATTTTGTCAATTTAACCATTTACTGTTTCAGGAAAAATATATATGAAGAAAAATTAAATTTTGTATTTCATAAATTCGGGGTCTTACACTATTGGTATATCAAAGGATGTGCTTGGGTATAATAAGGTACACATGGAGATAGATGAATGGTCAACAAAGGATCTACCACTTCCAGTAAAGGGAGAGAATGTCTTATGCGATTCAATAAGTGACAACTCAGAAATCCCTGGCCAGGGTTGAATGGAATTAGAAAGGAGTTTCTAATTTACATTAACTAGAGTTGTGTATTTGTGAATTGAAATGCATATAATCAAATAAATAAGACTTGACAGAAATTCCGTGTCTTATAGTTGATTGGGACATTGTATGGTAGAAGGATTGAATTGTACGGTAACTATTTGCTGAAAGGTTCTTTTACGATTAAATGTTGAAATCTATATTATCTGGAAAGTCGACTAATCGCTAAGGGGGCTTACCCTTGTTGTGGAATAATTATTTATTCTGAATTAAAGAGTTAATTCGTAATAAATGAATTAGAATTGTTCTAATTTATTTATTATACAACCGGTTTAATATGGAGAACCTAAAGGGTCACACCGCAAAAGAGTAATATTTATTTTAGAAGTGGATGGCATAATCGTAATAATAAATTAAGTATATTTAATTTATACTATGGTGATAGAATAAATTAAATAGCTTAATATTTATAATTTAGTATTTTAGAAATACTAATTATAAATTAATAAGAGGAGTCTTATTATTATTATTATTACTATTATTATTATTACTACTAGTATTATTATTTAGTTCCTAAATAGTTTAGGAATTAATTAATAAGTAGTAATATTATTATTAAATAATTAAGTTCCTAAATAGTTTTGGAATTATAATTATAATATTATTAATTAAGTTACTAAATGGTTTAGTAATTAATTAATAAGAAGTACTCTCATTATTAAATAATTAAGTTCCTAAATGGTTTAGGAATTGTAATTAATTAATTTAGTTCCTAATTAAATTGGGAATTAAATTAAAACCCTAATCCTAAATAGTTTAGGAGGGTTGACTAGATCTATAAATAAGATGAGTCTTATCATAGATCAAGGTTACACACTCTTTCATTATATTAGAGAGAGTACTCCATAATTCTCTAGATCTAAGAGTTAGAGAGAGAGAGAGAGAATTAGGGCTAGTCACCCTTGGTTTAGAGAAACCAAGATCCACTTCTTTAATTCATAGATCTCTTGGTGGATCACCTCTAGAGGCTCAACACTTGGGGAGCTAACATTGATCCATGGAATCTAATCGGTGAATTTGAAGAAGAACGTGAAGGATCAAAGGGAGATGAACTTGTACCCGTGGAAGCTTGGTTCTACAAAGGTATAAATTCTTTTATTCTTCCTCAATTAATAATAGTCGCATAAGAAAGATTCGGGTTATTGGTTTGTACAAAAAATTTTAAAAACTGATTTTTATTGCTTCCGTTGCGCTTATATAATTTGATTATATGTATGCCATATTTTTGCAAACCAACAGTGGCATCAGAGCCAAACTTATGCGAATTATTAATTGATTAGATTTCATATATGTATGGGTATGTGTTTAGAATAATTTATTGTGCATAATTTATTGTATAAAATTATATATATATATATATATATATATATATATATGTATATATATATATATTTTAATATACCCAGGTTGGTAACCGAAAATTGGATATCTCGATTTTTGGTAATATCCACTATTTTGGCAATTAGCAATTCTTGTTGTTTCGGTAATTACTGTTTCGGACTTGATAATATAAATATGTATATATTATTTGATTACCGAAAAGTGGGTTATATATAAGTAGATTGATAAAGCATGTTCCGGAAAGAAATTGCAATTGTTGCTTTGGTTTATAATATATATATATATATATATATATATATCCTAATCCGAAAAGGTTGAATAATGCTTAAGGAAGGTTTCGCTCATGCGGCATTGTTAGCTGTCCCGGAATTAGTGTCACTTTACCGGATTGATTCAAGCATTCCCGGATTATATATATATATATATATATATTATATTGATTTAAATGTTAATCAATTGCCGAAATAGGAGATTTAATAAAGCACTGTTTCGGTTTTGTTTTATATATATATAGTCCATAACCGGGTATATATAGTAACCGATTATATATATATATATATATATATATATATATATATATATATTAGCCAAATAGTTTGGTAATTTTGTGCAGATTTTAAAATTTCAAAATAAAAGGGTTTATTTTGGGTAATTTTAAAAATAATAAAAATAAATAGTTTATTTTTAAATAATTTTATAATTAAAATAAAAGGTTTATTTTAAATATGAAATTGGATTCTATACAACTTTAAATTGCCCATTAAATGATACCAATACATATATGGAATGTTTTATTTAATTCATGAGATGAATATTATTTATTAATATATATGTTGATATATATGATAATAAATGGGATTGATTATGGACTATTGACCAATGTGATTGGATTTAATTTTAATTAAATGCATGAATGAATGAGTTTTAATAAATGGGGTCTGCGTACCTCGTCTTTCTAATTTTTCTTATGTATAATTCTATCTCCCTCCTATGTACTTCCCCTTGACTGTTGATCAAGGTTTCTATTTATTATAGATAATTTATAATAGGATTAGTTAAAATTATTTTGAAGAATTGGAACAAAGAAGCAAGGAGCGCATGAAGACCCGTTTGTAATGGAGCCCGAATTTAAATGTAATAGTTACATTTAATTTAATTTATTCTTGCACCCTAGGTTTGACCAATTGGTTTATTTGGTGGCTCGAATAAACCAAACTAGAATAAAAGTTCATTATCAATCCAAGTAGAATATAGTATTCTATATGTGCATGCTTATTTATATTTATTATATATTATCAAACATGCTTCGCATGTTAATTAATATGACGCATATTTTATATATATATGTGCATGTACGCTAAACAAGATGAGACAATTAATATTAACAAACCCTTCATGATGTAGAATAAATATTATTTATAAAATGAATTAAAATGTTTAATTCATGAATTAAAGGAGTTTAATTCAATTAAATAAAATTAGAATTGTTCTAATTTATTTATTCTACTACTCATAATATTAAGTTGTAACGTTCAAAGATATTTATTAAAAATATCAAACGTCGCCTTCTAGCATGATAAAACGATAGAGTATCAAATAGTCAATATACGTTTGTTGTGCACACACAAGACTTATATCGATTATTTGAGATGTTGTTTTATCACATTTGATGCTTATAAAGGAATTGAACATTACTGTCTTGTTGTGCACACACAAGGGCAGTATTTTTCTCTTCACTTATATGGAAGTGCTAGGTTTGACTTAACTTAGATAATTTTGATTTGGATGTGCACACACATGGTCATAATAATTCCAGAGGCAAAATACAAAGGAGTTACATGTTGATGTAATTGACAAGGAGTTGTCTACCTATTGAATAAACTATAGTTTGTTGTGCACACACAAGGTTGTACTTATGTCGACAGGATCTTTATTCTCACTTGCAAATCTTTAACTAGATTTGTCGAACTATATAAGGAGGGTAATATAGTTTGATGAAAATAGTGGGAGACACCATTTTAAATAAAGACCTAATTTATTTTGGTAATTAATAAAATGAATGCATGTTAATGTTGTTATTAATTCACTTAAAGAATATTGCTATGTTTAATTCACTAACACTGCATAGCATAATGTATGCTAACAATTAATTGAACCGAATTGTTCGGATTGATTAAACAAATTTGAGAATAGTTCTCAATGCTGAAAAGCTAGCAAATGTCCTTAATTTGCCTATTCCTACAAACGTTGTAGACTAAGCCTCTGAGGAAGAGATTGCTATTTTATGAAATGGCAAGATGATGCAAAAGTGGCTCAATGCATCATGCTCACATCCATAAGTATCGAGTTACAGCGTCAACATGAGAAAATGGATGCACCTACTATATTGCTGCACATTCAATAGTTGTATGGTGAGCAAAGTAGGTCAACTAGATATAAGATATCTAAGGAGCTCTTCCGATCTATAATAATCAATGGCACTACAGTAAAAGACGTATGTCCTAAAGATGATCAATTGGATTGATCAATTAGGACAAACATGTTTTGTCAAGGATGGAGAGTTGAGTCAAGATTCGATCTTGCAGTCACTCACTGACTCTAATTCACAATATGTTGTGAACTTCAAACATTAATAAGTTAAATGTCAGTTTAACTGATTTGCTTAAATATGTTGAAGACTGTTGAGAGTCACTTTCCTTCTTAGAAAAACCAAGTTTTACTTGTAGATGAATCTTCTAAGCGGAGGAAGATGGCCAAAGGTATTTCTGAGGAGTCAGAAAGAGTAGAAGGCAAAAGAAAGGCTAAACAAAGGACATAAATAAAAGTGATCCCGAGGGCAAAGGAGTTTGCTTTTATTGCGATAAGCTGGGACACTGGAAGAACAACTACAAGAGAGTTGTAGTAGTTAAGTAGAAGAAGTTTAGTAAAGCTTCAACTACAGATATAGATTTGTTCATAATGAAATAGAACTTTCTATAAGTCAAGTTCTACTTAGGTATTAGATACCGAATGGTGGTCTCACATATGCAAGTCGTTGCAGAGACTAAGCAGAAGTAGAAAGCTAAATAAATGATAAGTAATCATGTGCTGGGGAATGAAGTAAAGGTTGCTGCATTAGCCATGTGAACTTATAATTTAGCACTGCCTACGGGCAAGCCTATTAAGTTAGTAAGTTGTTACTATGTTTCAGTTCTTAGAAACATTATTTCAGTTCCATGTGATGACAAGGAATGTTTTTTTGACATTATAATAATGAACAATCGTTGTTCTGTTTATAATGATAATGTTTTATTTAGAACTGGTTGATTACTTAATAGATTTTGTATACTTGACTTATATGAAAAATATTCCAATTTGAACAAACTAAAAGCAAATAGATGATATGAATCATACCTTCATGCAATATTGTTAACTCGGTCATGCTAATGAAACAAGACTAAAACAAGTTGTATAAAGATAGGCTTTTAGAGCTTTTGATTATGAATCAAATACAACTTGTGAATCTTGTATCATGGATAATATGACTAAATATCCATTTAGTGGACATGGAGAGCGAGTTACGGAGTTGTTAGAGATGGTACACACAGTGGTGTGTGGGACCTATGACAACAAATGCAAGAGGAGGGTATTCATTCATTACTTTCACTAATGATTCTAGATTTTGATATATGTATTTAATGAAATATAAATCCAAATCGTTTGAAACGTTCAAAGAATTCAAAAGTGAAGTATAGAAACTAAATGCCAAAAGTATTAAAGTTCTTCGATTAGATCGAGAAGGGAATACTTAAAGCAATAAGTTTCTAGATCATCTTAAGCGAAATGGTATTCTCACAATGGACATGGTGATTATCCATAATGAGTATTACCGATCTTCCAGTATCCTTCTAGGGTTATGTTCTAAAAACGATCGCATATATACTAAATAAGATACCTTCAAATCCATCTCTAAGACTTCGATGAGTTATGGGATAGAAAGGAAACTAAATCTTAAACATGTTAAGATTTGAATTGTTCAGCTTATGTCAAAAGGTTTGACAATGATAAGCTAGGGACATGATCTGATAAGTGTAAACTTGTGGGATATCCTAAAGAAAGTTTAGGGTATCACTTCTATAATCCAACTAACTAAAAGGTGTTTGTTGAAACACGCTGCCTTATAAGAAAAAGAAGTTTTTCCTTAAAGGGTTAGTGGGAGTAAAATAAATCTTGAAGAAGTTCAAGAACCACAAAACACTACAGATCAAGTGAAGGAATCTGTACAAGTAGATAAACTAATTGTACCACAACCAAGTCGTAAATCTGGTTTAGTACCGAAGATACCTGAATGGTATGGATTCATCATAGATGATGATGATAAGGTACGCATCATAGTAGATGATGATCCAGCTATATACGATGAGGTATAAGTATTAGATACTCAAGAGAAATGGTCGATGACCATAAAATCCGAAATGGGTCTTTGAAGAAAGACTAAAGCAGATGGCTAGGTGGAGACCTATAAGACCTGACTAGTGATAAAAGATTTCGACCAAGGTCAATGAGTTGACTATGATGAAATTTTTCACTAGTGAAAATGCATATATCCATTCGGATTTTATTTGCAGTTGCAGCTTACTATACAAAAGGATGTATGTAGGATACAACCTTGTCTCCATAATGATGGAGTAAATCAAGTATGTAAGTTACAACGATCCAATTATGAATTGAAGCAAGTTTCTCGAAGATAGAACATCCGTTTTTATGAGACAATCAAAAGAGTTTGATTTTATCAAAGACAAGGATGAACCAAGTATGTACAAAGGTTAGTGGGAGCACTGTGACATTCCTAGTATTATATGTTGATATAATATCAATAAGGAATGACATACCGATGCTACAATCAGTAAAGATGTGGTTGTCTAAAACTTCTCCATTAAGGACTTGGGAGAAGCGTCCTAACATTCTATTTAGGTTAAAGGTCTATAGAGATAGATCATAAAGGATGCTCGGCTTAACCCAAGGGACGTACATTGATTCGTTGAAATGTACTAGACTTGATATTGCTTATGTATAATAAGCAGATATTAGTTCAATTTTGGAGAAGAATATTAGAAAAGAGTTTCTAATGATGGGTCTGATATATAACTAGAGGGTTTAAGAAACTCAAGTTTGTTCAGACTAACCAAGATAACAACATATCCGTTTCAGGTAATATGATTACCGTGAACGGTGCTGCAGTGAGTTGGAAAAGTTCCAAACAGTAAATAGTTGCTGATTTAGTGACAAAGACATAGTAAAAAACTATAAGTGAAGCTGTAAAAGTGATTGTTTGGTTAAACAAGTTCTTTACAGAACTTATAATGGTTCCTAACATTAAAGGAGTTTAATTCGCCAAGGAACCTAGGTCTCATCTGAAATCCAAACATGTGTTGCAGCACTTTTATATGATTAGATGAATCATTGAAAATGAGACGACACCATAAAGATGGTAGACTATTAGAACAGCATTACAGATCCATTAACTAAAGCATTTACTAAGCAATTTGTACGCCACTTAAAGAAGAATGGTATAGGGATACCAAAGGGCGATTGGCTTTAGTGCAAGTGGGAGATTAAAAGTAGTATGCCCTCAAGCCAATCACATTTGATGTGATAAGCATATACTTTGTAATCTTGTTTATTTATTAATAAAAGTATCAAGGCATTTCTTTATTCATGATTAATTACTTGAATTAATCAAATGGATAAACCCATAGTTTTCGAGCAATGCTTTTAGAACCATGATGAGGATCATGCTAATGAGATCTAAATTCAAGATAGCTCAAAACTAAAATTGTTCCTAATCGTTGGATCACTAAAAAGAGGATTAGTAGATCCGGATAGATTGATACATACTATGCTTGCTCTTATGAAGAGGATGATTGATCTCATAATCATTTGTGTAGAGACACTAAAGCAAGTATGTAGGTGCTTATTAGAGAATAAGTTCACTGAACGTGACTCGCTCAAGGAACACTTAATGGAGTTTTACTCGTCTGTCAATAGGAGTTCCTTATGTGATAGTCGTACAAGTGATCCTTAGACTTGAGATCATCTTAGTATCTTGTGTGTACTAAGTTATACTTTGACATATTCCTTAAGACCTATTGGTATATCAAAGGATGTGCTTGGGTATAATAAGGTACACATGGAGATAGATGAATGGTCAACAAAGGATCTACCACTTCCAGTAAAGGGAGAGAATGTTCTATGCGATTCAATAAGTGACAACTCAGAAATCCCTGGCCAGGGTTGAATGGAATTAGAAAGGAGTTTCTAATTTACATTAACTAGAGTTGTGTATTTGTGAATTGAAATGCATATAATCAAATAAATAAGACTTGACAGAAATTACGTGTCTTATATTTGATTGGGACATTGTATGGTAGAAGGATTGAATTGTACGGTAACTATTTGCTGAAAGGTTCTTTTACGATTAAATGTTGAAATCTATATTATCTGGAAAGTCGACTAATCGCTAAGGGGGGTTACCCTTATTGTGGAATAATTATTTATTCTGAATTAAAGAGTTAATTCGTAATAAATGAATTAGAATTGTTCTAATTTATTTATTATACAACCGGTTTAATATGGAGAACCTAAAGGGTCACACCGCAAAAGAGTAATATTTATTTTAGAAGTGGATGGCATAATCGTAATAATAAATTAAGTATATTTAATTTATACTATGGTGATAGAATAAATTAAATAGCTTAATATTTATAATTTAGTATAATAGAAATACTAATTATAAATTAATATGAGGAGTCTTATTATTATTATTATTACTACTAGTATTAGTATTTAGTTCCTAAATAGTTTAGGAATTAATTAATAAGTAGTAATATTATTATTAAATAATTAAGTTCCTAAATAGTTTTGGAATTATAATTATATTAATAATTAATTAAGTTACTAAATGATTTAGTAATTAATTAATAAGAAGTACTCTCATTATTAAATAATTAAGTTCCTAAATGGTTTAGGAATTGTAATTAATTAATTTAGTTCCTAATTAAATTGGGAATTAAATTAAAACCCTAATCCTAAATAGTTTAGGAGGGTTGACTAGATCTATAAATAAGATGAGTTTTATCATATATCAAGGTTACACACTCTTTCGTTAGATTAGAGAGAGTACTCCATAATTCTCTAGATCTAAGAGTTATAGAGAGAGAGAATTAGGGCTAGCCACCCATGGTTTAGAGATCCCAAGATCCACTTCTTTAATTCATAGATCTCTTGGTGGATCACCTCTAGAGGCTCAACACTTGGGGAGCTAACATTGATCCATGGAATCTAATCGGTGAATTTGAAGAAGAACGTGAAGGATCAAAGGGAGATGAACTTGTACCCGTGGAAGCTTGGTTCTACAAAGGTATAAATTCTTTTATCCTTCCTCAATTAATAATAGTCGCATAAGAAAGATTCGGGTTAGTGGTTTGTACAAAAAATTGTAAAATCTGATTTTTATTGCTTCCGTTGCGCTTATATAATTTGATTATATGTATGTCATATTTTTGCAAACCAACAGTTTTATCAATTCATTCAAAGAAATAATGAAACAGTTTTATATAGTCCCCTTACTGTCAAAATATGTGTAAATCAGTAAGGAATTTCGAACTTTGGTCTAAATATAAATTGTAGAGTCGGAATTTACGAACGCGTTAAATTTTTAACAACTCAAAAATATTTTAAAACGAAGAAGTTATGGTCGTTTAACTGAGCCGAGGTTTGACATCCAATGTTGCTATCCACTTTTTAGAAACTCACTTAAAAATGAGTTTTTGAGACCTATGGAAATAGTCTAAACGAGTTATAAAAACATTCATTAAAAATAAAATTCGATAAACTAACATTCGGGTACGCGTAAATAATTATGTAGTCATTTAACGCTTTATCGGGAAAATATTAAATTGCTTCAAGGCAAGTTTTCTATCCTTAACATTTATTTACTTGCTTTTTATCTAATTTATACATCTTGTACAACAATGTGTTATAAATTTTGATATGAGAGTTATTGCTCATTTGTGATATATTTCGAACCATGCTTTATTTTATCAAACCAAGTTATCTTGGGGTGATCCTGACATATGAAGTAAACTGAGATGAACGAATATGTATCACTATTTATGATTTGTTCACAACATTGTATGTTATGCATAACATAGGATGTCGTTAGGTTGATCCCCTTTCTATATCCACTGTAAATGGTTTTAATTCGAAAGACAAAGAATAATTTAAGGTCTAACCACCACTCAGTCTTGCTATGTTAAAACATTTGTAATATCAATTGTTGTGCCATGAATTCATACAATCCACATCGATGTGAGTTCACTTATATGCTATATGTTAGACTTGTTGAGCTTTTGTATGCCTACCCTTGCAAATAAACCTAAATTGCAGACAAACCCGAGAGCTCCAGCTCTAAGGGAAAGAAAGGAAAGAAGAAAAGTGTAGATTAGTTTACATGCTTTATTAAATTGCTTGTCTTTTTATTTTAAAGTCTTGATGACTTATGTAATATAAACAAGCAAATCGTGTAACCGACTCCATGTTAATATATATTAAGTTTCATCACATATTCTTGTCATGTATTTACTTTGATAAAAACTTAGAATTGTTAAACTTAACATAGTATTGATAATGATCTATTTATTTGGATAAGGATTGTTAAATGACTTGTGAGTACTGCAAGCATTCGAGACAGGACTACTCGATGTTAACTGATCAAATTCATCGTTAGGTTCCTCGAACCCAAGTACAAACTTGTTATTACTATTCTAAAAGTCAGATAAGTAAAATTATTGATATGAAGAGATATCACTATAACCAAATGTTTTTCGAGAGAGGATTTTAACTAGTTGGGTATGTTCTGTACGGACAAAGAGAATTTTGCACCGGACAAATATACAAACATTTGTCACGGATAAAGATGCAAACATTTATCACGGGTGAAGATACAAATATTCACCGCAAGATTCTCTGTTCTCAAGAACCGTCCTAATGATTTAAAGCCATGAATCTTAGAACTTGTAAAGTTATAGAATATCTAAATCTGAAGGTTAAATTTTTATGAATAAGTATTAAGTCCCTTGCACCGATTACAAGGACTTAGTATGAAATAATGAAAGATCTTTGGGAATTAAGATGAGAACTTTGTTTATGAATAAAAGAAATTATCTATAAACCTAATGATTTAGCATTTATAGTAAGCACCAAGTCAGCTATAGTAAGTATAGTGATTTGGGGGCGTCACACTTGCAGGGAGTGTAACTTGTCTTTATCATTAACACACTCTTGAGGTAGTCAGTGATTTACTAATAATCCCTCTAATCTTTCAAGGTCCTTAATGACTGCTCAACATAAAAATTCAGAACTTAATTTCTAGTTTTGAATCGTTTGTATTCTAGTTTCTTCTTATTGTTGGAATACTGATTTATTCATAATACTTCACAATTATTGTCCAATTGTTGAAGCATGTCTTTACAAATTATTCTTGATTCATAGCTTATTGATAAACTGTTGTTTTAAACCTTGCTGCGCAATATTGTTGCTCACCCTTGCATAAATTAACCACTTACAGCTAAGTCCGAGACTCCGAAAAGGATCCAAGAAGGACAAGGGTAAATGAAAAGCTACCAAGTAGCTTAGCTTCTATTCGTTTAGGTTACTTGTTATTGTAAACCTTGTGGAATATTAAGTTTTGTATCTTTAAGGTTAGAAAACCTTGGATTGATGTGAAGTATTATATTATTTTACAAATTATAATTTTTTGCATTATGAATGGGTAGGCAGATGTCATGTTTTATGTTGTATCGTGAGCGCCGAACTCGAGTTTGAGATGACCCGAATTTGGGGGTATTACAGAAGTCATTTATTGACTAATAAGTTGTTATATTGTCAGTATAAACTGCGTAGGCCATACGGTGAATGCATAATACGGATAAACGGTAGAATGATGCAGGCAAGTCTTTACAATTTGTGCTTTATGTACTATGTGAATTTTTTATGTATTTGTGTAAGTCGTGTTACGTACTCTGTGTAACAATGTGCTATTAAACTATTTGGATCTCAATTGATATGTAAAGTGGATGTTAACTGTATAAACTGTGAGAAATGTAAATCATGTTATGTGTTACTTGTTAGACTTGTTGAGCCATCATGCTCATTCTGGCAGTAAAAGGGAGGAATGAAGTTGGGAAACATGCTCTTATTGTTCTTTTGGTGTATTCATTAAGATGGATGTTATTATTTGTTTTGGAATTAAATTCAAGAATGACTTATTGTAATAGAAATTAAGTTGCAATGACTTTGATTATGAAATAAAAGGTTATTCCTTCGAAATTAAGTTTTAATGTGAATGGTTAAAATAATCAGAAGGATTTAGTGTTGGATTGAAAGATTTTAGAAATACTCATAAGGAGCTAGTATTGGAGGATGTAATCATGATGTAAGTAACAGAATAATGTCAAAAGCGTGAAGATGATTTAAGTTATGATCCAGGGATAGAAGTAAAGAAACTATGTAATATCGTACTAGATTAGCTAAACCGATAGAATTATTGGTAAAATGAACGAAAGATGTTGGGATGTCAGCGCCGGACCCACCTTGGAGAGAAGGCCGATTTGGAGACGTGACAGAATCGTATCAGAGAAGTAAGTTATAGCTCTAGGGTAGGAGTACCTTAGGATATATCTGAACAGAATTAGTAAGAACAGAGATAAATAAACTCGTGAAGAGTTCTTATATGATAAAAGATAGAATTAAAAATTATGTTGTGATTCTTTGTTATATGTTTATATGTGCAGTAGAAGTTATGTGCTGAATATGTATGAATAATGTTTTGTATAATATGAGATAATACGAGATAAGCTCATAAGGAGTTTTAATTGTTAAAATTTGAGGAAAATTGATTAGAGATAGTTAGAACAGAAGTGTGTTAATAATTAGTGTGGATTTCAATTGAGAACCCATGTTAGTGACTGAGTTGAACGACCCTTATAACGCCCCCAAATCCGGGTACCTTAAACCTTAGACTTGGTACGTCATACATCATCTTCATACATGTTCTATAACTAATGCGGAATATATAAATATAAATTATTTATTTTAGAGTATTCTACAACATTTCTCAATATTTCTAACCTTAACTTACATATATACCTTTAGATTCACATAAAGGTTTACACAAGTTAACTTACATCAAATAACTAATTAGTTATCATGCATAACACTATAATCTTGTCCTTTGCTTTTGTCTCTGTCTTTCCTCAAACTTTCGAATTAATTTGAAATTTGTTATCATGATATAGCAAGGGTGAGCAACGACTTTGCCCGGCAAGTTTAAATACAATAAAGATATATCATGATTAAAAGAAAGAATAAGCTTTCGGATTTTCAACAATATAATAATTGTGAACGAGTATGAATCATAATTTCAATAGTTGAATGACTTAATCAATTAATGTTAAGTGTCAATAATGACCATGAACAAATTTAACTGAACCTTATAGTAATGAAGGTGATCAACCTTTCATAACTAATGAACATATGCAACATGCACTATGTGCGAATCAATAATTTAAAGAGGTGGAATAATTATAAAAAACTAAACCACTATTTGAATTATTGTTAAACCACAAGTATGCTTGAAACATAGCAACTCAAGTTTGAGTTAAGAGGAACTTGCCTGATAGTTGAATTATTGTTATCTTGCGTACTAAATTATCTTTCAAAAGACCTAACATTAATATGTTGGCCTATTAATTAATACATCACATAATTGCATATTTAAACAATTAAATTTATTATCATCTAATTACTCAGAAATATCACATAGTACAACTCCTTGTTTGACTGTACCCAACCGCTTACTTGATTCCAAGTAATTACTTAACTGATAAATATTACCTTTTTCTAAGCAATATAAATTTCAAATATCCTTCATATAAACGTTTAACAATTTATTATAATTGTTTTGGTACTTCATTTATTATTATTATTATAATAACTGATAACCCTCCTTAATTATCGTTGCACCATAATTAATTATTCATGCACCGATAATCCTTCTTATTTGTCATTAATCTTCAATTAATTGATAAATAATCAACTTACTTATTTTAATCTTCTTTAATTATTATTTAACATCAATTAAATAATAATAAATCAATTAATTATCCTTGCCTATTCTGCAATCTTAATTACATAATAAATAATTTATTTATTAATTTAATCCTCATTTAATTATTATTTAATGTTAATTAAATAATAAATAATTAATTAAGTACCCTTACTTATTATTTAATCTTAATTAAATAATAAATAATTAATCCTTTAATTTAATCATCTTTTAATTATTATTTAATATTAATTAAATAATAATTAATTGCTTAATTATCTTTATTTATTATTTAAATAATAAATAATTAATTTATAAATTTTATCTCTCTTTAATTATTATTTAGTACTAATTAAATAATAATTAGTTAATTACTTATCTTTATTTACTATTTAATTCTCAATTAAATAATAAATAATTCATTTTTTATCTTTATCTTCCTTAAATTATTATTAAATACTTAAATCATATATTTAATATTTAATAATAATTTATCAGTAATTTTATCTAATTATTAACTAATTAATAGTTAATTAGTGTACTCTTTACACCTCAAATACTATTAAAAATAATAAATTTCTTAATTAATCTTACTTATTATTTAATATTACTTAAATAATAAGTAATTAGCAGTTTTATGATTTTTCAAAAATTAAAAATATTAATCTATCATTTTTCCTTTAGTTAGTAAGGTTTGATCATATTTTAATTATGAAAATTACCAAATGACATGCTAAAAATACAAACACATTTTTATAAAATAGTACACGTAAAACCAAGAAACTTCCGTCAAGGACACGTCATCGGAACCTGTCGTAATTCTGGTGAACCGGTCGTCGGAATGTTCCGACCGGTTCACAGAAAAAAAAAAAAAAACTAGCTGTAGCTTTCCCATTTTCCAGATTCTGTCCAGCTTTGGGGTCTTGGGGAAAAACCTTAATAACTTGAGTTCTATAACTCCGATGGAGCTCTACTAGGTATCGATGGAATCGTGACTTCCCAAACTACAATTTTCTAGGCTCAAACACCATTTTTGGAGAAGTTTTGATTTCAGAAATTTGGCTCAAAGCGGACTGTTCCTGTAAGATCTTGGACAGTGAGGTGTGTTTGGTCAAACATGCATAACTTGCTCATTTTAACACATATTTGGGTGATTCAAAAGGGATTTTGTGCTAAACTTACCCATATATTCCTGAAAAATATAAAACCACCAAAATAATTTGTAAATTTCAAAATGTGCCATTTATTCGAACAAACTACATTTTGTTCGTCGAAAAAAATGTTTTTAAGCATTTTTCTAGATTTTTCTACAGAAACTCCTACCACTACACATTTAAACCACGTGACATCCTATATAAACATGTCTAGCATGATTCTAAGCACAAAGAGCTCAAAGATAACATTTCTATCATAAAAATTAAATGAAAATCAAGATTAGGATTTTTAAGGGATTTTCATACCTTTTAACTTGGATGCTCTTCTTCTCTTGGCAATAAACCTAGCTAGAGACTCTACCTTGGCCACTAGGTATACACTTCTAGAGTAATATCCCTCAATACTTCTCCAACAATGCTCTCACTTCTCTCTAAAATTCTTTCTCTCTCTAAATTTTAGTGAATGGAGCAAATGAACCAACATTTGCACAAATGTTGGACATTTTTATTTATAGAACTCTAGGAACACACCATTAGCTCTCTTAATCAACTAATATTGGTGAAATTAAGGATTAATCAAGCTTATTATAGCTTGAATGACCATTTGAGTGACATTTTGAATGACCATATGAATGACTAGGGTTGGTGGGGAGTTGTTAAGCCACTTTGTACCCAAAATCACCAAACAAGCAAGCTTTCCATCCATGTGGAGTCCAAAATTCGGGATTTGCTATTTTATTACACCAATTTGGCTTTATTTTTATATCCTATATAATTATATAAGCATCCATATATATATATACACCAATATATGTAAACATATTCACCTATACTTGCACAATACTTGTATTTTTTCTCATATTTGACTATCATTTAACCTTTAAAATGTCACTTATCAACTTGACTACAAGAAACATAAATGGTAAAGTGTAAAATAAGCAACAATCACCAACATTTAACCCACATGTGGTAAATTCTCTAACTCCCATAAGACCTATGGTTAAAGTACTACACTTAACATTGGTCACTCAAATACCCAACCTTGGTTAAAACTCATCTTATTTATATATTTACATATTTATACTTCTCCCAACAATTAACCACAATGTGGTTAATTCTCTACAACATACAACTCATAGTTACCTACCAATTCTATCTTGGTAAATTATATATATACATAATTATATCTACACATTTTGCTAGCGACTAACCCATGCATAGTTAAAACTTTAATTTATTTATCACCTAGGGTTACTCAATTAACTCATCCATAGTTAATTTTCATCATCACATTCATTTACCTAGCAATTAATCAATGTTTGGTTAATGCCCTCTCTTGCCTACCAACTAGGGTTATTCAATTAACCCTACATTAGTTAATTCTCTACACTTACCAATACTTAAAAAATATTCTCCCAACACATTGTCCAACATTTGACTTTTCACCTTACAAGTCAAACGGTTGAATTTGACCAAAAGTCAACCCCGACACCAAATTGTGTTTATTATCTCTCTTTATTAATTTCGATGTTCTGAACTCAATAGTGCAGTCCGCTTCTCCAAATTCTCTTCTGAACTCCAAATTAGGGTTTTAACTTGACTTTCTTCTCTTTCCTTTAGTCAAACTTTGACTAGTTGACGACTTTGTCATTTCTTGACATTTCTATTTGTTTCCTTGCATTCACACATGTAAGTATACTCGTGATATCAGGTATACATTACCTCATTTTCTTCACACCGCTATTCCACAAAATTACAACCATACAAGGTTCATCCTTAATCTTAAACTGCCACCTTAATAACTTGGCCACACATATAAGTCTTACAATTATTACGTGCTTAGGCTTGTTCACTATATTCATATGGCTTGCCTTATATATAAATTTGACCCGCCTTAATTATAATGCAATTTGGACTATTATTAAATTTCCAATCACTTGGTCACTAAGTTGGGTTTAATTTTAATTACCACCACAATAACTAGCTTATCTCTTATAAATTTACTAATTTGGGATATCTTAAAGTACTATTCAACGTTTAACTTTCATAAGCTTGTTTAATTAATATATTAAACTTTATAGTGTTCTTGATGATTAATTCAATTAATCATTTATTACGATCGACTAAAATATAATTATCGCACCTCCAAGTATAAACGTATCTATACGTATACACCTTCACGAAATCTTAAAAATATCTCTCCAATTGAAATTTATTTCCCTAATAAATTTCCTCATACATCACACTAAAAACTTCTTACATAATTTCCTTTAGTCAAATACATTCATCCAGCTTTAAAGGTATTATATTACCTTATTATTAATATACCTCCAAGTATACATAAAAATCAAATTCTAGGTTTTAAAATTTAAAAACCTACATTCACTCACATTTAAATCCTAACACAAAGATTATGGTAAAATGTTTACTCACTTTTTACACCTTTTACTTCTCTAAATTTAGGTTTTAACTTCAACCTTTATTTCATCATCTAAGATCATATTTAAAAATCTTATGAAATATCTGGGATATTACAACCCTTGTATGGGCGGGGGTTTAAGATGCATTAGAAAAATGATCTTACTCAATAATGACATAATTATGCAGTGTTGAGGTATTGTAAAATCGGTATGCAATGTTGATACATTTGTGGCAATGTAGATGAGACGGGGAATTAATTCATTTGTTCTTGGGTTGGGAAGCACGCAGTTGCTATATTGATAATCGTGGAAGTCTTGTGTCAAATGTAATATCCCAATTATTTTCCAAAGTGATCTAACAAGATTTAAGCAAAGGTTGTCAATTCAAAACCTAAGATCGATTGCTCAAGCATACCTTGAGCTATCTTAAAGAATATATACGACTCGAAACTACGATCGTATACAACTAAGAGGTTAAAATCTTTAACCTAAACTATATGTTATGTGATTAGTAAAGCTTGAATTGAGCTTTTAAATGTGTTGTATGAATTATCTATGTGTAGTATTTTGTGTTTTGATTCAAGTAGTTAACCTTAACACTTACTAAAAATCAGAAGTCAATTTAGGGCAAAAACCTAAATTGGAAAAAGAGTTAAAACCTAAACCCTAACCCTATGGTCTAAACCCTAGGAAATAACCTAGGCCTTCGAGCAAAATGTGAAGGTCAAATTGACATTTCGTTTAAGGATACAACCTTCCCACGATTTGAAAACACGTAATAGCCAGTAAAAGTTTTTCTCGAAAAACATGTAAAAGCACTATTCACGAAGAAACGTTTTTCATTTGTTTGATCGTTTCTTTCACCTGTAGGACTTCTTGTATTTCACGACATAGTGATAATATGAGGTTTAGATGTTAGGGAACCAATAATTTTTTTTGGGGGAAAAGACGAAAAAGACACGATTTACAAGAAAACGTTTGTCGTCTTTTTGAACATTCTTTTTGACGTTTGGACTTTTTCTATTTCACGTTATAGCATTTATACGGGGAATAGATACCAGGGAGCCACTAATATTTTTTCCAAAATAAAACGTAAAACGCTCTTCAAACAAAAACGTTTTCCGTTTTTTATCAAACCGTTGATGGATACAGTGTTTGTATGCAACACCGGTGCGTAATAAGCAATAAAATATATTCTCGAAAAGTGTGTCGGGAATAAGACGAAATAGGGAAAAGACGAAAATAAATATTATTTTTGACTTTTTGGTCTTCTAACCATTTTCTGAGAAATGGACGTCAAAAACACTATTCACTGAAAAACGTGCCAAGTCTTTTAGACTTTTCACTTTACAGAAAAGTGTTCATTCGGAACAAAACTCAGTAATATCAAATTTTAAATCAGTAGAAGTTAACCATTTAGTTGGAATCAGACTGTTATATAATTAAACTGCTAATTCATCCGTGTTATTTTCTTCAAATGCAACACGAGATAAGTTAACATTAAATTTAAATAATCAAATTTATCAGATTAATACCTAATTATATTATTCAGTCATAATTAGTGTCTAGAATGAAAGAAATTTATCAATCGCGTCGCCCGGTAGGTGTATTTGAGAAAAATACACGGAAGATTATCTTAGATTAATTCAAGAAAAACTTTGAGGGTCAAACGAGATATCATATTAATAATGTATGATGTATTTTATAAATAAAATATGTATAACTAATTAAAACTTAAATTACTAATGCGAAATATTTTAAATTAATCGCACGCGATTTATCCAATATACAGAAGTCGGAAGAAAGAGCTCACCAAGCTTGCTTTGGAAGCTAAAAGAAGTGTATTGGAGAAGCTTTATTAAGCTTGTTCAAGAAGCTTGGTCTTAATGACCTAAATACCCTAACTTTGAAAGTCCTATAAATAGAAGGTTTAAGTTCATTAGTTATTTACCATTTTGAAAGCTAAAGAGCAAATATAGAGAGAGTTCTTGTGAGACAAGAATCGATTGCAAAGAAATAGTTAAAGCTTGCAATAATAAAAGGCGTTTAACGATTTCCCGGGAAAACCCTAACATGGTTTTAAGGCAAGTCTTCTAACTCTTGCTATGTGCTACTTGTGTAGTATTGTTAAAATGATAAATGAGATGTATAATGTCATGTTATTATGCAATAGATGATATGTGAAGTCTTTAATTGATGTTTACAAACCTTCTAACTGTTATGCATTATGTTTACGATATATGAACATGATTTATACACTTTGTGTGTCAATGTGATATAAATTATTGGAACGTGAGTTATATGTGATATTAAATGGAGAATTATGTTCAGTCAATGCATGTTAAAGTTTATATGAAAGCATAAACTGCATATGTGCTGTATGTTAGACTTGCTGAGCCGTCGTGCTCATTCTTGCGAATAAAATCTTATTTGCAGATTAAAGATGAACGTTAAGAAGATCATGAACATAAAGATGAAGCGTAAATTAGGTTTTCATGTTTATTACTTGTATTTGTATAAGTCATAACGACTGTTGTAATACGAACAAACAAACATGTAACCGAATATTGAATGAATGATATAAATTATTATCATCAGAATGTTGTTATGTCTTTATTTTGATATAACCTAGAATTGTTAAAACTTAACATAGTATTGATAATGATCTATTTATCTGGATAAGGATCGCTAAATAACTTGTGAGTGTTGTACATCCGAGACAGGACTAAGCGATGTTGACTGGTCAAATCCATCGTTAAGGTTCCTCGGACCCAAGTATAACTCGTTATTACTATTCTGAATACCATATAAGTAGGATTATTGATACGAAGAGATATCACTATAAACAAATATGTTTCGAATGAGGGTTTTAACTAGTTGGGTAATGTTCTGTACGGAAAGAGAATTTTGCACCGGACAAAGATACAACCATTTGTCACGGATAAAGATGCAAACATTTATCACGGGTGAAGATACAAACATTCACCGCGAGATTCTCTGTTCCCAAGAGCCGTCCTAATGATTTAATACCATGGATGTTGGAACATGTAAAGTTATAGAATATTTAAATATTAAGGTTAAAATTAGACCGTTATATATGGTTTTATCCATTTATACGGATGAAATACAAGTTGATACTTGTATACTTATGAGACTGAGATCAAGTTAAGATCCAGGGACAAAGTTAAGGGAAAATTTTAATGTATAGTCTAAAATATGACTAATTCAACCAATATGATTATGGAATCATTGGTTAAGTCGATAGATGTACGAAATTAACGCACAAGGTCTGCCGCATCGAAAGCGCGGGGATTTTGGGGGCGTTACATCAAACCTAAAAACATTTTTTAAATAGAGCATTCAAATTCTATAATGACTGATGAACATTTTTTTAAATTGGGTGTTTGAAGTCTATAATGGCCCACGAACATATTTTGGAGCGTTTGAAGTTTATAATGGCTCACCAACAATTTTTAATGGAGTGTTCAAAGTCTACAATGGCTCATGAACATATTTTTGAGCGTTCGAAGTCTATATGGCTCCCGAACATATTGGAGAGCTCTAAAAGTCTATAATGACTAACGATCATTTTTAAAATGGAGGGTTCAAAGTCTATAATGGTTGACGAAAAAAATATTTTTACGGAGGGCTCTACGTTTATAATGACTGATGTATCAAATATTTTTAGTGATGCATTGTAAGTCTATAATGACTGACGAACAACATTTTTAAACGAAGTGTCCAATGTCTTAACGACCCCTCAGTATCAATTGAAAGATAATATTAGAATGACTCTCAGAAGAGGAAAGAATAGAGTAACCATTGCAGTAAGGATGATGCTCGAAATGTAATCGAATACGATTAGAGGTTAACTTTCAAGCCTAGTTTCAAAGAATAAAGATGTGTAGAGATGATTGAATATTTTGACCTAATCTATGTGTTAGTAATTAACAGTAAGTAAAGATAAATTGAGTAGATATGATTGCTATAATTTTGAGGACGAAATTCTTATAAGTATGGGTGAATGTCATATCCCAGATATTTATAAAATTTGTAAATATGATTTTAAGATGTTAAATAAAGGTTAAGGCTAAAAACCTAAAAACCTAGTTTTTATGAATCAAATACCTAAGAAACATTACTCGGGTACATATTGAAAGACCTAATACAACTCGAAAATAAGATCGTATAAGATTAGGGTTAAACTAATAACCTAATCTATGCGTTACGTGATTAATACGCTTGAAATTTTATTTTTAAACTATGTGTTATATGATTTCATGATATAATGTTGTTATATGTAAAAAACTATTTTTTCAAAAAATAAACCCCGAAAACACAATTTGCGCAAAAAACACGTTTTTACGGTTTTTCACATTCCCCCATAGCATTTATTCGAGACGAGGAAACATAATATCCGTTCAAAATTCAAAAATAAAAAAGTAGCTAAAAACCCTAAGTAAGCTACTTAGGAAAACCCTATTCGAGCTACTTAAGATACCCTAATTAAGTTTCGTGAAGAAATCTTAATTTAAACTACTTGTTATAAAATTTAATTAAATTTAATTATTAAGTTAACTAGGGTTTGAGGATAATTAAATTATTAAGTTAGTATTCTCCTAAGTTGTTCAATGTCTTATGGAATGAATGATACAAATGTTTTAATTAAATTAAGCAAGTTAGTGAGTAAAGTAGTTATTAACACTAACCTAGTTGCTTAATAAATTCAAATATGAGTTAATTAGGAAATTAAACTAAGTAAACTAATTAACTAATTAAGTGGTTAATGAATTTACTAAGTGGATGATTTAATTAATTAAGTAAGGTAATTACCAAGAGTGTTAGTTTGCTAATTTAACTAATTAGATTAATTAGTTACTCACCCTTGTGAACTTGTGCCAACCAATCAAATCAAGGAATTCCTGAAACAAAACCAATATGAACCAATAGGAACAAAGGAGGAAGGATTGCAATCTATGTGAGAAATGATTAACCAATCAAGGATGAAGTTAATAAGTTTGCAGTCCTTATGAGTTTGTTTAAACCAACTAGAAATCATCTTGGAGCCAAAAAACTAGAAGGTTACTAATGGGGGCAAACTAGGAAGCAAGCTTGCCAAAATTACTTGGAAGTTAAACCTTAATTTCCCTATAAATAGCAGCCCTCCCCTTTGGTTATTCCTCACCAATTCACCTACAAGAAAAGCTTTAGAAAGAGTAGACCTAAGTTGAATGGGAGCAATTTTTCATCCAACCCAATCTTGTACGTCCGGTGCCAAATTGAATAGCTTAGAAATAAACATACCGCATAATAGTTATTAGAACTACTGCACAATTGTTGTGCGGTATATGGCCCACATAAAAAGTGTTCATATTACCCCTCAAATGCAAAGACTAAATTTAAAAAAAAAATATACCGTGAAATAATTATGCGATACCCAATAAAAAAAATGGGTACAACATAACTGTTATGTGGTAGCTTGGAATTTATTTTTTCTCCTGTGGCATAACTGTTATGCAGTATCCTTAAAAAAAAAAAAGCTCTTACCACATAACAATTATACGGTATCATAAAAAAAATTCTCATTGAATTTGCACATTACATTTTTGATAGAATGAAGAGGTCTGATATAGTCATTTTAACCTTCAATCACCCAAATTAGCATATTCTTGAGCTTTTTATGTAGTCTTGAAAAGTTCTCACTAAAATTGCACATTACGTGTTTGATATTATGAGTCAAAGAGGTCTTACATAGTCATTTTAACATTTAATCAAAAAAATGACATTATTCTTGAGTCTATTATATACTCTACATCATTTGAGGTGACTTTTATATTAGTAAAGAAACTTTTCATACTTTCACAAACTTTCTCGTGCCTTGCACGGATATCGTATTTTTATATACATAGAAAGAGAAATGAGTATAAATAGATAGAATAAACATACAGTCAATCTACTAAAATTAACATAGTTGGGATAAATAAAACTTATTCCTCCCTTTTCATAAATATAGTTTATGAATTTGCTCTTCTTCTTTTTTTTCTTCTCATTGTTCTATAAACAAATAGTTTACTTAATAATAATATAAAATAATATAATATTCTCAAATTTAACAATAATAATTTTATTATCTTACCACATAACTAAATCGACGAAATTCAATTTACATATATACTTGTGTGAACGGATTGTAGTTCAATCAAGTAACAAAATTGTGAATTTATCAAATTCAGCCAGTCAACATAAAATTTCTCTTATTATTGCAATTGAATTTTTTTTATTATTGTAATAATTTCAATTGATTCGGTAAGTCATTATGATTGATATCTTGACAGCATAATATAAAAGTATTTTCTCGACATAAGACCTACTACTGAGTTATGAGGAACTGCATTACTATTGGTCCAAATGATGGACAGTGTCCACGAATGAAAAGGTTGACTTTATATAATTAATAGTTGTGGAATTTTTGATACATATTAATGATGGACTGTGTCTAACAAAAGTAGTTGACTGTATCAAAAACTGATTATATCTTTGCATACTGATTTTTGCATTTGACTAGAATTTTGTGCAAAACAATACTCGACCCTACAACATTTGTTCTAAACTTCCCCCCATGCCACTTAAACTTTTAATTGTTGAAATGAAGGGGTCCGACTTCTACCTAAGACCTTCCAACTAATCCAATTCAAATTATTAACGTAAAATGACTCGGTCGACTGCCTAAAATTTATCATGCCTTACATGCAATAAATGCATGGATTATGGAGAAGGAATCAAACATAAAATTAATATAATATTTAATGCCACAGAGAATGACTTTGAATGCATGGTAACATGTTAATATGTTAATTATCGAAGAAAAGCTCCTTAAGAAATAATACCCATAAGTTATTAGGGATGGTTGACCTATCAATATCCATAATGAGTGAAAGCGAATAGATACTCATATAATTAATTTAGTAACTTATATATATTCACAGTCGTCCTTGTATGTTTTATCTTCTAAAGTTTTGTCTTAAGCATAACTGAATACTTAATTCTTCATTTCTCTCATGTTTGGAACTTGGAAAACATTAGAGAAAAAAAAAATAGAAGAAGAACGACAAATTGAAAGAGTAATACGTGATTGTGAAAACTCAGCCAAAAAAGTTTAGATTTCCTAATGTTTAATTTCTTTTTTAGCTTCAAAGATACCGGAAATGAAAACCTTTTCCCAAAGTATCAAGCTATTTCAAAGTATCTAGTACTCGGTGGAGTGCTTGTTTTGGTCAGTTAATTATAAAGAAATAAAAAACAAAATAAGCACCCCTTGTCTCTCCGCTAAATAATATGCATACCTTTCATAAGCACTCTTTTAATGAATTCCACTTTTAAAAAATTGAGAGAAGAGTGATTTTTTCGTAAGACAACTCCAAACAAATATAAAATTTAAATGAATTCCACTTTTAAAAAATTTTAAAATTTGTTTTCAAAAAACACGAATTAGTTTTCAAGTTAATTTTATTTTTGAAGACTTGAAGCTGATTTGTCAAATGCCTATTTGTTAAAATTTGTCTTATCTTTATGGACAACAATTTAGCAAACATTATAATCCAAATATAAGGTAATTCTGCCTTCATTGTCCCTCTGACAAAGTATAAGAATGATAAAGCGAACGAATGGAATAATTAAATTAAATTATAAAAAAAATTAGTAATCTGCCTCTCCACAGTGTGTCAATGAACAAAGACTTTGAATGCATGATCATGAATTTATGGATTTCAAGGAGAAAAAGTCGTACCAAATGTTGTTGTAAGAATGTTTTATGTCGATCTAAATTGTGTTGAAAATATTCGATTCATAGAGTATATATGTCTTAAAAGACTGATATGAATATATATCAAGCTCTCTTGTTCTTTCTTTTCTTTTTCTTTTTTTCCCATTTTTGTTTAGATTTTAAATATTTAGAATTTGGCTTCATGAATTATGTACAAGCTTTGCTAAATTTTCAATTTTTATTTAAGATGATCTTCAATTTAAATCCATTGAAGTTTTAGCAATAAATTCAGCAGAGTTTATTTTACTAAGAAGTTCGTTTAGGGGATGAAATTTGATTTAGTGTTTTGACTTTAGTTAGGTTAACAAAACTATTTTTAATTGTAATTTATCTCTAATATAAAATACCCCTTCCCACAAAACAAAATAAGTTATTTACAATCCGAGGGAAAGTTATATATATATATATATATATATATATCCCAATTAAACAATTATTATTTACTATGAAAAAAAGGATGAAATTGTTGTAAGTTTTATGGTTAAGAAAAAATGTCATTAAATTTACCAAAAAGGCTTTTAACTTTTTTATTTCCTTCATCACGAAGCTCCAAAAATGAATAAAAATCATAAATCTCTTTACGAATAAATATTCATTATCATCATTGAATTGCACTGTATTTGTGTCTACATCTTTTGTCATGATAAAGATAGTACAATGGTCAATGGTGGTAGCCAAAAAAGTTTTTGGTCTCTTAAAATGTCATCAAGAGATACATGTTTGCCCTTCCCAAATCATGAAACCAAGCTAAATTACAGATGACATATATTGTACATTTGTACGTACATAGAAGTTCCTCATCATCAGCGAGTGGATTATTTGAAGTTATCGTAAATATTGAGGAAATATCAGCTTGAAGATTTACTTAATAATTAATTTAGCTCACATAACCCTTATATATAAATACAAATTAAATTCTTGTCTTTACAATGCCAAAAAAAAAATATATATATCATAAAGGAGTATATGTAAATTTAGATAATATAAAAAGATCATATCAGATACTACAATCTAATTAACAGGATTAACACGTAACTAGAACCCAAAGAAAAAAAAAATCAATGAAATATTGTCTCAAAAAATTAGGGATTCATAAGATTTCATTTTACCACAAGGTTTTTAATTTTAGTAACTAAATAGCTAGTATGTGATAAACTCGTCTACTTACATTAAAAAATCATCTTATCAAGCTTGCATACAAACGGAACGACAAACAAAAAGACGGTAAGAGGGTACCCAACACGGAGATTCAGCACAACAGCTGCTTGAGGCGCTGTAGGGAAATCCTTGTAGAGGCATATATGATTTAATTAATTATATCTTCATCCACACATGCAAAACTGGGAATACAATTACTGTTCCACTAATTTGCAAAGTTTTGTATCAAGTGTTTATAAATACAACCCATAATTGCAGTAGATCAATGGAACATAAAAAAGAAAAATTTAATATATAGAACAATTAAGGAATTTGATTACAGCGTTATCTGTATTTAAAGGCCATAAACCAATGAATAAATCAACGAATTTTTTCGCTAGTGAAGAAACTGACACTTCTGATCTAAAAGTTTCGACCCTTAAAAGAAATCAGAGGTATACTCTGCTCGTGCCTGAAAAAGTTATCAGGATCAACTCGTGACTTCACCTGAATCAGTCTGTCGAAATTATTCTTGAAGTACTTTTTACCCCATTTGCTTGCATGTGAATAGCTCGTCAGACCATTCTGATTGTTCATCCCCAAGTCAAGATCATTATAATTTACATATGCAGTTCTTGGATTTCTAGTAACATGCGGAGTCAAGTATTTGTATAAGCTTCTTATCCAATTCATAGCCTTGGTTGTGTCTCCATCCGTAAGCACCCTCATGTACATCATGTACAATGTTCCAGCTCTATGTGGAAATGGAATCGCGGATTCTGAAATCTCATCCATCCTTCCCCCATAAGATGTCAAGATCATATTTGTTGTTTCGGGCTCAGTTTTGAGCAGCATTTCCCAAATACCCTCTAAGCCTTTTCTTGAAATTGGTTTATCCACAAAGCTGGACTTTGCTTTAAATGGAATCTTAAACGAAGTTCTGTTTAGCAAAACATCAACAGATTCATCGGCTGAAAATAGAGAAAAAAGAAGCACCGATTGGATATAACTAACTTCGTTGCAATTTTCTCTCATCAAGCCTAACTCGGGGAACCTTTTTTGCATCAATGGAAGTAGTGTATCGATTCCACCAAGGAACATTCCTACGAATCTTAGACGTACTGTTTTGTCATCTTGATATGTACTTGAATCAGTGCCAAGTGTCGTTCTACTGGGTACACTAGGTGCGTCTTTTCGTATACTATTTGCTACAATTCTGATTTCTAAATCTTTTGGAAGCTTAGGAGCAACAGATTGCCACTTATGAACTATTTCAGTTGCATTTTGTTCCAAAATTCTATCAACTTGAAAAACAGTCACAATTTCTGGGACATGAACTAGCTTTATCTGCCAAGAAAGAATGACTCCAAAGCTAGAAGCACCACCTCCTCTAATAGCCCAAAATAGATCTTCACCCATTGATTTTCTATTTAGAATTCTTCCATTAACGTCTATCAATCTTGCATCAATAACATTATCAGCAGCAAGACCGTACTTTCGTCTCAACGTACCATAACCTCCACCACTAATCAGTCCACCAACACCAACATTTGACCAAACACCACCAGGAAACCCTAGGGTTTTACTTTTCTTGGCGATTTCATAGTAAAGTTCACCTAAGGTTGCACCAGATTGAACCCATGCAGTTGCAGCTATAGGGTCCACATTGATGGATCGAAGATTAATCATATCAAGCACGACAAACGGGTTTCTTGATACGTAAGAAAGACCCTCAAAATCATGACCTCCGCCTCGAATCCGAATCTCCATGCCATGTTTCTTGGAGCAATAAATAACCGTTTGAATTTGGGTTTCGTCGACAGGTTGAACAATGAATAGGGGTTTAGGCGTAGCTGATGATGCAAATCGAAGATTGTTAATGGAGAACTGCAAGGTGGATGTGTAGGATGAGTTGGTTGGGGTGTAAATGACTTTTGACATGGATTCGGAGCTTGAAGAAGCATGTTTAAGGCATTTGCTAAAATTTTCTTGTGAATAAGTCGAAGCAATTGGCCATGAAAAAGTTAACAAAAGAACAAAAGAAAGCAGCAGAAAAGTTGGAATCTTCATAACTTATTGATATCTGAGGTTTTAAGAAGGTTTTTGGTTTTTTTAATTTGTTTTGTTTGGAAAAGAGAGAACTGAGGTTTGGAATGTAACAATAGGTCTATGGTGCTTATTTATACTACTTGGCCATCGTGAGGAGAAATAGTCAACTTTTTTCTTTGCGGATATAGCTACACACGCAGCGCACCCGGTACACATAGAATTGGTGTATTAGTGAAAGGTTTGACACAACTTTTAATAGCTAGTCAAATTTTCCAAGGACAAGTTGTCACTTTTTGGGATCTGACTTTTAACTTTATCCGCATAAAATTTTGTCATACCTTAAATTTAAACAAAAAATAGTGACATTTTTTTTTCTCTCTTGCCGTGTTTTTTTTTATTTGACAATTTTTAGCGTAAATCATGTGTTCTTGAGTTTAATTTTGGTACTAAACTAAAAAGTATTTTCGCCAGAAATTTATTTATAAAATAATTGAAAAATAAGATCTAAACCCATTAAATGCACTAAACTAAAAAGTATTTTTCGACAGAAATTTATTTATAAAATAATTGAAAAATAAGATCTAAACCCATTAAATGTAATTAATTTTGACTCACTGAAGTATTATTAAATTAATATGCATATAAAAGTGAAATCTCGGTGGAGTGCTTAAAATATATCATGCCTCATGCAAAAAATGCATGTATGGATTATGGAGGCAAGGAATCAAACATAATAATTATGTGAAATAAATGTCAAACAGAGAATGACTTTGAATGCAAGGTAACATGTTATGGAAGAAAAGTTCCTTGAGAAATAATTATAGAAAAATCCATAAATTATTGGGGATGGTTGACCCATCCATATCCATAATGAGTCAAAGCTAAAATATGATACTTATATGAAATTAATTTAATAATTATTATATTCACAATAGTCATGTGTACATGTTTTGTCTTCTAATTAAAGTGTTGGCTTAAGCGTAACTGAAAACTTACTTCATTATTTCTCTCATGTTGGAACTTGGAAAATGTCAGAGAAAAAAAAGAAGGATAAGAATGAAAAGATGTATATGAATAAGAATTTATTTTTATCTCTATTTAAATTTAAACCTGATTATATATACTTATAAAATTACTATCAATAATAAATTATTCGGATTCAAATGTAATGTAATAAATGACTAAGAAAACTCCACCAAAAAAGTTTAGATCTCCTATTGTTTAATTTATTTTTATTTCTCTCAACTTTTTAAGCTTCAAGATAGCCGTAATGAAAACATTTTTCCCAGTGGTGGAGCCAGTAGACGGCTAAGAAGGCTATAACCTAGTCCAAAAAAGTTAAACTCCTTCAAGCACAACCCAGTCCAAGTGCTAGTCAACATGCCCAGACCAAATTTAAAGTTTTATGCTTAAAAGTTAAACCCCTCTTCCTTTCCCCTTTTCCCTCTCATACACGCGGAGTGCCATTCATGTAGCTCAATAGCTAATTTTTCTTTTGATTTCAACATTTATATCTCATATCTGGGTATGTTTCAATCTTTATAAATCATAAAAGATCGACGACCACGTGATCCCAAGTACCCTTTTTCAGTTTTTCTCTACCAATTGCATTTAATTTTATGTATAAGTTAATGTTTTTTTGTTTTGTTTTTCTTTTTTGCTTCAAAATTGGTTAAAAATTCAGCTTTAAACTTATATGGGAATTTGAAGTTGAATTATATGTTTTACTGTGTAAATCGTAATTTATGACAGAAAATGTCAAACCCTCGTCAAGAGTCCACAAGAAAAAATATTTTATTCTTTAAACTAAGTTGTGAGAATATATATATTTTTGAATAAATTTATGTCATACTTGACTAGAGATATGTGACATTTCACAAAGTCATGCATTTTGAGTACTTTTGAATATAGACTTAAAATGTAATACAATGAATATAAAATTCTTATTTTTTGCAGTGTTTATTTTTATAGTTCACTCAATTTTAATATTATAATATTTTTAACTTGTTCCAATTAAAATTCTTGACTCCAACCCTACTTTTCCCAACTACTAGTTTAAAGTATCAAGCTATTTCTACGCCTTGCTTTTATTGTATCGACTCGGTGGGTTGTTTGTTTTGGTCAATTAATTAATTATAAAAATAAGCATTTAGCGTTCCAACTTTCCAATTGACACATCAAGTAACCCAGTCCCCACTCAATTTTCTCTTATTATAGAGTATTTTTTAGTGGAACCCAACTCCAGACCTCTTCCACTTTTCACTTTTCTCTTCTTCTTTTTTTTTTAATTTATCTTTCTACGTGTGTGTGTCGATGTGGGGCTGTTTGAATGTGTGATTCAAATTAGCCACACAAAAAAGAGAGAAAAAAGAACTCAGATGATTATACCAGCCATGTCAGTAAGTATATACTCACTCGTCTCCAAAAAAAAATAACGAAAGAATAATTTTTCACATAAATTATATTTCAATTTTTAAATTCTAAATATATTCTAATTTTATTGATTTTGAAACTAGTTATAATTCTAAGTTTCAACCGGTTCCATTCCATTTATAATTAAAACATGTACTTTTTTTAAAATTTACAAACTTTTAGTGACTCAGCTCTATATAATTTCTGGTTATGCTACTGCTATCAATAATAAAAAAATATAAGATCGATAAATATTAATTTTTAACATTAGTTTAAAACAAAAATTGATATGTTTACTTTTAGATAATATTTTCAAAATGGTAATTTATCTAATTGTAGTACTACTTACTACTAAATTTAGTGTTTTGAAAATTAAATGAATTACTTCAATTTTAAATTTATAAATATCTCAAATTGACTTTGAAAAGTTAAATTTGATATTAAATTTTGAATTGGAGGATTTAGTTAAAGCTTGATATTTCAACTTTAAGACATTGAATCTCAGTATACTTTAAATTTTTATAAATTAAATCTTTTGGCTATCGACATGTAATACATGATCTGAGTGAGAGTATTTTGAGTAATTTCGCTCTTAAATTCTCTATTTGTTTCATATTATAAGATTTTTATTAATCTTTTGAATCAGCTTAAGATATTTTTAAGCTCAAAATTGACATAAATTTCTTTAATTTTAATCGATACAATGATAAATATTATAAATTATCTATAAAGTATTAATCATTGTAAGATTTATTGTTTCATAATTTTTAATGAGACGTCTCGATTTGGAAATGACGGAGTATCTTTGGAAAGTACAGAAAATTGTAAGCACGTGGTTGGTATATGATGAAGAAAAAAAGAGAAAACTAAAACCAATATAAACATATATACTCACCTGATAGAGAGATCTAGTTTGTCATCGACTTAGCACCGGGAACTGCACCAGTTTTGAAGGCTCCATATAGGATGACACATGTAGAGATGAAAGAGTTAATGGTTCAACCACAAGAATTATTGAAAAAGAAGTACATTCAACCTAGTGTTTCTCCATGCGGAGCACGTGTTGTTTGTCAAAAAGAAGAATGGAACTTTAAGATTATGTGTCTACTATCGTGAACTGAATAAGTTGACCATAAAGAATAAGTATCCATTACCTAGGATAGACGAGTTTTTTGATCAATTGAAGGGAACCGAACACTTTTCTAAGATTGATCTACGGTCAGGTTACCATCAACTAAAGGTTAGAAAGGAAGATGTTCTGAAGACAGCGTTTTGAACACGTTATGAACATTACGAGTTATTGGTAATGTCATTTGGATTAGTGAATGCACCGGCAACATTCATGGACTTGATGAATAGGGTTTTTAGGTCTTGCTTAGACAAGTATGTTGTAGTTTTCATCGATGATATTCTCATATACTCGAAAACACTGAAATAACATGTTGTACAATTAAGAAGTGTACTAGAAACCTTACGGAGGGAACAACTCTATGCCAAATTTTCAAAATGTGAGTTTTGGCTAGAAAATGTTCAGTTTTTGGGGCACGTAATTGACAAGAACGGAATAGCAGAGGATCCATCAAAGATTAAATCGGTGGTGAATTGGGAATAACCAAATACACCCACTGAAGTGAGAAGCTTCTTAGGTTTTGCGGGATTTTATAGGACATTTATCAAAGACTTTTCAAAAATAGCAACCCTTTTAACCAACTTAACAAGGAAGACAGTGAAGTATGTATGGACGGATAAATGTGAAGAAGGCTTTCAAGACATAAAGAAGAGACTAAGCAAGGCGCCGGTATTATCATTACTTGATAATAGTGGAGTTCTTGTAGTCTATAGTAATGCCTCACATAAAGGATTAGGTTGCGTGTTGATACAACATGGGAAGGTCACTGCTTATGCTTCACAGTAATTGAAGGATTATGAGATAAGGTATCCCACTCATGATCTAGAATTAGTAGCGGTAGTATTCGCATTAAAAATATGGAGGCATTACTTATATGGAGAGACGTGTGAAGTTTATACCGATCATAAAAGCTTGAAGTATATTTTCACACAACGAGAGTTGAATATGAGGCAAATATGGTGGTTGGAATTAATAAAGGATTATGACTGTGAAATCCTATATCATCCAAGGAAAGCCAACATAGTTGTAGATGCACTAAGCAAGAAGAATCAAGAGAAACTAAATGTATTAACAACTTATGATGAGTTGCTCAAGGAATTTGCTAGACTCGACATTGAAGCACTACTAGAAAATCGATTTATAGCGACGAGATATAGCGACGGTCGAGGCGGAACCGTCGCTATAGAAGAGAAAAAGTTCCTATAGCGACGGTCAACTCCTGACCGTCACTATAATTAAGAAAAATTGGACCTATAGCGACGGTCAGAGTCGACCGTCGCTATAGGTGAGAAAAATTGGACCTATAGCGACGGTCGACTCTGATCGTCTCTATAAATGAAAAAAATTAGACCTATAGCGGCAGTCGACTCTTGACCGTCGTTATAAAATCATTCCCTCCACTATTTTCACGCTCATTCCCTCCATTATTTTCAGACTCCCTCACTAAGACTCCGTTTCTTCTTTCTTTTCAGGGTCACCGTAGATATTATACATTCTCTCTCATCTCTGAATCTTAGATTATACATTCTCTCGCATATCTAAATCTCACATCCCAGAACATCAAGGGTTGCTCCTTCATTTCTCTCATCTCACAAACACAGAACATAGTTTGATTAAAATGCGGGTTTGCCAATTTCTCTTTCCTATCTATCTCTAATCCTTCATCTCGAAGAAACCCAGCTTTTCTCTCTAGTTCATCAGCTATGCAAGAAACGGAGTTGAACGATTTATCTGACGACGCCGATTACGCTGCTTCTCTACAGCAAGTAAGCGATTCGATTTAATTTTTTTAAATGACTAATTTGGATTATGAATTTGTTACTGCTTTTTGATTTTTTTTTCATCATTATGAACTTTTGGATAGCTGTGTGTTTTAGGGTTCGGTGAGCATGACTCGTAGCGATAGTAGTAAACAAAGCTCGTCTAGCGAACCAGATGGTGCTGAATTGGTGTATTTAAAGGATAATGTGTCAATTCATCCGACCCAGTATGCATTTGAAAGAATCAGTGGCCGATAGAAGTTGATTAAGCAAGGATCTTCTCTGTTTATGGTATTTTTTCAATCGTTAATTGACAAAACTATATTATATAATCTAATAATCTAATATAATTTCAGGAACTAAAATTGTTTTTAATTTTGATAGACATGGATTCCTTATAAAGGGCAAAACTCAAATGCCAGGCTTTCTGAGAGAGGTTAGACCCAATATTTGATTCTCTGTGGCAGAAGTATGTATATATTATATAATTACATATAGCATGTATATATCTATTGATTATTGTCAATATTTCATTGCAAATAAGAATCTTTATACAATACGGGCAGTGCCCTTACAAGAATCTTTATTTACATATAGTGTTTATATATCTTTTGATTATTTTCAATATTTAATTGCAGATAATAAATTATAAATATTTGAAAGTTATATATCAGGATCTCTTGGGCAAGCCGTAGTTCTTCCATTACTTCGTCTAGCTGTGACTTCTGCTTTTCAAATTCTTCTATTCCACTAGCTAGAACTTCTATTTCTTTCCAGCATGTCAATTCCTCATCATATGAGCTTTCTGGTGCTTTAGCCTATAATAGTAATAGTAGTTTAAAAAACATAATTGAGGTTTCAATTTCATACATCAAAGTCATTAATAATACTGTGCAGTTGAGGATGGTATCCTCCCTAGTCACGTTGTTGACTAATCATCCAACATGTGCATAAATGCCACCCCTCTTGGAAAGAGGTCATATTTATCAAGAGCCCTGATTCAATTAATCATGAAATGAAGAAGAGCCTTCTTTACATGATGATTGGGTCAGTGCTGTTAATGGTTTAAATCCTGGGTAAGTACTTGAAATTTGTTACAGTTTCATGGGTACTTAACATTTTAACTGCAACTTAATGGAAATTGCGCTCTTTATTATTGAACGTTTTGCTGCCCTCATAACTTAATAATTTGGAATATATGTCTCAACTGGTAGGTTTGTTTCGACAGGGAGCTATGATGGTTTAGGAAGGTAATATTTATTATTCTAAATCCTAAACAATTTATATTTGCAGAATACTTGTATCTGATTATTTCTTCAGTGATGGAAACCTGATAAATGTGAACATTTTGAAATTTTATTTAAATTGTTAGGGTATGGAAGGGTGCAGGTATATGTACGCATATATTAGAGGGACACAATGATGCAATTACTTCAGTTAGTATTGTCAATCCTAAAGGTAAAGAACTAGTTATATATTTCTCCAACATGCTTATATCTTTTGAGTTGTTCTAATTTTTGTAAAGGTTTATTTTTGTTTGATAATGTTACTTTTTGCTGCTTTTTAAGATAAATACTTTACCCTTTACTTATCAGGGAAATGTTGATATTCCCGTGACTGATCGTTTCTAGATCTATAAACTATCTAACCTTGCTTTCAGGTTTCAGTTTAACACAAGTATATTCCTGACCTGTTCGTCTTATGTCAGGTGTTGAAAGTAGTAGTGATATTCTTGTAGCCACTGGTTCAAAAGATAGGACCCTTAGGTTGTGGAAGGTAATTTAATGTGGTACTGCTCATCCTTTCTCCTTTATCCGCTACTCTAGCTAGTTTTTCTTGATTCTAAACTATAATGCAATAGTATTTTTTTCAAGTCATTTATTACAAAATCTTTTGGTATCAACTCAGTATCCTATTGTTGTTTTTTCATAGAAAAAGCACACATGGTAATAATCCTATTTACTCGAATGCTCAAGAGAGAAATGTCAATGTAATTGAAAAAGAAATGCCGCAAGTACAACAACTCAAGAAACTCAAGACACTGAAAACTAATCCCATGGATTTGTTTGTTCTGCCTTTTTGAATGCTGATTCTTATTTTGGTGAAGCTCTATTTCTACTAGATGCATGATAGGGCTTAGGTACTTTGATAACCTTATCTGTTTCTTTGGCATCATTATATTTGTCTCATTGGCATGCTAAATGTTTGTGTTTATAATCCCCCTCCCCCCAAAATAAATAAATAAATGAAAAATTCAACCCACTTTGGTAAACAAAGAATATGGCGTCTAACTGATTAAAGTGGGATTAGTAGCGGGCAAGACATGAAAGGCTGGTATAATATACCTTCTAGTTTGTGCTTCAATTTATTGTCTCGAATACTTGTTGTCTCTTGAGGCTAGTGTTGTATGTCTTGTTTCCTTAATTAAAAGTTATTGTTAGGCATCTATAGGACTAAATTCTTATTTAGTTTCGTTGCTAAGTTTTCCTATTTTGCAGTTTACAAATGAAGCAATGCTGAAAACTTGCGTAAATAGCAGGATCAAAGCAACTCTTTGCGTAAGTACTCAACTCATCAGGTTTGTTAGTTATGCTAATTGAAATCTGTTCTGCATCTTGCATAATGTGATTACTTATTGCGATTAAACTTGAAAACCCTTAATTGCGATATTTATGACACGCTAGATTGCTAATTGAAGTAGACAATATTTGTTCACTTATTTTTTGAGGAAGTGGATGAGATGTGAGTAGAGTACCTGAGTTGCTAAAGGTATTAATAGTTAATTGGAATGGGTTCTTGAGTTTGATATTTGTGTAAAAAGTACCTCTATTTATTACTCCATAATTAGTATCTCGATGTAAAATTTGACACTACAAATTACAAGAAATTCTATGATCACCTTTATGGGGCTGGGATGGCTGTTTTCACTTGTATACTCTGTTGTGGGTTTAATATGCAATATGAGGAGAAGTAAAAATAACATTTTATATTAATCAGTACCATTCGTTCTTTTCCTTTGTTTTGGCAGGGTATGTGTTTGGGCTGCAATCTTGCTATTCCTTCTGGCTATCCTTGGAGCTTGTTCAATCATCAATAGGTTCACTCAGATTACTTGTTGTATCACCAGATACTCAAATTTAGTACTCACAATTGTTATATGTATATCAAAGTTTGCATTTTTCTTTGTATGAATATTTTAGTTAACTATGATTTATTATATTTAACAATTGTGATGTAAATAATTTTAAATTATATAAATTTATTTATAATTGTTACAGGACATTATATTGTGTGTTGAATTACAATTTTATTAATAATTTTTTTTTTTAATATTTAGAAGTCCTATAGCGACGGTCGGCGACCGTCGCTATAGGTCTTTTACATTTTATTTTTTTTAACATTTAAAAGGCCTATAGCGACGGTCGGCGACCGTCGCTATAGGCCTTTTTCAATAGTGACAGCAAGAACATTTAGCGACGGTCATGACCGTCGCTATTGATGTAGGACCGTCGCTATAGTCTTTACCGATGGTTTCAACGGCGACGGTCTCCCGACCATCGCTAACACCTTTAGCGACGGTCTTTTGGCCTATAGCGACGGTCACCGATGTCGCTATAGGCTGATTTTCTAGTAATGAAGTGAGGGTTCCTTCCATCTTAACGAGGAAATTATTTGTAGTGGATGATCACTCAACTTTGTTGGGAAAAAATCAAGGAGATACAAGAAAAGGATTGAGAGTATGGGGAAATAAAAAATAAGATAACAAAGAATGTGAACAATAGGTTCAAATTGGACAATGATGGAATCATAAGGTTTGAATCAAGGATATGGGTACCTTTGGTACAAGAGTTGAAGGAAGAGATTATGTTAGAAATACATAATACTAAGTTTTCAGTCCATCTAGGTAGCACCAAAATGTACAAAGACATGAGTCAACATTTCTAGTGGCCAAAGATAAAGTGAGATGTGGCTAAATTCGTTAGTAGATGTTTGACATGCCAATGGGTTAAAGCAGAACATCAAAGACCAAGCGGGTTGTTACAACCATTAGATATTCTAGAGTGGAAATGGGAGTATATTACAATGGATTTTATAGTAGGCCTACCAACCACACAGAAGGGTCATGATGCCATATGGGTAATAGTGGATAAACTAACAAAGTTAATTCACTTTTTACTAATCAAGGTTAATTAAGTTCACTTTGGATCGATTAGCAAAGCTTTAGATTAAGGAAGTTATCTCTAGACATGGCGTACTAGTTTCAATTATGTCTGATTAAGATCCAAGGTTCACATCGAACTTTTGGAAAAGTCTTCAAGAACATCTAGGTACACAATTGAGAATGTGTACTACTTATCACCCTCAAACTGATGGTCAAAGTTAAAGGACTATCAAAACTTTGGAAGATATGCTGAGAGCTTGTATGATGGATTTTGAGAAAAGTTAGGAAGATCACTTACCTCTGGTAGAATTCGCTTACAACAATAGCTATCACGCTAGTATAGGAATGCCACCATATGAAGCTCTGTGTATAAGGAAGTGTAAAATACCGATGTGTTGGAACGAAGTCGGTGAATGGAAGATGCTTGGGCCAGAATTGGTTCAACAAACAGCGGAGGTAGTTCAAACAATTCAACTGAGGTTTCGAGCTGCTCAAGAAAGACAGAAGAGATATGTCGATCTACATTGACAAAAGAGAGACTTTGAAGTCGGTAGTCATGTTTTCCTGAAGGTATCTCCCTGGAAATGGAAGATTCGTTTTGAAAAAAAAGGAAAAATGAGTCCAAGGTTTATAGGACTATTTGAGATATTACGAAGAATATGTGACGTAGCTTATGAAGTAGCCTTACCTCCAAAAGCTGGAACATATACATAATGTATTTCATGTTTCAGTATTACATCCTTATAAACCCAATTACAAGCACGTCATCAGCTACGAACCCATCCAAATCGAGAAAGATCTAAGGTACGAGAAAATTCCTATTAAAATTATTGATAAAAATGAACAAGTCTTGCGAAACTAGGTCATGCCTTCAGTCAAGGTCATATGGAGAAATCAATCCATGGAAGAAGCAACGTGGGAATTAGAAGATAAAATGAAGATATAATATCCACATTTCTTTTCTTAATTGTACAAGTTAATTTTGGGGTCGAAATTCTTTTAAGGATGGGTGAATATAATATTCCAAACTTTCGAGATAGTTGTAGTCTGAATTTATATGCATAAATAAATATTGAATTACATCTTATATGTGTTATGGAATTTTCATTTGTGTTTATTTTTGTGTTTTGTTTCAAGAATCCAACCTAAACAATTATTAGAAAAATAAAAGTAAAATTTTGAAAACCTAAAACTAGGGTTTGGAAAAAACCTAAATCTTAATTTTTGAACCCTAAGGTTCAAAACCTAAAACCTAAAAATGTACTATTCATAAATACGAGTATAAATACCAAAATTATACGGATATAATACAAAAATAATACGAAAATTATACGATATAAATACGAAAAAGTCAACTATGGCAACTAATATGCTTAATATAAATTAAGACTAAACTAATACACTTAATTAAAATTAAGTCCAATCTAGAAATTAATTGGTGAATTAAGAAACTAATTTACCAAATAAGTTGCTAGTTTATTTTATGACCAATCTAACCTTGAACCAAGCTTGGTAAAAGACCATTAACACCCCTCAAATAATGGGTTATTTAACCAACCAAACAAGGCCTAATACTATTCCTTTGGTAGGCTAAGTTGTGGACCAATTAAAAGCTAACATGTATGGATATGTGATGTCACAAAAATGTGATCATTTCATGCATTTGATGGCATTAACTGACCATGTTGGCTGACCACTTTAGAGGGGGGAAAGGGGTGATGTTCTTGCCTTTACTTAGCTTAGAAGAATGGGAACAAAGACCAAACTACCCTAGCTTTGATTTTTCTATAAATAGCAAGCATAGTTCACTTGTTCTATCATCCATTTCCAAAGTAAAATCATGAGTAAAATCACTCTCTATATCTATTATTCATAGGGTTGAACATTGCATGTTAGATTTGATGATAAGATCTAAAGTGCTAAATACATTCAATAGTAGAGTTGTAAAGTCCTTTGATTATTTATGATGTACAAGGACTTAGTTAGATAAGATCAAAACTGTTAGGTTAATCTTTTGAATATGAATATATTGAGTTGTAAAGTCCTTTGATTGTTTCTGATGTATAAGGACTTAGTTAGATAGGATCAAATATGTTAGGTTGGTCTTGTGTTATATCTATTTAGTCAATCTGATCGTAGAATGGACTCTACGACTCGAAGCAAAGAAGACTTAACAAATCAGTCTATTCGTAGAGTGGACTCTACGACTTTGCACAAAGAATACTCAACGACTAAGTCTGTTCGTACGTAGAGTGGACTCTACGATTCCATACCAGGAAAACACTACAACCAAGGAAGAAGCCCAAGCGTAGAACGGACTCTACGACCAACAGAGTAGCTGTAGAGTAAAACTCTATCGTAGAATTAAGCAAACAAGAGACATGTAAGCAACACTACGATCAAAAACCTAAAAGTTCTGATGACTCTTCTCTTGTCCTATAAGATAGAAGCAACTTCGTCAAGAAGAACAATCTGCATCAACGTGTCAGATAAACCTCTGTCAAGAGCCTAAAGTCAGAAATATCAGAGGACTGACCAAAGCGTGCTATGCAACAGAGAGAAGACTTTCAAGGCAGTAAAGTCAGAAGATGGTGTCCTATTAGCCATATTTCTATGGAAGACCAAACGACTTTATGAAAGTTGGTACAAACCTATGACTATCATGTCTTGTCCCAAGGAAAAAGGAAGCACCTTTCTGGACAGTATTTGCAGGTCAATTAATACCTCGTCAGAGCATTAATGTGCTACATGAATATAATATTCAACGGCTCTACATTGTGAGGTAACGGACAAAAATTGAAGAAAAGAGCAGATTTCAAATGGGAAGAAATCTAAAGCTTCTATATGAGAAGCCCAGATTCAATACTCAGAATACAGAAGTATTAAACAAGAAAGAAAGAAATACGCAAGAGTTCAAAAAGATTAAACTGAAAAGAATCTTGCCTCGCTACTAAGTTCTTCAGAAACTTATGCTAAACGCAACTTAGTAGCACACCAAAACCATCACTACTCACGATAAGAGTTCTTAGTGAATTAGAGTATCCAAGTCTACTAGACTTGAAGAGTTCTTAGTGAACTAGAGTTCCAAGACAGCTTGAAGGAATCTTAGTGATTTTGAAAATTATAATAGTATCCTTAGTGGATTTGTTGCCCAAGGAGCAGAACAGTGGAGTAGAAGTCTTGTGTATTTTGAAGCACTTAAAATCTGGTGTCTTTCATCTTGTGTTTATTAACTGCTATATCTGCTTGTTGAATTTTTACATTAACATTTTAAAGAAGGGGTAACTAAATCATATTCCGTTGTGCTAAACTATTTGATTAATAATTCATTCTTTCTTAAAACCAAAATAAGGAAAAAGTTTTAAAGAATCTATTCAACCCCCCCTCCCCCTTCTAGATATCTTTCGTGTCATTGGGAACTAACAATTGGTATCAAAGCAGGTACTCATAGTTGAAGCCTTACAAGCTTGAGTAGATCTAATGGCACACAACAAGAACGAATCAGAACTCGATGGAGGTAACAGACCACCAATGTGCAGTAAAGAAAAATTTGCTAACTGGAAAATTCGTACACATGCTTATATGAATGCAATAGATGATGAGCTATTCGAGACAGTACTTAATGGGCCAGTCATACCAATGAAGATTGCGTTAACAAATGAAGATCCAACCAAGCTAGTAGCAAAGAAAAGACAAGAATGGACCGACAACAAAAAGAAGGATGTTCAAAGAGACAAAAAGGCCAAAAACATCCTATTTCAATCTTTAGATGATAAGCTATTTGAAAACGTTGTCAACTGCAAAACATCTCAAGAAGTTTGGCAAACTCTGTTGATCATGCACGAAGGAACAGAAGAAGTCAGAGAAAATAAACAATCACTGCTTATTCAGCAATATGAAATGTTCACCCACATTTCAAGGGAGAATATTACAAACACCTATGAGAGATTCAACTTGCTGCTAAACTCTCTCAGATCATTTGGAAAAGTCTATTCGAACAGAGATCTCATCATCAAATTCATGAGATCTTTGTCGAGCAAATGGGATGCCAAAACCACAGTCATCAGGGAGTCAAAGAACTTGCACGAGATGACTGTACAACATCTCTATGGAAATCTTCTCACCTACAAGCTGGAGCTAAATCAAAGAGCGGAAACCCTATCTGAAAGAAGAAAGAAGGAGAAAAATATTGCTTTTAAAGCCTCAACTTCATCTCACATAAGCAATGTCAAGGATAATTATGACTCTGATAAAGATAAAGATGAAGTAATCCTTGCCCATGCTGCACACATGAAGGTCAAAGTCTTCGAAATGGATGTCAAGAATGCATTTCTGAATGGAGAACTTCAAGAAGAAGTCTATGTGGAACAACCTCCAGGTTTTATCAATCCAACATTTTCAAATTATGTCTATAAATTAGATAAAGCCTTATATGGTCTAAAACAAGCTCCTAGAGCATGGTATGAAACTTTAACTAACTTTTTTTATTGAAAAAAGATTCACTAGAGGAAGAGTAGATACTACTCTATTTTTAAGAAAACATAAGGATAAAACACTGCTAGTTCAGATTTATGTGGATGATATTATTTTTGGTTCTTCGGATGAAAAACTGTGTGAAAGGTTTGCCAAGCTTATGCAAAGCAAGTTTAAGATGAGCATGATGGGAGAACTCAACTTCTTCCTCGAACTTCAAGTAACGCAGACTGATGAAAACATCTTCATAAACCAAGCCAAATACACCAAAGACTTATTAAAGAAGTATGACATGTAATCTACAACTATCATGAAAACTCCTATGCCACCTGCCACTAAGCTTGACAAAGATGAGAATGGTAAAAACACTGATATCACTCAGTACAGAGGTATGATAGGCTCACTCTTATACCTAACTGCTAGTCAGCCAGATATAATGTTTGCTACATGTATATGTGCTAGATTTCAGGCTAATCCTAAAGAGTCTCATCTAATAGCCGTAAAAAGAATTTTCAAATATCTTAAAGGAACTCCAAACTTGGGATTATGGTATCCCAAGGAGTCTTCCTTTAATCTAATAGGATATTCAGATGATGACTATGCAGGATGCAAAATAGACAGAAAGAATACAAGTGGAACTTGTTAGATGCTTGGCAGCATACTTGTATCTTAGTTCAGTAAGAAGCAAAACTTAGTATCCACATCAACTGCAGAAGCTGAATATATAGCCGCAGGCAGTTGATGTGCATAAATCCTATGAATGAAGACTCAGCTTGCTGACTATGGGTTTGAGCTTAATTCAATCCTTATATATTGTGATAATACTAGTGCAATTGCCATAACTCATAACCCTGTCATGCATTCAAGAACTAAGCACATAGATATAAGATATCATTTCATTAGGGATCATGTACAAAATGGTAATATATCACTACACTATATCCCAACTGAAGAACAACTACCAGATGTATTTACAAAACCTTTAGATGAATCAAGATTTAATAAATTAATAAGTGAGTTAGGAATGCTAAATCTAGACTCTTGATATATATTTCATGTTTTGGAAGCTACTAACTCTGCAGGAAGAAAAGTGTACAAGGAATAAAGTAAAGGGCAAGTTAGTAGAGCTCACTCAACGATCATCAAGCCGAGGATCGTAGAGTACGCTTAAGTTCGTAGAGCCCACTCAACGATCGTCAAGCCAAGGATCGTAGAGTACACTACAATTCGTAGAGCTCACTCAACGGACATCCCTGTCGTAAAGCTAACTCAACGACCGTCAAAACAAAGGATCATTGTGTCAAGAAGGATCGTAAAGCACAGGGGGAGACAAAGGGCAAAATGGTCATCAACAAACTAAAAGTGCTCCTCTCAAAACTTGACACGCGTCTCAGCAAACATAAAGGAAAGTTTTAAATACTTTGAAAACTGTGCGTCATTCATTATTCTTCAAAAATCAAAAACCTAAACCTCTCTATCTCTCTCTCAAAAATCCAGAACCCTAAAGTTTCATACTCGGTTAAATCATTCTTCTTGTTTCAGAAAAATAATAAAATGGCGCCTGATCAAGTCATTTCTGGAAACGAACTAAACTTCGAAGCCTTCACAACAGCAGATAAACAGTACCGAAGGATAATCCATTTGCTAGAAAGGGCTGGCCTTCAAGAAGCCTTGGGAACAAACACAAGAGTCCTATCAAAGCTAGTTCAAGAATTCTATACGAATGGAACCTATGTAAATGGAACCCTAACCACCACGGTTAGAGGGGTTCAGTTCAACCTCACCTTTGAAGAAATAAACCTATCCCTAGGTTTTAAACATGGGGCCTCACAACTCTTAACCTGGTGAGTGCAGAAGATGGCCTAAAAAGAATGCACCACAAGAAGAATCCTGAACTAAGAGGATTGAAGAAGAAAGAGTTCCCCCAAAAATATAAATTTCTGCTTGACGTCGTTGGAAAGTGCCTCCTTTGCAAGGACTCTGCTAACGACTCTGTCAGCGAGATCCAACTAAAGATAAAGACAACTATAGTAAAGAAGATGAATATCACCTTTGGCTCCTTACTAGTTGAATGGATCGGGAACTAGATCCAAAATGCAAAAAAGGCGAATGGCGTCAAAAAAATGCCCTATGGAAGATTCATAAGCATTCTCCTTCAATTTGTTTTGGGGGATAAGATTGAGCACGCAGAAGGAGAAGTCCTCAATGCTAATAAGAGGATGACCCAGAGACTGTTCGAAAACTGGAAAAGAAACCCAGTTGAGAATAGAAAACTATCCCGATTTGGGGATAGTGAAGGAACACAAAGTGGAACTGGGCCCTCATATATGAAGATCCTGTCTGCAGAAGCAGAGTCTCATGAGGTCGGCAGGCTATCTCCTGGTCTGATCAGGAAGAGGAAAGGAAAGAACGCCCTTGAGATCCAAAGACCTCAAGGATCATCAAATGAAGCCTCTGACGTTGCTCCTAAGGAGAAGGCTGACACGGAGGATGAAGAATTAGATCAGCAGAGGGAAACTCGCAGCAAACTTCAGGTTGAGGAGGTCACTTCAGCAGAGCCACGGCCAAAAATAAGAAGGCTAGTGAAATTAGCCGATCAAATAACTGAAAAAGGCTCAGTAGCTGAGGGGGAGCTACCTGAAAAATCAGTCGTTGCTCCAGTTGAGAGAGAGCCATTTGAAGCAACTGAACCAATGGGTACTCAAACTGAGGGGGAGCCATCGGTAGTTCTTGAGCCAGCAGATGCTCAGGCTGAGAGGGAGATTCAGGAAGACATTTCAATCCCTTCAGCTACAATGAATAATGATGAAGAGGATGACATCGAAATAGTGGCAGTCGGAAGAAATGAACAGCGGCACCTCAACTACAACTGCCTGTTGAAGTTCTTTCCACTGATGCCATTCCACCGAGCCTTGGTACACAATTCATGGGATCAACTCTTCTAGACATTCAAAGCTTATCCCAATGTGTTGATTTTGGCTCAAGGCTATCCACATAACCTATTCTTTGCCCAAAAGCTGCTTTCAACTAGCTCATTCTAACATTCTTTAGGGCAAAAGGTACATTTCATCCCTCTCACATTCATACAAAATCATACACCTGCCTAGACCTTCAATTATTTTGAGGAGCTGTCTAACGTAAGCATTGGAACAAGTTCCATGTCTAACTCTACTCCAATCGTAGAGTCCCCACACTATACGGCTAATGGTCAAGGAAACTTAGATGATCAAGACATAAAGTGCCCTCAAGACTCTCCTTAAACCCCACCTACTACATACACAATACCTCCTGCTCAACCTTTCCTACCTCTAAGACTTCTCCTCACACAAGAAGAAATTCCCTCAACCTCTGGTCATGAATACTTCCACATTCCAAGCTCCATGGCTGACCAGGGGCAAACAACTCAACTCCTCCAAGAAATTCTGCAAAAAATATCTCTGATTCCCACTACTGAGGGCTTAACAGACCTTACGAGCTATATGCAAGCAGAGATACAAAAATGTCTGGCATCCACGTCCCACAACATTCAACGAAGAGTAGACAATGTCATTACTACTGCCAACGATCTTTCTCAAAATTTGGGAAAATAATTCTCCAAAAGATTGAAGCAGTTAACGGCAGCTGTTTCTAAACATCTCGAGGAAAGGAACAAAAAGTTTATAGATGAAATGGCTAATAATCAGAAGTCCATCAACCTTCTTCAACAAACCAATGGTAAATCTATAGCTCTTCACACTGATCAGCTCTTCAAAATGAAGCAATCCTTCAGAAAACAAGCTCAACGATCAGATATAACTCTATTGGTGGTCGAGCAGAAACAAATCCTAGTTGAAGAATGACTTCAAGATCATCACAATGATATAGCTGCCACCCATACTCAACTTCAAGAACTTGTTCAGGGTGTGCAGGAGCTATCGGCTGAGGTGGCCAAATTTAATGATGCCAACAAGGGGGAGAAGTGAACGAACACGGAACACAGCAGCAAAAGAGGAAGAGCACCTTAAGGGATGAGAATGGCTCAAACGTTGATACAACCTCCTAGATTTGAGATAGTATCATCCCATCCCAGACAGGTCTCAATAGCAAGACCTTCTTCTTCAACTGTGGGACCCTCCAGCTTTCAAGCATGGCTCCAAGTGAAAGAAGAATAAGCTATACAAAGGGAAGAAATGAAACTGAAAATAGCAGAAGAGGAAATGAGAGCACTCTTCAGGCAAACGCAGGAAGATGAGAGAAGAAGGACTCCTAGGCAAAAGCATGAAGATGAAAGAAGGAGACTTACCAATAGGAAGAGATAAATTCTTATTTTTTTTGTTATATTCTATTTACACTCATTGTTCAACTAACTATACATCAATAAAATTCATATTTTTTCATTAGAGAATACAGCTGCTCACTGTATGTTAGGCATTCATTTACTCATATGCATTTACCTAATTAAGTTGTTCAAATTACGTTCTGCTATTTATGTTGTCATCATCAAATAGGGGGAGATTATTGAACATTGCATGCTTGATTTGATGATAAGATCTAAAGTGCTAAATGTATTTAATAGTAGAGTTGTAAAGTCCTTTGATTGTTTATGATGTACAAGGACTTAGTTAGATAAGATCAAAACTGTTAGGTTGATCTTTTAGATATGAATGTATTGAGTTATAAATTCCTTTGATTGTTTATGATATATAAGGACTTAGTTAGATAGGATCAAATATGTTAGGTTGATCTTGTATTATATCTGTTTAGTTAGTCTGATTATAGAATGGACTCTACGACTTGAAGCAAATAAGACTTAACGAATCAGTTTGTTTGTAGAGTGGACTCCACGACTTCGCACAAAGAAGACTCAACGACTAAGTATGTTCGTCGAGTGGACTCTACGATTCTATACGAAGAAAACACTACGATCAAGGAAGAATTCCAAGCGTAGAACGGATTCTACGACCAACAGAGTAGCCGTAGAGTAAAACAAGAGAAATTAAGCAAACAAGAGACATGTAAGCAACACTACGATCAAAAACCTAAAAGTTCTAATGACTCTTCTCTTGTCCTATAAGACAGAAGCAACTTCGTCAAGAAAAACAATCTGCATCAATGTGACAGATAAACCTCCGCCAAGAGCCTAAAGTCAAAAAAATCAGAGAACTGACCAAAGTGTGCTATGCAACAGAGAGAAGACTTTCAAGGCAGTAAAGTCAGAAGATTGTGTCTTATCAGCCATATTTCTATGGAACACCAAACGACTCTATGAAAGTTGGTACAAACCTACGACTGTCATGTCTTGTTCGAAGGAAAAAGGAAGCACCTTTTTGGACAGTATTTGCAGGTCAATTAATACCTCGTCAGAGCATTAATAAGCTAAATGAATATAATATTCAACAGCTCTACATTGTGAGGTAACGGACAAAAATTGAAGAAAAAAACATATTTCAAACGGGAAGAAATCTAAAGCTTCTTATGAGAAGCCCAGATTCAATACTCAGAATACAGAAGTATTACACAAGAAAGAAAGAAATACGCAAGAGTTCAAAAAGATCAAACTAAAAAGAATCTTGCCTCACTACTAAGTTCTTCAGAAACTTATGCTAAACGCAACTTAGTAGCACACCAAAACCATCACTACTCACGATAAGAGTTCTTAGTGAACTAGAGTATCCAAGTCTGCTGGACTTGAAGAGTTCTTAGTGAATTAGAGTTCAGAGACTGCTGGTCTTGAAGGAATCTTAGTGATTCTAAAATTGTAATAGTATCCTTAGTGAATTTGCTGCTCAAGGAGCAGAACAGTGGAGTAGGAGTCTTGTGTACTCTGAACCACTAAAAATCTGGTGTCTTTCATCTTGTGTTTATTAACTGCTGTAACTGCTATATCTGTTTGTTGAATTTTTACATTAACATTTTAAAGAAGGGGTAACTAAATCATATTCCACTGTGCTAAATTATTTGATTAATAATTCATTCTTTCTTAAGATCAAAATAAGGAAAAAGTTTTAAAGAATCTATTCACCCCCACCCCCCTTCTAGATATCTTTCGTGTCATTGGGAACTAACACATAGTTATAATTCAAGTATAGAAAATTGCAAAGAAATAGTAAAAACTTGCAATCACAAAAGGTACGATCCTTAGTTGTTGTTATGTTTAATTTTTCTTTCAATTTATAGTCAATAATAAAACTCAAGAATGTGAGTCGCAACCATGTACGATTGTCGTTCTCTGTGTTCTTAAGATTTTCTTTATTTTATAGTAGTTATAATGTTCAATTTTCTTTTATTGACAAGCTCAATAATATAAGTCATAGCCATGTACGATCTTTCATTCTCCGTGTTTCTTATGACTTGAGCAAGTCGTTATGTCGATTTTCATTTCATAGTATAAAACTAAAGCTCAATGAACGCAAGTCGTAGCCATGTACGATTTTTCGTTCTCCGTGTTCTTCATGTGTTCTTTAACAATAGTTATAAACTGCTAAAATCAAGTAAACAAGCCACTATAATGCTCAAGTTTTTTCAAGTATGAAACCCAAAAGCTCAAGAACATAAGTCATTACCATGTACAATTTTTTCGTTTTTCCTGTGTTCTTGAGCAAAAGTCACAAATCTCTATATAAGAAGGTTTATAATTTTCTTATTTTATGTTATAAAGTGTTATTGATTATTAGAACATGTTATCTTAACAAATTAATGCTTAAGGTATCATGTTTTATCAATTCATTCAAAGAAATAATGAAACAGTTTTGTGCAGTCCATTTACTGTCAAAATCTGTGTAAATCAATAAGGAATTTCGAACTTTGATCTAGATATAAATTGTAGAGACAGAAGTTAAAAACGCATGAAATTTTGAACAACTCAAAAATATTTTAAAATGAAGAAGTTATGGCCGTTTAACTGGCTAAGGTCTGACAGTTAATATTGTTGTCCTTTTTCTAGAAAGTCACTTAAAAATGAGTTTTTGAGTTTGAGAAGTTTTCAACTAAAACCACCTATGGAAATAATCTAAACGAGTTATAAAAACATTTATTAAGAAATAAAATTCGAGAAACTAACATTCGGGTATGCGTAAATAATTATGTAGGCATTTAACGCTTTATCGGGAAAACCCTAAATTGCTTCAAGGCAAGTTTTCTATCCTTAACATTTGTTTACTTGCTTTTTATGTGATTTATACATCTTGTATAACAACGTTTCATAAATCTTTGATATGAGAGTTATTGCTTCTTGTATCGGCATAACTTGAAAAATGAAATGCTCATTAATGATATATTTTGAACCATGCTTTATTTTATCAAACCAAGTTATATTGGGGCAATCCTAACATGTGAAGTAAACTGAGATGAACAAATATGTATCATTGTTCATGATTTGTCCAATGTAGTGTATGTTATACAAAACATGTGATGTCATTAGGTTGATCCCCTTTCTATATCCACTGTAAATGATTCTAAGTCAAAAGACAAAGAACAGTTTAAGGTCTAACCACCACTCAGTCTTGCTATGTTAAAATATTTGTAATATCAATTGTTGTGCCATGAATTCTTACAATCCATATCAGTGTAAGTTCACTTATATGCTATGTGTTAGACTTGCTGAGCTTTTGTATGCTCACACTTGCAAATAAAGATAAATAGCAGATAAACCAGAGAGCTCTGGGTCTAAGAAAAAGAAATGGAAAAAAAAATGCGTAGATTAGTTTACATACTTTATTAAATTGCTTGTCTTTTTGTTTTAAAGTCTTGATGACTTATGTAATATAAACAAGCAAACCGTGTAACTAACTCTATATTAATATATATCAAGTTTCATCACATATTCTTGTCATGTCTTTACTTTGATAAAAACATAGAATTGTTAAACTTAACATAGTATTGATAATGATCTATTTATCTGGATGAGGATTGGTAAATGACTTTTGAGTACTGTAAGCATCCGATACGGGACTACTCGATATTAACTGGTCAAATTCTTCGTTAGGTTCCTCAGATCCAAGTACAAACTTACTATTACTATTTTGAATGTCAGATTAGTATGATTATTGATATGAAGAGCTATCACTATAACCAAATATTTTTTGAGTGATGGTTTTAACTAGTTGGGTATGTTCTGTATGGACAAAGAGAATTTTTCATCGAACAAAGATACAAACATTTGTCACGAATAAAAAAGCAAACATTTATCATGGGTGAAGATACAAACATTCACCTCGAGATTCTCTGTTCCCAAGAACCGACCTAATGATTTAATGTCGTGAATCTTGGAATATGTAAGGTTATAGAATATCTAAATCTTAAGGTTAAAATATTATGAATGAGTACTAAGTCCCTTGCATCGATTACAAGGACTTAGTATGAAATAATGAAAGATCTTTGGGAATTAAGATAATAACTTTGTTTATAAATAAAGGAAATCATCTATAAACCTAATGATTTAGCATTTATAGTGAGAACCAAGTCAAGTATAGTAAGTATAGTGATTTGGGGGCGTCACACTTGTAATTAGTGTAACTTGTCTTTATCATTAACGCACTCTTGAGGTAATCAGTGATTTACTAATAATCCCTCTAATCTTTTAAGGTCCTTAATGACCGCTCAGTATAAAAATTTGGAACTTAATTTCTGGTTTTGAATCATTTGTATTATAGTTTCCTCTTATTGTTGGAATATTGATTTATTCATAATACTTCATAATTATTATCCAATTGTTGAAGAATGTCTTTACAAATTATTCTTGATTCATAGCTTATTGATAAACTATTGTTTTAAAAATTGTTGCGCAATATTGTTGCTTACCCTTGAATAAATTAACCACTTACAGCTAAGTCCGAGACTCCAGAAATGATCCAAGAAGGACAAGGGTAAAGAAAAAGCTACCAAGTAACTTAGCTTGTATTCCTTTAGGTTACTTGTTATTGTAAACCTTGTTGAATATTAAGTTTTGTATCTTTAAGGTTAGAAAACCTTGGATTGATGTGAAGTATTATATTATTTTATAAATTATGATTTTCTGCATTATGAATGGGTAGGCAGATGTGATGTTTTTTGTTGTATCGTGAGCATCAAACTCGAGTTTGAGGTGACCCAGATTTTGGGGTGTCACATAAGTCATTTATTGACTAATAAATTGTTATATTATGAGTATAAACTATGTCGGCATACAGTGAACGCAAAATACGGATAAACGGTAGAACGATGCAGACAAGTCTTTACAATTGGTGCTTTATGTACTATGTGAATTGTTTATGTATTTGTGCAAGTCATGTTACGTACTCTGTGCAACAATGTGCTATTAAACTATCTAAATCTCAGTTGATATGTAAAGTGGACGTTAACTATATAAACTATGAGAAATGTAAATCATGTTATGTGTTACCTGTTAGACTTGATGAGCAATTATGCTCATTCTTGCAAATAAATTTTAATTTGCCATTAAGGAGAATTATCAGATGAATCTGGCAGTAAAAGGGAGGACTGAAGTTAGGAAGCATGCTCTTATTGTTCTTTTTATGTATTCATTAAGAGGCATGTTATTAATTATTTTGGAATTTAAAGTCAAGAATGACTTATTGTAATAGAAATTAAGTTGCAATGACTTTGATTATGAAATAAAAGGTTATTCCATCAAAATTTTAATATGAATGGTTGAAATACTCAGAAGGATTTAGTGTTGGATTGAAAGATTTTAAAAATACTCATAAGGCGCTAGTATTGGAGGATGTAATCATGATGTAAGTAACAGAATAAAGTCAAAAGCATGAGGATGATCTAAGTTGTGATCTAGGGATGGAAGTAAAGAAACTAGAATTATTGGTAAATTGAACGAAAGATGTTGGGACGTTAGCACCGAACCCTCCTTGGAGAGAAGGCATATTTGGGGGCGTGACAGAATCATATCAGAGAGGTAAGTTATAGCTCTAGGGTAGGAGTACCTTTGGATATATTTGAAGAGAATTAGTAGAACAAAGATAAATAAACTTGTGAAGAGTTCTTATATGATTAAAGATATAATTAAGAATTATGTTGTGATTCTTTATGATATGTGTATATGTGTAGTAGAAGTTATGTGCTGAATATGTATGAATAATGTTGTGTATAATACGAGATAAGCTCATAAGGAGTTTTAATTGTTAAAATTTGAGGAAAATTGATTAGAGATAGTTAGAACATAAGTGTGGATTTCAATTGAGAACCCATGTTAGTGACTGAGTTGAATGACACTTGTATGGGCGGGGGTTTAAGATGCATTGGAAAATCGATCTAACTCAATGAAGACACAGTTGTGCAGTGTTGAGGTATGGTAAAATCGGTATGCAATGTTGATACATTTGTGGCAGTGTTGATGAGACGGGGAATTAATTCACATGTTCTTGGGTTGGGAAACACTCAGTTGCTATATTGATAATCGTTGAAGTCTTGTGTCAAACATAAAAACATTTTTTTAAATAGAGCATTCGAATTCTATAACGACTGACGACATTTTTTTAAACTGAGTGTTTGAGGTCTATAATGGCTCGCGAACATATTTTGGATTGTTTGAAGTTTATAATGGCTCACGAACAATTTTTAATGGAGTGTTCAAAGCCTACAATGGCTCACGAACATATTTTTAAGCGTTCGAAGTCTATATGGCTCTCCCGAACATATTGGAGAGCTCTAAAAGTCTATAATGACTGACGAACATTTTTAAAATGGAGCGTTACAAGTCTATAATGGTTGACGAACGAAATATTTTTACGGAGGGCTCTAAGTCTATAATTACTGATGTATCAAATATTTTTAGTGACGCATTCTAAGTCTATAATGACTGACGAACAACATTTTTCAATGAAGTGTTCAATGTCTTAACGACCCCTCAATATCAATTGAAAGATAATATTAGAATGACTCTCAGGAGAGGAAAGAATAGAGTAGCCATTGAAGTAAGGATGATGCTCAAAATGTAATCGAATACGATTAGAGGTTAACTTTCAAGCCTAGTTTCAAAGAATAAAGATGTGTAGAGATTATTGAATATTTTAACCTAATCTATGTGTTAGGAATTAACAGTAAGTAAAGATAAATTGAGTAGATATAATTGCTATAATTTTGAGGATGAAATTCTTATAAATAAGGATTAATGTAATATCTCAGATATTTATAAAATTTATAAATATAATTTTAAGATGTTAAATAAAGGTTAAGGTTGAAAACCTAGTTTTTATGAATCAAATACCTAAGAAACATTACTCGGGTATATATTGAAAGACCTAATACGACACGAAAATAAGATCGTATACAATTAGGGAAACCAATAACCTAATCTATGCGTTACATGACTAATAAGCTTGAAATTTTATTTTTAAACAATGAGTTATTGGATTTATGATATAACGTTGTTATATGTAAGAAAATATTTTTTTCGGGAAATAAACCCCGAAAACACAATTCATGCAGAAAATGCATTTTTATGATTTTTCGCATTCTCCCATAGCATTTATTCGAGATGAGGAAACATAATATTCGTTCAAAATTCAAAAATAAAAAGTAGCTAAAAACCCTCAGTATGCTACTTGTAAGCTACTTATGAAAACCCTAATCGAGCTACTTAAGATACCCTAATTAAGTTTCGTGAAGAAACCCTAATTTAGACTACGTGATATAAAATTTAATTAACTAGTTGCTTAATTAAATTATTAAGTTAACTAGCGTTTAGGGATAATTAAATTATCAAGTGAGTATTCTCCTAAGTTGTTCAATGTCTTATGGAATGAATGATACTAAGGTTTTAATTAAATTAAGCAAGTTAGTGAGTAAAGTAGTTATTAACACTAACCTAGTTGCTTATTAAATTCAAATATTAGTTAATTGGGAAATTAAACTAAGTAAACTAATTAAGTGGTTAATGAATTTACTAAGTGAATGATTTAATTAAGTAAGTAAGCTAATTACCAAGAGTGTAAGTTTACTAATTTAACTAATTAGATTAATTAGTTACTCATCCTTGTGAACTTGTACCAACCCATCAAAGCAAGGAATTCCTGAAACAAAGCCAATATGAACCAATAGGAATAAAGGAGGAGGAAGGATTGTAATCCATGTGAGAAATGATTGACCAATCAAGGACGAAGTTAATAAGTTTGCAATCCTTATGAGTTTGTTTAAACTAATTAAAAATCAACTTGGAGCCAAAAAAAACTTGAAGGTTACTAATGGGGGCAAACTAGGAAGTAAGCTTGTGAAAATTACTTGGAAGTTAAGCCTTAATTTCCCAATAAATAGCAGCCTTGCACTTTGGTTATTCCTCACCAATTCACCTAGAAGAAAAGCTTTAGAGAGAGTAGACCAAAGTTAGATGGGGGTAATTTTTATCCAATCCAATCTTGTCCATCCGGTGCCAAATCAAATTGCTTAGAAATAAACATACCGCAAAATAGTTATTAGAACTACCGCACAATTGTTGTGCGGTATATGGCCCACATAAAAAGTGTTCATATTACCCCTCAAATGAACGGCTAAATTTTAAAAAAAAAATGTACCGTGAAATAATTATGCGATACCCAATAAAAAAATGGGTACAACATAACTGTTATGTGGTAGCTTGGAATTTATTTTTTCTCCTACGACATAACTGTTATGCAGTACCCTTAAAAAAAAAACTCCTACCGCATAACAATTATACGGTATCATAAAAAAATTTCTCAATGAATTTGCACATTACATTTTTGATAGAATGAAGAGGTCTGATATAGTCATTTTAACCTTCAATCACCCAAATTAGCATATTCTTGAGCTTTTTATGTAGTCTTGAAAAGTTCTCACTAAAATTGCACATTACATGTTTGATATTATGAGTCAAAGAGGTCTTACATAGTCCTTTTAACATTTAATCAAAAAAAATAACATTATTCTTGAGTCTATTATATACTCTACACCATTTGAGGTGATTTTTATATTAGTAAAGAAACTTTTCAGACTTTCACAAACTTTCTCGGGCCTTGCACGGATATCGTACTTTTATATACATAGAAAGAGAAATGAGTATAAATAGATAGAATAGATAGAATAAACATATAGTCAATCTACTAAAATTAACATAGTTGGGATAAATAAAACGTATTCCTCCCTTTTCATAAATATAGTCTATGAATTTGCTCTTCTTTTCTTTTTTTTTTCTTATTGTTCTATAAAAAAATAATTTACTTAATAATAATATAAAATAATATAATATTCTCAAATTTAACAATAATAATTTTATTATCTTACCACAACTAAATCGACGAAATTCAATTTACATATATAGTTATGTGTGAACGGATTGTAGTTCAATCAAGTAACAACATTGTGAATTTATCTCTTATTATTGCAATTGAATTTTTCTTATTATTGTAATGATTTCAATTGATTAGGAAAGTCATTCTGATTGATATCTTGACAGCATAATATAAAAGTATTTTCTCGACATAAGACCTACTACTGAGTTATGAGGAACTGCATTACTATTGGTCCAAATGATGGACAGCGTCCACGAATGAAAAGGTTGACTTTATATAATTAATAGTTGTGGAATTTTTGATACATATTAATGGACTGTGTCTAACAAAAGTAGTTGACTGTATCAAAAACTGGTTATATCTTTGCATACTGATTTTTCCATTTGACTAGAATTTTGTCCAAAACAATACTCGACCCTACAACATTTGTTCTAAACTTCCCCCCATGCCACTTAAACTATTAATTGTTGAAATGAAGGGGTCCGATTTCTACCTAAGACCTTCCCACTAATCCAATTCAAATTATTAACGTAAAATGACTTGGTTGACTGCCTAAACTTTATCATGCCTTACATGCAATAAATGTATGGATTATGGAGAAGGAATCAAACATAAAATTAATATAATATTTAATGCCACAGAGAATGACTTTGAATGCATGGTAACACGTTAATATGTTAATTATCGAAGAAAAGTTCCTTAAGAAATAATACCTATAAGTTATTAGGGATGGTTGACCTATCAATATCCATAATGAGTGAAAGCGAATAGATACTCGTATAATTAATTTAGTAACTTATATATATTCACAGTAATCCTTGTATGTTTTATCTTCTAAAGTTTTGGCTTAAGCATAACTGAATACTTAATTCTTCATTTCTCTCATGTTTGGAACTTGGAAAACATTAGAGAAAAAAAAAATAGAAGAAGAACGACAAATTGAAAGAGTAATACGTGATTGTGAAAACTCAACCAAAAAAGTTTAGATTTCCTAATGTTTAATTTATTTTTTAGCTTCAAAGATACCGGAAATGAAAACCTTTTCCGAACTACCAGTTCAAAGTATCAAGCTATTTCAAAGTATCTAGTACTCGGTGGAGTGCTTTTATTTGGTCAGTTAATTATAAAGAAATAAAAAAACAAAATAAGCCCCCCTTGTCTCTCCGCTAAATAATATACATATCTTTCATAAGCACTTTTTTAATGAAGATGAAATTGAGAGAGGAGTGACTTTTTCGTAAAACAACTCCAAACAAATATAAATTTTAAATGAATTCCACTTTTATAAAATTTTAAAACTTGCTTTCAAAAAACACGAATTAGTTTTCAAGTTAATTTTATTTTTGAAGACTTGAAGTTGATTTGTCAAATGCCAATTTGTTGCATCTGGACAGTGTTTTCTAATGGATTTTTTTTTTTTTTGGTTAATTAGACTAGGAAAATGTATTTGATTAATTAGAGTCTTATCTTTATGGACAACAATTTAGCAAACATTATAATCAAAAATTGTATTTTCATATACTCTTTAACACAATTTAATTTTGGTGGAGTGTTTTTAGTTTTGTCAACCATAAATTAATTCTGCTTTCATTATCCCTCTGACAAAGTATAAGAATGATAAAGCGAACGAATGGAATAATTAAATTAAATTTAAATAAAATTAGTAATCTGCCTCTCCACAGCGTGTCAATGAACAAAGACTTTGAATGCATGATCATGAATTTATGGATTTCAAGGAGAAAAAGTCGTGCCAATTGTTGTTTGACTAACTTTTATGTCGTTCTAAATTGTGTTGAAAATATTCAATTCATAGAGTATATATGTCTTAAAAGACTGATATGAATATATATCAAGCTCTCTTGTTCTTTCTTCTTTTTTTTCCATTTTTATTTAGATTTTAAATATTTAGAATTTGGCTTCATGAATTATGTAAAAGCTTTGCAAAATTTTCAATTTTTATTTAAGATGATCTTCAAATTAAATCAATTGAAATTTTAGCAATAAATTCAGCAGAGTTTATTTTACTAAGAAGTTCGTTTAGGGGATGAAATTTGATTTAGTGTTTTGACTTTAGTTAAGTTAACAAAACTATTTTTAATTGTAATTCATCTCTAATATAAAATACACCTTCCCACAAAACAAAATAAGTTATTTCCAATCCGAGGGAAAGTTATATATATATATATATATATATATATATATATATATATATTCATATTCTAGTAGTGCATATCATATATATCCCAATTAAACAATTATTATTTACTATGAAAAAAAGGAAGAAATTATTGTAAGTTTTATGGTTAAGAAAAAATGTCATTAAATTTACCAAAAAGGCTTTTAACTTTTTTATTTCCTTCATCACGAAGCTCCAAAAATGAATAAAAATCATAAATCTCTTTACGAATAAATATTCATTATCATCATTGAATTGCACTGTATTTGTGTCTACAACTTTTGTCATGATAAAGATAGTACAATGGTCAATGGTGGTAGCCAAAAAAGTTTTTGGTCTCTTACAATGTCATCAAGAGATACATGTTTGCCCTTCCCAAATCATGAAACCAAGGTAAATTACAGATCACATATATTGTACATTTGTACGTACATAGAAGTTCCTCATCACCAGAGAGTGGATTACTTGAAGTTATCGTAAATATTGAGGAAATATTAGCTTGAAGATTTAATTAATAATTAATTTAGCTCACATAACCCTTATATATAAATACAAATTAAATTCTTGTCTTTACAATGCCAAAAAAAAAAATTCATAAAGGAGTATATGTAAATTTAGAGAATATAAAAAGATCATATCAGATACTACAATCTAATTAACAGGATTAACACGTAACTAGAACCCAAAGAAAAAATAATAAAAAATCAATGAAACATTGTCTCAAAAATTTAGGGATTCATAAGATTTCATTTTACCACAAGGTTTTTAATTTTAGCAACTAAATAGCTAGTATGTGATAAACTCGTCTACTTACATTAAAAAATCATCTTATCAAGCTTGCATACAAACGGAACTACAAACAAAAAGACGGTAAGAGGGTACCCCAACACGGAGATTCAGCACAACAGCTGCTTGAGGCGTTGTAGGGAAATCCTTGTAGAGGCATATATGATTTAATTAATTATATCTTCATCCACACATGCAAAACTGGGAATACAATTACTGTTCCACTAATTTGCAAAGTTTTGTAGCAAGTGTTTATAAATACAACCATAATTGCAGTAGATCAATGGAACATAAAAAAGAAAAATTTAATATATAGAACAATTAAGGAATTTGATTACAACGTTATCTGTATTTAAAGGCCATAAACCAATGAATAAATCAACGAATTTTTTCGCTAGTGAAGAAACTGACATTTTTGATCTAAAAGTTTCGACCCTTATAAGAAATCAGAGGTATACTCTGCTCGTGCCTGAAAAAGTTATCAGGATCAACTCGTAACTTCACCTGAATCAGTCTGTCGAAATTATTCTTGAAGTACTTTTTACCCCATTTGCTTGCATGTGAATAGCTCGTCAGACCATTCTGATTGTTCATCCCCAAGTCAAGATCATTATAATTTACATATGCAGTTCTTGGATTTCTAGTAACATGCGGAGTCAAGTATTTGTATAAGCTTCTTATCCAATTCATAGCCTTGGTTGTGTCTCCATCCGTAAGCACCCTCATGTACATCATGTACAATGTTCCAGCTCTATGTGGAAATGGAATCGCGGATTCTGAAATCTCATCCATCCTTCCCCCATACGATGTCAAGATCATATTTGTTGTTTCGGGCTCAGTTTTGAGCAGCATTTCCCAAATACCCTCCAAGCCTTTTCTTGAAATTGGTTTATCCACAAAGCTGGACTTTGCTTTAAATGGAATCTTAAACGAAGTTCTGTTTAGCAAAACATCAACAGATTCATCGGCTGAAAATAGAGAAAAAAGAAGCACCGATTGGATATAACTAACTTCGTTGCAATTTTCTCTCATCAAGCCTAACTCGGGGAACCTTTTTTGCATCAATGGAAGTAGTGTATCGATTCCACCAAGGAACATTCCTACGAATCTTAGACGTACTGTTTTGTCATCTTGATATGTACTTGAATCAGTGCCAAGTGTCGTTCTACTGGGTACACTAGGTGCGTCTTTTCGTATACTATTTGCTACAATTCTGATTTCTAAATCTTTTGGAAGCTTAGGAGCAACAGATTGCCACTTATGAACTATTTCAGTTGCATTTTGTTCCAAAATTCTATCAACTTGAAAAACAGTCACAATTTCTGGGACATGAACTAGCTTTATCTGCCAAGAAAGAATGACTCCAAAGCTTGAAGCACCACCTCCTCTAATAGCCCAAAATAGATCTTCACCCATTGATTTTCTATTTAGAATTCTTCCATTAACGTCTATCAATCTTGCATCAATAACATTATCAGCAGCAAGACCGTACTTTCGTCTCAACGTACCATAACCTCCACCACTAATCAGTCCACCAACACCAACATTTGACCAAACACCACCAGGAAACCCTAGGGTTTTACTTTTCTTGGCGATTTCATAGTAAAGTTCACCTAAGGTTGCACCAGATTGAACCCATGCAGTTGCAGCTATAGGGTCCACATTGATGGATCGAAGATTAATCATATCAAGCACGACAAACGGGTTTCTTGATACGTAAGAAAGACCCTCAAAATCATGACCTCCGCCTCGAATCCGAATCTCCATGCCATGTTTCTTGGAGCAATAAATAACCGTTTGAATTTGGGTTTCGTTGACAGGTTGAACAATGAATAGGGGTTTAGGCGTAGCTGATGATGCAAATCGAAGATTGTTAATGAAGAACTGCAAGGTTGATGTGTAGGATGAGTTGGTTGGGGTGTAAATGACTTTTGACATGGATTCGGAGCTTGAAGAAGCAAGTTTAAGGCATTTGCTAAAATTTTCTTGTGAATAAGCCGAAGCAATTGGCCATGAAAAAGTTAACAAAAGAACAAAAGAAAGCAGCAGAAAAGTTGGAATCTTCATAACTTATTGATATCTGAGGTTTTAAGAAGGTTTTTGGTTTTTTTAATTTGTTTTGTTTGGAAAAGAGAGAACTGAGGTTTGGTATGTAACAATAGTTCTATGGTGCTTATTTGTACTACTTGGCCATCGTGAAGAGAAATAGTCAACTTTTTTCTTTGCGGATATAGCTACACACGCAGTGCACCCGGTACACATAGAATTGGTAGCTAGTCAAATTTTCCAAGGACAAGTTGCCACTTTTTGGGATCTGACTTTTAACTTTATCCGCATAAAATTTTGTCATAGCTTAAATTTAAACAAAAAATAGTGACATTTTTTTTCTCTCTCGCCGTGTTTTTTTTATTTGACATTTTTTAGCGTAAATCATGTGTTCTTGAGTTTAATTTTGGTACTAAACTAAAAAGTATTTTCCTGAAAAATAAGATCTAAACCCATTAAATGCACTAAACTAAAAAGTATTTTTCGCCAGAAATTTATTTATAAAATAATTGAAAAATAAGATCTAAACCCATTAAATGTAATTAATTTTGACTCACTTAAGTATTATTAAATTAATATGCATATAAAAGTGAAATCTCGGTGGGGTGCTTAAAATATATCATGCCTCATGCACAAAATGCATGTATGGATTATGGAGGCAAGGAATCAAACATAATAATTATATAAAATAAATGTCAAATAGAGAATAACTTTGAATGCAAGATAACATGTTATGGAAGAAAAGTTCCTTGCGAAATAATTATAGAAAAATCCATAAATTATTGGGGATGGTTGACCCATCCATATCCATAATGAGTCAAAGCTAAAATATGATACTTATATGAAATTAATTTAATAATTATATATTATATTCACAATAGTCATGTATATATGTTTTGTCTTCTAATTAAAGTGTTGGCTTAAGAGTAACTGAAAACTTACTTCATTATTTCTCTCATGTTGGAACTTGGAAAATGTCAGAAAAAAAAGAAGGATAAGAATGAAAAGATGTATATAAAAAAGAATTTATTTTTATCTCAATTTAAATTTAAACCTAATTATATATACTTATAAAATTACTATCAATAATAAATTATTCGGATTCAAATGTAATGTAATAAATAACTAAGAAAACTCCACCAAAAAAGTTTAGATCTCCTAATGTTTAATTTATTTTTATTTCTCTCAATTTTTTAAGCTTCAAGATAGTCTTAATGAAAACATTTTTTCCAGTGGCGGAGGCAGTAGAGGGCTAAGAAGGCTATAACCTAGTCCAAAAAAGTTAAACTCCTTCAAGCGCAGCCCAATCCAGTCCAATCCAACCCAGTCCAAGTGCTAGTCACTATGCCCAGACCATATTTAAAGTTTTATGCTTAAAAGTTAAACCCCTCTTCAGCTCTCCCCTTTCCCTTTTTCCCTTTTTCCCTCTCATACACGCGTAGTGCCATTCATCTCGCTTAATAATTAATTTTTCTTTTGATTTCAACATTTATATCTCATATCTGGGTATGTTTCAATCTTCATAAATCATAAACGATCGACGACCCACGTGATCCCAAGTACCTATTTTCAATTTTTCTCTGCCAATTGTATTTAATTTTAAGTATGTATAAGTTCAAGTTTTTTTGTTTTTTTTTTTTTTTTTTGTTTTGCTTCAAAATTGATTAAAAAATCGGCTTTAATCTTATATGGGAATTTAAAGTTGAATTGTATGTTTTATTGTGTAAATCGTAATTTAGGACAGAAAATGTCAAACTGTCGTCAAAAGTCAAATTCACAAGAAAAAATATTTTATTCTTTAAACTAAGTTGCGAGAATATAATTAAACCCATTAAATATAATTAATTTTGACTCACTTAAGTATTATTAAATTAATATGCATATAAAAGTGAAATCTCGGTGGAGTGCTTAAAATATATCATTCCTCATGCCAAAAATGCATGTATGGATTATGGAGAGAAGGAATCAAACATAATAATTATATAAAATAAAAGTCAAACAGAGAATGACTTTGAATGCAAGGTAACATGTTATGGAAGAAAAGTTCCTTGAGAAATAATTATAGAAAAATCCATAAATTATTGGGGATGGTTGACCCATCCATATCCATAATGAGTGAAAGCTGAAATATGATACCCCATATAATTAAATTAATTTAATAATTACTATATTCACAATAGTCATGTGTACATGTTTTGTCTTCTAATTAAAGTCTTGGCTTAAGTCTAACTGAAAACTTACTTCATTATTTCTCTTAGAACTTGGAAAATGTCAGAGAAAAAAAGGAAGGATAAGAATGAAAAGATGTATATAAGAAAGAATTTATTTTTATCTCAATTTAAATTTAAACCTAATTATATTTAAAATTACTATCAATAATAAATTGTTCGGATTCAAATGTAATGCAATAAATGACTAAGAAAACTCCACCAAAAAAGCTTAGATCTCCTAATGTTTAATTTATTTTTACTTCTCTCAATTGTTTAATCTTCAAGAAAGCCTAAATGAAAACATTTTCCTAACTATTAGTTCAAAGTAGGGGTGTTCATCCGGTTTAAATCAAATCGAATCGGACCGAACTTATATCGAATTTATGCAAAACTCGGTACCGATACTGGTATCGGTACCGGTTGAACGGGTATACAGGTTCGGTACAGGTTTTTTACCAATAATAATAATAATTATTATTATTAGTAGTAGTAGTAGTAGTAGTAGTAGTAGTAGTAGTAGTAGTAGGAGGAGGAGGAGGAGGAGCAGCAGCAGCAGCAGCAGCAGCAGCAGCAGCAGCAGCAGCAGCAGTAGTAGTAGTAATAGTCGTATTTGTGACGACCCCAAATCCGGGTTCTTTAACCTCGGGTTTGGTTCTCACTGTACAATACTTAACAATTATGAAATACATAAATTGTATTCAAACTTCGCGGAATAATACAAAAGGTTCCTTAATCAAAAGACTACACTTCCCAAGGTCTATTACCTTAATCTTATCATTACATATCTTAAGGGAAATACAAAAGATTTACAACAGTAATTACATAACAGTAATATAAACTAGCATACAATTACTAAAACTAAACATTCGCTTTCCCCTTGCCTTTGTCCGATTTAGAGCTTTCGAGAATGGCTGAAATATAGTCATGATATAGCAAGAATGAGCAACTAAATGGCTCAGCAAGTTTATAAACAACAATCATACGATATATCATGATGAAGGGAAATAACTTCAAGGTTTGAACAATAACAATTGTGAAAGATAACAAGAATCAATGTTCAATAAAAGAAGGAATTGACTCTTTACTGTTGAGTGGTCTTTAATGACCACGAACTGCTACTAAGGTAGAACAGACATACAATGTCTGACTCCTTGTTAAAATAACGGGACACTTGAGGGGATCAGTCCTCTCATGTCCTATGTATATGCATCACATTTAGTTTTCTTGCGCGTTGTCGGGTCTCCGACAAATAAAAATCCCCTTTAACTAGGGTTGTTCTATCTCAGTCTTACTGTAAGAATCCGCACCAGCCAATGGTTTGGATAAGCTTTTATAATATTCAACTAAATGAATTTAACATGCATTTGTCTAGCCGAAACAATTAGCTTAGACGTTCTTAAACAGTTTGCAAAAGCACTATGTGCAAATACAATAATAAATAACGATGTGAAGTAATTTTCGATAATTAATTCACTTAAAGGTCTGTTAAATATCTACGAGTGTAGATACTTGCTCAACAATAATTGAATTGTTCAAAGTAATTAAAGTTGAATAATAATTGCAACAATAAGTACAAGTTAAGGGTAGTAGACTTGCCTTGTGCGTGGTCTACTGCTAACCAATTCAATTTAATTTTCTTTAGATAGACCTAACAATTAATCAAGTTAATTTTCAAATTAGTATCATATACGCATTCATATGATAACATCTATACATGTTATTCCTAACCACATAATTAAATAATTAAGGGTATATTAAACACTTAGAACATATTATCATTACTTGATAATATTTCAATCACATAAAACATATATTAATTACTTAATATAGTTCACATTCTTATCTAACATTATTAACAATTAATAATATTCCATTAGTCTTATAATATTATTAATCATTTAATAATATTCTATTATCCTTCTAATATTATTAATCCCTTAATAATATTGTATTAATCTTTTAATATTATTAACCATTTAATAATACATTAATCACATTATTAATATTATTAATTATTTAATAATATTTTATTCATTATCTAATATTATTAATCATTTAATAATATTTTAATCATTATCTAATATTATTAATCATTTAATAATATTTTATTCACTATCTAATATTATTAATTATTTAATAATATTTTATTCATTATCTAATATTATTAATCTTTTTAATAATATTTTATTCATTTACTAATATTATTATTTATTTAATAATATTTTCTTGACTTATTAATATTATTATCCATTTAATAATAATTTAATCATTTACAAATGTTATAATCATTTAATAGCATTCTAATCACATATTAATATTATTAACCTCTTAATAATATTTTATTATAAACAATACCAATAGTTAACTTTTTAATTATTTTAACATTAGTCTTAACTTTAAACATTTAGCTACCAATTAGTTACTAATAAACTCTATGTATTGGTTTAATATTCAAACACATTCATTTTACACTTATTTCAACTTAAATTTCCATAGAAAACCCGACCCGGACCGACCCGACCCGACCCGGACTGAATCTGCTCTCAAGAACAGCGGGTTCAAGCGCCTAGGCGCTTGGTAGGCGCTTGACCTACTTTTGAAAAATCAATTTTTTTGGACTGCCCGACGCTCCGACAGTCATAACTTCTTCATTTTAAAACATTTTGGGGTGATTATTGAATCCATTCTCATTAGAATTTCATGATCTACAATTTCTCTTTAATCATAAATCCAAATTCCGAACGGAAGTATCCGTAAAATGGCTCACAAGGACAGAATGAAAACTAGTTTCATAAATCCTTAGTTTTAATGGTTCAAACTTGAAATAAATGAACTCTACACATTCAAATGACACCAACTTAGTGTTGTTGTCTTTATAACTTCTTGTTTTACAATATTCCATGGTTCGATCGTCTTTTTGAAAACGTTTTACACGAAATTTACGGATCGAACCACTTAGGGTTTAAAAAACGAGATCCTTTTTGGTAAAAGCTATAACTTCTTTGTTATTCATTATTTTTGAAAAGTTCAAAAAGAGTTTTTCTTTAAAACTTGTAGATCTAGCTTTCTAGCCATAAAAATCCAATTTTTGATTTGTACATTTCAAAATACAACGTTAAACATAGCATGCATGGTTAGGGTTTTACCGGTAAAACATGTTATGAACTTTTCTACAACTTCTATGCATTTTTCACATACCAAATCATGTTATAAACACATAGATCTATGAATATACATATATTACATAGATAAATACATCAAGATCATCAAAACGAGTTTTGATCGGTTAAAAATAGATTTTAACCGATCAAAAGCTTTCTAGACTACAAAAATAAAATAATATGGAGTTTAGAAAACTTGTAAACCTTTGTGATTTGTTGGCTCTCCTTCTCCTTATACCAAAGTATGATATGAGATTATTGGACATCCACCAAGACCTTCCTCTTGCTATTTCTCACACTTACAAGTGTTTTCTCTCAAATGCTCTATATTTTCTCTCTTGTATTCTCTAGGAAATGAGCTAGCAAACTTGGCTCAAGTGTGGAGTGTTTTATTTATAGCACTCTACTAACACTTCTTTAAGTTTCCTAATTCACCAATGTTGGTGAAATTAAGGCTTAAGTGAGCTTACTATAGATGGAATGACTACATGATGGACATATGGAATGACTAGGGTTGTTGAACCACTTTGGACTTGTGTGAAAATGAAGCAACAAGGAAATCAAGCAACCCATGTGGGTCCCTCTTTAAAATCTCAGCAAAATGACCTTTTTCAAGCCATTTTTCCTTTAATTTTTGTACTAAAATGTGCATATATACATCTATATATATATATATACATATATATATATATATATTGACCAAAGTTTGACCTCCTATTGGGCTCCACATTGGGCTTGGGAATAACTTCCATTGGGCTCATTCAATTAAATTGTTTGGGCTCAATTTAAATAACACATTGGGCTTACATTAATTATTCTAGGTTACATTTAATTAAATCAAGCATTGGGCTTGTTTAATTAATTACATGGGCTAGTAATTAAATTACATACATGGGCTACTAGGTTAATATCTTTAACCTAGTTTATCAACTCATTTGGATTTAAAAATATAATCCAATTAGATTTGTTTTAATTAATTATACACAATGCTTTAATTCTTTAAATAAATATACAAGCACATAAGTACATTTATTTAATTATCTAATGCACAATTAATTAATACAAAAAGTTTAATTTCATTGCTAAATATTTATTAAGTATATTTACAATGACTAATGAAATTCGTGGTCATTACAGTATTAGTATTATTTTTATTATTATTAATTATTTATTAATAATAATAATAATAATAATTAAAAAAAACGGTACAACTTTCCACTTTTCTCTTTTCTTTTCTTTTTCTTTTTCTTTATCTTTCTACGTGTGTGTGTGTGTGTGGATGTGGGGCTGTTTGAATGTGTGATTCAAATTAGTCAGAAAAAAAAAAAAAAAAAAAAAAAAGAACTTGGATGATTATACCAGTTATGTCAGTTAGTATATACTCGCTTGTCTCCAAAAAAAAATAACAAAAGATTAATTTTTTCACATAAATTATATTTCAATTTTTAAATTCTAAATATATTCTAATTTTATTGATTTTGAAACTAGTTATAATTCTAAGTTTGAACCGGTTCCATTCCATTTATAATTAAAAGATATACTTTTTATTTGAGATATAGTTTTTATTTAATTTACACTTTCAGTGACTCATCTCTATATAATTTCTGGGTATGCTACTGCTATCAATAATAAAAAAAATATAAGATCGATCAATATTAATTTTTAACATTAATTTAAAATAAAAATTGATATATTTACTTTTAGATAATATTTTCCAAAATGGTAATATATCTAATTGTAGTACTACTTACTACTAAATTTAGTGTTTTGAAAATTAAATGAATTGCTTCAATTTTAAATTTATAAATATCTCAAATTAATTTTGAAAAGTTAAATTTGATATTAAATTTTGAATCGGAGGATATAGTTAAACCTTGATATTTCAACTTTAAGACACTGAATCTCAGTGTCTTTTAAATTTTTATAAATTAAATCTTTTGGCCACCGACATGTAATACCTAATCCGAGTGAGAGTATTTTGAGTAATTTCACTCTTAAATACTCAATTTGTTTCATGTTATAAGATTTTTATTAACTTTTTGAATCAACTTAAGATATTTTTAAGTTCAAAATTAGCATAAATTTATTTAATTTTAATCGATACAATGATAAATATTGTAAATTATCTAAAAAGTATTATTCATTTTAAGGTTTATTGTTTCATAATTTTTAATGAGACATCTCAATTTAGAAATGAGGGAGTACCTTTGGAAAATACAGAAAATTGTAAGCTCGTGGTTAGTATATGATGAAGAAAAAAAGAAAAAACTAAAACCAATATAAACATATATACCCTTAAAAGAGTTATTGTCCATATTAATTTAAAAAATTAAATTTCTTTGGAAACATAGAAATTTATATGCGTGTGATTAGTGTGTGATGAAGAAGTAAAAGGAAGAAAAATCGGAGCCAATTTAAACAATGTATACTCTTAAAGACTTAATTGCGCTTTCATTTTGAGTCAAGTGACTAATTTCGATAAAAAAAAATGCTAAATCTGGTGGCCAAAATCTTTAAACTAGAAACATTAAGATTTAAATTATAACAAACAAAAAACTTAAAACGTTTAAAAGTGTATTTAAGCATGTATTTTACTAAAAAGCTCATTTAGGCTGGGATTTAGTTTAGTGTTTTTACTTTTGGTTTAGTATCACCCTTCTAGATTCATCATCGGTTATTTAGCCTACATTGGTAATAGTGTCGGCATACATATTAAATGCACTTGTAAACACTTGACATTTCTCTTTTTAAAACACACACATATAAATTAACATTTAGTGTGTTTTAGTTGCTTTGTAATGTATTATTACATTTTCTGTAATATACATCACATAATAGAAACTTATTTTCAGCCCAAAATTTATTTTCAGTAATTTATTTATAATTTTCAAAATGCTGAAACTTTAAAAATTCGTAGAAAATAAACCGCTTGTCCAAAAATTACGAATTTTATGTCCATTTCATATAAAATTTAATTCTCTACAACTTTCTAGTATAAAGTTTCTTCAAATTCTGTTTGAAAAATAGCAGAAACAGTACTGCCGGAAAGTTCACCGGCGGCGACTTTCTGGTCATCTTCTCCGGCGACCCAAAAATTTTCTGGCGAGTTTTTCATCATTTTTTCTGCCCAGATCAGATCTACTATATCTTAGAATTCCAACAATATTTTTAGTATCAAAATTCGTTAGAAATCTTATGTTGAAACAACATCTGAAAATATTTTTCGCCTAAACTATTCATTCCTTTGATTTCTTGATAATCCATCTTTAAACCATCATAGACATGATTGAGTATAATCTAATCTTCATAAATCTTTTAAACATAAAAATTCAAAGGAATAAACAAGGGTTTTGATTTTTACCTTCATAGCATCAAATTTTCCTTTTTGGCTTCCTCTCCTTCTCTTTTTTTCTTTTTAAAGCCGTAAGTCTCTCTCTCTCTCTCTCTCCATGTTGTTGATTTCTATTGCTAGAATGAAGAGGATTTAATCCATTAAATGATATATCCGAGATGGAGATAAAATGTGAGTTTTGATTGGTTGAAATGAGATTTCATTGGATAAGATAATGAAATGAGTGGCTAAAATTAATTCCCACCATAAAATGTTGAGATTCCAGTAGGCCCACTCCAAAATCTGTAGATTTAACTTATCTTTTGGGTCCTAATTTTAATTATCTGACCCGCTCTTTAACTTTTTGACCCGAAAATTAAATTTTCAATATTATAGTCATTTTCTACTAATTTTGACGTTTCTGTCGTCGTGGTAACATCCGTTTCTTCAATTTCACTTTCGAACTCCAAATTTGACCTTTTATCCGAAAAAGTCAAACGATCAACATTGACCAAAAAGTCAACCGAAACACATATTGTGACACCCCCAAATCTGGGCCCACACAGCCCAAACTTTAGTTGTCAAGACTATAACAAAATTATTACAAGGTAGTACAATGTTTAACAATACAGTGTATAATAATACACAACTAAGTCTTTACTATTACTGCCACACTATTTTACAACACGTGAAGACTACGATAGCTATCCCTCAGACTCTCACTCCATCCACCAGCTAGACCCAGTTACGTTCTCATCTGTTGAAAAACAATGGAACAAAAAGAAAGGGTGAGCTCAAATAGCCAGTAAAGAATATCATGACTAAGATAATGACGAATAAATTATCGTTAGTCTTCAACAGTTGTGTTTTTGATAAAATAATTTAAACAACAAGTTTTAACTCAACAACTACAGTTAAGTTTTTAAACAAGGTTCAGATCAATGACTGCAGCAGAATAACAACCATTAGGAAAATCATATGGACCATGATGTCTACTCGCTTCTCTTTTTAGGAAAAACATCTTCAACTTTTATCATCTGAAACACTACTGGCCCTGATAGTACAATTTCACAGTTCCTGGTCATAATCATGCAAGTCAACAATTCATCTTTGCACTACGGGCCAAAGACATTCAATATAGCATCACCGGTCATGATTATACCAGTTTACAACCTTTGGTCGTAATCATACCAAACAACAGTTCATCTTTAACCCAGGCCAAAGAGACATTCACCACGTGCCTTAAAAGACACATCATCAAATATATCGCCTTTAACCTATCAACGCCTTTAACCTATCAACACCTTTATCCAATCTGTGCCCTAGGCCACAGATATCAACAACAATTTGATTATTGATTATTAGAATAATAACAGTGATACAATTGATGAACAGAAGAAATAGGACAACAATAAGTATCATAAGTTTACGATTTTACTTTATGTAGATTCAAATAATATCCAAATTGTCAACATGATGTGGAGTGAAATTTAAAAAAATGATGTCAAGATCTACAGTTCAGGATAACCGTTACAGTGCAATAGAAGGGTTCAGAAAAATAGGAAAGTTCAATTGAAATGATATTAGATTAAGCACAAACTATTAAGGAACATATAATCATTTCAGAAAACTTTATCAAATAGTACTTATCATGGTAAGTAAAGAGTATAAAAGAAAAAATATCCCTTACTATAGTAAGTTTGAATAATGGAAGGTGAAAAAGATAGTATCTCTTATGAGTATAAAGGAAAATAATATCACTTACGAATATAAAAGAAAATGATATTACAAACGAATATGGAATAAGAGTGTCATGTGATAATTCGTATAGACCAATTATTTTCACAAGAGACAAATAAGAAATAAATACAAAGGGTTATTCACCAACAGGCGGTAATCCGCGCAGTAAGGTTATTCCCACAATTTAATAAAATTTGAATACGAATAGTTATTCACCAAATAGGCGGTAATCCGCGCGGTAAGGTTATTCTCATAGATTAATAAGGAAAGAATACGAAAGATTATTCACCAACAGGCGGTAAATCGCGTCGTAAGGTTATTCCCACAATTTAATACATGAAAATAAATGACATATCTTATGAGTAAGAAAGAAACGATATTATTTTCGAGAATCAAATAATGATAATCCCTTACCGTAGTAAGTTTAAGAGTATGAAAGAAAATGACATCTCTTACCTTAACACGTGACTGAATATTGATTTAAATGAGGTTGATCAACCTATATATTTATAATATAATTAGTAATTACCAAATATAAATTTCAAAGTGTATAATAACTCGTATAATATGAACTATCAAAATTATATATATTTAACATAATTTTTATAGTATAATATAACAACTTTAAAATAGTTTTTAAAATAATATTCCAAAATAAATCTTCCAAAGAAAGCTTTTAAACATGAATCTTCTTAAAGAAGAGTCTTCTAAAGGAAGATTTGTGAATACCGTGAAAAATAGGAATTTATGAAATTACTACTTTTAAAATAAAACACTTACTTGAGAAATTCATGCACTCATTCTGGTTTAAAAACACTAAAAATAACCTTACAATTCTCAGAGAAAACTTATAAAATACTTATAGAAAATTTTTATGTTTTAGGTGTGATTTTTCTATTCAGCTGAGCAAGCTATTTATAGGAGAAAAGAAGTCACTGTGCAGTGGTAGGTGGCTGGCGTGCTGCACGCCAGCCTGAGAAATTTCAGCAGCAGCAGCCTCACCAACCATTTCCACATTTTTTTCATTCTTCATGTGAGCCCCACAGAGGGTCCACATACTATTTACATACAATAATAATTCTTCGTTTTATTTTTAAATTCATTTATTTATTCTTCCTGTGGGTCTTACATATATAATAGAATAATGCTACAAGAATAATTCAACAATAATGTAAGGAACACGTTACTAACAATTATTACTTTAATAATATAAATTACTGTGTATTTGCTACTGTGACAATTATTTGGTTCAATAATTTTAAAATACAGTGCGCCGACAATTATTTACTCAATGATATGAAATATAGTGTAATGATAATTATTAAATCAATAATTCAGAATACTGTGTAACAACAATTATTGATGAATACTGTGTAATGACCACGTTATCATATCAATAATATGAGACACTGTGCAATACCGTGTGCTACTGTAGAATACCGTGTGCTACAATAAAATACCATAAATTACCGTATGCTTTTATTCTTTTATCACCGGTATTTTAACAGTTTAAGAGTGATAACACCGTTGACTATTTTTATTTAAAAAATGTTACCTCTGTCGTTTTCTATATCTGACAAATATTCCGTTGTGGGGTCCACCAATGATTAGTTATTTCGGCGTCGTCGTACGACCCGAATATTCCCCGACAAAACGAACCTCAAGTGGTTGTAATAGACCCTTAGGCACTTGATGCTCTGTCTTGACACTGTAGACAAGTTAGGCACCTTGAGATAAACTCTGCAATCTCCCTTTTGATATTGTTCCACCAAAATGTATGTCGAAGATCACGATACATCTTGGTACCTCCTGGGTGGATTGCAAATGGCGTGTTGTGTGCCTCCATCATGATTTTATGCTTCAATTCAGGATCGTTAGGAACACAGAGTCGAGAGTTAACTCAAAGTATTCCTTTCTCGTCAATTCTTGCTTCAGGAATAGCACATTCTTGTACTTTCTTCATCATATTCATCAGCTCCGGATCAGTAGCTTGGGCAGCTTTAATTTTATCGATTAAAGTTGGTTCTACTCGTACGTGAGCAATCTTCAAGTGGGTCCCTGGTATCTTTAGCTCTATCTCCATCTTTTGTAAATCATACAAAATACGCTTTTGTGTTGTCAGCAGTGCACTTGTACTCGTATAAGATCTTCTGCTCAAAGCGTCAGCTACAACGTTTGCCTTTTCCGGGTGATACTGGATGGTATGATCATAATCCTTCAACAGCTTAAGCCAACGTCGTTGTCGCATGTTGAGTTCCTTCTGAGTGAAGAAATACTTGAGGCTTTTATGATCCGTATAAATATCCACTTTTTCTCCGTACAAGTAGTGTCTTCAGATCTTCAACGCAAAAACGACCGCTGCCAACTCTAGATCATGAGTAGGATAATTTTTCTCATAATCTTTGAGTTGTCGAGAGGCATAGGCTATAACCTTTCCATGTTGCATAAGGACACAGCCTAGACCTTTGCCTGAAGCATCGCTATATATGACGAATTCTCCTAATCCTAATGGTATGGTCAGAACAGGAGCCGAAACAAGTCTCCTCTTGAGTTCTTGAAAACTTTTCTCGCATTCCTCGTTCCATACTAATTTTGTACTTTTTCGAGTTAGCTGACTTAATAGAGTGGCGATTCGAGAAAATCCTTCTACGAATCTCCGATAATAACCAGCTAGGCCCAGAAAACTTTGAACTTCCGTTACTGTCTTGGGTGGTTCCCAATTTAGTATTACTTCAATCTTCGCAGGGTCAACCGATATTCCCTGTATTGAAATTACATGCCCAAGGAACGTAACTTCCTCAAGCCAAAACTCACATTTCTTCAACTTGGCATATAGTTTGTTCTCGTGAAGCTTTTGAAGTATTAATTTCAGGTGTTGTTCATGATCCTCACGACTCTTGGAGTATATGAGGATGTCATCAATAAAGACAACCACAAAATGATCCAAATATTCTTTAAATATTCGGTTCATCATGTCCATGAAAGCTGCAGGAGCATTGGTTAGTCCAAAAGGCATGACTAAGAACTCATAATGCCCATAACGAGGTCTAAAAGCAGTCTTTGGAATGTCCTCAGCTTTAACCTTTAACTGATGTTATCCAGAATGGAGATCAATCTTCGAGAAAAATGTTGGGCACCCTGCAATTGACCAAACATATCATCAATCCAAGGTAACGGGTACCTATTTTTTATGGTGACATGATTCAATTCTCGATAGTCAATGCACAATCTCATACTTCCGTCTTTCTTCTTCACAAATAGAACAGGAGCACCCCAAGGTGATGCACTCGGACGAATGAAACCAGTATCCAACAATTTCTGTAATTGGACTTTTAACTCTTGAAGTTCAATGGGAGCCATTCGGTATGGGGCTTTGGAAATGGGCTTAGTACCGGGTTCAAGATCAATACAGAATTTAATATCTCGGTTTGGGGGTAAGCCAGGAAGTTCCTCAGGAAAAACGTCAGAAAACTCATTAACAATGGGAATATCATTCAAGTTTGACGTGTTTTTGTTCAAATCAGTGACATGAGCTAAAAATGCTTGACATCCGTTTTTCAATAAACGAATGGCTTTATGGCTAGAAATAACAGTTATAGATTTCATTGGTTTTGTTGCTTGAATTTGCATGACAGATTGATTAGGAATATGAAAACTGATAATCTTATGAAAACAATCAATTTTAACATGATGGGTAGTCAACCAATCAATTCCTAAAATTACATCAAATTCATGCATTTCGAAAGAAATAAGGTCAACGGGTAATGTGAGGTTGTTGATTTGAACTAGGTAAGATTTATATACAGTAGATGTAATGGTCATTTCTCCTAATGGGTTTCAACTGATAAGTCAAAATCCAAATTTTCAGGAGTTAAGTTTAAACGTTGATCACACGTAGGTAAGATAAAAGAATGGGTAGAACCAGTATCTAGCAGGGCATAGACTTCATGAAAATTTATGAATAGCTTACCGGTTATTACTTCGTTCGAGTTTCGTGTCATTTGGGATGTCACAACAAACGCTCTCCCTTGAACTATAGATTTTCCCTTATCCGTGCTAGTTTTTAGTATCATCATTGCAGCTGGACTTGATTTTGTAACAGGACAAAATCGAGCGACATGACCCTCCTTCCCATAACTGTAGCACAACTTGGACTGCTGAGTACAGTTTGAGCTGATATGACCCTCCTAACCACACCTATAGCATCTTATCGGTGGTCGATCTCCTCCCCTTGAAATTGGTGCCGGTGCTAGTATTAGTACCAGTGCCTTTCCATAATTATTATGGGATCTTTTCCTCTAGAAATTGTTCCCACTAGATTCTCCTCTTCTGGTATTCGATGTTGGATTACCACCGAAGTACTGGTTACCTCCTCTAGGGTTCTCATTCCTGTGGTTGTTATCATTTCTCTCTCTATGTTGATCATTGACTCTTGGCTGTAATATTTCATCTGTTTGCTCTACCCTTTGAGCCCTATCCACAATATTTGAATACAAAGTAAATTTATGAGAGCTAAGTTGTTGACGAATTTTGAGTCTCAGACCTCGCAAAAACATTCGACTCATTTGTGCTTCGTCATCCACCAAATGGGTCGCGAAATGAGATAATTCAGCAAACTTAGCTTCATATTGAGAGACTGTCATGTTTTCGTGCTTCAGCTTAATGAATTCCATCTCTTTCATATGGCGGATGCTTTCTGGGAAGTACTTTTCATTAAACAACTCTTCAAATTCTGTCCAAGATATCTCGAGTGCTGAAGGGTGGATACATTTTACCGCTTCCCACCAATGGTCCACCTCACCTCGTAACATAAAAGTGGCGAATGACACCTTCTGATCATCAGCACATTGTAAGATATCAAATATTTTTGTCGTCTGCTTCAACCACACCTCCGCTTTGAGTGGGTTAGGCTTCCCGAGGAATTTAGGTGGTCCCAATTCTTTAAATTGTTTGACAAAGACTGTCCTCGAATTTTCAGCATTTCTTCCGTTATTATTGACTGGATTTCCTCCTGCTTGATTTTGCATGAACTGCATGACGTTTCTAAAGAATCCATCACTCATCATGTTATCAGGAACATTATTTCCTGAGTTGGCATGAAGATTGTTTGTGGCCTCTTGATTCTCAGCTACATTGGCTTCGGGCACTTCATAGTTAACTTCCTGATTTCCAGGTGCCATACTTAACTGTGGTCACAAAATAAATGTTAGTTTAAACAAACTGACTCATCACTTCATGTCCTTACATTCAAATCGACTCGTTAGACAACAAAATCTAATTTAGGTAGGACACACTAATGACTGATTCTATTCGTCTCTCCCCGCCTAGTTCAAACCCCAGATCTCCATTAAAGACCATATCCCTAAGCTCTTATACCAACTGTGACACCCCAAAATCTGGGCCCACACAGCCCAAACTTGAGTTCTCAAAAGACTACAACAAAATTATTACAAGGTAGTACAACGTTTAACAATACAATATATTATTATTATACACAACTAAGTCTTCACTATTATTGTCACACTATTTTACAACACGTGAAGACTACGATAGCTATCCCTCGGACTCTCACCCCATCTCCCGGCTAGACCCAGCTACGTTTTCATCTGTTAAAAAATAATGGAACAAAAAGAAAGGGTGAGCTCATATAGCCCAGTAAAGAATATCATGACTAAGATAATGACAAATAAATTATCGTTAACCTTCAACAATTGTGTTCTCGATAGAATAATTTAAACAACAAGTTTTAACTCAACAACTACAGTTAAGTTTTTAAACAAGGTTCAGATCAATGACTGCAGCAGAATAACAACCATTAGGAAAATCATATGGACCATGATGTCCACTCGCTTCTCTTTTTAGTAAAAACATCATCAACTTTTATCGTCTGAAACACCACTGGCCATGATAGTACAATTTCACAGTTCCTGGTCATAATCATGCAAGTCAACAATTCATCTTTGCACTACGGGCCAAAGATATTCAATATAGCATCACCGGTCATGATTATACCAGTCTACAGCCTTTGGTCATAATCATACCAAACAATAGTTCATCTTTGCCCCAGGCCAAAGAGAACATTCACCACGTGCCTTAAAAGACACATCATTAAATATATCGCCTTTAACCTATCAACGCCTTTAACCTATCAACACATTTATCCAATATATGCCCCAGGCCACATATATTAATAGCAATTTGATTCTTGATTATTAGAATAATAACAGTGATACAAATGATGAACAAAAGAAATAGGACAACAATAAGTATCGGAAGTTTACAATTTTACTTTGTGCAGATTCAAATAATATCCAAATTGTCAACATGATGTGGAGTGAAATTCAAAAAAATGATGTCAAGATCCACAGTTCAGGATAACCGTTACAGTTCAATAGAAAGGTTCAGAAAAATAGGAAAGTTCAACTGAAATGATATTAGGTGAAGCACAAACTATTAAGGAACATATAATTATTTTAGGAAACTTTATCAAATAGTACTTATCATAGTAAGTAAAGAGTATAAAAGAAATAATATCCCTTACTATAGTAAGTTTGAATAATGGAAGATGAAAAAGATGGTATCCCTTATGAGTATAAAGGAAAATAATATCACTTACGAATATGAAAGAAAATGATATTACAAACGAATATGGAATAAAAGTGTCATGTGATAATTCATATAGACCAATTATTTCCACAAGAGACAAATAAGAAATAAATACAAAGGGTTATTCACCAACAGGCGGTAATCCGCGCAGTAAGGTTATTCCCACAACTTAATAAAATTTGAATACGAATAGTTATTCACCAAACAGGTGATAATCCACGCAGTAAGGTTATTCTCATATATTAACAAGGAATGAATACGAAAGATTATTCACCATCAGACGGTAATCCGCGCCATAAGGTTATTCCCACAATTTAATACATGAAAATAAATGACATATCTTATGAGTAAGAAAGAAACGATATTATTTTCGAGAATCAAATAATGATAACCCCTTACCGTAGTAAGTTTAAGAGTATGAAAGAAAATGACATCCCTTACCTTAACACGTGACTGGATATTGATTTAAATGAGGTTGATCAACCTATATATTTATAATATAACTAGTAATTACCACATATAAATTTCAAAGTGTATGATAACTCGTATAATATGAACTATCAAAATTATATATATTTAACATAAGTTTTATAGTATAATATAACAACTTTAAAATAGTTTTTAAAATAATATTCCAAAATAAATTTTCCAAAGAAAGCTTTTAAAAATGAATCTTTTCAACGAAGAGTCTTCTAAAGGAAGATTTGTGAATACCGTGAAAAATAGAAATTTATGACATTACTACTTTTAAAATAAAACACTTACTTGAGAAATTCCTGCACTCCTTCTGGTTTAGAAACACTCAAAATAACTTTACAATTCTTAGAGAAAACTCATAAAATACTTATAGAAAATTTTTATGTTTTAGGTGTGATTTTTCTATGTAGCTGAGGAAGCTATTTATAGGAGAAAAGAAGTCACTGTACAGTGGTAGGTGGCTGGCGTGCTGCACGCCAGCCTGAGAAATTTCAACAGCAGCAGCCTCACCAACCATTTCCACATTTTTTTCATTCTTCATGTGGGCCCCACAGAGGGTCCACATACTATTTACATAAAATAATAATTCTTTTTTTTTTTTTTAAATTTATTTGTTTATTCTTCCTGTGGGTCTTACATATATAATAGAATAATGCTACAACAATAATTCAACAATAATGTAATAAACACGTTACTAACAATTATTACTTTAATAATATAAATTACTGTGTATTTGCTACTGTGACAATTATTTGGTTCAATAATTTTAAAATACAGTGCGCCGACAATTATTGACTCAATGATATGAAATACAGTGTAATGACAATTATTAAATCAATAATTCAAAATACTGTGTAACAACAATTATTGATGAATACTATGCAATGACCACGTTATCAGATCAATAATATGAGACACTGTGCAATACCGGGTGCTACTGTAGAATACCGTGTGCTACAGTAAAATACCATAAATTACCGTATGCTACTATTCTTTTATCACCGGTATTTTAACAGTTTAAGAGTGATAACACCGTTGACTATTTTTATTTTAAAAATGTTACTTCTGTCATTTTCTATATCTAACAAATATTTCGTTATGGGGTCCACCAATGATTTGTTATTTCGGCGCCGTCGTAAGACCCGAATATTCCCCGACAAAACGGATATTCCCGGACTAAACAAATATTGTCCGCTATAATAAAATTTGCACATAACATCCTTAATTTTTAACTTTATCAATTTAACCACTTACTGTTTCAAGAAAAATATATATGAAGAAAAATTAAATTTTGTATTTCAAGAAATTCGGGGTTTTACACATATCGCATTTACATTCCATACTTACTAAATTCGACGTTCCCGTCGTAACGGTGAAGTCCGTTTCTCAAAATTCTTCTCCAAACTAAACTTCGACTTTTCACATTTCCAAGTCAAACGGTTGACTTTGACCAAAAGTTAACCCAGACACCAAATTGTGTTTAATATATCTTATTGTTAAATTTAACGTTCTGAACTCAACGGTGTAGTCTACGTCTCCAAATTCTTTTCCGAACTCCAAATTTGGGATTTCCTTGACCGTCTTCTCTTTCCTTTGTACTTTGACTATTTGACCACTTTGGTCATTTCTTAATATTTCGATATGTTAACTTGCCTTCACACATATAAGTATACATGTTTTATCAAGTATCCATTACCTCATTCTTCTGACACCACTATTCCACGTACTCACAACCATACAAGGTTCATCCTTAATTTGAAACTACCACAATAATAACTTTGTCACACATACAAGTCTTATACTTATCAATTGTTTAGGTTTGTTTACTATATTCATATGGCTTGTCATATATATTACTCTGACTCGCCTTAATCTTAATCCATTTTGAACTATTATTTAATTTCTAACACTCGGCTACTAGGTTGGGTTTAAATTTAATTACCACCACAATACCTAGCTTTTCGCTTTCTAATTTACTAATTTGGGCTACCTTAATTTACCATTTAAGGTTTAACTTCCATAAGCTTGCTTAATTAATATATTAAGCTTTACAGTGTTCTTGATGATTAATTCAGTTAATCATCTATCACGTTCGGCTAAAATATAATTAGCGTACCTCTAAGTATATACGTATCTATACATATACACTTTCATGTTAACTTTAAAATATCTCTATAATTGAAATTTATTTTCTCAATAAATTTTTACATACATCATATTAAAAACTTCTTTCATAATCTCTTTCAGTCAAATAAATTCATCGAGCTTTAAAGGTATTATATTACCTTATTATTAACATACCTCAAAGTATACACATAATAATCAAATTCTAGGTTTTAAAATTTAAAAACTTACATTCACTCACATTTAAATCCTAACGCAAAGTTTAGGGTCAAATGTTTACTCACTTTCTACACCTTTTTCTTCTCCAAATTTAGGTTTTAACTTCAACCTTTATTTCATCATCTAAGATCTTATTTAAAAATGTTTTGACATATCCGAGATATTACAGTTAATCTACCTCTTAATTCTCTCTTGGATTTACATGTAATATGGGGGTTACAAATTGGGTTATTTTATTCATTTGATTTTGGGAGTTACAAATTAAATAACTTAATTAACCACTATGGTTTCTTGGCTTATATAATGTGTTTAAACTTTCTCTTTGAAACACAATTTTCTAGCAAAGTTGAGAGAAAATAGAGCTTGTCATAGCCATTAGAGGTCATTTGTGAAGCTTGAAAATTTGTAACTTTTCGAACCGTGTAAATTACATCCAATACTCGTGATTACGTAGTCTGGATCGTCGCTGAGAGTTCATGAATTGCTAATTTCGTTGAGCACGTGATTATAGCCGATCGTGATTGTGGGCATACACTTCAAGAGGTAATCAAAAATATTTGTTTCGGTTTATATCCATTGCATGTATGCTCCAATTTGTTATAGATCTTATAATTAATACTTTCAAAATTTTGTTTCAGAATTGTTGAAGTACATCTACAATTAAGTAGTGAACAAGAAACATAATAAATAGCAAAATAATTGACAATAAAAAAATTATAGTTATAGATTGCGAAGGCCATACATTATTGAATTCAAGGTGTTGGAGAAATTTAAAGTAGGAATCCTACATATTTGACAATTATGAAAGAGGAGGTATACTTTGCTCATATTTGAAAAAGTTATTAGGATCAACCCTCGACTTCACTTGAACTAATCTGTCAAAATTATTCTTGAAGTAACTCTTACCCCACTTGCTTGCTTTTGCATAACTCGTACTACCCTGTAGATTGTTTACTCCCAAATCAAGATCATTATAATTCACATATGCAGTTCTTGGAGACTTGGCAGAATAAGGAGTCAAATACTCGTACAAGCCTCTAATCCATTTCAAACGCTTTGTTGTATCATATTATTTATTCCTGGTTCCTCTTTAAGAAGTATGTCCCAAATCCCATTTAGACCACTTCTTGAAATTGGTTTATCCACAAAGTCTGATTTTGCTTTAAATGGAATCTTAAATGAAGTTCTGTTCAACAAAACATCAATAGGCTCTTCGGCTGAGAATAGCGAGAAAAGCAGCACAGATTGGATATAGCTAACTTCTGCACAATCTTCTTTCACTAAACCTAACTCGGGGAACCTTTTTTCCATTAATGGAAGTAGTTTATCCATTCGGCCAAGGAACAAGGCGACGAATTTGAAACCTACTGTTTTATCATCTTCAGGAGTACTTGAATCCTCGCTAAGTACTGTTTTAAGATCTTGATTGACTTTATTTTTCCATATGCTTCGTGCCTCGATTCGGATTTCGAGATCTTTAGGCAGCTTAGGGGTTATAGTTTGCCACCTATGAACAATTTCAGTTGCATTTTGCTCCAAAGTTTTGTTCACTTGAAAAACAGTCACAATTTTTGGGACAGGAACTAGCTTAATTTTCCAAGAAAGAATAACTCCAATGCTAGAAGCGACTCCTCCTCGAATAGCCCAAAAGAGATCTTTGCCCATTGATTTTCTATCGAGAATTCTTTCATTTGAGTCCACCAATAGGGCATCAATAACATTGTCAGCAGCAAGACTGTATTTCTTTCTTAGCATGCCATATCCTCCACCACTGATAAGTACACCAACACCAACAGTTGACCAAATTCCAGCCGAAAACCCTAGTGTATTACTTTTCTCAGCAATCCTGTAATAAAGTTCACCTAAAGTTGCACCGCCTTGAACCCATGCAGTTGCAGATATAGGGTCCACATTAATCGATCGAAGATTACTCATATCGAGTAACACAAATGGCACGTGTGCCACATAAGAAAGACCCTCGAAATCATGACCACTGCCTCGAATCCTCATTTCAATGTCATATTTCTTGGAACAATAAATAACTGTTTGGATTTGTGATTCGTCCATGGGTTTAACAATTACTAGGGTTTAGGGGTTTTAGGCGATGAAAATTTGAGGTTGTTTATGCCGAATTGCAAGACAGACGTATAGGAAGAATTGCTTGGGGTGTAAGTAACTTTGGATATGAAAGCTGAGTTATGAGAAAATCTTGTTAGGCACTGAACAAAATCTTCATGTTTCTTGTCTGCCCATGAAGAAGTTGATAAAAGAACAAAAAGGAAAGAAAGTTGGGAAATAGTCGGAGTCTTCATTCTTGTTAATTTGCTACTTTGGTATATGAAATGATCGTATTTTGGTTGCTATTTATAGCGCATTTTAAGATAGAAGGAACCCGTCTGAGTAAAATATGAAAGATACAAGTAAGGAAATGGTCCAATTTAGTCAGTATAAATATATATATATATATATATATATATATATATATATATATATATATATATATATATTACCTAGCTAGCATTGGACCCGCTCCCCAAAAAAATTAGATTCTGAAATGGGTTGACTAGGTTTTGATTGACTTCTTTTGGTGGGCTGGAAATTCCTTATCCTTCAAGTTGTTTCATTGTCATTTGTTTGTATTTACACTGGTTTATACAATAGGACGCAAAAAAATATTCGTAAACGTGGCTTAAAATATACGTAAACGTGGATGATCCGACTCTACTTAATATTCGATAAAAGGTGGCTTATGTTAATTTTTTTTTTATTAAATACTATTAAAAATTAGGCGATTGTAAAAAAAGAAAAAAAATTGGGCCTCGATAATTAATTTTATAATGATTTTAATATATTTTTAATGAACTTTAAATTTGGTGAATTACCTTAATTATTATATTTAGTTGTCTATTTTTTTAATAATTATCTTTAGTTTTAAGAATGACCACTTTTGATTAAAATCCTGAATACGCCACTGTGACTCTCTATTATTTATTGTTTGCTGTATCAATTTGTTGAGAAGTATAGGGAGATGATCGATTCGATAAGAGGTAGTCTCATTTTCTTTTCAAATGTTTTGAAATCAAGAATCAATATACTCATCTGCATTACGAATCGATTTTATTTTATTGTTTTAAATTTGACTTTAGGAATTTTTTTACTTTTTATCAACAGAATGTCATTGCTTAAAAAAATAAAGCCCTGTAAAGTGTGAAAAATCATTTACAAATATGACAAATTATCTTGCTCTCGAACATCAGAATGAACAATTTCAAATGGTGTCGAAGTAAAAGAGTTACTTTTACTAAATTGTAAAACATTTAGTTTTATAAGTGTAGGGAATTAAGTCGACGCAAACTAAATAATATAAAATAAAGAGAGATAAACAACATAAGATTTAACGTGAAAAACCCTTAAAAATCACTCATCCATCTACCAAAGTACCGTTAAGTAATCATTATGAACCCTTTTCAGATTTATATTCATATTTTTTGCAAGAAAATGACCAATTGCAGTAGCGAAGCCATAATTATTTTTCAGTGAGGTCAAAATTATTACTAAGATATAAATAATTTGGCGAGGGTTCGAGAGCAGCGTCCCAAACCAATTTTTTTTTAATACTTTTGTACTTTCGGGTCATATATATATAATATAAAATATATTATATTACAATGACAATATAATAACTAATAATATATGGTACATATACACTATATTGACTCATAATAGATTTTTCTAATCACAATTGTTCATAATTAATTAATTCATTAATTATTTTAAAAAATAATATAAATTAGATTATTATTTAATTTAAAAATATTATATAGAGAGATACATATATTAAGGGTATATGAGTCATATATGGTTAAAATTTGATTGACAAAGTTATAAATTTTCAATTTGACCCCGTATAGTAAAAAATTTATAAATTTTGAGTAGTGTCAATTTATATATAATACTTAAAAATTTTAAAATTTATCCTACATTATAAAATAATTATTTTTTTCAATGGGGTCAATTGACCCCACAAGATCACATGTAGCTTCGCCCCTTGCCACATGTCATAATTTCATTGGCCGAAAATTTGAAAATGATCCGTAATAGTTACTTAACATTTTTTTGGTTAACGGGATGGAATCTTTTAAATCTTGGGGTACAAAATATAAAACAGTTAGCAATTAGCTCGTGCTTAATATGTTAATTACCGAAGAGAATGACTCGGTGGAGGGCTTAATATGTTAATTATTAACATATAATGACTTCTGTATGGATTATAGAGAAGGAATCAAACATATAATTAATATAATATTTAATGTCAACAGAGAATAACTTTGAATGCAAGGTAGAATGTTAATATGTAAGTATCGAAGAGAAGTTCCTTAAGAAATAATACCCCATAATGTATATAACAATCTGGATTTTTTTAATAATTAAATATTAATATGAGTTTTTCTAAAAGTATAATTGAATTGGAATGGTAAGTTATTAATTTTTTTTTTTTTTGTTTTGTTTGGAAACTTAAATTATGTTAGTAGATAATTAGAAAATTGATTTAATTGAAATTAAGGAGTACTCCATTAGGTGTTGGTAACTCATATATTGTAACCATAATCATATTATAACTTGATTAGTTGAATTCCCGAGTAGAATATCTATGTGCCTAGTAGCCTATTAGAAAAATCATAATTAATTCATTCGTTATTAGAATTGAGTGAATCCAATTAAAGCCTATTTCTTCAATTTTTTGTCCTCTTTAATATTAGGGAGAAAGAAAAATTATTTGATACTTTTTTTCTACCTAAATTGATTGAAAATGCAACATGTCTTAATTCTCGTCATTATTTTTAACCCTAATTTTTAAAATTCGTAACTCAGTCATGTTAACTCTGAATTGAGTGATTGATCTTGAGCCTATTTCGTGTATCTTTTCGAGGCCTGCGATTTTCTTGAAAACATGAAGAGATTTTGAAGACTCTAGAAGTCCCTAAATTCAAATTCTTTGTTGCTACAACTTGTAGAAAGACGAATAAGGAAGGTAAATATTATTTTCTATTTTGATTTTAAGTTTAGTTATGCGGGTTTTAAATTAAAGATTATTTTTAAACAAAATATAGACATGAAATTAGATAACATAACAATCGAAAACAAAAGATGAATATATGTAAATGAATATAATTTGATTGAGTGTAAAAGTTAATTAAAATCTAAAAATCTATTTTTATATATTTAAGGTCTATTGCATATGTTATATCTCTTAATTCGACCATTGAATCGTTATCAATGATGGATATTTGTACTTATATAAGTTGATAATATTTTCACCAATTTTGAACTGTTAAAGTTAAGTATTTTATTTATTATGAATTTTAAGAAATTGCTGATCTGTAATTTTTGTAGCAGAATTTTCAGCAACAAGTTCTAATATTTAAAATGTATAACTTAATGATTTTAAATCCGATTTGAGTGATTCTTGAGGCTAATTGGAGTATTTGAAATCTAGTTTCTATAAAAACTATTAAATTTGAAAAATAGTTATCAAATCAGATTGATATGAGCGATACAATGGACTGAGGTCTTAAAAATAATTTGTCATATTGAGATTTTTAGATTTCTTAACTTTTGTTATTAATTTTTATTCTTTAGAGGTATTAACAATGATCTAAAAAGAATAATTAAAGGCGTCTTGAATAGTTTAAAAAGTGTTTTAGAATTAGTAGGTAGAATTGTATACTTAAGTTGGACTGAATATGTTTAGACGGTGAATAAGATTTCGTATTGGATATCGTTGGCGTTTGAAGTTAACATTTTGTGAAGTGTGCTATAAGTGAATTTGGCTATTCGGTACGGATTTTGTACTCCACTCCTTTGATTATTGTTGTATTATGTATATCTCGTGATTTATCGTCATTTGTAACATTTTTTTTATATATATTTTTGTGGGCATTCTTGAAATTTTTGTTTGTAATTTAAACCTTTTTTCTTCTAGTATAATTCATAAAGACTTCATACTTCTTCAGCAATACTCTTATTATGTTGATCTGTTAGTTTTGCTAATTGTTTAGAATTTGATTCTCGTTGGATTAATTTGTTAGGCAGATTCATATGTTGCTTCATTTTGGTCTAGATGTTTCGAACTTCATATTTTGTACTCTTTTAAATTTGTTCTTTATTTGCAGAACTTTGTTGATCTTTATAGAGCGCTACATGTTGTTATATTACTTTAGAGGTATTTTGTTTATGACTTGATTTGGTTCAACTTCTACGTTTAGAACCCTTTTGTTGATATTGTGTCGCATGTGTTGTGACCTTGTATCTTTGGTAGAATAAGCAATAAGGTATACCTGAGCTATAACCACATGTAAGGATAGCACATGCATGTCCTCTTAGTACCGAGGCATGACACCTTCCTTGGCGGTGTGATCAGTCCACGGTGTATCCTTTTGTGTGCTTTGGGTGTGAGCTTTGGTCATTTGATATATTTGTTTAAGATGTGTATGGGTCGATCCTAGATTTATCTTCTATGCTATGGTTGAGTGTTGTGTCAAATACACATTCCGATTTTGCATGCATTTAGATTCGCAGTCCGATGCGTGATTTGTCTGTGTGGCATTATTTTGACTTACCTATGTGACATGGTATATTTCTATTTTGCTCTATTCTCGGTATCAAAACACAACTTAGCCACTTTAATTTAGTCTTCTATTTGGTTTCGTTAATTATGATGATTTAGTTAAACTCTTGTTTAGACTTTGGAGATTTCGATTATCATTGGTATTTATATTTGAGGTTATCATTCATATTATGTTTAGTTAGTTCTAGAGTTCAGTTTTGATGAATTCGCAGTCTGATATGTGATTTTCATGTGTGAAAGTATTTTGACTTGCTTGTGTGGCATGATATATTTCTGCTTTGTTTTGTGCTCGGTATGAAATCTCAACTTAGCCAATTTGATTCAGCCTTCTATTTGGTTTCGTTAATTCTGTTGATTCAATTATACTCTTATTTAGACTTTGGAGATTTTGATTACCATTGGTATTTATATTTGAGGTTATCATTTGTATTTTGTTCAGTTAGTTCTAGAGTTCAATTTTGATTCTTTTGTATATCTTTATCCGTACTAGGCATTTGGCTCATGCTGTGTTTTTCTTCGAATAAGTTTGCAGGGGTGATTTAAGATTGTGTGAAGAGAGCTTACATTTAACCGTCTAGGATAATTTGATTTTAGGTTTTAATTAATTTTGATTATTTTGTTAATTTTGGATAAAAAAATTTAATTCATTTACGAAGTTTATATTAGTAAAAATATTTAAAGTTATCAGTGCTCTGTTTACTTATTTCAATGTTTGATATGCTTTGAAAAGTGACCTCAATTTCCTATTCGAAAAGGGGTGTTATAGAAATGGTATCTGTAACGTCCCGAAAAATCCCAACCTTAATTAATTATCCGATTATCTCTGGATATCATAATTATTAACCTTAAAACCATATTAACAGGGATCTCATGCGATAAACTTAAACCTTTGACATTCAAAACCAATCCGTTGACCTTAAATTTGGTCAATATATTTTATTTTATTTTTATTCTTTAAACTTGCTTATCTTATATCTCTTACCTGTCTCAGGATCGCAACGTTCACTTTACTATTTATTAACATTTAGGTCAACACTTATTAATTTATGACCGAGTCTATTTTATTTTATAATCATATATATCGTGATTTAATGTAATCCATAAACAAAATTTCGCCATGAAGTATTCACACATGACCCTATTTAATTTTTTTTTTTTTACCTGTATACATACATCTGCATCATACCTGTACACATATTCCTTATTTCATACCTCAGTACTATACATACTAGTTTATCACATGTATAACTTAAATAACAATACTATCTGAATATTACAACATTACATCTTCTGCTGGATATTACATCTTACACATTCATCATTTTTGCAAATATACAATACATACAATTCCATCTCTATGAATTTACAACATATGTTTTACATATACATTTCACGTATAACAATTTTGTTTACGTTTATTGATGCATTCAGCATTCCTTTTACCTTGGCTGCACCGAAATTTTCGGCCTTCTTGTACTTTACCTGAAATGTTAGTTCATAGCAAGGGTGAGCATAAAGCTCAGCAAGTAATTCAGATAACACGTTTCATACTCACAGTTCATAATATGCGTTATAACTTTCTATTTTATCATGTTATACATGAATGCCACGTATTTCACTTAACAATTAAATCACATAGTTGCACGTAAGGCACGTTACAAACCTTTTACCACTACACAGTTTGCGTAGAACAATAGCACCTTATAGTCTGAACACTTGCCTGTTTAGCATTTCTTTCACTTAACCTGTACTGCCTCGCTTGGCCTTTCTATCTTCTCGCATCAGTTTGCTACATTCAGCGCCATCTGTTAATATACAATCTATGTACATCATTATAGGATCATAACTTAATATATCATATCAAACTTAATCCATAATTAATTGAGTATTCGCTTCCCATCATATTATAATTGATGTATTATTCCTTATGTAGGTCAATAATACATTCATACCTTGTTATCGACATTTCCCATAACTTATAACTCACTTTAACTTAGCTTTAGGCATGCTATATTATGTAATTTCTTATATCATTTTATCTTGACGTCCTTAATATAACCCATTCTTATTCATTTAGGGTTTACCTAACCCATCTTTATCATTCTATATCAAAACATAGCTTTTCGGACATTAAATTTTCTTTTCTGCTACAGTACATTGCGCCCCGGCGCCAAGTTTCTTCTTTCCAATCTCGCTGGCCGCGAAAAGCTTTCGGCCATGAACAGTGACACTGCGCCCCGGCGCAGTGTCAAGAGCAAATGACTGCGCCCCGGCGCAGTCCCTGAACCAGTCAACCTTGATTTTCTCTGCTGCTTTGGTGATTTTTAACTCCTTAACCACAAATCCAATTAAGATCAAATTTGGTACAACTCTAGACCTTGCTACATAGTATTTTATAAAAAAATTCTTTGCCTCATTTGGCTTCTTAAAAGCATAGTTACAGTAGCCCGTAGGAGGGCTGTCTAACTCAGTTCCAGACTTAGAAATTTTCTGAACTTTAAAAATTCAACTTTTGCAAATTTGTGATTTTTGGTCATTTGCTTTAAAACTTCATTCTGACACTTGACATAGTTCATATAACCTATATATGACATGTCTAAACTTTCAAAACCGTAAAACTTCGCACGAGGCGACTATTGTCCGTTAAAATCCATTTTGATTCGAAACGATCGATTTCGATCGTTCGAATCGCCAAATCCTTCGAATTTAATTCCGTTGATTACCAAGCCGACCTAAACACGTGTATTTACATAAAACCGAGTCATGTGACTTCATTTCATCTTTAAATTCTTAAAATTGCTAAAAATCACCATTTTGATGGATTTTCATAAACTTTTGCAAACTTTTCAAATTCACTTAAACTCATCTTGACATCTAAATCTCTCAACACCACATAGGAAACTATATACCTATTTAACGACTTTATAAGTCCACATAACTTCTAACTGCACCTTCCAGTGCACTTTACAGATTATAAATTGGTTTACTCACAAAGTATAGCCTAATATTGTAATTTCTTCAAACATATCATACTTTTCAACCAATACATAACTCATGATGCTATCTAGCTAATAATTTCATGTGCTTTAGACATGTTCATATACTTCATCTAGATTTTTATCAAATCTTTCAACAAATAATACATGATCAACCTTTTAATCATAGTCTTTAGCTTGAATTTGTGCATGAATAGTGCACCACCTTTATTTTACCAAATTTTGAGCTTAGGTTTCATCATATATCAAACAAATAACATATAACTCACAATAAATTCATAATCAAACCTTTATATAACAAGGATACACGCATGACTACTCTTGTTATTGAATTTACATACATAAATACCAAATATAATAGCTTAAACATGAATATACCTTCATGTAGCTCTCTTCTCCTAGATTTAAAGCTTGCTAGTGTTGATTTCTTCACTTTGATGACTAGCTTTGCCATCCTTGTACACTTTTTCCTTGGATTCTTTGAGCTTTTCACAAGCCCTAGCTCTCTTTTCTCTTTGCTCTCTTAGAACTCTCTAGCACCCGAAAGATGGAAGGAAAATCAGCTAAGGGACTTCACTTATTCATGCTTAATACATAAAATTTATATACATACATATTTTGTATGTATAACTCCATCTCTTAACTCTTCCTTAGTTAAGCTAACCATGCATGGTTAAGGGCATTCATGCCATTTCCTATGGCTAAACAAGGCTATCATGGTCATTACACCTTTTTAAGGACACCAATGTTATTTCCTATATTGTCAAGGGTACTTTAGTAATTATTCCATTTTCCTAGAGAATTAAATCTCCAATAAATCACACCTTGATTATTTTCACTCCATTTCACTTCCGTTTTGATCCAAACTTGTTCCTTCATACTTAAATTTTATTCATCATCAATATAATCCATAATTGGCTTGTTCTGTAACACTTGTCACATTAAAAATTGGATTTCATTACATAATAATAATAATAATAATAATAATATTTCACCATAATTGCCATTTACATAACATTTCATAAATAATTCTCTACAACCCTTTTTGGTTCCATTTTCCATCAAATTTCAATATCCGACATCTCAAAATAGTCATAATACTCATCTTTTCCATAAACCGCTTCTTCGAGAAGCGAACCTCGACCAAATTACCAAAATTCATCGTCATTTAACCGTATTCGCTTATATATCACTTTACGACTTTAACGTCATTTTATTCGCTTACATAACACACATAATGCCAATTCGCAACATGCTTGCATACGACTTTCTTCCTACACATTCTCAGGGGTATTACTTCCCGTATTTACATCTCACAACTATTAATTATCTTCTTTCAATCATATAAGATCACTTTCTTGGCAATTCTCTATATGTACATATCAATACATAATATTCCATAAATTTTAATATACCAATTAGGTCAAGCTGCCATTTTTTTTTCTACACATACAACCATATGTTACCTTGTCATTTCTCATACTCTTGCCTCATCAGGCCTATTTCTTAAGCTTGCTACCAATATTCATAACTAAAACATTATTTTAATATGCTTTCTTCATTTATCTTTTTTCTTCATTCATTACATATACTATATTCATAAACATACATTTATCTTATTACAAACTGACACAACCAGTGTCTTATCATAATTACATCCAAATTGCCTCAATGTAGGCATTACAACAATCATTCGTCCTAAATTCGTTATATTATTATTCAATCATCAACTTCATTTTCATTCTAATTTCATGATCTGCACATCACTATTGTACTTTAAATACCAACTAATCTTTGTATGTTCTATAGACCATTATTACCAATCCAACCACATAGGTCCTTCTTTCACACAGGTTATTTATAACACATTGCTCACATAGTAATAATTCATATTCTTAATTATTATTACACTTTCTATCATTCATAACTAGGTTTTATCTCATAATCCTTACTTAATTAACCATAATCCTCATTTGGAATTATTCTAAAATCCTGGGGTGTCACAGTATCAGAGCTTATAATATGATTCTGTAGAATGTTTTTAGGTTTGACTTATGAGTTATGGGTAAACCGCTGGGTAGACGTTAGAGATTGTTCTGATTTGGTTCTTTATTTGCTTGGTCTTGATGTTGACCAATTAACGCTCTCTTTTCAATTTGCATTTGATTTGAGAAATGTGAGATAATTTTTAATGGTTATTATTTGTTATATGATTTAGACTTGTTATTGATTGGCTATTATGATTGTATCACCGAGGTGAGTAAAACTATATTTTGTACAGTTAAGAAATGATCTAATATGAAATAAGAATTTGATATGGGTATTGTATCAGTAAGTATTTTTTACTTTTTTATAATAAAAATCAATTAAGTGTCATGTTCTTTAGTTACGCATGTATTAGGCATATATATATATATATATCGTTCCTGAAGGCACGGTGCAACTAATATAACAGTTGAGTATTATATCCAATATTTCTAGATTGAAAAATCTAAAACTGTTGTGGACTATCAGTTCCATAATAGAACTGAAAGTCTAACCATTAATACAAAAAGATTGATACTCAATCCAATTATAGTTTCTTTTTTAGGCAAACATTAGTGTACTACTCATTCCCAACTTAAAATTAGTTCTTGGCAGATTTGAGCAATTAATTGATCGACGATAGTGGGTTCAAATTTTTGTAATATAGTATTTTCGAGTATCCCACACACATTTTCTTTATTGACAAAATGGAATGAAAAGTTTGACAGCATTTATTTGCCTTCATTATCTCTAACCATCGATCAGTATGATCCATGAACAGTATTTTCTGTGGAAAAAAGGGTAGTACTGCAAGCCATTTGTTAGGATCCAATGAGGGAAAAAAAAGATGTAAAAATCTAAAAAAAAAGCTTTTGCATATATACCCAAAAGTATAAAATGAGACATCTAAGTCCAAACAAAAAAAGTATTGTCCTAACACCAACTAAATCACATCACCATAACATTTTTTTTCTTTATATTTTTTTTTTGAAATTGGACAAAAAATTCTCATACCATGAGTCAGAGCCTACTACAATAGTTGCTCTCGATATAGCCTGCAAAAACACCAAAAATATGACACGTAATTACTCGTGTCTGAAGGCACGACGTAGATTAAAATTTTAAAAATACTTTATTACCTAAAGACTCTTTGCAATCTAAAATAACTTACAAATTAATTAGAATGAATCTGAATCGTTCCTGTAATTTTTCGCCCAAATCAATTTGCATGTGGAAACATAACGACCGCAATATCCTAAAAACAGGAAAATGACGTCAATGCTAAAAGGGTGACCCATGTTATTTACGTGCAAATTTTATTTATTTATTTATTTATTATTATTATTATTATTATTATTATTATTATTATTATTATTATTATTATTATTATTATTATTACTATTACTACTACTACTACTACTACTACTACTACTACTACTATTATTATTATTACTATTATTATTATTACTATTATTATAATTACTATTATTATTACTATTATTATAATTATTATTGTTATCATTATTATTTTTACTATATTACTACTACTACTACTACTACTACTACTACTACTACTACTACTACTACTAGTATTATTATTATTATTATTATTATTATTATTATTATTATTATAGTGTAGTGATAAATTTGTTTTGGGCGGAAAATGTGAGTTGATAGATTTTTGAAAAAAAGATATTGAATTGGGGGAAAAAATAAGAGATAGATTAGTGATTGTTAGATATTGAAGCCCCAAATAAATTTAGACTATTGGATGTTGAAATCTAAATTGATTTGAGCCGTTAGATGTTGAAATCTTGAAATTTGAGCTGCTCTGTTTTATTATATAGAATATATATATATGGAAAGAGAAATGAGTATAAAAAGATAGAATAAACATACGGTCAATCTACTAATATTAACATTGTTGGGATAAATAAAACTTATTCCACCCTTTTCATAAATATAGTCTATGAATTTGGTCCTTTTTTTTTATTGTTGTACAAAAAATAGTTTACAATTTAGTGTTAATAGTATAAAATAATACAATATTCCCAAATTCAACGATAATAATTTTATTATCTTACCACATAATTAAATTAACAATTTATTATCTTACCACAATAGTTACATTACTATACATGGAACAAAATTATAATTGCTATACAATATTTATTAATTTTACAAATGAGACTCCTTTTATGAAAGGGAGGGAGTATAATTACTTACTAGTTATTGCTTATTATGAAAATTCATTTTCTTATTTGATATTAAATACTTTGGATGAGATAATTATTTTGGTAATAAAACTAGCTCACCAAATTAAGTACAATTAACTGAACTAATAAAATTTCTCTTATTATTGCAATCATTTCAATTGATTCGGTAACTCATTATAATTGATATCTTGACAGCATAATATAAATGTATTTTCTCGACATACGACCTACTACTGAGTTGTGATGAATTGCATTACTAATTTACGGATCCGGTTATGGTGGAGTGGATTTCATGGTAAGTTCACTCTTGAACCAATACAGTGCTGACACGCGTTGGTCCTGTAACACGTGTCAGCACTGTATTAATCTATGAACTAACTTACCAACTTATCAACTTCATACTAACCCAATTCCTAATTTACTATTGCTCCAAATGATGGACAGTGTCCATGAATGAAAAGGTTGACTTTAGAGGATTTAATAATTGTGGATTTTTTTTATGCAGATTAATGATGGACTCTGTCTAACAAAAGAAGAAGTTGACTATATAAAAAACTGGTTATATCCTATTTTTGCATTTGACTAGAATTTTGTCGAAAACAATACTTGACCTTACAAAAAAATTGTATAAAACAGTGCACGAATAGTGCCTAAAACAGGACTCTGCAGGGCGTATCTACATATTTCAACTAGTATGGTAGTAGGTAAAGCGTGATCACCCTTAAAAAAAATATTCACAATTTGTACGAAATTGGAGTCTCAAGTTACAATATTTATGTACAAGATTTAATTATAACTTTAAATTAAAAAATTAGGTATGTCCTATCTTCAATTTCAATTAAAATTATAAATTATAACTATGTTGATACTTCTTTTTGTGATATTCAATTTCTCTCAAATTCTATGGTATGTTTTTTTAAATTTTAGGGTTTTTTTTTCCTTCTAATTTGTCCTGCATATTGACTTAAATTGATTTTATTTACTAATTTACATATAAATGTGCTATGAATAATTGATAAGGAATTGAGTATATTTGTTCTAAATTATTTTAATGTATATAATATATATGTATTATATCTAGAGTATATTTTTTAGGAGTAGCGCTCTTTTTTTTTTAATTGTATTTTATTGTGTATTTTGTTTGTATGTACACTGATTTTTATAATAGGATGCAAAAAAATATTCGTAATTATTTTACAAATCCCGTGACTAGTAAACGTTGATGATCCGACTCTACTCAAGAATCGATAGTTGGTGGCTTAAGTAATTTTTTTTTATTAAATACTATTAAAAATGAGACGATTGTAAAAAAAATAAAAAATTGGGCCTCGATAATTAATTTTATAATGATTTTAATATATTTTTAATGAACTTTAAATTTGGTGAATTACATTAATTATTATTATTATTATTATTATTATTATTATTATTATTATTTGTCTATTTTTTTTTAAATTATCTTTAGTTATAAGAATGACCACTTTTGAAAAAAAAAACCTGAATACGCCAGATGACTCAATTATTTATTGCGATAAGAGGTAGTTCCATTTTCTTTTCAAATTGACTTTAGGATTTTTTTTTTTGTTTTTATCATATTGTTTATGTAATGTCCTAGAATTTCCACATCTTTATTAATTAAATTATTAATTTAATTTCCAACGAGTTAGTTTTATGAGATTATTTAAATCTTTTTATGTGATTAATTAATTATGTGATTAAATAATTATGTAATTAATTACTAAAATTAATTAAAGGGGGTCACTAATATGTTATTAAATTAGTGAACAAACCCTAAAGTTTTAATATCAAAATAATTGATAAGTTTCCTATTAATTAAATATTCAATTAAATTGAATATAATGAGTGAATTAAATATAATAAATTAATTAATATAATTATTAATTAATGTAAATAATGTGAAATATTAATAATAATATTTATTAGTCCATTTAGTAATTTAATACTAATGGGTTAAAATATTTAATTATTTATTCAATCTAATTATTTATTTAATCATGGATTGAATAATTAATGTGTAAATTATTAAATTAGCCCAACATGGATCAATTAGTAGCCCAAGGGGGGAATAATAAAATTTGACAATTTAGTAGCCCAAACAATTTAATAGAAGCCCAATTGGTATTTTAAATTAAAGCCCAATGATTGGCCCATTTGAAAAATACTTAATAAAACTATTAATTATTAAAAAGTGAACTTGTGACACTCATTTTGGGACATGAAGAAAAAGCTATCAGCCGACCATCATGCAAGAAGGAGGAGAGAGAATGTGTTCTTTTATTATTATTATTATTATTATTATTATTTGATTTTTCATTTATTTAATTAAAAAGGGTTGCTTGTTTTCTTTTTGTAGTACATGCACCATGCTTCTTTTCACCTAATGTGGTTAACTTGTGTAAGTATCCAATAGGTGCATGATGGGCTAAAATTATTAGATATATTGTGTATCTATTAATTTTTCAAGTATACTTGAAAAGTTGATAGATGTTATTTCATTTTGCTCCAAAAATCAAAAGAGAGAGTTTGAGAGCAAAATATTTTGAGAGAGAGCAAGAGAAGGAGAATGAGTGCTAAGCTAGTTTATGTCTTCAAGATTCACAACATATTTTGGGAGAAAAAGAAGAATAGCCATTAAATCAAGGTAATGGTTATTTTAAATGAAGTTTTGTTTTTAAATTAAATAAATCATCATGTTAGTATAAATATGTTAATATGGTTATTAATGTGTAGTGGTAATATTTATGTCATGCTTGAGTTTAATATGCTTGGTTTGTATTTTGGTATATTTTATATGCTAAAATATGTATTTAATAGTGTGTAAACAAGTTTTGGAATTTATGTCCAAAAATATTTTTTATAAAACTTAAGTTTGATGTTCTAATATTATAGAACATTGAATCATGAGAAAAACAAAGTTTGAATCACTCAAAATGGAGTTTTATACAAAAAGTTATGATTTATGGTAGTTTATGTGATGTAAAATTTTTTATAAAAAAATAATGATATTAAATCATGAAAAATTATTTTTTCATGTTATAAATTAATATAAGGTGATGGGTAATTTTTTTAGATTTTTATTGAAGAGTTAAAGATTTCTTGAATGTATAATTTTAATTAAAGTGTGTATAGCCGGAACACTGTTCACAATCTGCGAAGAAGAAAAAAAAATAAGGGTTTTCGCGCAATGCGCGCCAGGTACTGTTCACCGAGGACGCGGAGCCAAACGACGTCGTTTGACGTCCGTAGAAAATTCACTCCGTGCGTACGCGCGGAAGCCATTTCCGGTCTTTCAAAAACGGCGTCGTTTTGACCCGTAAAAACTAAAACGCGCGCAATGCGCGGTAAGAAATTTTTCGGCGAAATTACGATTCTGCCCCTCCGTGTTTTTTTCGGCGAAATTACCATTTTGCCCTCGGATCAGTTTTCTGATTATTTACGAAACTGCCATCGGTCCGGTTTTTCAACTTAATTACGAAAATGCCATTCGGGTTAATTTTAATTAATTTAAATATTTAAAAATTAATTTAAAATTATAACAAAAATAATAATAATACAAAAATAATATTGGGGAGGATATTTTTCATTAAGTTTAATATTTAAATATTTTAAATATTAATCTAGTTATCTAAACCATGGTTAAGTTAAATAAATTTATTAATTATTTATTATTTTAAATGTTAATAATAAATAAAGATGATAAATTAGCAATTATTATTTAATGCCTATTTAATAATAATTAAAGAGAGATAAAATTTATAAATTAATTATTTATTATTAAATAATAAATAAGGATAATTAAGTAATTAATTATTATTTAATTAGCATTAAATAACGATTAATGAAAATTAAGTTATTAGAGTAATAATTTATTATTTAATTTAAATAATAAATAAGAATGATTTGATTATTATTTAACCTTAAATAATAATTAAAATTAATTAAATAATTAATTATTATTTAATTGACATTAAATAATAATTAAAGAGGATTAAGATTAGTAAACTATTATTTAATTTCCTTAATTAAATAATAAGTAAGGTTAATTACTTAGTTAATTATTGGTTGATTAACATTAAATTAAAGAAGGTTAAAACTAAGTTAATAATTATTTATTATGTAATTATAATTAAATAATAGGTAAGTACAATTAGTTATTATTTATTTTAAATAATAACTAGAGTTAATTAATTAATTTCTATTTAATCAATATTAAATAGTAATTAAAAAGAGATTGAGTTAATAAAATAAATTGAATTTAATTAAACAATTATAATAAGTTGTTTAAAGGTTTAATAAGTGTCCAACACTTAAGAAAAATATTTTCTAACTTATTAAATTATTAACCTAAAATGATTAAGTGTCTATAAGGTTAATAATATTGTTTTGACTAATGTAAATTATGTGTTAGTACTTATGTGTGGTAAATAAGTTCGTTATTAAGCGTATAGTTATGCAAATACGCCGTACTAATTATTAGACCGACTTTATTAAATGTTAGGTCTTTCAAAGCAAGTTAGTTAAAGCTAGACAATTATTGTAGCTGAGCAAACAGGCAAGTTCTCTAACCCTACTCAATTATTATCGTTGAACAAGTTTCCATACTTGTATTTATTGTTAAAGCTTGAAGTGGTTTAATTATTTAAAATTATTCCACATCCATATTGTTTATACAATCGCACTTAGTGCATTTGAAGCTTATTAGTTCTTGATTCATGAACTGTATTAAAAATGTCTTAAGCTAATAATTCAGCTAGACATTACGTTTCTAAATTCAATAACTTGAATACTTTTAAAAGCTTATCCAAACCATGTTGGGTGCGGATTTCTTATATTAAGTCTGAGAATTGAACAACCCTAAATTAGGGGATTTTGTGTCGGGAAACCGACTTTGGGCGCCAGTGACTAAATGTAATGCATATACAGCGGGTTGAATAGGCTGATCCCCTTGAAAACCAAACAACTCAAAGGGTCAGAGGAAACTCTATTATACCCTAGTTAGTTCAGGGTCCTTAGTGACCACTCAGCATTTTAAGATTCAAATATTATGTTTATTAAAATTTGAATCCTGTTTCATTCACAATTGTTATATCTATTGTTGAATCATTGATGATATTTCCCATTCATTCATGATATATTAAATCTATATGATTGTTCTAAACTTGCTGAGCAAACTAGTTGCTCATTCTTGCTATATCATGAACCATTTTTCAGATAATCCTGATTGCTCAAAGAAGGATAAGGGAAAAGGAAAGGCCAGAGCTTAAGTTAGTTTATGCATGCTAATTAGATGCTTAAATTTGTGTTTACTGTTGTTAAACCTTTTGTAATTCCTTATGATAGGAACTATTTATGTTAAGGTTAATAGACCCTGGTATTGTAACCTTTTTGTAAGGGAACCAATATGTATTATTCCGCGATATTTAAATGCAATGTATGTATTTAATTGTTAGTAATGTGTTGAATAGTGAGAACCAAACTCGAGGTTATGGAACCCGGATTTGGGGTCGTCACAGGTTGGTATCAGAGCTGTAGGTTAGAAACGTTAGGATTTGCGAAACCTAAGTTATAACCTTAGTATTAAACTCATATCGAGTGCGTTAGGGGATGAATCGGGGAGATTCATCATGTTGTGTATTTTTGGAGATGGATTGAGAAAATCCATCGAGCCGAGATGTACATGATAAAATATCATTTCATTTCATCAATGAATATATTTTATTGCTGTACTAACGTGTGTTATTGTTTTATGATATAGGATGGCAGAGATCGGACAGTCGAGTCGCACTGCTGAGGAGGACTATATTGATATCCATATGGATACTGCACAGCCGCTGGTGGCTGCACCCGTAGAGGAGCCAGAGTCAGATCCTGAGGAGGGGGATCGTGTGGAGCCCGTCTGGGGCAGAGTCATGAGGCCTTACAGTGAGGATGAGGCAGAGTCAGAGGAGTCTGAGGAGGAGGAGTCAGCTGATGGCATGGGCACCACTGCCGCTGACATCATAGAGGGACTGACCGATAGGAACGAGGGGCTGGAGGCAAGGGTCCAGCATCTAGAGGAGCAGAATCTGACCCACCAGCACATGGAGGATCAGTATAGGGATGCGGCTTATCAGTTCTCTGGCGAGAACACAGAGCTGAAGGAGAGGATTGTAGGACTTGAGGATCAGATACAGGAGTACGAGGATTCGGTGGAGCACTTTGCAGTGCTGACACATCAGCTGGTAGATCAGGATGTGGAGCTGCAGGCTAAGTTAGCAGTAGCTGAGACTAGGTTGGCAGAGGCTGAGCTGAAGGTTCAGCAGGTTCAGGCAGAGAAGGCCGCCATCCGTGCACACTGGCAGGAGGCGATAGAGGACCGTATTGAGATGGAGACACAGCGGGATGCCGCTCATGGTCAGATGATGGAGCTAGAGGAGGAGGTCCGCGAGAAGCGGGTGAGGACGGATAGACTTAGCTATGTCTACCGATCTTCATATGGTAGGCTTCAGAGCAGGGTGCACTACTACCCAGCTGAGGAGGGCCAGTCTATGCACACCATCAGCAGGAGCGTGGTGATGGCCATCGGGGATGAGGAGTATGACGACGCGATCCATAGGGGGATGCGCATTCAGTAGTAGTAGTAGTTGTTTTCTAATTTCGTATGTAAATAGATGCAGTAGAACCCAACTTTTATTTTATTAGAGGGTTAATATGTCACTAAATCCCAACTCTAGGAAGTTGTAGGATATGTCAGATCCCATCTTTTGTAGCTTCTCAGGGATAAAAGCATTTATAGCAGTATGCTGTCGATGTAAAGTGCTATGCACTACTGTTTTAGCATATGAATATAAATGCAGTCAAATTTATGTTTATATGTGTGTTGAAATAATTATTTGTATTTTAGCTAAATATTGCCTAAGATACAAAATAATGAGATGAAAAATATGAAATAAGTATAATAATGTAAATTTTTGTTTATAACAGAAAATGCCGCCACGTAGACAACCACCAAGGAACCAGGGGGTAGAAGAGTCGGTTAACAACGACGCGGGGGGACACAACGTAGACCCTATGCAAAACTTCGTCGACATGCTAGTTGAGGCAATGCAAAACCGCCACCCTGTAGTAGCAAATCCGCCACCACCACCAAATCAGTTAGCGAATTTTAAAGATTTTAAGGCAGTGGGACCGCCAGAGTTTAGGGGAACGTCGGACCCGATAGAGGCTCAGTCTTGGATAAAGGAGATAGAGAAGGCGTTCGTTATCGCAAGAGTAGCTGAGGAGCAAAAGACAGTCTTTGCTACCTACATGATGAAGGGCGAAGCCAATTTCTGGTGGGAAGCCAATCAGAATAGGGCTGGGGATGGTGTGGTGCCCTGGACAAAATTTAAGGAAATATTCGACGAGAATTATTTCCTGAAAAGTATGAAAAGTAGGATGGAGGTAAGGTTTCTAGAACTGAAACAGGAGAACATGTCGGTACCGGAGTACGCGGCAAAATTTAATGAGCTGGCCAGGTTCGCTCCACATCAGGTAGACACGGAGGAACGCAAGGCCAGGAGGTTCGAGAATGGATTGAGACCTTGGATATTCAACAAGGTAGCAGTACTGCAGATTGACTCGTTCGCAACTTTGCTAGAAAAGTCAATCATTGCTGAAGGAGGAAGCGACGCGTTAACCAAGTACAACCAGGAGAGAAACAAGAAGAAAAATGAAGGGGGAAGCAAGAACAGCAACAATGGAGGTAATAATAACAATAACAGCAATAAGCGCAAATGGGACAACAGTAACGACAAGAGCTCGGGGAATCAACAAGGAAGTGTTCAGAAAAAGCCAGCATGCAATATATGTGGGAAGAACCACTTCGGGGAGTGCAGGAAAGGCAAGAACACGTGCTATAATTGTGGTCAGGTGGGACATATTTCTCCAAATTGTCCCCTCCCAAAGAAAGTGAGATGCTTTTTTTGCGGAGCATCTGACCACCTGATAAAGGATTGCCCTAAGAAGAAGAATGACGGGGGTAGCGGCTACAAGGGCAATAACAGCAAACTGGCTATCGGGGGACCGGTACCACAGAACAAGCCGACAGCCCGGACATTCAATATGACGGTGCAAGATGCCGTGGGGTCAAAAGACGTGGTGTCAGGTATTATTCCGATCAATAATATAAATGCATATGTATTGTTTGATTCGGGTGCTACCTGTTCATTTGTGTCTGATGATTTCGCTAGACGATTAGAGTTGCCTAGGGACAAACTAGAAAACTCAATGAACATAGAAGTTGCTAATAAAGAGGTGATTCCGGTAGAGTACATACATAGAAATTGTTGTGCTGAAATCAAGGGTCAGAAATTAAATGTGAATCTAATTCAAATACGTCTGGGGGAATTTGATGTAATACTTGGGATGGATTGGTTGTTTAACCACGGGGCGATAATTGATTGTCAGAAGAAGTGCATACACCTTAAGACACCAAATAAGTCTAAAGTTGTATTTTATGGCAGCAAGTCGTCAAGACAGTCTTCTTGTCTGACGATGATGCAAGCCAAGAAATTATTGAAGAAAGGTTGTGTAGGGTATTTGGCTCATGTGGTTGACACACAAGTGGTGAGTCCCGGGATGGAGCAAATACCAGTAGTTAGGGAATTTATGGATGTTTTTCCAGATGTACTGGTTTACCGCCGGACAGGGAGATAAAATTTGTGATTGATTTAGTACCGGGGACAGCACCGATATCGAAAGCACCATATAGGATGGCTCCGGTAGAACTGAAGGAATTGATGGTGCAATTGCAGGAGTTGTTAGATAATAAGTACATTCAGCCAAGTGTTTCTCCATGGGGAGCACCGGTGCTGTTTGTAAAGAAGAAGGATGGATCGATGAGATTGTGTATGGATTATAGAGAGCTGAATAAGGTGACAATTAAGAACAAGTACCCGTTACCACGAATTGACGATCTTTTCGATCAATTGAAAGGGGCGAAGTACTTTTCAAAGATTGACTTAAGGACTGGTTATCATCAGTTGAAAGTCAGGAAGGAGGATGTACCCAAGACGGCATTCAGAACTCGATATGGGCATTATGAGTTTCTGGTGATGTCGTTTGGACTAACAAATGCGCCAGCCGCATTTATGGACATGATGAACAGAATATTCAAGCAATACTTGGATAAATTTGTAGTCGTGTTCATTGACAATATTTTGGTGTATTCCAAAACGGAGGAAGAGCATGCTGAACACCTAAGATTGGTGTTGGAGATTTTACGGAAGGAGCGGTTGTACGCTAAGTTTTCAAAGTGTGAATTCTGGTTGGAAAGAGTTCAATTTTTAGGTCATGTTATTGACAAAGAGGGAGTTTCGGTTGATCCGGCAAAGGTTGAATCGGTAATGAATTGGGAACAACCAAGGACGCCGACAGAAGTAAGAAGTTTCTTAGGGCTAGCGGGTTACTATCGGAGATTCATTCAAGATTTCTCAAAGATAGCAACACCGTTGACCAACTTAACAAGAAAGACGGTAAAATACGTGTGGACGGAGGAATGTGAGGAAAGTTTTCAGGAGTTAAAGAAAAGGCTTAGTGAAGCACCTGTATTGACCTTACCAGACGATACAGGAGGTTTTACGGTCTACAGTGATGCATCGCACAAGGGGCTTGGCTGTGTGCTTATGCAAAACGGCAAAGTCGTTGCGTATGCGTCCAGACAATTAAAAGATTATGAGAAGGGATATCCTACCCACGACTTGGAATTGGCAGCGGTAGTGTTTGCCCTTAAAATTTGGAGGCATTATTTGTATGGAGAGAAATGTGAGATATTCACAGACCATAAGAGTCTAAAGTATATCTTCACACAGAAAGAGTTGAATATGAGGCAACGGAGATGGTTGGAATTGATCAAAGATTATGATTGTGAAATTCTATATCATCCCGGCAAGGCCAACGTAGTAACAGATGCTCTGAGTAGAAAGAGCAGAGAGAAATTGTTCATATTGACAGATCAAGAACAATTGGTTCAAGAGATGGCTCGAATGGAGTTGGAAGTGAGAAGTCCAAACGAGTCAATAGAAGTCGAGGTGAGCCCAACATTGTTAGATAGGGTGAAAGAGGCTCAAGACAAAGATGAGGAATGTGACAGAATCCGGAAGAGGATGACCGATGGAGAAGAGATCAAGTTTAAAATTGATAGCATGGGACTGCTGAGATTTGAAAATCGTGTTTGGGTACCGCTAGTGCCTGAATTACGAGAGGAAATTTTGCAAGAGGCCCACAGTACGAGATACTCGATACATCCGGGGAGTACGAAGATGTATCAAGATCTACGTCAGCATTTTTGGTGGTCGAATTTAAAGAGGGAGGTTGCAGAATGTGTCAGCCGGTGCCTAACTTGTCAAAGGGTAAAGGCCGAACATCAGAGACCAAGTGGATTGTTACAGCCGTAAGAAATTCCTGAGTGGAAATGGGAGCATATCACAATGGATTTTGTGATAGGACTTCCAGCAACACAGAAGGGATATGACCCAATTTGGGTGATTGTGGATCGGCTAACAAAGTCAGCGCACTTTTTGCCGATCAAGATTAGGTTCAGTTTGGATCAGTTGTCCAAATTGTACATCAAAGAGATAGTTTCAAGACATGGGGTGCCGGTATCGATTGTGTCAGACAGAGATCCGCGCTTCACATCAAAATTTTGGAGAAGTCTTCAGGAGAGATTGGGGACACAGTTGAGAATGAGTACAACGTATCATCCGCAGACTGATGGGCAAAGTGAGAGAACAATTCAGACATTGGAAGATATGCTCAGGGCCTGCGTGATGGATTTCAAGGGCAGTTGGGAAATCCATCTACCACTAGTTGAGTTTGCATATAACAACAGTTATCATGCGAGCATAGGTATGCCGCCTTACGAAGCTTTATATGGCAGAAAATGCAGAACACCTCTATGTTGGGATGAGGTAGGAGAACGCCGACTGTTGGGGCCAGAATTGGTTCAACAGACGGTAGAAATTATCAAGGTAATAAGAGCTCGGCTAGTAGCAGCTCAAGACCGTCAAAAGAAATACGCCGATTTACATCGACAGAAACGAGACTTCGAGGTGGGGAGTTTTGTGTTCATTAAGGTATCTCCCTGGAAAGGGAAGATCAGGTTTGGAAAGAAGGGGAAATTGAGTCCAAGGTTCATAGGACCGTTCGAAATATTGAGAAGAGTGGGTGAAGTAGCATACGAGGTAGCTTTACCTCATGAATTGGAACATATTCACAATGTGTTTCATGTGTCGGTATTGCGGCCATACAAACCAGACTACAAGCACGTTATCTCCTATGAACCAATTCAAGTCGGGAATGACTTATCTTATGAAGAAGTTCATGTGCAGATACTCGATAGGAAGGAACAGAAACTGAGAAATAAGATAATTCATTCTGTCAAAGTACTTTGGAGGAATCACGCCATTGAAGAAGCTACGTGGGAATTAGAGGAGGAAATGAGGGCAAATTACCCGTTTTTATTTGAGTAACCTTATTTTACAATTCCGAGGACGGAATTTTTATAAGGAGGGGAGAATGTAATGTCCTAGAATTTCCACATCTTTATTAATTAAATTATTAATTTAATTTCCAACGAGTTAGTTTTATGAGATTATTTAAATCTTTTTATGTGATTAATTAATTATGTGATTAAATAATTATGTAATTAATTACTAAAATTAATTAAAGGGGGTCACTAATATGTTATTAAATTAGTGAACAAACCCTAAAGTTTTAATATCAAAATAATTGATAAGTTTCCTATTAATTAAATATTCAATTAAATTGAATATAATGAGTGAATTAAATATAATAAATTAATTAATATAATTATTAATTAATGTAAATAATGTGAAATATTAATAATAATATTTATTAGTCCATTTAGTAATTTAATACTAATGGGTTAAAATATTTAATTATTTATTCAATCTAATTATTTATTTAATCATGGATTGAATAATTAATGTGTAAATTATTAAATTAGCCCAACATGAATCAATTAGTAGCCCAAGGGGGGAATAATAAAATTTGACAATTTAGTAGCCCAAACAATTTAATAGAAGCCCAATTGGTATTTTAAATTAAAGCCCAATGATTGGCCCATTTGAAAAATACTTAATAAAACTATTAATTATTAAAAAGTGAACTTGTGACACTCATTTTGGGACATGAAGAAAAAGCTATCAGCCGACCATCATGCAAGAAGGAGGAGAGAGAATGTGTTCTTTTATTATTATTATTATTATTATTATTATTTGATTTTTCATTTATTTAATTAAAAAGGGTTGCTTGTTTTCTTTTTGTAGTACATGCACCATGCTTCTTTTCACCTAATGTGGTTAACTTGTGTAAGTATCCAATAGGTGCATGATGGGCTAAAATTATTAGATATATTGTGTATCTATTAATTTTTCAAGTATACTTGAAAAGTTGATAGATGTTATTTCATTTTGCTCCAAAAATCAAAAGAGAGAGTTTGAGAGCAAAATATTTTGAGAGAGAGCAAGAGAAGGAGAATGAGTGCTAAGCTAGTTTATGTCTTCAAGATTCACAACATATTTTGGGAGAAAAAGAAGAATAGCCATTAAATCAAGGTAATGGTTATTTTAAATGAAGTTTTGTTTTTAAATTAAATAAATCATCATGTTAGTATAAATATGTTAATATGGTTATTAATGTGTAGTGGTAATATTTATGTCATGCTTGAGTTTAATATGCTTGGTTTGTATTTTGGTATATTTTATATGCTAAAATATGTATTTAATAGTGTGTAAACAAGTTTTGGAATTTATGTCCAAAAATATTTTTTATAAAACTTAAGTTTGATGTTCTAATATTATAGAACATTGAATCATGAGAAAAACAAAGTTTGAATCACTCAAAATGGAGTTTTATACAAAAAGTTATGATTTATGGTAGTTTATGTGATGTAAAAATTTTTATAAAAAAATAATGATATTAAATCATGAAAAATTATTTTTTCATGTTATAAATTAATATAAGGTGATGGGTAATTTTTTTAGATTTTTATTGAAGAGTTAAAGATTTCTTGAAGGTATAATTTTAATTAAAGTGTGTATAGCCGGAACACTGTTCACAATCTGCGAAGAAGGAAAAAAAATAAGGGTTTTCGCGCAATGCGCGCCAGGTACTGTTCACCGAGGACGCGGAGCCAAACGACGTCGTTTGACGTCCGTAGAAAATTCACTCCGCGCGTACGCGCGAAAGCCATTTCCGGCCTTTCAAAAACGGCGTCGTTTTGACCCGTAAAAACTAAAACGCGCGCAATGCGCGGTAAGAAATTTTTCGGCGGAATTACGATTCTGCCCCTCCGTGTTTTTTTCGGCGAAATTACCATTTTGCCCTCGGATCAGTTTTCTGATTATTTACGAAACTGTCATCGGTCCGGTTTTTCAACTTAATTACGAAAATGCCATTCGGGTTAATTTTAATTAATTTAAATATTTAAAAATTAATTTAAAATTATAACAAAAGTAATAATAATACAAAAATAATATTGGGGAGGATATTTTTCATTAAGTTTAATATTTAAATATTTTAAATATTAATCTAGTTATCTAAACCATGGTTAAGTTAAATAAATTTATTAATTATTTATTATTTTAAATGTTAATAATAAATAAAGATGATAAATTAGCAATTATTATTTAATGCCTATTTAATAATAATTAAAGAGAGATAAAATTTATAAATTAATTATTTATTATTAAATAATAAATAAGGATAATTAAGTAATTAATTATTATTTAATTAGCATTAAATAACGATTAATGAAAATTAAGTTATTAGAGTAATAATTTATTATTTAATTTAAATAATAAATAAGAATGATTTGATTATTATTTAACCTTAAATAATAATTAAAATTAATTAAATAATTAATTATTATTTAATTGACATTAAATAATAATTAAAGAGGATTAAGATTAGTAAACTATTATTTAATTTCCTTAATTAAATAATAAGTAAGGTTAATTACTTAGTTAATTATTGGTTGATTAACATTAAATTAAAGAAGGTTAAAACTAAGTTAATAATTATTTATTATGTAATTATAATTAAATAATAGGTAAGTACAATTAGTTATTATTTATTTTAAATAATAACTAGAGTTAATTAATTAATTTCTATTTAATCAATATTAAATAGTAATTAAAAAGAGATTGAGTTAATAAAATAAATTGAATTTAATTAAACAATTATAATAAGTTGTTTAAAGGTTTAATAAGTGTCCAACACTTAAGAAAAATATTTTCTAACTTATTAAATTATTAACCTAAAATGATTAAGTGTCTATAAGGTTAATAATATTGTTTTGACTAATGTAAATTATGTGTTAGTACTTATGTGTGGTAAATAAGTTCGTTATTAAGCGTATAGTTATGCAAATACGCCGTACTAATTATTAGACCGACTTTATTAAATGTTAGGTCTTTCAAAGCAAGTTAGTTAAAGCTAGACAATTATTGTAGCTGAGCAAACAGGCAAGTTCTCTAACCCTACTCAATTATTATCGTTGAACAAGTTTCCATACTTGTATTTATTGTTAAAGCTTGAAGTGGTTTAATTATTTAAAATTATTCCACATCCATATTGTTTATACAATCGCACTTAGTGCATTTGAAGCTTATTAGTTCTTGATTCATGAACTGTATTAAAAATGTCTTAAGCTAATAATTCAGCTAGACATTACGTTTCTAAATTCAATAACTTGAATACTTTTAAAAGCTTATCCAAACCATTGTTGGGTGCGGATTTCTTATATTAAGTCTGAGAATTGAACAACCCTAAATTAGGGGATTTTGTGTCGGGAAACCGACTTTGGGCGCCAGTGACTAAATGTAATGCATATACAGCGGGTTGAATAGGCTGATCCCCTTGAAAACCAAACAACTCAAAGGGTCAGAGGAAACTCTATTATACCCTAGTTAGTTCAGGGTCCTTAGTGACCACTCAGCATTTTAAGATTCAAATATTCTGTTTATTAAAATTTGAATCCTGTTTCATTCACAATTGTTATATCTATTGTTGAATCATTGATGATATTTCCCATTCATTCATGATATATTAAATCTATATGATTGTTCTAAACTTGCTGAGCAAACTAGTTACTCATTCTTGCTATATCATGAACCATTTTTCAGATAATCCTGATTGCTCAAAGAAGGATAAGGGAAAAGGAAAGGCCAGAGCTTAAGTTAGTTTATGCATGCTAATTAGATGCTTAAATTTGTGTTTACTGTTGTTAAACCTTTTGTAATTCCTTATGATAGAAACTATTTATGTTAAGGTTAATAGACCCTGGTATTGTAACCTTTTTGTAAGGGAACCAATATGTATTATTCCGCGATATTTAAATGCAATGTATGTATTTAATTGTTAGTAATGTGTTGAATAGTGAGAACCAAACTCGAGGTTATGGAACCCGAATTTGGGGTCGTCACAGTTTAAATTGCAGAAAAATGCAAACAGAATGTATATCATTGCTTAAAGAAATAAAGTCCAGTAAAGTGTGAAAAATCATTTACAAATATGACAAATTATCTTACTCTCAAACATCAGAATGAACAATTTCGAATGGTGTAGAAGTAAAAGAGTTACTTTTGTTAAATTGTAAAACATTTAGTTTTATAATTGTTTGGAATTAAGTCGACGCAAGTCAAACAACACAAAATAAAGAGAGATAAACAATATAAGATTTAACATGAAAAAATCTTAGAAATAAAAATCATGGGTCAAACTCCGAATTTTCACTATATCAATAATAATGGGTTTACAATAATTCTCTCAAGTTTTACACTCCAAAACTTGAGGTCCACAAATCTCCACAATACAACTTTTTGCACGGAATAAAAGTTGCAAAACTCTCTCTCTCCCACAATACAACATTTTTGAAAAGAGCATAAAAACTGCCAAAAACCCTATTTCCTCACACAAACATAAAATTCACTCACACTCTCTTTCAACTATTAAGATGTTACATGAATTTTGATTGTGCTACATGTTAGTGCAAATGGTTAATGATTTGATGATGATCGTGTAGTTAATGTATGATAATTTATTGGTCAATGATCGTATAGTTGATAATGATCATATATGTAAATGTATGGTTAATGGTTTAATGATTGATCGTATAGTTAAATATATGATAATTGTGACACTCCCAAATTCAGATACCAATACCTCGAATTTGGTGCTCACGCAATAATAAAAATAACCACTGCTAAACAACATTTAATAATAATGTGGAAAATACATAAATATATGTTGTCTATTACAATGACTTTCTAATCCCAATGTCTACAACATTTACCAAATATACAACACAAACTACAAAAGAATAACAATGTTTGTGTTACATCATATTAATTCTAAACAAAATATACAACATGCAACAGCTTTAACTAAGATTTCGCTTTTCCTTTGCCTTTATCTTTAATTGACCCTTCAGGTTTAGCTGCAATATTTTCATGGCATAGCAAGGGTGAGCAACTAGCTTGCTCGGTAAATTTAAAATGAATACAAAATATGCCATGAATAAGAATAAATGTGTAAGATCCCGACTTTTATGAAATACAATTTAAAATTTTCTCATATATATTTTTTCCTGAAACGGTAAATGGATAAATTGATAAAAGTGAAAATTAAGAAATATTTTATCTTGTCGGAGAATATTTATTTTGTTGGAGAATATTCGTTCTGTCAGGGAATATTCGATTCGTACGACGGCGCCGAAATAACCAAATATTGGTGGACCCCCACAACGAATTATTGTCGGATATAGAAAGCAACATACGTAACCTTTCTAAATAAATATAGTCAACGGTACTATCACTTTTAACTGTTAAAATAACCGGTGGTAAAATAATAGTAACATACGGTATTGCACAGTAGCACACGATATTGCATAGTAGCACACAGTATTGCATAACATTTCATATTATCGAACTGATAAAGTGGCTATTGTACTATATTGACTTTATTGAACCAATAATTGTCACTTGCATAATAAGTTATATTATTGAGTTGATAATTATCACAGTAGCATATGCACAGTAATTCACATTACTGAATCAATAATTGTCATTACACAGTAACGTGCTTATTTATTTTCAGTATTATTGTTATCGCTTTTATGATGTTGATTAAATTGTTGTATTCTATTATTAGTTAATTTCTCTACTTATCTAACTCAGAAAGCCAACTACACTGCATTTATAACAATTAGTCATAATAATGAATAATTATGAATTATTGTTGAATAATTGAATTGATAAAGTTATTTGTTTTTATTATAATAAATTATATAAAGTTATTTGTTTTTATATATAAAGTTAATTGATTTATATAAAGTTAGTTGTTTTATATATAAAGTAAATTGAATGGTATAGATTAAAGATAATCTTTAAATGAATGGTTTAGATTGAGTAAATCTTAAAAGATGAAATGAGTGGTATAGATTAAACATTATCTTGAAATATTCGGTTTGGATTAAATTAGGAAATCTTGGTTTACGATAAGATTTTTGGTTATAAATAGAAGCCTTAATTTAAGGATTTTTCATAAAAACTTTCTTGCTTATTCTTTCTTACACTCTCCAAATATATTTTTGTATAAGTTTTCTTTGAGTGTGCTAAAGTCATCTTGAGTATTTATGAAGATCTGTAAGTGTACGAGTACTGACCAAGTAAGTCTCTTTATAAAAGTTATATAAGTAACCACACACATCACACGGTGTTTATAAATCTTCCTTTAGAAGATTCATTTTGAAAAACTTTATTTGGAAGATTTATTTTGAAATATTATCTTCTTCAAAAACTATATTGAAGTTATTCTACTTTATTCTATTAAATCACTTTTGATGATTTCATACGAATTGGTATACACTATGAAATTATATATGGTAATTACTAATTAAATTATAAAAATATAGGTTTATCAACTTCATATCCAATCACGTGTTAAGGTAAGGGGTATCATTTTTTTCATCATCATAAATGGACATTATTTTCTTTCTTACTTGTAAGAGACACCATCTTTTTCATCTTCCATTATTCAAACTTACTACGGTAAGAGATTATCATTTTTTGATTCTCGAAAATAATATCGTTTCATTCTTACTCGTAAGATGTGTTATTTATTTTCATGTATTAATTTGTGGGAATAATCTGACTACGTAGACTACCGCGTGTTTGGTGAATAACTTTTTGTATTCATTCCTTATTAATTTATGGGAATAATCTGACTACGTGGACTACCACATGTTTGGTGAATAACCTTTCATATTCATTCCTTATTAATTTGTGGGAATAACCTAACTACGTGGACTATCGCATGTTTGGTGAATAACCTTTCGTATTCATTCCTTATTAATCTCTGAGAATAACCTGACTACGTGGACTACCGCATATTTGGTGAATTACTCTTCGTATTCATTTCTTATTTATCTCTTGTTGGTAAAGTTTCCTGAAATGATTATATATTCTTTAATGGTTTGCACTTAATCTAATATCATTTCAATTGAGCCTTCCTATTTTTCTAAATCTTTCTATTGAACCTTAACCGTTATTCTAAATTGTGGATCTTGAATATCATTCTTGAATTTTAATCCACATCATGTTGATAATTTAGACATTATTTGAATCTGCACAAAGAAAAATCATAAACTTTCGATATTTATTAATCATACTGTTTCTTTTGATTCATCATCTATATCACTGTTGTTATTCTAATAATCAAGAACCATGTTGTTGTGAATATCTGTGGCCTAGGGCACAGATCATAGGATAAAGGCGATATAATTGTTGTGACTTTTAGGGCACATGGTGAATGTTCTCTTTGGCCGGGGGCAAAGAAGAAATGTTGTTTGGTATTATTATAACCAAAGGAATACTGGTATAATCATGATCATTGGTGATATATTGAATATCTTTGGCCTGTAGTGCAAAGATGAACTGTTGTTTGATATGATTATGACCAAAGGCTAAATACTGGTATAATCATGACTGTTGGTGATATTTTGAATATCTTTAGCCCGTAGTACAAAGATGAACTGTTGTTTGGTATGATTATGACCAAAGGCTGAATACTGGTATAATCATAATTGTTGGTGATATATTAAATATCTTTGGCCCGTAGTGCAAAAATGAACTGTTCACTTGCATGATTATGACCAGGAACTGTGAAATTGTATTAACATGACCAGTGGTGTTTTAGGTGATAAAAGTTGATGACATTTTTCTTAAAAAGATAAGCGAGTAGACATCATAGTCTATATTATTTTTCTAATGAATTGCTCATTCTACTGCTATCATTGATCTGAACTTTGTTCAAGAATTTAACTACAGTTCTTGATATAAAGTTTATTGTCTATTATATTCAATTAAGAACTCAACTGTTGAAGGCCAATGATAATTTATTTGTCATTATCTTAGTCATGCTATTTTCTTACTGGGTTATTTGAGCTAACCCTTTCATTTTGTTCCATTGTTTTTCAACAGGAGATGAGAGAGTAGCTGGGTCTAGCTGGGGAATGGAGTGAAGGTCCGAGGGATAGCTATAATAATCTTCACATATTATAAATAGTGTGACAATAATAGTGAAGACTTAATTGTGTATTATCGAGTTCTGTATTTTTGTGCTTTGCACTGAATTATAATAATTTTGTTGTAGTCTTTTGGCATCTCAAATTGGGCTGTGTAGGCCTAGATTTTGGGGCGACACAAAATGACTGAAAGATTCGATAATAGGAATTTGATACAATCAACGCACAATTTAATGAGTGGGAATTGATTATTTAAATGTTGAATGGTTAAAAGACTGTGAACTTCTGCTTTGAGGAATCAGTCACTTGATTGACCCTCTTAGGGTACATTTTCCTCCTTGTGTCCAACATGTGTATGCATAACATTTAGTCTGTTTGTATCATTTATCAGATACTTAGGTTCTTTCCCATTATGGGTTGTTCTTCTCAATCTAAGAATCCGTACCACTATGGTTTGGATAGATTTCAAAATAACTTTAAATGTGTCTAGCCAAACAAGTGGCTTAAACTTCTTCTTAAACGGTTCATAAATGAAAGAACTTTAAATGTTTCATAGTTCAATAATGGAACTTGAATTCAACATGCACTATGTGCGAATGTCAATGTTAATGTTAATGTGGAATAACTTGCAATAATTAAACCACACCAATATGGTTTGGACTAGCTTCAATAGTATTCAAGTCAATAGATTGACATATATGGTCTACCCGAAACAATTGGCATAGACCTAGATCTCAATTTCAATTCAATGTCTAGCCGAACAATTGGCTTAGACTACTTTTCAACTTTAACTCAATGTCTAGCCGAACAATTGGCATAGACCATACCTTTAAACAGTTCTTATTAAGAATATGACTTGCAAATGCACATTCGTGTGAATAACAATAATTAACACGATATGGAATAATTATCAATAATTAATCCAGCTTGAGCAATAATATAATTCTAGGTTTAAAATAACTTACAAGATACATATCAATTAAATTTTAGGAACTTGCTTAATATAAAATTTAAGTAAGGTTAGGGAACTTGCCTGTCCGTTGACTTACTGTGACGATCCCAAATCCGGGTTCCATAACCTCGGGTTTGGTTCTCCACTGTACAATACTTACTAACAATTAAATACATAAATTGCATTTAAACTTCGTGGAATAATACAAAAGGTTCCTTATAAAAAGACTATACTTTCCAAGGTTGATTAACCTTAACATAAAACATTACATATCTTAAGGAAATACAAAATATTTACAAAAGAAATTACATAACAAGTAATTTAACTAGCATGTATTAAGCTAATCTAAGCTTTGACTTTTTCATTGCCTTTGTCTTGTTTAGAACTTTCGGGTTTAGCTGAAAATAAGTCATGATATAGCAAGAATGAGCAACTAAATGGCTCAGCAAGTTTAAGAACAATGACATAAGATATATCATGATGAAAGAAAAATTAACATCAGGGTTTTCAACAATAGATAACAACTGTGAAAGAAATCAAGAATCAATTTTTCAATATAAGAATGGATTGACTCTTTACTACTGAGTGGTCTTTAAGGATCATGAACTACTACTAAGGTAAAACAGACATATATGTCTGACACCTCGAAAAGTGGGATACGTGAGGGGATCAACCTCTTGCACCCTATGTATATGCATAACATTCAGACATTTTGCGCAAATTCGGTTTCTCGACAAATAAAAATCTCCCTTATTTAGGGTTGTTCATTCTTAGTCTTACTATAAGAATCTGCACCAGCTAATGGTTTGGATAAGTTTTTAAAATATTCAATGTGATGAATTTAACATGCATTATCTAGCTGAAACAATTAGCTTAGACTTTCTTAAATAGTTCTGGAATTAATGAACTATAACATTTGTAAAAGCACTATGTGCGAATACAATAACAGTAATGATGTGGAATAATTTTAGATAATTAACCCACTTAAAGCTCTGTCAAATAACTACGAGTGTAAATATTTGCTCAACAATAATTGAATTGCTTAACGTAAATAAGGTTGAAGAAAACTTGCAATGATAAATTCAAGTTAGAGTTAAGAAAACTTGCATCATGCATAGTATACTGTTAACCAATTCAATTTAATTCTTTTTAGATAGACCTAACAATTAATCAAGTTGAGCTTTAAATTAGTATTATATACACATTCATATGATAACATCTATACATTTTACATCTCTAATACTTAACCACATAATTATCTAATTACGGGTATTTAAACACATAGGAAATATTATCATTACTTGATAACATTTCAATCACATAAAACCTATATTAATTATTTAATATAGTTCACACTCTTATCTAATATTATTAATAATTTAATAATATTCTATTAGTCTTTTAATATTATTAATCCTTTAATAATATTTTATTAGTCATCTATTATTAATCATTTAATAATATTTTGTTCACTATCTAATATTATTAATCATTTAATAATATTTTATTAATCTCCTAATATTATCAATCATTTAATAATATTTTATTAGCCTTATAATATTATTAATCATTTAATAATTTTTTTATTCATCTTTTAATATTATTAATTATTTAATAATATTTTATTAATTATCTAATATTATTAATTATTTAATAATATTTTATTTATTATCCAATATTATTAATCATTTAATAATATTTTATTCATTTACTAATATTATTATTTATTTAATAATATTTTATTGACTTATTAATATTATTACCCATTTAATAATAATTTAATCTCATACTAATATTATTAACTATTTAATAATATTTTAATCACATATTATTTTTATTAACCATGTAGTAATATTTTCATACTCTTTAAATAATACCAATAGTTAACTTTTTAAATTTGGTTAACCTTAGAATTTTTTTTAAACATTTAGCTAACATTTATTTATAAATAGACTCCATATATTTTAGTTTAATATCCAAATATATTTATTTTACACTTGTTTTAACTTAATTTTTCAAAGAAAACTCGACCCGGACCGACCCGACCAGACCCGACTCGACTCGGACTGCCCAAAAACTGCTAGGCAGTGTACTTGGGCGCAGGTGCGCTCGACCAGCTCCTCCGAAAGTCAACTTTTTGATAGCTCAATCATCTGACGCTCCGATAGCCATAACTTCTTTATTTTAAAATATTTTGGGGGTGATTCTTGAGTCTATTCCTATCAGAATTTTCTCCTCTACAACTTCTCTTTAGATCACCAATCCAAATTCGAAACAGAACAAGACTCAAAACTGCTCATAAGGACACCTAGGGTTTTAAAATCAACATACTTTGGGAAAAAATCCATAATTTCTTTATGTTTCCACATTTTTGAAAGATTCAAGTTGAGTTTTCTTAAAGACTCATAGAGGTAAGCTTTTAGCCATAGAAATCATTTTTCCAACTTGTAAATTTCAAAATACAACATTAAATACCGCATGATTAACTAAGGTTTTACCGGTAAAGCTTAATATAGACATTTCTACCATTTTCATGCATACCACACATACCAAAACATGATTTAAACATATCAAACCATGAATATACATATATTACATTGTTTAAGACTTCTAGACCATCAAAATAAGATTTGATCGATTAAAAATATATTTTAACCGTTCAAATCATATATAGACTACAAAAATGAACAAAGGAAGGGTTGGAGCACTTTTGAACCTTATAGTCTTGGATTCTCTTCTTTTTCTCCTTCGAAAGTATGCGGTGAAGTTTTGTGTCATCCACCAAGCTCAACCTCTAGCAATATTTTCCACACTCACAAGAGTTCTCACTATATTTCTCTCAAATGCTCTCACTTTATCTTTCTTGGAATGTTTACAAATGACCAACCAACATAACACCTTGGTAAAACATCCTATTTATAGAACTTTAGTAAATATTCATTAACTTTCTTAATTTGGTAGCATTGGTCAATTTAGTGTTAATTAGGATTACTATTTGCTTAAATGACTAGGTGATGGACAAGTTGATTGACTAGAGTTGTTGGCCAACTATGGAATTGTGTGTGAATTAAGCAACCAAGCAAAATCAAGTCACCCCCCTTGTGGGGGCCTTTCATTCTCAGCAAAATGGGATTAAATCCCCTATTTTTGCTTTATTTTTATAGCTTATATATATATATATATATATATATATATATATATCCAATATTTTGACTTCCTATTTGGCTCCACTTTGGACTTAGGAATTAAATAAGTTATGCTCATTCATTTAATTTGTTTGGGCTCAATTTATTTATTATATTGGGCTAACATTAAATAACCTATGATACATTTAATTAAATCAATCATTGGGTTAGTTTAATTAATTACATGGACTAAGGTTTAATTAATTACATGGACTACTAGCTAAATTAATTTGACCTAGTTTAATACCTCATTTGGATTTAAAATATAATCCAATTAAACTTGCTTTAATTAATTATACACCTTGCTTGATTACTTTAAATAAATACACACATACATAAGTATATTCATTCAATTATTTAATGCACAATTAATTAGTACAAAAAATTTAATTCATTGCTAATTATTTAATAAATATAATTACAATGTCTAAAAGAATTCGTGGTCATTACACTTACTGCTAATTTGCTTAATTTAAACTCTTCTTGAAGACCTCATATTAATAATGTTGGCCTATCAATTAGTACTGCATATAATCATGCACTTTAAACGCTTACTTATGTTATTTATCTAGCAAATAATCAATCACATAACACATTTAATTTTATATACTATCATTAATCGTATAAGACACTTAATTGATCTTATGTTAATGATTTAATTAATCATTATTATTTTTCTTAAGTGTTAAACACTTATTAAAACCTTAAACAATTTATTATAATTGTTTAATTAAATTCTTTTTATTTTATTAACTTTATCTTCATTTAATTACTATTTAATATTAGTTAAAGAATAATTAATTAATTACCTTTAGTCATTATTTAACAATAGATAATGACTAATTATGTTTATTTATTATTTAAAGTTAATTGAATAATAAATAATTAAAGTATTAATCTTAATTGCCTTTAATTATTCTTTTATTATTTAATCTTAATTAAATAATAAATAATTAGTTTATTAACTTTAATTATCTTTAATTATTATTTAATGTTAATTAAATAATAATTAATTAATTGATTAACTTTACTTATTATTTAATATTAATTAAATAATAAATAATTAATTTATTAACTTTAATGTATACTAATTATTAGCTAAATGATAATTAATTACCAAATTTTCTTTACATGTTATTTTATATTAATTAAAAAATATGTAAAGAGTTCAATTATCATTTATTAGCAATTAATAATAATTTTTCTATTATTATTATTAATTTAGTAAGGTTTAATCAACCATTAATTCTAGTAAATGTCAAATGACATAAACTTTTACATTTTAAAATTTTATAATATTTTTTTATTAAATTACAAACATTTTCTCTTTTAGAACCAAACCCAGAACTGGCCTAGAAAGACCCGAACCGGACCCCACAAGATAAAAAAAATCGGATCGACCAATTTTTTTTTCCAGAAAACTGGCAGAATGTTTTCTAACATTTTTTGATTTTGCCTAATTGACTAAAACTTGAATAAAATGAAATCTACAAGTGAGATTGATCTCAAATTAGACTTTTTGGAATCTTATCTTTCCGAACTATAAGATCCCATCATCAAACAACAAATTTGGACATGATTTGATTACTGAAAATGACTGTGAAGTGGACTATTTTGCACAACCCTTCGATAGTGAGGTTCTTTGGTTCAAAAATTCATATCTTGCTTATTTTAAATCATTTTCACGTGATTCCAAAGCGATTTTGTTCTTAACTTACCCATATATTCCCAGAAAATATAAAATTATAAAAATAATTTGTAGATTTCAAAATGTGTCATTTATTCGAACAAACTATGTTTTGTTCGTCGGTAAAAATATTTTCAAGCATTTTGCTAGATTTTTCTACATAAACCCCTACCACTACACATTTAAACCACATGACATCCTATATAAACATGTTTATCATGATTCTAAGCACAGAAAGCTCAAAGATAATATTTCTACCATAAAAATTAAAAGAAAACCAAGATTAGGGGTTTTAAGAGATTTTTATACATTTTTGACTTGTAAGCTACTTTTCTCTCCTTTCCAAAATAGATGATGAAGTTAGATGACAACACCCTCCTTAAAGAAAATGACTTGATTCACTTAACTCGGTGGTGACTCTGTAATGACCACGAATTCCATTGGACATTGTAATTATGATTATTAAATAATTAACAATGAATTAAAATTTTTGTACTAATTAATTGTGCATTAGATAATTGAATAAATATACTTGTGTATGTATATATTTATTTAAAATAATGAAGCAAGATGTTATAATTAACTAAAGTAAATCTAATTGGATTATATTTTAAATCCAAATGAGTTGTTAAACTAAGTCAATTAAATTTACCTAGTAGTTTATGTAATTAATTAAACTCTAGCCCAATGCTTGATTTAATTAAATGTGACATATGTGAATTAATGTTAGCCCAATAGAACATTTAAATTGAGCCCAACCAAATTAAATGGATGAGCCCAATATATTAAATCCTAGAGTCCAATGTGGAGCCCAATAGAAAGTCAAAATTGGTCAACATTAATATATATATATATATATGTGTGTGTGTGTGTGTGTGTGTGTGTGTGTGTGTGTGTGTGTGTGTATATGTAAAGCATAAAAAATAAAGCAAAAATGGCCATAAATAGGCCATTTGGCTGGTCATGGTGGGCCCCACAAGGGGGGTGGATTGTTTGCTCACATTGCATCTAACACACACTATGTCATAGCTGTTCAACCACCCATGTCATTCAACTAGTCAATCACATGGTCATTCAATGCAATAGTAATCTCAATTAGCTAGTAAATTCACCAACAATAGTTGATTAGGAAAGTTAATGTAGGATTAAGTAAACTCTATAAATAGAGTACTCCACACACTTGTAATGTTTGCTAGTCATTTGTAAGTATTCATAGAAAGAAAAGGTGAGAGCATTTGAGAGAGAAAAGAGAGAACACACTTGTGAGTGAAGGAGATAGCTAGAGAAGTAGCTTGGTGAATGTCCAATAGCTTCACAACATACTTTGGAAGGAGAAGAAGAAGAAGAGTATCCAAGACCATAAGGTTCAAAAGTGCTCTAAAACCTTCCTTTATTCATTTTTTTGTAGTCTAGAGATGATTTGAAAGGTTAAAACATATTTTTAACCGATCAAAACTTATTTTGATAGTTTAGAAGTCTTAGAATATGTTATATATGTATGTTCATATTTTGAGGTGTTTAGATAATGTTTTGGTATATGTGGTATGCATAAAAATAGAAGAAATGTTCATACTAAGCTTTACCGGCAAAACCTTAGGTGTATATGTGATAGTTAATGTGTAGTTTGAAATATACAAGTTGAAAAATAATTTCTATGGATAGAAAGTTATATATGATAAACATATGATGTATGTGGAGTCATAAAATATGATGGTCTAGCAAATAATGCTTGTATCATAGTGTTTGAACCAATCGAATCAAGGATTTATGAAACTAGTTTTTATTCTGTCCTTGTTAGCGATTTTAAACCTATTTATGTTTGGAATTTGGATTTGTGATCTAAAGAGAAATTATAAACGGGGAAATTTTGATGAGAATAGACTCAAGAATCACTCCAAAATGTTTTAAAATGAAGAAGTTATTGCAGTTTTGGTAAAGGAGATTCGGGTAGTCCACAAATTAGGGTTTTAAAATTTTTGTACCACCGCCGCAGCGGTCAAACATTCTGCCAGAGATGTGTTTTTGATGTCCGGGTCGGGTCGGTCTTGTGACGCCCCCAAATCCGGGTCCCTTGAACCACGGGTTTGGTGCTCACGTAATCTATTCTACCCTGTCATCTCATTCAACCATTCTGAATAAAATAATAATTATAAACTTCATTTACATTCATACATCACTATTCCCAGGTTCTACGTACCTTTATACATCCAACTGTCATATCTGACATAACACAAAATATAATAATAAATACAACATTAGCTAGCTTCTAGTGCTGGCCGACCTTTCCTTTCCCTTTATCTATTCCCGACCCTTCGGCCTTCTCTGGCTTAACTGAAATGTCATGAATGAAAGCAAGAGTGAGCCTAAATAGCTCAGCAAGTATAACAATAAATGATATCATGAATAATTCCAAATGAATAGAGGAGAGTCATAGACAATTTTATCTGAATTATGCATAATAATTGAATGAATATTAATAATCGAATCATCAAGATGAAATAATCAATATTAATTCAATAAGTGAATCAAGAACTGAAATTTAGCTTTTATGAATAATGGTATAATGAAATTCTTCTGCTGTACGGTCACGAGACCAAGAACACGTTTAGAACAATACCAATCATATAGAATGATATTGCCCAAGTTAGTCAAAGGACTGCTATTTCAAATAGATGCGTACTCTGGGTGATCAGCCCATTGTACCTTTATATTGTGCACAATATAAACATCTAGCGACGCAACCACGTCATAAAATTATAATTATATCCCCTTTTTAGGATTGTTCTATTACAGCATAACATAGAAGTCGCACCACAACCAATGTGGATTGTAGCATATAACAATGAACATTCGATCTCAACATAAATCATTTCATATGTGTCTAGCCAGATTCAAGATTGGCATCGACCTTTTCAATTTAATTCAATAATGAATAAAATTTTGCATAGCAATATATCTGAATAACATGAATATCTGTTCAAAGAACTGCAATAGAAGTTCAGTAAGGAAACTTGCCTTCGTCCTCGTCTATCACAATCGGTATAATATTATCCCGTCTATAACCTACATGACCACAATATTGGTTCATGCATTAGTTACATACACATGCATGCCATAACTTGCTAAACAAGCTACCCATTAACTATACATAACCCTAATCACATAACATATTGCTCAAACATAGCTTAACGCTTACCATATTGATTATTTTTATCAAATTATGGTTTACATATGTATTTATATCATTTAATATCAAAACATTGCATTTTGGAATAAAAATATATTTTTTTTTTAAAAAATCAGCTCACGGCGCCCCGACGCCATTTTCCTTCTTGACACTGCGCTGGCCGCGAGATCTCCTCGGCTGATGGCGCCCCGGCGAGCTCTGATCTCGCCCCCAGCGGAAACCTTGCAGCCACACTGCGCCCCGGCGCAGTCTCTAGTACAAAAACCCGCGCCCTGGCGCCATGCTGCAGAATTAGAAAAATTTTTCTTTCCAAAAATGATGCTATCTTTGGCCCTAATGTGAATCTTTCAATTCCAACATTTCACATAGCACATATAACATATAATTAACTTGCGTAGGCCTTCGAAACTTTTAAAAATCATCATTTGGTCCTATAATTCCAAATGGTTCGTTTAGGTCGTCGGTTTACGTTTTAAAACGTTCGAATTCGTCATTTAACGCCTTATGCACCATTTAACTCCCAAATCGATTCTAACACGTGTATTTACATATTGTTGACATGCTTGGCCTTGTTCTACACTCAATCCACCAAAATGGCCAATAATCATCTATTGTATGCATTTTACCCAATTTACATAATTTTCTTTATAAACCAACTTTGATTCTTTACACACCATGCACATATATGTTAACACATATCCAATTAGCCACTTTATATGCATGTGTAACTTCTACACGTACATTCCAAAACACTTTACAGATAATAATTTCGTTTAGACACAAAATATAGCCTAGTATTCAATTCTCTTTCCTAAAACATGATTTTACACCCTCTAGGCTTCTTTGGTACTCTCTAGCATATGATCATGCATATATTACACACCTTCATCTTCTCAAACTAGTTTCTATCATGTTTGATAACATATAACACACAATCATGCTTTTAATCATAACTTTTAGCTTGAATAATCATATGAATAGTGCACCACCTTTGGTTTCAACACATATAGTCTAGGGTTGCATGATCAACTAATCAAATAGCACTTAGACTTACAAACATCACATAATCATCATGTAAAACCAAAGATACATGCATGGTTTCTTCTTTTCTTGCATGTATGCTCATAAATCACAAGTTCCATAACTTGAACAAAAGGTATACCTTCTTTTTGCTATCCTTCTTCTAGCTAGAAACCTTGTAAGTGATGGATGATCCACTTTTATTATTGAGTTCACCTTGCTTGTACAATCTTTCCTTGAATTCTTGAGCTTTCTTGCAAAACCCTAAGTTTTCTATTCTCTTTTCTCTCTTTTGAGCTCTCTCACGTATGAACTTGATAATGAGAAGTGTAAAATGCTGAAAATTCACTTAAGTATGCTTAACTAAAGCTTCTAGCAACTAACCATCATATGGTTAACTCAACTCAAGCTTGGTTAGGGCTAATAAGTCATTTCCCTTGACTTTATAAGGATATAATTGTTATTTCTCACCAATAGGACATGAATGTCATTTTCCAAAATGATGAGGGTAGCATGGTCATTATTCATCATTCCTAGGAAATTTCATTCCCCCCTTAGTTTATAATTGTTCAAATTTACCCCCATAATTTATAATTTACTCCATTCAATTCAATTCAATTCCATTTTAATCCAAACTTGATTCTTTAGTTTTGAAACTAATTCCATCATCCAATATAATACACATGGCTTGTCCCAAAATGATTGTCACACTTTCAAAATACTTAATTTCCATTAATAACTTATAATTTACAATATCGCACAAATGCAAATCCTTACAGGTCTGGTCAAGTTTTCTTTGAAAATTTAAGTTGAAATAAGTGTAAAATGAATGTTTTTGTGTAATAAACCAATATATGGAGTTTATTGGTAACTAATTGACAACTAAATGTTTAAAATAAAGCCTAAGGTTAACACAAATACAAAATTAACTATTGATTGAAATAAAATATTATTAAGTGTTGAATAATATTATTATGTAATTAAAAGATTTTAAATGATTAATAACATTTGTGGATGAGTTAGATATTATTATATGATTAATAATAATAGATAATAAATAAAATATTATTAGATGATTAATAATATAATAAAATTAATAATATTATATATTATTATATAATGAATATTATTTAATAATTAATAATATTGATAAGGTAATAAAATATTATTAAATGATTAATAATATTAGATAATTAATAAAATATTATTAAATAATTATTAAAATATTATTAAATAATTAATAATATTAATAAGATAATAAAATGTTATTAAATGATTAATAATATTAGATAATGAATAAAATATTATTAAATAATTAATAATATTAATAAGGTAATAAAATATTATTAAATAATTAATAATATTAGATAATAAATAAAATATTATTAAATAATTAATAATATTAGATAAGGAATAAAATATTATTAAATGATTAATAATATTAGAAGGTAAATAAATATTATTAAATGATTAATAATATTAGAATGATAATAAAATATTATTAAATGATTAATAATATTATAGGACTAATTAAATATTATTAAATGATTAATAATATTAGATAAGAATGTGAACTATATTAAATAATTAATATAGGTTTTATGTGATTGAAATATTATCAAGTAATGATAATATTTCCTATATGTTTAAATAACCGCAATTAGATAATTATGTGGTTAAGTATTGGAGATGTAAAATGTATAGATGTTATCATATGAATTTGTATATGATACTAATTTAAAGTTCAACTTGATTAATTGTTAGGTCTATCTAAAGAGAATTAAATTGAATTAGTTAGTAGTAGACTACGCACGAGGCAAGTTTTCCTTAACCCTAACTTGTATTTATTGTTGCAATTTTTCTTCAACTTTATTTACATTGAGCAATTCAATTATTGTTAAGCAAGTATCTACACTTGTAGTTATTTGACATAGCCTTAAGTGGGTTAATTATCAAAAATTATTTCACATCATTATTGTTATTGTATTTGCATATAGTTCATTAATTCAAGAACTGTTTAAGAAAGTCTAAGCTAATTGTTTCAGATAGACAATACAAGTTAAATTCATCATATTGAATATTTTAAAAACTTATCCAAACCATTGGTTGGTGCGGATTCTTATAGTAAGACTGAGAATGAACAATCCTAAATAAGGGGAATTTTATTTGTCAGGAAATCGAATTTACTCAAGATGTCTGAATGTTATGCATATACATATGGTACAAGAGGTTGATCCCCTTGAGTACTAGTTTTTCGAGGAGTCGGATATATATAAATGTCTGTTCTACCTTAGTAGCAGTTCACAGTCCTTAAAGACCACTCAGCAGTAAAGAGTCAATCCATTCTTATATTTAAAAATTGATTCTTGATTTCTTTCACGATTGTTATCTATTGTTGAAAATCCTGATGTTAATTTTCCTTTCATCATGATATATCTTATGCTATTTGTTCTTAAACTTGCTGAGCCATTTAGTTGCTTATTCTTGTTATATCATGATTTATTTCAGCTAAGCCAGAATGTTCTAAACAAGACAAAGGAAAGGGAAAAGCCAAAACTTAGATTAGCTTGATGCATACTAGATTAATTACTTATATGTACTTTCTTTTGTAAATTTTTTGTATTCGATTAAGATATGTAATGTTTATGTTAAGGTTAATCGACCTTAGGAAGTGTAGCCTTTTATAAGGAACCTTTTATATTATTCCGCGAAGTTTAAATGCAATTTATGTATTAATTGTTAGTAAGTATTGTACAGTGAAGAACCAAACCCTAGGTTATGGAACCCGAATTTGGGGTCGTCACAAACTCACTATATAACTCACTTCCTTTTTCTTTAACTCACGTAGTTAACTCACTGAAACTCACTAGCACACTATATAGAGAACATTTGTAATATTTTGTAAACTCTGCACCAAATGAGCTAGCTTCTATTTATAGTAGTAGAAATATATACATATAACCTATATAAGTATACATTGGACATCAAGTTTTTTCAAAAATTGCTAGCAATAAGATTGAGTAATCCACACACTACCATAAGCAATTAAAATTGATAAAATTTGAAGTCCATGGAGCTCTTCCACACTCCACCACCAGTCATGCCCTTTTTTGGTACCATTTTGGAATTATTTTTATCATGTAATTTGAATAAATAACCTTCTAGAAGCTAATTTACTAATGGGTCAAAGTTTGGGCTAGTAATTAATTTATTTATTTGGGTCACTACTTCACTAAATTAATTCACTAGTTTCCCAATTAATTAAAATATTGGGCTAGTTTAAATAAATAGGAACCACAAAGCAAATTCCACAAGTCACTTACTTAATTAATTATTTGGGCTTGTTTAAATAATTATAGATACTCTTTAATAATCAAATTTAATTTAATTTACATAATCCAATTAGACATGCCATATTCAATATTAATTGAATATTTCATTAGGGTTCCATAACATATCAATCCCTTGATATAAAAATATAACCTTAGGTGTCGACGCTGGGAAAATCGTCTCCTATTAATAATTACCCTTTTCAATTTTAGCCTTTTAATTATGAGAGGTGATTTTTGGAAAAGATCGGCACAAATGTCGACAAGGTTTGAAAGGTTGATTTTATGATGAGCCAATTAATCAGAGTCGCCAGTTGGTATGTTTGAAATGGATGTACCAACTTATCCGAGTTTTAATTTTCGTAATCGTGCTGGCTTATGTATGACTGTGAATTAATTGACCTGCAAACCGAGATTCACAGAGTTCGGGGGCTTGCTTAAGCGAGGGGATTGTGTTAGGCACCCCTCGACTTTTGTGAAAACACGGTTACCGTAATTTTGATGCTTTCCTATCCTTTTAAAATCCTAAGACGTGTATGTATGTGTGTGTGTGCACTTGAATGAATGTTGTGATTAATTTTGCATGAAAAACCGCTTTGATTTTTTTGTAGAAAACATTTTTTATCTGGAAGGCATTTTAGAACATCTTTTAACCTATACGAAAAGGCTTTACTTTATAATAGACATTGATTGATTTTAATTTCAAAAGCGATGAGATTTTTATTAGGTGTCGTTTTAGAAAACCAAGGGTTTCTAAACTTTCCTCAAATAGGAATCGAGACTATACATTGCCTTTTGACAGTAAAGTAAAATAAAATGAAGGCAACTTCTAGGAGCTCTTTAACCCTGTAGACACCCAAATTTTGCATTTCTCTACTAACCCTGACAGGAGGGCAAAATCGTCAAGTGACCCAATATACGACAAGGAGAGGTGGGCGCCAAAATGCAGTTCCCACCACGGCTTACGATCAAGGCTGTCAAACGCAAAACGAGAATTGAGGCATCTGAGGCGAGGCCTACGGGCAATCCAGACAGAGCCCGATGCGAATCGCCAAAAAGGGCCAAGGACACTGCAATTACAGCATTAGGGTGGGGTCTCGATGTCGGGAAACCATTCCCAGAATTGATTCAGGTATCAAAGAACAGCTTTCCAAAATAATACAGCAGAAATTGGCAAATTAATACCGCGTGGCACGAAATTCGAGAAAAATGCGCCGGACAGCCGCGGATGCAGTCGCGGCTGCCGAGAAAAAGACTTTCGCGTGGCTCGAGGGCGGCACACGGCAGCCGAGGAGACGGCCACAGCAGGCAGCCGCAGATGCATCTGCGGCTGCCTGCTGAAGCACTATAGATCGCCATTTTCAACTCGAGAACCAGAAGAAGAGAAAAAAAAAAGAAAAAAAAGAAAAGAGGAGAGAGAGAGCTCGCGGGGAAGAGAGAGGGGGGTCGTTTTGCTTGTTAGATTCAAGCAATATATCCCATTTGTTGTATCCATTGGTTAGCAATCTTGTGGTGTAATCTATTTCGCGATATAGAAACTTGAATCCGCGTTTTGCAAGGTGAAAAAGATTGTTTTTTGGTATTCTATTGTTTGTATTGTTAATATAGCTTATGTTTTGGGTTATGTGATGTAATATGTTATTATGTTGATAAAGGATCCGTGGATTAGGAGTTGTTAGAGAGGTTTCCATCGGAAAGTAACTCCTCCTAACGCCCCGATGACATCCGTACGGTGATATATTGTTTCGTTATGGTAATGGATCGTTTGTAGTGATTAAGTTGTAATATTTGGGTTATGTAATGTGATAGCAATGTTAAATCTCGTTAGATTTGGTTTAGGGTTGGTTGTGCCATGATTTGGGTGAATGTGAGCCTAGGGAGGAGATCCTCGTGGTCAAATCCCGATGATGGACATTTTGGTATATGTAATCATGGTATAGGGTCCATGGATGTGTATTTTGTAATATCCGGCCTTAAAGCGATACAAAGTCGTGTTCGGGTTAAGGCCCCGTAATAATAATAAAATATGTGATTGTGGGTGTTTGGGGTTGTCTGGATGGCTTACATGCCCGTGGACAGCCCCGACACGTTGTGAGTGCTTGTTTAATTTACGACACAAAAAATGGTTTTTTAATAAGGCAAATAATGAAGATTTTGTAAAAAATGATCAATTTCAGGATATTAGAGTCACGAGGTTTAAAGGTTAAGTGTTTTGGCAAACTTTAATCCATGATTGATGAATAGGCTTTAATTGGTTTTTAAAACGTCATAAAAAACGATTTTGTAAATAAATAAGTGTTTTCATTAAACTTTGTGCATAGGGTTAAATAGTTCTAGAAGTTGCCCTCGTTTTATTTATATTAACTGTTAGAAGGCAATGATAGTCTCGATTCCTATTTGACAAAAGTTTAAAATTGTTTGTTTTCTAAAATGACATCTAATAAAAAACCCTCAAAAGTTTTCGAAATTAAAAATCAATCTTTCTTATAAAAAAGCAAAACCTCATCATTTGGGTCAAAAGACGTTAAAACACTTTCCAGATAAAGCACATTTGCCATACAAAAATCCAAACAAAATTCACCACAAGCATTCACCTAGGCACACATGCACACACACGCAACTCACACATTTTAGGATTTAAAAGGATATGAAAACATCAAGATAGCGGTAACCGTGTTTCACGCAAGTCGGGGGGTGCCTAACACCTTCCCCTCGCTTAAGCAAGCCCCCGAACTCTATGAATCTCGGTTTGCGGATCAATTAACTCGGAGTCACATATGAGCCAGCGATTACGAAACAAACTCGGATGAGTTGGTACATCCATTTCAAATATACCAACTGGCGACTCTGGTCAATTGGCTCATAAAAATCGATCTTTCAAAACCCGTCGACATTAAGCCGACCCTTTTCAAAAATCACATCTCCATCAAAAGGCTAAAATTGGAAATGGACATTTTTATTATTAAAAAACGAGACGACGAAAATCCCGGCGTCGACAGATGGCGACTCCGCTGGGGACCATTAGAGGGCTTAAGCCGCGTCCCAAATCTTGATGTTTTCCTGTCCTTCAAAAATCTAAAAAATGTGTGGTTGCGTTACTTTTGATTAATCTACCTTTTGTGCGTGTATGAATAAATGTACGAATTTTGTGATTTCTTTACTAAGGCTTTGCTTTAATGTCATCATTTGCATACGGTGAGGTACGATGAATGTATGATGAATGTATGTTGAGCAGTTCCTCCCCCTGAGGCAAACCCGTCGGATGTGGATTACTGGACTCAAAGGGGTGCTCCCCGGCGAGGCTGAGGAAAAGCATCCACTCAGATCCAATCCAATTGAAAGATCGGATTTATTTCCCTTCTAGTATGTTGCGAAGATCTGGGAACCTTTATGCCAAAAAGCCCGCGAGAGTAAGCTTAGGGTAGGTCAGCCTCAGATAAACCCGACGCGTGGGAAATCTCTTCATACCCTTTTACGTTTCACGCACATAATGTCATACTTTAGTCAAACATTTTGTACCTCCCACTTTTGTCAAAATAAAGTACTAACCTCTGTTTTACAGGGACAACTTGGAGAGCATCATAAATTGCACTGTGTCATTACCTTGGTTAAAATAAAAAGGACACTGACCCTGTTTTGCAGAAAAAGATTACAAAATCCAAAAATACAAAAATAATTGCTTTAGCATGCATCTGCCAATACCATGACCCGGAACTAAACTTGGTTTGTTTATTCGCAGGATTGCTCCCCAAACCCGTCTCCGATCTAAGAAAGCCAGAGAACTAGCAGTCGAGATGGCTGAGAACCCTAATCCGGACCTGGCTCCCGTATCTCGGGAAGAGTTCAACGCTGTGAGAAATCAAATGACGGAGCTGACTATGTTGCTCAAAGAGCATTTCAAACTAAAATCAGGGCCACAACTCGAGGACCAGCCGGGGCCATCATCTCAAGAGAACATACTGACCCCAGAAACTCCAAAGGTTGAACCGGCAAAACAAATCATTATCATTCCAGAGGATGAGGTTGCCAGCACTGTCAGCAAGAAAATAAAGCAGATGGAGGAGGCCATCAAAACTATGAAGGGAATCGGGTCATATGGCAGTGTTAACTACTCCGATCTGTGCATCTTTCCGGGAACAAGATATCCAGAAAAGTTCAAACTCCCCGAATTTGAAAAGTATAACGGGTCAGGGGATCCTTACACCCATTTGAAAGTATACATCGGAGAGCTGGGGGGATATGCTGAGGACGAATCACTGAGAATGCAACTGTTCCAGAAAAGCCTGACAGGGGAGGCTAGAACGTGGTATGCGAGATTGGACAATGCTAAGATTCACAATTGGGAGGAGCTGGCCCATACTTTCCTAACCCAATACAGCTTTCAGTCCCAGATGGCCCCGGATCGATACCAGATGACCAAAATCAGAAAACAGACCAGTGAATCCTTCAGAGACTATGCTCAACGGTGGAGGAGGATGGCAGCCCAAGTGAACCCACCCATGAGTGAGGCAGAAATGGTTATGACTTTCATTGATATCCAGGAGGCTCCCTATTATGAAAGAGTAATGGCGGGAATAGGAAAGCCTTTTGCAGAAATGATCAAGCATGGGGAAATGGCCGAGATGGGTTTAAAATCGGGGAAAATTCGAGACTTCACTGCTCTCGAGGCTGTGGCGGAACAAATCCAGAGTGGAAACTATGGCAGTTCTTCCCGGAGACCCCAGAAGAAAAAGGAAGAGGATGTGTCCCTGATACTGCAAGGACTATCTGGGAAAATAATGACCAGCCCTCCGGTCCGCATGCAAAGAAATGAGGCCCCGCGTCCGTCAAATTTCAACAATCAAAGATATGAGGGGCACAGGAAGTTCGAAAAACCACCAGAAAGGGAGTTCACCCCATTGGGGGATTCATTGGAACATATACTAGCCCTGTTGGTGGGCCAGAAAAAGATTACCGAGCTATTGCCTCCATCAGACCCGAAAAGCAAGAGATATGACCCTAGCAAGAGATGCGCCTACCACTCGGCTTCCCCAGGGCACGACACTCAAGAATGCTGGTCACTAAAACATAAAATCCAAAACATAATTGACAGTGGAGAGATTGTGGTGGAACAACCAGAACCCCCAAACGTAAAAGCCAACCCTCTTCCCGAGCACAACGGGGGAGGCGTGAATGCAGTGGAAACTAGTGGGGAGGAGGGTCCCTTAAGATTGAGATACATAAGGAGGATAGAGGGAGAAATTGCCATTACCAATGCCCAGGAGGATGCGCAGAAGGAGCCTATCAAGTCGGTTGAAATAATTCAAGGGACCAAGAAAGATCCTATCCGGTTGTCGGCCCCAAGACCCCTTGTTGTAACAGCTAGGTCACAATTGCCAATCACCAATCTGAAGACTGCTCCGTGGAATTACGGGGGGAAGACCGTGGAAGAGGCCAGTTGTGCATCGGTCAGCTCTAAGGGAAATCCATTGTATTTACCAAGGCGGGTTTTTGAAAAAACGAGAAGGGAAAACGGGAAAATATCGGAGAAAAAAGCGTTGGAGTTTTGGGAGAAAATGAATCACGGCAAGACAAGTATGGTTAAAACACTGGAGGTACAGCCGCCCCTGACATCAATCTTGGATCTTGCGTTGGCATCAAATGATCATCATCAGGCATTGAGCAAAGTCCTAGAAGAGGCGCATGTCCCCAAATCAATTAGTACGGAAAGATTCAGCCACTTGGTGGGCCACCTGTTAGACAGCAACGTAATATCATTTACCGACGACGACATCCCTGAAGAAGGAAGGGGGCACCGGAGGCCGTTACACATTGCGGTCATCTCCTCCGGATATGTGATGAATGGGGTCTTGATTGATGGTGGGTCAGCCCTGAATATTTGCCCGTATAGTACTCTGGAGAAGATGAAAATCAGCCCTAAGCGCCTGCGGGCCAGCCAGGTGGTGGTGAGGGCATTCGACGGATCTAAAAAGGACACGGTGGGAGAGATTGAGCTGCCGGTGGAGATCGGGCCTTACACTTTTGATATTTCCTTCCAAGTGCAAGATATCACGGCCAGTTATAACATGCTACTGGGGAGACCCTGGATTCATATGGCCGGGGCAGTCCCCTCCACCCTGCATCAACAAGTAAAGTTTATCATTGAGGGGCACTTGGTCACAATTGCGGCAGAATCTGACTACCCTGTTCCCTCTGTAAAGGGCATGCCGGTGATCCATGTGGACGAGTCGGCCGAACCGATAAGCTATCAGGCGTTTGAAATCAGCACCCCGCAGTACAAGCAGTTGGGAGCCCCGGAGTTAAAACTTAAGATGTCCCCCGAGCTCACCTTCGTTGCCCGGGAAATGATGGCAATGAACTTCCAGCCGGGGCAAGGGCTGGGCAAGCACAGCCAAGGAATCACAGAGCCCATCCGGGTACCAGTGCAGTCAGGCAAGGCGGGGTTAGGATATCAAGGAGGCATAAGGCCGAAGAACTCATATAAGAAAATTCCCATGCGGATAACCGGAGTTCCGATACCGAGAGCCAATAGTGAACACTCCCCGAGGGTAATCAGGCCCACACCTGAAGCAGTGGGCAAGATGGAGGTTCCCCCAGTAAAGGGAGTGGCCCAGCAATCGGATTTCTTACTGGAAATTATGGAACAGTTCGAGAAAAAGTGCCATCTCCCGGGGCAGTCAGGCCCCAGTGAAAAGGGAAAAGAGAAGATAACTGAAGGCAAGCAGATCATGCCATTTATAAATTGGGCCGGGTTAGAAGTGCCCGAGGAAATTGAAAATGAAAGCCAAAGCCAAGTTGCCGCGATCATTGAGGAGATGCCAGATACAGAGACCCCCTCCATCACTAGCTATAAAACCGAAATGATCCCCAGGAATTGGACCGTGCAGCCAGTAGTATCCAGAAAAGGGTAAATGCAGGAGTGTCCGGGAATCTTGTCCAGTAGGGGGATCAGGGGGTTTTTAAGACGGTGTTTTTGTTTTATGTATCTGCACGTCTATTTCATACTTTTGTCATGATTATTGAAAAGGAAGTCATGTACCTAATGTTTATATATATGACAAATATTTTTGTTTCATGTCAGGTGTACCGATTTGAGTCATTCTAGCCTAACAAACGATTTTCCAAATTTGAAAGACGATTATGATTTTGATATAGAACTGGATTTCGATTTGATGGGAATTGAGCAGGACGAAGCAGATGATGACGACGCTCCCGACGAGATCAAAGAGTGGGTCGAGGATAAACCCAAACCCAACCTAGACCAAACCATCACCATCAACATAGGAACCCCTGAAAACCCCAAAGAGCTAAAAATTGGGGCAGACTTGACTCCAGACCAGAAAACAGAGATAGCTGAACTTTTGAGCCGATATGAGGATGTGTTTGCTTGGTCACACGAGGACATGGTCGGTTTGTCCACGGATATTGTGGTACATCGATTGCCTATCAAGGAGGGTTTCAGGCCAGTTAAGCAGAAGCTGAGAAAATTGAAACCGGAATGGAGCTTAAAAGTGAAGGAAGAGATAGTCAAGCAGTTCAAGGCTGGGATCATCATGGTGTCGACTTACCCAGAATGGCTTTCCAATATAGTCCCCGTGGCAAAGCCTGGAGGAAAGGTGAGAGTGTGCGTGGATTATAGAGATCTGAACAAGGCCAGTCTTAAGGATAACTTCCCAGTGCCTTTCATACACATCTTGGTGGATAACACAGCTCAGTATGAAATGTATTCATTTGTCGATTGTTTCGCTGGGTATCACCAGATAATGGTGGCGGAAGAGGATCGGGAAAGACTGCCTTCATCACCCCCTGGGGCACATTTTGTTATAGACGACTTTCCTTCGGCCTCACAAATGCAGGAGCCACTTATCAGAGGGCCATGATGGCCCTATTCCATGACATGATGCACAAGGAGATAGAAGTTTACGTGGATGACATCATTGTGAAATCGAGGGCGGAATCTGACCATGTGACTCATCTTAAGAAGCTATTTAAGCGGCTCAGGAAGTATAATTTGAAGCTCAATCCTGCCAAATGTGCCTTCGGGGTTCAGTCAGGTAAACTCCTTGGATTCTTGGTGAGCAATCGAGGCATCGAACTGGATCCGGCTAAGATCAGGGCTATTGTGGATATGCCAGCTCCCCGTACAGAGAAAGAGATAAGGGGATTTTTGGGGAGGATAAACTTCATCAGTCGGTTCATATCCCATTTGACCACCACCTGCGAACCAATCTTCAAACTGTTAAGGAAAGATGCCTCCCGGAAGTGGAACAGTCAATGCCAAAAGGCCTTTCAGACTATTAAGAAGCAACTAACAGAAGCGCCAGTGCTGGTACCGCCAAAGGACGGGGTTCCCCTTTTCCTGTATATATCCGTGAATGATATGGCGATGGGTTGTATGCTGGGGAAGAAGAGTGAATCCGGTAAGGAGCATGCCATTTACTACCTCAGCAAGAGATTCAGCAGCTGTGAACAGAATTACACGCCGATCGAGAAAACATGTTGCGCCTTGGCCTGGGCTGCTATGAGATTACAGCATTACCTCCATGGACACACTACCTATTTGATCTCGCGAATCGACCCCTTGAAGTATATATTTGAGAGACCAATGTTGAATTGTCGATTGTCAAGGTGGCAGTTAATCCTCCAGCAATTCGACATCCTGTATGTTACCCAGAAGGCCATGAAAGGGCAGGGAATTGCAGATCAATTATCAGAGATGCCGACAGGGGGGATGGAGCCTTTAGAGACTTTCCTACCGGGTGAAGACATACTGTGGGTCCAGCAGGCGAGGTGTGATGACGAAGGGCAGTTTTGGAAAATGTATTTCGACGGTGCCATGAATGCTGAAGGGGCTGGAGCTGGAGCGGTCCTGGTATCCGTTACGGGTGAGCAATACCCTGTTCTCACCAAATTAAAGTTCAGTAACTCAAACAATACGGCTGAATACGAAGGATGCATATTGGGACTGAGATTCGCCCGCAATATGGGAGTGAAAAGATTAGTCGTGTTCGGAGATTCAGAATTGGTAATCAGACAGGCGACTGGGGAATATGGCACTAAGGAGCTTCGGTTACTCCCGTACCACCGGTATGTAGTCCGATTGATGCAAGAATTTGAAGACGTAGCTTTCCGACACATTCCCCGGGGGCGGAATGACTTTGCCGATGCATTGGCCACCCTGGCTTCGTTAATCCATGTGCTCAAAAGCAAAGCCACCCCACAGATTGAAATAACAGTACAAAGTGCCCCCGCTTACGAAGAATACATATCGGAGTTGTCAGAAGATGTGGCTCAACCAAATCAGCCCTGGTATCATGACATTCAGAAATACTTGAGGGATAGATCACTCCCCGACCAGGCAAACCGAACGGAAAGGCAGAGAATCCAGAAGATGGCGATGAAATTCTATTTAAGCGGAGACTCCCTGTATAAGAGGGATGTAGGCTTGGGATTATTACGATGTGTGGACGAGACTCAAGCACAGAAAATCATGGGCGAGGTGCACGGTGGAGTATGTGGGCCGCATATGAGTGGACCAATGTTGGCCAAGAAAATTCTGAGAACCGGGCATTACTGGCTATCACTTAAGGCTGACTGTGACGATCATGTCAAGCGATGTTTCCAATGCCAAGCATGTAAGACCCCGAATTTTATGAAATATAAAATTTAATTTTTCTTCATATATATTTTTTCATGAAACAGTAAGTGGTTAAATTGACGAAATTGAAAGTTAAGGATGTTATGTGCAAATTTTATCTTGTCGGACAATATTCGTTTTGTCGGGGAATATTCGGGCCGTACGACGGCGCCGAAATAACAAATTATTGGCGGACCCCACAACGGAATAATTGTCGGATATAGAAAACGACAGAAGTAACCTTTTTAAATAAAAATAGTCAACGGTGTTAACTGTTTAAATACTGGTGATAAAAGAATATTAGCATACGGTAATTTATGGTATTTTACGGTAGCATGTGGTACTCTACAGTAGCACACGGTATTGCACAGTGTCTCGTATTATTGGTCTAATAATTGACACCGTAACTGTTGCGCATCATTTCATCAATAATTATCACTGCATAATATTTTATGTTATCAATTCAATAATTGTTGCTACACAGTATTTTGCATTATTGTTACTACACGACATGTTGCATTATTAAACCAATAATTGCCACAGTAACAAATGCATAGTAAGTCATATTATTGATCTGATAATCGACACAGTAGTCGTTGCATTATTTTGAATTATCGTTATTACTGTGGTAGAATTATTTTAGTTGTCATATTACTAATTGGTATTTTTTTCTTTATAAAAGAAAAAAAAATATTATTATTTTTCAAAAGTTACTATTCACTCCCGGAATTTACTATTCATTCCCGGAAAAGTTACTATTCACTGACGGAAGTTACTGTTCATCTCGGGAAAGACAGACACTGTTCATCTGCCGACAGAAGTTACTGTTCATTACTGTTCACTTTTTGAAAATTTTTAAAGTTACTGTCCAAGTTACTGTGCAAGTATTGAAAAAATTTTAAAAACGTCTGCGCAGCCTCTGCTGAATTTTTTTTCTTTCTGTTCACCTACCACGCATAGTAACTTCTTTTCTCCTATAAATAGCTCGTTCAGCTGAATAGAAAAATCACACCTAAAACATAGAATTTTTCTATAAGAATTTTATGAGTTTTCTCTGAGAATAGTAAGGTTATTTTGAGAGTTTGAAAGCCAAAAGGAGTGCAGAAAATTTTCAAGTAAGTCTTTTATTAAAGAGTAGTAATTTCATAAATTCCTATTTTTCACGGTATTCATAAATCTTCCTTTAGAAGACTCTTCTTTGAGAAGATTCATTTTTAAAAGCTTCCTTTGGAAGATTTATTTTGGAATATTATTTTAAAAACTATTTTAAAGTTGTTATATTATACTACAAAAATTATGTTAAATATATATAATTTTGATAGTTCATAATATACGAGTTATCATACACTTTGAAATTTATATGTGGTAATTACTAATTATATTAAAAATGTATAGGTTGATCAATCTCATTTAAATCAATATCCAGTCACGTGTTAAGGTAAGGGGTATCATTCTTTTCATCATCATAAATGGATATTATTTTCTTTCTTACTTGAAGGGATTATCATTCTTTGATTCTCGAAAATAATATCGTTTCTTTCTTGTGCCATTTACTTCCATGTATTAAATTGTGGGAATAACCTTACGGCGCGGTTTACCGCCTGTTGGTGAATAACCTTTTGTATTCATTCCTTATTAATCTTTGAGAATAACCTTACGGTGCGGATTATCGCCTGTTTGGTGAATAACTCTTCGTATTCAAATTGATGGGAATAACCTTACGGCGCGGATTATCGCCTGTTTGGTGAATAACTATTCGTATTCAAATTGATGGGAATAACCTTACGGTGCGGATTATCGCCTGTTGGTGAATAACCCTTTTTATTTGTCTCGTGTGGAAATAATTTGTCTACACGAATTATCACATGACACTTTTATTCCATATTCGTAAGTGATATCATTTTCCTTTATACTCATAAGGGATACCATCTTTTTCATCTTCCATTATTCAAAATTACTATGGTAAGGGATATTAATTTCCTTCACCTTTGTTAATCAAACCTGCTATGGTAAGGGATATTATTTTCTTCCATACACCTAAATCGAAACTTATTATGGAACTATTGCTTCTATAATTCCTGAAAATATTATATGTTCCATAATAGTTGAATTTCATTATTTCAACTGAACCTTCCTATTTTCTGAACATTTCTATTTGAACTGTGATCGTTATTCTGAACTGTGGATCTTGAATATCATTTTTAAATTTCACTCCACATCATGTTGGCAATTTGGACATTATTTGAATCTGCACAAAGTAAACTTCCGATACTTATTGTTTATCATGTTCTTCTGTTCATCATTTGTATCACTGTTATTTGTATTAATCATCAAGAATCAAGCTGTTGTGAATATTTGTGGCCGGGGGCACAGATGTGATATAATTGTTGAACAGATGATAGGTTAAAGGCGATATACTAGGTTAAAGGCGATACATCTGTTCGGTGTCTTTTATGGCACGTGGTTAATGTTCTCTTTGGCCCGTAGTGCAAAGATGAACTGTTGATTGGTATGATTATGACCAAAGGCTGAATCTGGTATAATCATGACCGTTGGTGTTATATTGAATGTCTTTGGCCCGTAGTGCAAAGATGAACTGTTGATCTGCATGATTATGACCAGGAACTGTGAAGTTGTATTATTTTTACTAATGGTATTTCAGATGATAAAAGTTGATGATATTTTTACTAAAAAGAGAAGCGAGTGGACATTATAGTCTGCATTATTCTTTTAATAGATTGCTCATTCCGCTGCTATTATTGATCTGAACGTTGTTTAAGAATTTAACTGCAGTTTCTAATATAAACCTTGTAGTCTGTTGTATTCTATCAGGAACTCAACTGTTGAAGGCTAATGATAATTTATTCGTCATTATCTTAGTCATGATATTTCTTACTGGGCTATTTGAGCTCACCCTTTTGTTCCATTATTTTTTTAACAGGAGATGAGAACGTAGCTGGGTCTAACCGGGGGATGGAGTGAGAGTCCGAGGAATAGCTGTCGTAGTCTTCACGTGTTGTAAAATAGTGTGACAATAATAGTGAAGACTTAGTTGTGTATTATTATACACTGTATTGTTGTACGTTGTGCTTTGTTGTAATAATTTTGTTGTAGTCTTTTGACAACTCAAGTTTGGGCTGTGTAGGCCTAGATTTGGGGGCGTCACAGTTGGCATCAGAGCTTAGGGATATGGTCTTTAATGGAGATCTGGGGTAGAACTAGGAGGGGAGAGACGAATAGAATCAGTCACTAGTGCGTCCTACTTAAATTAGATTTTATTATCTAATGAGTTGATTTGAATATAGAGACATGAAGTGTTGAGTCAGTTTATTTGAACTAACAATTATTTTGTGACCACAGTTATGTATCATTACCTCTTCGAAATGCCAGGTACGTCAATTTTGGGGACGAAATTTCATAAGGAGGGGAGGTTGTAAGACCCCGAATTTTATGAAATATAAAATTTAATTTTTCTTCATATATATTTTTTCATGAAACAGTAAGTGGTTAAATTGACGAAATTGAAAGTTAAGGATGTTATGTGCAAATTTTATCTTGTCGGACAATATTCGTTTTGTCGGGGAATATTCGGGCCGTACGACGGCGCCGAAATAACAAATTATTGGCGGACCCCACAACGGAATAATTGTCGGATATAGAAAACGACAGAAGTATCCTTTTTAAATAAAAATAGTCAACGGTGTTAACTGTTTAAATACTGGTGATAAAAGAATATTAGCATACGGTAATTTATGGTATTTTACGGTAGCATGTGGTACTCTACAGTAGCACACGGTATTGCACAGTGTCTCGTATTATTGGTCTAATAATTGACACCGTAACTGTTGCGCATCATTTCATCAATAATTATCACTGCATAATATTTTATGTTATCAATTCAATAATTGTTGCTACACAGTATTTTGCATTATTGTTACTACACGACATGTTGCATTATTAAACCAATAATTGCCACAGTAACAAATGCATAGTAAGTCATATTATTGATCTGATAATCGACACAGTAGTCGTTGCATTATTTTGAATTATCGTTATTACTGTGGTAGAATTATTTTAGTTGTCATATTACTAATTGGTATTTTTTTCTTTATAAAAGAAAAAAAAATATTATTATTTTTCAAAAGTTACTATTCACTCCCGGAATTTACTATTCATTCCCGGAAAAGTTACTATTCACTGACGGAAGTTACTGTTCATCTCGGGAAAGACAGACACTGTTCATCTGCCGACAGAAGTTACTGTTCATTACTGTTCACTTTTTGAAAATTTTTAAAGTTACTGTCCAAGTTACTGTGCAAGTATTGAAAAAATTTTAAAAACGTCTGCGCAGCCTCTGCTGAATTTTTTTTCTTTCTGTTCACCTACCACGCATAGTAACTTCTTTTCTCCTATAAATAGCTCGTTCAGCTGAATAGAAAAATCACACCTAAAACATAGAATTTTTCTATAAGAATTTTATGAGTTTTCTCTGAGAATAGTAAGGTTATTTTGAGAGTTTGAAAGCCAAAAGGAGTGCAGAAAATTTTCAAGTAAGTCTTTTATTAAAGAGTAGTAATTTCATAAATTCCTATTTTTCACGGTATTCATAAATCTTCCTTTAGAAGACTCTTCTTTGAGAAGATTCATTTTTAAAAGCTTCCTTTGGAAGATTTATTTTGGAATATTATTTTAAAAACTATTTTAAAGTTGTTATATTATACTACAAAAATTATGTTAAATATATATAATTTTGATAGTTCATAATATACGAGTTATCATACACTTTGAAATTTATATGTGGTAATTACTAATTATATTAAAAATGTATAGGTTGATCAATCTCATTTAAATCAATATCCAGTCACGTGTTAAGGTAAGGGGTATCATTCTTTTCATCATCATAAATGGATATTATTTTCTTTCTTACTTGAAGGGATTATCATTCTTTGATTCTCGAAAATAATATCGTTTCTTTCTTGTGCCATTTACTTCCATGTATTAAATTGTGGGAATAACCTTACGGCGCGGTTTACCGCCTGTTGGTGAATAACCTTTTGTATTCATTCCTTATTAATCTTTGAGAATAACCTTACGGTGCGGATTATCGCCTGTTTGGTGAATAACTCTTCGTATTCAAATTGATGGGAATAACCTTACGGCGCGGATTATCGCCTGTTTGGTGAATAACTATTCGTATTCAAATTGATGGGAATAACCTTACGGTGCGGATTATCGCCTGTTGGTGAATAACCCTTTTTATTTGTCTCGTGTGGAAATAATTTGTCTACACGAATTATCACATGACACTTTTATTCCATATTCGTAAGTGATATCATTTTCCTTTATACTCATAAGGGATACCATCTTTTTCATCTTCCATTATTCAAAATTACTATGGTAAGGGATATTAATTTCCTTCACCTTTGTTAATCAAACCTGCTATGGTAAGGGATATTATTTTCTTCCATACACCTAAATCGAAACTTATTATGGAACTATTGCTTCTATAATTCCTGAAAATATTATATGTTCCATAATAGTTGAATTTCATTATTTCAACTGAACCTTCCTATTTTCTGAACATTTCTATTTGAACTGTGATCGTTATTCTGAACTGTGGATCTTGAATATCATTTTTAAATTTCACTCCACATCATGTTGGCAATTTGGACATTATTTGAATCTGCACAAAGTAAACTTCCGATACTTATTGTTTATCATGTTCTTCTGTTCATCATTTGTATCACTGTTATTTGTATTAATCATCAAGAATCAAGCTGTTGTGAATATTTGTGGCCGGGGGCACAGATGTGATATAATTGTTGAACAGATGATAGGTTAAAGGCGATATACTAGGTTAAAGGCGATACATCTGTTCGGTGTCTTTTATGGCACGTGGTTAATGTTCTCTTTGGCCCATAGTGCAAAGATGAACTGTTGATTGGTATGATTATGACCAAAGGCTGAATCTGGTATAATCATGACCGTTGGTGTTATATTGAATGTCTTTGGCCCGTAGTGCAAAGATGAACTGTTGATCTGCATGATTATGACCAGGAACTGTGAAGTTGTATTATTTTGACTAATGGTATTTCAGATGATAAAAGTTGATGATATTTTTACTAAAAAGAGAAGCGAGTGGACATTATAGTCTGCATTATTCTTTTAATAGATTGCTCATTCCGCTGCTATTATTGATCTGAACGTTGTTTAAGAATTTAACTGCAGTTTCTAATATAAACCTTGTAGTCTGTTGTATTCTATCAGGAACTCAACTGTTGAAGGCTAATGATAATTTATTCGTCATTATCTTAGTCATGATATTTCTTACTGGGCTATTTGAGCTCACCCTTTTGTTCCATTATTTTTTTAACAGGAGATGAGAACGTAGCTGGGTCTAACCGGGGGATGGAGTGAGAGTCCGAGGAATAGCTGTCGTAGTCTTCACGTGTTGTAAAATAGTGTGACAATAATAGTGAAGACTTAGTTGTGTATTATTATACACTGTATTGTTGTACGTTGTGCTTTGTTGTAATAATTTTGTTGTAGTCTTTTGACAACTCAAGTTTGGGCTGTGTAGGCCTAGATTTGGGGGCGTCACAAAGCACACGGTAATGTGATGCATGCACCTCCTAATGAACTGCATTGTATGACTTCCCCTTGGCCGTTCTCCATTTGGGGTATGGATGTTATCGGGCCCGTGGAGCCCAAAGCGAGCAACGACCACCGGTTCATTTTCATCATGATTGACTATTTCACTAAATGGGTAGAGGCAGCTTCTTTCCCCAAAGTAACGCAGGAGGTTATAGTCAGTTTCATCAGGAACAATGTCATTTGCCGGTACGGACAGCCTGAAATCTTGGTGTCCGACAATGCCAAGAATCTGAACAATGCCCTTATGAAAGAGTTGTGCGCCCAATTCAAGATCAAGCATCTCAATTCTGTCATTTACAGGCCCAAAATGAATGGGGCCGTGGAGGCGGCGAATAAGAATATAAAGAGAATTATGGCGAGAATGTCTGCCAATCATCGGGGATGGCCAGACTTGCTACCCCTCACACTGTTTGCATATCGGACATCAGTTCGTACGTCTACAGGGGCAACCCCTTACGCCTTGGTATATGGGATGGAGGCCGTTTTGCCAGTAGAGATGGAGATGGCATCCCTCCGAATTTTGCTCGATGCTCGGATTGACGAGGAGGATTGGATACAAAGTCGATACGACCAGTTAGCCTTAATAGATGAAAGAAGGGTGGCGGCTATATTACACGGTCAGTTGTATCAGCAACGCATCTCTCGATCGTACGACAAAAAGATACGGTCCCGAAAGTTCAAGGAAAATGATTTAGTGTTAAAGAGGGTCATGCCCTGTCAAGACGAGGCCAAAGGGAAATTCGCTCCAAGTTGGGAAGGACCCTTTGTGATCAAGAAAGTCCTATCTGGAGGGGCCCTTGTCCTACAAGAAATGGATGGCGAGGTATTTCCGCAGCCCCTGAATGCTGACTCTGTGAAACGGTTCTACACTTAAAAAAAAAAAAAAAAAAAAAAAAAAAAAAAAATTTCCCTTTCTATCTCCCTTGTAACTCGAACTACGTATGACCTGATCTCCTGACCTTGTGGGAGTACGTAGGCAGCCATCATGGCGCGGTCCGTTCTATACAAAATAATAAACCTTGTCCCTATACCAAACCCATTTCCAAAAAAACCCCGAAACCCTACTTTGACAAATACATTCCAAATCTTACCCAAACCTAGCCATATAATTAGCCCAAAGTCCGAGACTCGCTTCGATGAAATCAAAAGGGAGCACGCGGCAATATCTGTGGAGTTCCAATCAAGACTTGAGGAAAGAAATAAGGCAATATATCGAAATCATGATCGGCTGGATAAAATGAGGATCAAATGAAGGGCGACGATGCATCAAAAAAGGGAAATGACTAAAATCATAAATATTTTTCTATATATACAAAACATTTTGATTACAAGTCTGTCTTCTAAATAAAAGTGACGGGTCTGACATAGTCTGTGCAGGGAACAAAACCATCTACAGGTCGGAGACCAGCTGGAGCAGGATAGACAGAATAGTCGAGGCATCATAAACCTCCGGCTCATCCGCAATCTGCTGTCCCATCATGTCAATCCGAGTCAAAAGAGCAGCAGCACGGGTTATAGTCGCAGAATGGCCCTCCATGACAATTCGGACCTGCTCGATAACACTATCTCTGGCAGAGAGGGCGGCATCACAAGCTAGTACGACAGCATCCCGCTCCGCATGCACGGTATCCCTCTCAATCTCGGTGGCACTCAAGGCAGACCGGAGCTGGGTACCCTCAATCATTAATCTCTGGGTCCGGTCCACCCGATCAAAGGCATGGACATGTATCGAAGCAGAAACCTCCTCAGCCCCAGACCTGGGCGCTAATCCTGAAAGCTCCATAGGAATGACCGCATCTGAACTGGTCTCATCAGGGAAAAGTCCTCGAGAACCACCCAATACCCCAATCGAATCAAGGTCGGCAATCTCAGAATCTCCTTGCAACCATAACAGATAATCGGGTGTCTGACCGGGATGACTATCCCCAAACTCGGCCAAGACCCTGTGTGACCAAAGATCGTATACCCGCAGCAGCTCCCTCTCCGTCTGAGGCGATATGAGAAATCGGTAGTCAGCAGCTCCCGTAAAGAGATGGAGATCCTGCATCTGGTCAAACTGCCCCATGACAGCTAAGGGATGATAAGTCGTCACCCCCCTCAAGCCAAGGAGAAGGAGGAAATCAAAAGGTGGCACATGAGTCAGGAAACTCTGGAAGGAGCAATAACCCGAATAGATCAGAAGATGGAAAGGCTCCTCAATGGCCGATAAGAGCTCCCTCCATGAGGCTGTATCCGTGCATCGCCGGGGACGGAAAGAGAACTGCATGGCCAGGCTGTGGCTGAAACAGAACCCGTGTCGACGAAACTGCCCGATGGGTCTGAGGTGGCTCATGAACCATACGTATAACAAAGTAGAGCTTCCCCTAAATATGCGACCAGAGAAGGAATGACAATATGAGGCCGACAGGTAAGTCTCTGCTAATATCATGGGAAGAATGGGATGATCCTCCTGGAGAGCCTGCACCGCTACGATAACCCGCATATCCATGAGGTCGTCCCCTGCGGGCATGTACAGAGCTGATATGACACAGGCCATCAAAACATCCACTCTCAAAGCGCCCCAGCGCTCCTCAGATACTGAAAAATCACTGGAAAACCGAGAGAAGCTATCCACCGAGCCAAATCTGTCAACCAGGAAGGATAGAGGAACAAGGTGGCTCGAGAAGGTCACGAATAGCAGGGCTGTCCTCCGCAAGCCTGTGAAAGTCAGGAACTGGCGGCGCATATGGCCAGAGGTAACCCGTGCACAGGGACCATCCACGGATAAGCCGGTGAAGCGAGCATACTCCTCAAGTGTGGGGGTCAGATACTCCATCCCAAACCTGAAAACGTGTCTGTCCGGGACCCAGCAACTAAGAATGCCGTCTACAAAGCCCGACGGCACCTGAAATGACAGTAGAGCCAAGGAGTGTCCCAAAAGACCCTCTGCGATGATTCGGTCGGAGGGTAGCAAACTATCCATCCACAAGAAGAGCCTGCCAATAAACCCTGAGGGGGCGCGAGGGTCCACGCGAACCACGTCCAGGGATGACATCTGTAAAAAGCGGTATCAAAAGACTATACAGGGGTCAATTTTTCCTTATATAATAAATCATACATCATACAAGCTATAATGGAATGAATGGATCATCAAAAGTAAATGATTGTGCATAGAATAAAATAAGTCTGTACATAATCCATGAAATGAGAAATGATAATAAAACGAACAGGTCTAAATACAGAGGTCCTAGCCTATCCAGATCTAATTAGTAAACTCTATGCCGTCGATGAAGGCATCATCCTCAAACTGATCTGCAGGCAAATCCGGGGGAAGGGAAGCTTCACCCTCACAATTAAGGTCTGGGCAGGAATAAGGCGGAACTGGGGCATCCGATGTGCCGGGGCCCGCGCCAAAAGCAGATCCCTGCGGGTCTGCAGCATAAGCCTCCTCTGGATCTCGGCCCAAGCTCCGAACGAAAAGAGATAACTGATCCACCTGCCGAGTAAGGGAAGCAATCTGGTTCGAATGGGTGGGGACACGGACGCATTCCATCCAATCTGCCATCATCACCGACCCGTGAACCAGGTCTCCGAGGAAGAAAGTAGCCCGGGTCTGAGGACCGATAGTGCGGGGTCTCCACCAGGCACTGAAGCTCTCGCTCGTATGCGGACCAACAGAAAGCATATAGCCGTCCTCCCTGGCCATCAGGGCCTCTGGAAGGTGGGCATCCGCAAACCAAGCTCTCTCTGAGGGAGGGGCCAAAGGGATACGAGCCTCCCCAGTCACACATCTGATGGCGCGCTCCCCCAGATATAGCTCCCATCCACCGTAGGTCAGAAAAGGAATACGGCGAGTGGACAAGGCATGCTCCAGGTCCGCGGCATAACCACAAGCAAGGCCAGCCGCCAAATGATCCGCCGTGTAAGGAACCCAGGTCACATCCGCAGACGAGATCAGCTCTAACTGCAGCCGACAATGAGCGAAACTATCGGACACTGGGGTCTCCGCGAGAGTACTATGATGCCATCCACGACCCCTGGGATAAGTCTCCGGGCCGAGGGTAGTAACGGGCCGCAAGCAGGGTAATCTCTCGTAGGCCCGGAACTGTCAAACAAAACAGAAAAGCCGTAAGTAGCAGGAAGGAACAAAGAAATGGGACGAAACGAGAACTGTATGATAAAAGGGACCTACTAGCAGGAAGGGGTAGAAGCCAAGCCAAGCATCGGTCTGTCCCTCTGAGCGGAGACGAAGACCCTGGAGGAAGTAAGCAAAGGTGAAAGAGCCCCAGTCGTAATCCCCGATCCGGTCAACATCCCTGGTGGCTCCGACGATGCTGAAATGGATAGTCGAGGAGTTGTTCCCCAGAAAATAGCCCCTCATAATGGTCAGAAACAGACGGCGGAGCAGAAAATCACGAGTAGACCGGTCCTCAGGGAATGGCTCGGAGAGGACCCCTCCAATGGCATCTACAGCCAAGGCTCCCGATCGGATGCTGCGGGCCTTAAAGACCTTATCATGGGGAGAGTAGCCCAACAGGGATCGAACAGCTGCGGTGGTGATGTCAGTCTCCAGAGGGACCCGGGATCCAGAAAACTCCACCCCGGTGATATAACGCCAGTCGAGAGGGGTCAACATCAGCTCACAGTCAAGAAGATGAAGCGACTGTGTATGGTGGAACCAGCGCTCAGCTAAAGCCCTCATATAGCCCCACGGACACCGGCGAGGGGCAATGGTGAAGAAATGTCTGAAGCCCCAGGAATCTACCATCCCCCTATAGTCGGAATGCAGCGCATGATAGAGAGTGTAGATGCTAAACCAGTTGCCCCGAGGCTGGGTAAACTCAGGAACCTGTGACAACCATCGAAAGTCAAGCATGGTAACCATACGGATTTGAATGAAGTTAAATGACGGATATACCTCGTTAGCCGCCAGGTAGGCTGAGGGATGACTACTGAGAACCGGACCGAGCAGATCAGGTATCCTGGCACGGGCCCCTGGTAAAGTCCGACGCGTGGGGGGAGGAGCCGCTGTGCCCGAAGGGCCCGCCTCTGCCTCAGCTGGGGCATCCTCATCAATATCCGGCTGCACGGGGCGAATGATAGACTCCGCCAATCTACGGGAATGACGGGTCAGAACGGGAGCTGGAGCTGGGGTGGCCGCTCTGCGACGTCGGACACCCGCCACCCGGGGCACTGCGGAGCCACTGGGAGCATCAGGATCCATGGCTGAAACGGCATCACGAAAAGGAGGTACACCCTTAACTCGTTATCTTTCAAAACAAATCTTATTGCATATTGCTAAAAGTCATAGGGCAACATGACATGTTTATGAAATGGAAATGCATGAATAAATCCCTAGGGGTGCGCTAGATTTCCCGAAATTTTGGCAGAGTCTCGTTTGTAAAATGGACATCCCATGCACGATCCGGCATGTTTAAATCAAGTCAGACAACCAACAAATCCCAAATGCAAGTGAAAATGATGCACCATGAGCATAAAATGAATAAAATCATGATTTTTTCAAAGTAAATAAAGCATGACCGCAAGACCCATTCGTTTATATATGCTATGGCTAACCCCAATATCTCATATAGGCATGCATTACTAAGATCAAATATTTACACAAGTAAATACATAGTCAAATGAAAGCGAAAAATCAAAGAAAAATGAGTTAAAACGTTACCCAAAGTACGTAGACTGATTTAATCGGAGCAGATTTTGCCGAAAGAGGTCCAAAAGACGAAAAAGCCGGGTAGGGGGCGAGAAAAACCGAAAACGAGTGAAAGGGACAGCCAAAAAGTGAAAAGAAACGTGGGGGTCGCGATCTAATGTAGGGGCCGATCCCAGCCGCAGATGTATCTGCGGCTGGCCGCAGATGGATCTGCGGCTGGTCTCGGTGACCCGTTTTGCCTCCCTTTTGCTCCCCGAGTCAGCCTGCAACGTGTCGCATGTTGAGATATAAGATTTTAGAAAGACCTGACCAATTGAAAAACAACCCGTCAGATACGATACCTGACCAATTGAAAAACGACCCGTCAGATACGAGACCTGACCAATTGAAAAACGACCCGTCAGATACGAGACCTGACCAATTGAAAAACGACCCGTCAGATACGAGACCTGACCAATTGAAAAACCACCCGTCAGATACGATACCTGACCAATTGAAAAACGACCAGTCAGATACGAGACCTGACCAATTGAAAAACGACCCGTCAGATACGAGACCTGACCAATTGAAAAACAACCCGTCAGATACGAGACCTGACCAATTGAAAAACGACCCGTCAGATACGAGACCTGACCAATTGAAAAACGACCCGTCAGATACGAGACCTGACCAATTGAAAAACAACCCGTCAGATACGAGACCTGACCAATTGAAAAACGACCCGTCAGATACGAGACCTGACCAATTGAAAAACGACCCGTCAGATACGAGACCTGACCAATTGAAAAACAACCCGTCAGATACGATACCTGACCAATTGAAAAACGACCAGTCAGATACGATACCTGACCAATTGAAAAACGACCCGTCAGATTCGATACCTGACCAATTGAAAAACGACCCGTCAGATACGATACCTAACCAATTGAAAAATGACCTGTCAGAGACGATACCTGACCAATCCAAGAGCGACCGTCGGGTACGAAATCCAAGCGACATCCATTCGTGAAATTCGAATCGACCCCTACACGATCATGTCAAATGCGGCATTTGCATTGTCTCAACATATGCATTGCATCGATAAAACACATACTGTCTTTCCTGTGCATCGGGTGCCTACTTCTTTATCATGTCCATTTCATATTTCATTCCATAGACATGATAAAGTGGGGCAGCTGTAGACACCCAAATTTTGCATTTCTCTACTAACCCTGACAGGAGGGCAAAATCGTCAAGTGACCCAATATACGACAAGGAGAGGTGGGCGCCAAAATGCAGTTCCCACCACGGCTTACGATCAAGGCTGTCAAACGCAAAACGAGAATTGAGGCATCTGAGGCGAGGCCTACGGGCAATCCAGACAGAGCCCGATGCGAATCGCCAAAAAGGGCCAAGGACACTGCAATTACAGCATTAGGGTGGGGTCTCGATGTCGGGAAACCATTCCCAGAATTGATTCAGGTATCAAAGAACAGCTTTCCAAAATAATACAGCAGAAATTGGCAAATTAATACCGCGTGGCACGAAATTCGAGAAAAATGCGCCGGACAGCCGCGGATGCAGTCGCGGCTGCCGAGAAAAAGACTTTCGCGTGGCTCGAGGGTGGCACACGGCAGCCGAGGAGACGGCCACAGCAGGCAGCCGCAGATGCATCTGCGGCTGGCCGCAGATGCAGCTGCGGCTGGCCGCAGATGCAGCTGCGGCTGCCTGCTGAAGCACTATAGATCGCCATTTTCAACCCGAGAACCAGAAGAAGAGAAAAAAAAAAGAAAAAAAAGAAAAGAGGAGAGAGAGAGCTCGCGGGGAAGAGAGAGGGGGGTCGTTTTGCTTGTTAGATTCAAGCAATATATCCCATTTGTTGTATCCATTGGTTAGCAATCTTGTGGTGTAATCTATTTCGCGATATAGAAACTTGAATCCGCGTTTTGCAAGGTGAAAAAGATTGTTTTTTGGTATTCTATTGTTTGTATTGTTAATATAGCTTATGTTTTGGGTTATGTGATGTAATATGTTATTATGTTGATAAAGGATCCGTGGATTAGGAGTTGTTAGAGAGGTTTCCATCGGAAAGTAACTCCTCCTAACGCCCCGATGACATCCGTACGGTGATATATTGTTTCGTTATGGTAATGGATCGTTTGTAGTGATTAAGTTGTAATATTTGGGTTATGTAATGTGATAGCAATGTTAAATCTCGTTAGATTTGGTTTAGGGTTGGTTGTGCCATGATTTGGGTGAATGTGAGCCTAGGGAGGAGATCCTCGTGGTCAAATCCCGATGATGGACATTTTGGTATATGTAATCATGGTATAGGGTCCATGGATGTGTATTTTGTAATATCCGGCCTTAAAGCGATACAAAGTCGTGTTCGGGTTAAGGCCCCGTAATAATAATAAAATATGTGATTGTGGGTGTTTGGGATTGTCTGGATGGCTTACATGCCCGTGGACAGCCCCGACACGTTGTGAGTGCTTGTTTAATTTACGACACAAAAAATGGTTTTTTAATAAGGCAAATAATGAAGATTTTGTAAAAAATGATCAATTTCAGGATATTAGAGTCACGAGGTTTAAAGGTTAAGTATTTTGGCAAACTTTAATCCATGATTGATGAATAGGCTTTAATTGGTTTTAAAACGTCATAAAAAATGATTTTGTAAATAAATAAGTGTTTTCATTAAACTTTGTGCATAGGGTTAAAGAGTTCTAGAAGTTGCCCTCGTTTTATTTATATTAACTGTTAGAAGGCAATGTATAGTCTCGATTCCTATTTGACAAAAGTTTAAAATTGTTTGTTTTTTAAAATGACATCTAATAAAAAACCCTCAAAAGATTTCGAAATTAAAAATCAATCTTTCTTATAAAAAAGCAAAACCTCGTCATTTGGGTCAAAAGACGTTAAAACACTTTCCAGATAAAGCACATTTGCCATACAAAAATCCAAACAAAATTCACCACAAGCATTCACCTAGGCACACATGCACACACACGCAACTCACACATTTTAGGATTTAAAAGGATAGGAAAACATCAAGATAGCGGTAACCGTGTTTCACGGAAGTCGGGGGGTGCCTAACACCTTCCCCTCGCTTAAGCAAGCCCCCGAACTCTATGAATCTCGGTTTGCGGATCAATTAACTCGGAGTCACATATGAGCCAGCGATTACGAAAACAAACTTGGATGAGTTGGTACATCCATTTCAAATATACCAACTGGCGACTCTGGTCAATTGGCTCATAAAAATCGATCTTTCAAAACCCGTCGACATTAAGCCGACCCTTTTCAAAAATCACATCTCCATCAAAAGGCTAAAATTGGAAATGGACATTTTTATTATTAAAAAACGAGACGACGAAAATCCCGGCGTCAACAAACCCTATGTACCAAAGTTTAATGAAAAATGTTTATCTATTTTTACAAAATTATTTTTAATGATGTTTAAAAAATGATTGTAGCATTTTTGTTAAATAGGAATCGACGTTCATTAAGACTCTTGATTTTAAGCCTCGTGATTCTAATACCCTAATTTGATTACTTTTAGAAAGTCTTTATTGTATTGCTCTTTTTTTGAAATAGCTTTTCATGTCGCAAATCAAATCAGACATTCAAAAATGTGTCGGGGCTATTCATGGGCATGTGAGCCATCTAAATAACCCCAAACACCCACAATCACATATTCTACTATTACGGGACCTTAAACCCGATTTCGATTCGATATCGTTTTAAGGCCCGAAATTTACATATGTACAATAAAGGGCACATCGTCGTAACTACATATACCAAAAATTGTCCATCTTTGGAATTTGATCACAATTATCTCATTCCTAGGCTCACAATCCCAAAATCACCACACAACAATAATATGGATACAATGAAAAACTCAATAACACTAGATTTACTACTACACCACAATAACCTTAAATAACAAGTTAAAACACTATGAGCTATACATTACCATAATAAACTATATATCACCATACGGATATCATCGGGACATTAGGAGGAAATTTCGTTCCGACGGAACCCTCACTAATTATCCCTAATCCATGGATCCTTACTAATACAACAAAGATACTACATTCAAACAACCCAACAACAAGAAATCACAAGGAAAAAAAACTTCAAGAAATGCCCTTTTTCACCTTGCAATACTTCAAGAATCGCTTTATACTTCATAACCAAATATATAACACGAGATTGGACAAATATTGAAGCTAAAAAAGACAAAATCTCCCATTTTTTTTTATCAAAATCGTAGCTTTCTCTTTCTATATTCCATATCTCTATCTCTATTTCTTTCCCTCCTTTTTCTCTTTTTTTGCTCCCGGATGAAAAATGGACGTTGTATAGGCGTTTGGAGGCAGCCACAAGTGCATCTACGGCTGCCTGCTGTCGCCATCTCACCAACCGCCTCGGCTACCATGTGTTTCCTTGAGCCACGAAAACATCCAAAAGTCTTTGGCCGCAAATACATCTGCGACCGTCCGGCTTTCTTTCCTCGATTCTCGTGTCATGCAGTCTTAAATCATCATTTTTTGCTGTATTATTTGTATCTCACAATCTGGGGACTGTTGGTAGGATGTATTGACTGTTTTGGTTTGTCTAGATCAATTCGTATCCCTGTATCACATAATTCAATTTCGATTTGTTGTCGTGTGTGCTTGTCATGACTGTGCTGAATTTCACCATTCCCTCTCGCAGGCCAGGCAAAATAACGATTTTGCCCTCCTGCCCAGGTTAGTAGACAAGTGCAATATTTGGGTGTCTACATTAGGTTAGTCCAATAATTAATAACACTTCATCAGACTTTCTTTAATTAAATTAATTCAATATTCAAATATTAGCAAATAAAATCAAACCACCTTGTTAGTGTTTAAATTAATCCAAAAAAAAATCTCATTTAATTATAATTTAATTTTTTAATTTTATTTATAATGTAATTCAAAATTTTTGGTCCTTACATTCTCCCCCCCCCCCCCTTATAAGAATTCCGTCCCCGAAATTCAAAATTCTTGGTCCTTACTGATAGAGTTAAATTATATAATATTTTTATTCCCTAATACTTAATTTTTATATTTATTGTGTGCTTAAATGTTTAATTATTCAGCTTATTTTGGTTTTAATAGGTTTTATAGGATTTTAGTTAATGTATGCTAATTTAGGTAATTTTATATTTCTTTTTTATTTATGTGTTTTTATTTATTTTTAGTGTTTTAGATGTTTTATTTATTATTATGTGTTTTTAGGATTTTTAGTATTTTTATATTATTTTTATTTATTTTTAATTATTTTATATTTTATTTTGTAGGAAAAATAAGCTTGGGGGAAAATCTGTAATTTCTGTAAAAAAAAAAAACTGATGGCAAAAGTGTAATTCTGCAAGAAGTCGGTGGTAAAATCGTAATAAAGTAGATTCTTGGGGTCCTTGATTGTAAATATCCAACGCGGTGGCATTTTCGTAATAACGGCAACAGTCATCCGCGCCATGTGCGGGTTAAAGTTAAACAAAGCAGTAACAGAGCGACGTCGTATGGCGTGTTAGATGGCAGCAGCAGGAAACGCGCATGGCGTGGGAGCAGAAGAGAAAGACATGCACGAAACGACGTCTTTTAGAGCTTCGACCCGCGTAATGCGCGGGCGTGCGTGAGTTGACCGGGTCACTTTAGCGAAGGGGCTGTTTGGTTGCGCGTTAATTGGTCAGAAATAGATTATTTCGCGGATTGAGCATTAATTTGATTCTAAATTGGATTTTAATTCCAATTAGGGTTAGGATAATAATTTTTTTTTTTTTTTTACTTTTATTTGTATTTTAAATCCTATTAGGGTTTGAAAAATGTACTTCCTATTAGGGTTAGGAGGATTTTGGAGCCTATAAATAGAGGGCTTGACACACAATGTAATATACAACATTTCTAATAAGAAAAATTCTCTCTTCTATTCTTTGATGCTCTCTACAAATATGGGTAGCTAAATTATTTTTATTGGTTTAAGTGATTGAAGCCATCAAGATTTATACACTGTGAGATCTAATTTATTTTAATTGTTCAAATTTATATTTTGAGTATTGAATATTTTTCTGTGTTTAATTTTATGATTAATTCGTCTAATTGCTAGGGTGCATACTAGTTTATTATTCGTTGAAATCTACTGCTAAATTAAATATCAAATCCGTAATTGTTTGGTCACTTTAATTTGTGAAGCAACTAAGATTAATAATTATTTTGTTTATCAAAAGATTGTTATATCTTAGGAAATATATTCATCTAAATTAAATTCAGACACTTGGATTGTGTTGTTTAGTTCAACGATCTCTCTATTTCTTTATGCTGCTACTAGGTTAAATATTTAGCGCTTGTCTGAGATTATTTAGTAGTAAGGGTTATTTAGATCGCTTGTTTCTGCTTAACTAAAATTAAGGAGAGATAGAAAAATTATTCAAATAAGAGTAATTATTCAACGTTGAATATTTAAAATATGAATTGAGTTATTCTTGCATTAGTGATCAGTTGTAAATTCTTGATGGTGGATGTTGACTTAAACCAAGCCTTTTTCTTCTCATTTATTTCATTAAATTACTTGCATATTTTTTTAGTTAATTTTATTTAAATTACTTATTTGATTCAACCCCCCCCCCCCCCCAATTTTGGTTTGCAAAACATAAAATTAAATAATCATTCTCTGTGGGATCGACTCTTACTTGCACTACTACATATTTATTTTTCCAAAGTAAGATTTTATTTTTGGGTGCCTGCGACAGCACACCACTTACATTCTCCACCCCTTATATCTCCTTAATTCTCAAATTATCTATTCCAATCATTGATTAGGGAGGTGAACAAAAAATTAGCTACTGCACTGCTCATATCGAAATAATATCCAGGTAACTTTTTGTTATTGTGTACTTCAGGTAATTTGAAAGCCCTAATATCTGAGTTTAGTCACGTGTTTGGTTTAAGAATAGATTGTGTATGTGTAATTTTAGTCAATTATTCTGCATTTGGAATTTTTGAATTTTCAAGTGCAAATCTTAATTTTTGATTTGAATTGTAAGTAGTGACTATGGTTTTCTATGTATAATTTAAGTAGTGACATCAAATTGGCTAGCATTTGAAGTGTCAGATTATAATAAATTAATCTTGCATTCACAATTTTTAGCTATATTTAAGTTTAAGGAAATTAAAATGCTATTGGTCATTTTTGTGAGGATTTCTAATTTTGATTAGTCGTATAAATTGTTAGGCATCTTACTAATTTATATAACGTGAAGCTGAAAAGGGAAAAAAATATAGACTACCTCAATTTTGTGAATCTTCAAAGCTGATTTTAATTTTTGCCATGCTCTCTTTGGAGTGTCGAGAAACCATTTTCTTTGTATAATGAAGATTAGGTCTTTTTAAGTTTTTATAACTTCTAGTAGTTTTGAGATGGTTGGTAAGATAGCACTACAAAAAAGTGGGTATTGGCGATGGCGTCAATGCCGACGACATAAATCCCGTCGATAATAAGGTCAATGACGACGGCACATGCATAGACCATAGTTCATCTGTAAGACCCCAACTTTTATGAGATACAACTTAAATTTTTCTTTATATATATATATATATTTTGTGCAAATTTTATCTTGTCAGAGAATATTCGTTTTGTCGGGGAATATTCGTTTTGTTGGGGAATATTCGATTCGTTCGACGACGCCGAAATAACCAAACATTAGTGGACCCCCACAACGAAATATTGTCGAATATAGAAAATGACAACATTAACATTTTTAAATAAATATGGTCAACGGTACTATCATTCTTAACTGTTAATATATCCGGTGGTAAAGGAATTGTAGAACACGATATTACATTGTAACATACGGTATTATGTAGTAGCATACGGTATTGCACAGTAGCATACTGTATTGCATAGTATTTCGTATTATTGAACTGATAAAGTAACTATTGTACAATATTAATTTTATTAAATTAATAATTGTCACATGCACAATAATTCATATTATTAAACTGATAATTGTCACAGTAGCATATGCACAGTAATTCACATTACTGAATCAATAATTGTCATTACACAGTAATGTGCTATTACTTTTTTTTATTTTCTACATTATTTTTATCATTATTATGATGTTGATTTAACTATTTTATTTTATTATTAGTTGGTATTTCTGTTGGTATTATGAGTTTCTAATTCAGAAAGTCAACTACACTGCATTTATAATAATTGGTTATAATTGATAAATTATTGTTAAAATAATATATAAAGTTATTTGTTTTACATACTTTATATAAAGTTAATTGTTTTATATATAAAGTTAATTGTTTTACATATAAAATTAATTGATTTATATAAAGTTAATTATTTTATATATAAAGTTAATTATTTTATATATAAAGTTAATTGATTTATATAAAGTTAATTATTTTATATATAAATTTAATTATTTTATATATAAAGTTAGTTATTATATATATAAAGTTAATTGATTTATATATAAAGTTATTTGTTTTATAAAGTTAATTGATTTATATATAAAGTTAGTTATTTTATTAAATGAATGATATAGATTAAAGATAAAGTGGTGAATATTTGTGGCCTGGGCACAGATGATTCATGATATGATAAAGGCGATATAATTGTTGTGTGTCTTTTAGGGCATGTGGTGAATGTTCTCTTTGGCCTGTAGTGCAAAGATGAACTATTGTTTGGTATGATTATGAGCAAAGGCTGTAGACTAGTATGATCATGACCATTGGTGTTATATTTGAATATTTTTGGCCTGTAGTGCGATGGACTGTTGTTTGGTATTATTATGACCAAAAGCTGTAATATCCCGGATATTTGACAAGACCTTTAAATAAGATCTTAGATGATGAAATAAAGGTTGAAGTTAAAACATAAATTCGGAGAAGTAAAAAGTATAGAAATTGAGTAAATATTTTACCCTAATCTTTGTGTTAAGATTTGAATATGAGTAAATGTAGGTTTTTAAATTTTAAAATATAGAATTTTATTAATATGCATACTAAGAGGTATGTTAAGAGTAAGGTAATATGATACCTTTAAAATTCGATGAATTATTCGACAAATAAGATTATGTAAGAAATTTTATAATGAGGTATGTGAAAAATTTAATAAGTAAATAAATTTCAAACGGAGAAGTTATTGATATAGAATTTTATGTATAATGATACGAGTATATTTAATAAGAGTTATCAAATAGTTAATTTAATTAATTTAAATTAACTAAATGATGAAAATGAAAAATAAGATAAGACTATGTTACAAATTAACATGTCTTGAAAGTTGACCTTAAATGGTGAATGAGAAGATTGATAATTATAAAGTAAATAAAGAATTATCATGACATGCATGGAATATAATTAATTTATTTAATTATATTTGTGTAAGGTTGAATAATTTAACTAATGGGAACGATAGTCTTGATGAGCTAAATTATATATTTATTTAAGTGAGTAACTTAATTAATATTAATTATTATTGGATAAACAACCCAAGTTATTTAGTTAATAAGAGGTTGTGTATAATGTGAGATTCTACAAATAATTTAAATTATTTTATGGTATGATCTAAATTATTGAAATATTATAATAATACTAGATAATTATTTTGATGACCCAAATTATTAATTTGGAAGGATAAGGAAAGTTAAAAGATTAATTACTCATAAGTTAGTTGGTGGAAAATTGTGTTATCGAGCCACATGAAAATCATGGAGAGTTGTGTTTTCGAGCCTTGTGCTCCTTTAATTGCGTGATGCCTAGAGTCTTGTGCTCATTGGGTAATGTGTGATATATATATATATATATATATATATATATATATATATATATTGAGCTATGAGTTAATAAACTAGCTATGACTACTATAACCATACTTGGGTTAAGTGTAGGAATTGAGGGATATTAGTGTCTTTGAAAAATAAAACAAGTGAGAAGACTTTTTACTTTTGTTTTATCCAAAGCTGCATTGGTAGGAGCAAAAAGGTGATGGAAGTGACTAATTGGTGATGTGTGTAAGTGGTGTAAGAGATGTAAGGGCTATGTAGCTATGATTAGGGCTATGTTGTAGCTTGTGTGGGAGAAAGAGAAGTGATGTGACCCTAAGGTGTAATTAATGATGAAGTGATGCTTGCATTGGTTAACTAAAAAGGAAGGTGTTAGGAATGTGTTTTTTTTTTTTTTTTCCTTAAGGACCATTTTGTCTTGATAAAATTTGTTAATAACTTTGATGTCCTAAAGAAAATTGCTAGAAAAATTCCTAGTAATGACCACCTTGCCTTTAGTAAAAACTATTAATGTCTAATGAGTCATAGTAGGAATTTTCTAAGAAATTTTCTAGAGTTGTCTTAATGACCTTTTTATCCTTAGCTTGCAATGATTACCAACTAATGTGCCTATAAGGGAAATTTTTAGGAAACTTCTCATTTGAGGATTAAAGACCACTTTGCCCTAGTTTTGGTTTTTCTACAAATAGAGGTCATTTTTTTAGTTGCTAGAGTTTGGTTCATTTGTTGTAATCACTAAGTGTAGATAGAAAGAGAGAGTTTTGTGTGAGCTTGAGAGAAAACTAAGGAATGTGAACCTATTTCGGGTAGAAGAAGGAGAAGGAGTCTAGCAATAAATGTCTAGCATCTATCATGAGGAAGAAGAAGTTCATCAAGAAAAGGTATAATGAATCTTAACCCTAAAACTCTAGTTTAACTTATATTGTTAGATCTAGGGTTATGGTGGTAGATCCATATGGAAAGATTATGGATCTACAAGTTTTTAAAATAGATCTAAGGATTTTGAAAAGTCCTGTGTTGGTGATATATGTTTTGATCGCCTAAAAAGCTAGGAAAGCTTAGATTGATTTTAGTTGATGAAAAATCCTAGTTTTGGTGTTTTCTTTGCTCGATGTTTAATTTTAATGGTAGAAAACTATTTTTAAAGCTCTTGATGCTTAAAGCCATGCTAGACTAGTATATATCCTGTTTTGGCCACTTGGCTTGCTCCAAAAATTTCAGCCATTTTATATGTGGTATTATATGGTATAGAACAGCTACTGTAAAAATTTGAGCTCGATCCGATCTCGGATGAGTGAGTTATGACCAAAACCATTTCGTACGTTTTAAAAATTATTTCGGCAATAACTTGATGTGTACAACTCAGAATCTTAAGAAATTTTAACTAGAGGTTTTCTAGGATGGCAGACAGCTTTCACATAAATTTCATAATCTCTGATGAAAACTAAATTTTTAATAAATATGGTAAATTTTGGACTATTTAAAAATAGTAAATAGAGTTGAAAAATTAAACAAAAATTATTTTGTGTATGAAATGAGATATACTAAAGATATCCAAGAGTTATAAAAATAATAAGTCAATTATGTATTTTTAATAAATACGAAGGACTTAAAAAATAAGGATAAAAGAATAAAATAATTATGTATTATTTAATTTTAATTAAATACTACATAAAGGTTACTATTTATTAGTTAAATAATATTAAATATTAAATAATGTAAATAAAAATAATTTAATTAATTATTTATTATTTAAATACTAAATAATAAATAAAGTAAAGGAGTATATGAAGTTAATAAAATAATTATTTATTATTTAATTAATATTAAATAATAAATAATGGTGATTAGTTATCTAATTGTTATTTAAAGGATATTAAATAATAATTAAAAGAAGACAAAGTTAATAAGGTAATTATTTATTATTTAATAAATAAGGATGATTCATTATTTAATTATTATTTAAAGGATGTTAAATAATAATTAAAGGGAGATGAAGTGTGAATAAAATGATCATTTATTATTTAATTAATATTAAATAATAAATGAGATTAATTAATTAAGAAGTTATTATTTAATGATATTCAATAATCATTAAAGGAAATGAGGATAATTAAAAAATTAATTATTATTTAAATGATATTAAATAATAATTAAAGAAAAATAAGGTTAAGAAAATAATTGTTTATGTAATGATAAATAAACAAGTAAAGTTAATTAAATTTATTATTTATTTAATATTAAATAAATAAAAGGAAGAAATTAAATGAATAAGGAGGTGATTAAACAATTTACATTTAATTGTTTAAGTCTTTAAATATTACTAAAAGAGTAAATTATTACTACATATTTAATGATAATAGCAAGTGATGAAATATTATTAAATGATTAATAATATTGGTAATTGGGTGAATATTATTAAGGGCTTAATAATATTAGTAACCAATTAAGATGTTGTTTAATACTTAATAACGTTTGTAATTGAATGAGGTATTATTAATGTATAATAATACTGGTCGGTAATTAAAATATTCTCCAATGGTGATAATATTATCATATAATTTATGAGTTAGTAAATAGGGAACTATGTGTTGTCGAGTCAATTTATTTAAGAATGATAAATGAATCCCTATGTGCGTTACTAATTGAAAGATAATCATATTAGGTATTTCAAATAAAGAAAATTGAATTGTGTAGGCGTAAGCGAGACAACACTCCAAACAAGTTTTTCAGTACTATGTGATGTTTTTATAAACTTGTTATTATATGTATAAATTGTTATGTGTGCACTTATTGTATGTGCGGATTGATTTTTAATATGCCTTTGTATAGTCATATGATCTGAATAGCTGATATACAATTGATGCTATATATGAGTTGAAATGTGTTATATGATATTGAGATGCATTGTAAGAATGATGCCTATATGAAATGCGAAGCATGGAGCATGATTTAAAATGTGATCTACGTATTATGTGATAATTGTCATACTGCTGAGTCATCGTGCTCACTCTTGTTTAAAATAAACACTTTTAGCTGATCAACACAAAGAAATACGGAAGTCCTGGTAGCACCCAGAAATCAAGAATGATTGTTGCTTAAAGAAAATTAAGGACTACGTTATAGTCAATTAAGCCACGCCGTTATCTGGTAGTTAATGATTATAGTTAGACGCTTATATTTTGTATTTAAACTATCATCGTCATGAATTGTATCATGTGATTGTAAAACCTTTCAAATGAATTATGTTTCCTAGTTATGAGAGAAGATGGTTATAAACAGATAGACTTAATGTTTCTGTAATTGTCAACAAATGAGTTTTATGTACTCATAATGATTGTAATAAACTAGGTCATGTTATAAATGATCTAAGTTTCTAGATCAATGTAAAGATTTTGATTATGAGGCAGAGTTCAAGGGAATATTATGTTGTGGCTAGTGCGGGGATTCCTGGGGCATTACAGTTGGAATTAGAGCTGATAGGTTATAAACCTTAGGTAGGAGTACCTTAGGCTATAACCGTAGAATGAGATAAGGAAAATGTCAAAGGAATAAACTCAGATGAAGTTTAAGTAATAAGAGATGAAATATAGAAAATTCATAAGAGAAGATCACCAAGTGATCAAAATGAAATCATGGAATAACAGATGACCCGTTAAATGATTAAGAGAATGTGTAAATAGCTTGACACTATAAAAAGGAAGATACTATGAAATAGTAAAGGAGTAAATTCATAGAGAGTGGTATGTGGTAATATATGATTTAGGATAATTCATATCGAGTTAAGAGAAAGTCAGATATTGTTGGTTTTTAATTGAGGACTCATGTTAATGGTTGAGTTGTACAATTCTTTGTCTGGGCAGGGAATTGTGCTCGGTTTGAGAAACCGCTTATCTTCCTACATCGATATAGTGGTTAAGTTGAACATTTTCTTATATGGGCAGGGAATTTGTCCTTAGTTTAACAACCGCTTAACTTCCTATATTGATTAGTGGACGAGTTGACCAATTTCTTGTATGTGCAGGAGATTGTGTTTGGTTTGATAACCACTTAGCTTCCTATAGTGATAATCGATTTATACCTGGTGTCACGATATTCGATATATATATGGTGAGAAGGTGATTCTTTTCTCATAGTATATCGGATAGGTAGAGAATGTTAAGGTTAGGTGCGCGTTCTTAAAACTCACACGTATGGTAAGTTCGTGACTTATAATCGTATGGTGGAGCCCCTCAGCGAATGGACGATTTTGATTTGACTAGGATAAGTTTCTTAACCCATATGATTGTGATAAGTTCCTAAACTCATAATATGTGATAAATTTGATGAAAAGTGAGTGTTGGTAGAGTTAAATAACAAGATTAAAGCTGTACTAGATATAATTATTAAGCTGGAAAAAGATGAGGAGTAAGATTGGAGATTTTTTTTGAGGTTTTAGGATATTCCAAATCTTCTAGCTATGCTAGACTTGGAAATTCTTAAAATCGTGCCAAAATTTGCACTTATGTGCCTTTTAAAAAAATAAAAAATTAAAAATGAATGATGATTTTCGATTGTTTTTGAAACGTTTAAATGAGGGTCTATACTAATTGTTTTGGCTAGACCAAAATGATTTGAAAATATCAAAATGTATTTCTAAAACGTCAACACACTATGTGGTGGATATGACAATGACGGAATTCTCAATGTACTGTGAAGATTATGCGGTATCATGAAGTCATAAAGTAATGAAGAAATCCTCAACCCACTGTCGAGATGATGCGGTATCATGAAGTCATCAAATAATTTTTAGTTATTTTAAACTATACAGAAAAATGAAGGTCTATGCCATTTGTATTGGCTAGACATTGTTAATTTTAACCTGAAATGATGAACTTCAAAAATTTTATTGCACGTGTGTGCTCTTGAAAAGTTTGGGCTTGGAATTTAATTATTTGGGACACTAGAATGCATAATAACTCATCAATATTGGACTACTAAAATAATTCATTTACTTCTTAATAAATTGGGCTAGATTAATAAAATACCGAATCACATAGAAATTTTCACAAGTCCATCACTTAATTTAATTAATTAGGTTTGTTTAAATAATTAAGAAATAATTTAATAATTAAATTAAATTTAGTTTACATAATCCAATTAGACTTGCTATATTCAATATTAATTGAATATTTAATTAGGGTTCCTCACAAAATAATCTTAGGTTAGTCCGTTAATTTAATAAATCCATTAATCGGACTTCCTTTACTAAAATTAACCGAATAGTCAACAATCAAATTACCACATAAAAGTTTAAATTAAATCACACAATAACTCGTTTAATTAGAATTTAAATTTTCAATTTTATTTATAATGTAATTCAAAATTCTTGGTCCTTACATTCTCCCCCTTATAAGAATTTCGTCCCCAGAATTACAACATAAGGTCACTCAAAAAGATGTGCATAATTCACTCTCATCTTTTCTTCGAGCTCTCACGTAGCTTCTTCAACTGCATGGTTCCTCCAAAGAACTTTGACCGAATGTATGACCTTCTTTCGCAACGTCTGCTCCTTCCTATCTAGTATTTGGACAGAAATCTCTTCGTATGATAGATCCTTCTTGACTTGAATCAGTTCGTAGGATATCACATGCTTGTAATCATGTTCATATGGTCGCAACACTGAAATATGAAATACGTTGTGAATGTGCTCAAGTTCAGGAGGTAAGGCTACCTCGTACGCCACTTCACCTATCATCTTCAAAATTTCAAATGGCCCTATAAATCTTGGGCTCAATTTTTCCTTCTTGCCAAATCTTATCTTCCCTTTCCAGGGAGATATCTATAAAAATACAAAACTACCGACTTCAAAGTCCCACTTCTGACAATGCAGATCGACATACTTCTTTTGGCGATCCTGAGCTGCTACTAGATGAGCTCTTATTACTTTGATCACATTTACAATCTGCAGCACCATTTCAGGTCCCAACAACCTCCATTCTCCAACTTCATCCTAACACAAAAGCGTGCAACATTTTCTTCCATAAAGTGCTTCGTAAGACGACATGCTAATACTAGTATGGTAACTGTTATTGTAGGCAAATTCCACCGAATAGTCAACAATTAAATTACCACATAAAGATTTAAATTAAATCACACAATAACTCATTTAATTTTCCAATTTTATGTATAATGTAATTCAAAATTTTTGGTCCTTACAGTTATGTGTGCACTTATTGTATGTGCGGATTGATTTTTAATATGCCTTTGTACAGTCATATGATGTGAATAGCTTATATACAATTGATGTTATATATGAGTTGAAATGTGTTATATGATATTGAGATGCATTGTAAGAATGAAGTAATTGTATAAATACAAAGCATAATAAGCATGATGCCTATATGAAATGCGAAGCATGGAGCATGATTTGAAATGTGATCTACGTGTTATGTGATAACTGTTAGACTTGCTGAACCGTCGTGCTCATTCTTGGTTAAAACAAACACTTTCAGCTGAGCATGAAGAAATCCGAAAATCCCAGTAGTGCCCAAAAATCAAGAATGATTGTTGCTTAAGGAAAATTAAGGACTACGTTGTGGTTAATTAAGCCATGTCGTTATCTGGTAGTTAATGGTTATAGTTAGATGCTTATGTTTTGTATTTAAACTATTGTCGTCATAAATTGTATCATGTGATTGTAAAACCTTTCAAATGAATTATGTTTCCTAGTTATGAGAAAAGATGGTTATAAATAGATAGACTTAATGTCACTGTAATTGTCAGCAAATGAGTTTTATGTACTCACAATGATTGTAATAAACTAGGTTATGTTATAAATGATCTAAGTTTATAAAACAGCGTATATATTTTAATTATGTGATAGAGTTCAAGAGAATATTATAAAAGTTTAAATTTATTGAGTTTTTAGCAGCATTGTATTATATTATGTTGTGGTTAGTAAGGATAAGGTTGTTCATTAACGACCGGGGGTCGCCCATGGCCAGTGCGGGGATTCCCTGGGCGTTACAGAGGTTGTAGACTGGTATGATCATGGCCCTTATATTTGAATATCTTTGGCCCGTAGTGCAAAGATGGATTGTTGTTTGGTATGATTATGACCAAATGTTGTAGATTGGTATGATCATGACCGTTGGTGTTATATTTGAATATCTTTGGCCCGTAGTGTAAAGAATAAATGTTGACTTGCATGATTATGACCAGGAACTGTGAATATGTATTATCATGACCAATGGTGTTTCAGGTGATAAAAGTTGATGATATTTTTCTTAAAAAGAGAAGCGAGTGGACATCATAGTTTATATGATTTTTTCCCTAATGGTTGTTATTACTCTACAGTTGTTGATCTAAACTTTGTTTAAGAATTTAACTACAGTTATTAATATAAAATTTGTTGTTTAATATATTCAATTAAGAACTCAACTGCTGAAGACTAATGATAATTTATTCGTCATTATCTTAGTCATGGTATTTTCTTACTGGCTATTTGAGCTCACCCTTTCTTTTTGTTCCATTGTTCTTCAGGTAATAAGAATGTAGCTGGGACTACCCGAGGAACGGAGTGGTAGTCCGAGTTTGTAGATAATAGTCTTCACCATGTTGTATAATAGTGTGACAATAATAGTGAAGACTTAGTTGTGTATTATTGAGTTTCGTATTTTTGTACTATATACTATTTTGTAATAGATACCGTGTATTTTTGGCATCTCAAATTGGGTTGTGTAGGCTCAAACATATGTAATTGCTTTCTAGTGGCATATATGTGCTATATGTGCATACATAAAGCATAGATAAAATTATTTCCAGGTTTGATTTGTTTTTTACTTTTATTTTTATTTTTGCTGTCAATATATAAGATTAGTGATGACATTGAAGCACACTTGTTAGGGTTTCACTATGTACATGAGTTTCTTATTTGGGATTATGTTTTGTTAAACTATGTGTACCTTTTTTTTAAAATAATCCCATCGTTCCAAAATTTTAGAGCACAATGATGTGCAAAATGAAAAATAAATGCTCTTATATGTTGTAATGCTCTTATATGCTGTATTTTGGAATGAAAAGGATAAAACTAACAACAATAAATAATAAATAATAATATGAGAAAGTTATATTAACAATGGGCACGTATAATGGGTTTTAATAAATTATTTAAGTTGTTTAAATAATTTGTTATATAATTTCATATTGTTCTTTATTTTAGTTGATTGAGATATATTTTATTTAATTACACATTGTTCTTTATTTTTAAGGACAAGATGTTAACAATTTACTATTTTGTGGAGTCCATATTCACATAGTTTAGGAGGCTTAGAAACCCATTTGAGATTCACTTAGTAGGAGTGAATCTCGAATAATCCCCATTTTGGGACTGTTCTTGAATGTTTCGATTCCACTTAGACCAGTGCTAACAACTTGAGCACGTAATTAAATTTTGAGAATTTTTGGTCAGTACATATCTCTTGTTGTTCTTTGGGTGCATATTTAGACTGCAATGTATTAGTCTATTTCATGCACTTGAAGACCATGGGGAAGTGTTGACGAAATTTCTTAAAATTTAAAGATGTGTTCAAGTTGTTGGCATCAGTGGGGCAACACATTCGGGAATGGGATAGAAGCCTGACTTGTTAGAGTGGGAGATGAAGTTAGGAAACTCATATGTATGCATATGCATTAACACTCTTACTTGATTGTATATTGATTTTCCATATATATATATATATATATAACATACCATAGTAAAAGATGTCTGTTGATCGAAGTTGGATGGAGCGTAGGTAGCAACAGATAAGAGTGGACTTAGCTCTGAGTACCGTAGTGGGGTTGAATAGTTTTTTAATTTTGCATTTGAGCAAGTCAGCGGTGATGAGATTAGATGTCCTTATAAGAGATGTGTGAATGAAGTGTGGAAGAAATGAGTGATATCATGTGTAACCTATTTGCATATGGGTTTGAGCAGGGATAAAGCACATGGATCTATCATGGGGAAACCTGGTTAGATAAATGTGAATTTGAATCGGCATCCAGAGCTGATGAAACCTATGATTGTACTAACATGATAGTCGAAGCTGCTAGTTCATTCTTCCAGTGGAATACAAATAAGGATTACGGTAGCATTGAGCAAGATCTGAATGACGGGGCTAAGGGTTTCTATCAGTTATTGTAGGAATCAACGACGCCACTGTATAATGGACACAAAAAACACACGTTCTTATCCGCAGTGGCTAAACTTTTACACTTCAAAAACGAGCATGCTTGCAGTGAGAGAGGTTTTAATTAGCTGCTCAACATTCTGAAAGAGTTCTTACCGGCAGGCAATAAGTTACCAAAATCGTACTATAATGTGAAGAAATTGGTCAAAAGGCTCAATTTAGGGTATGGGAAGATTGATGCTTGTGAAAATTCATTTATCCATACATATCCTTTTATATTTACACATCTCTATTCTTATTAATCTGAATTTAATATAGATACCTCTCTTTATGCAGTGATACATTAATTGTATCTCAAAACAAGTTTCTATAATATAACTTACAAACGTAGTTACTTTAATGGATTTACAAAAACCATACACCTCATTGCTAACGACAAATTTTAATATTACAACATACGCATTAGACAATTTATACAATTATCGGATTTCGTTCGTTTAACTGTTTTGTCATATTTAATCAACTAAAATAACAACAACTAAATTCTCACGAGCAACTACGCAAACATCTTTCCTTACTCTTTAGCTTTATCAGAAACCTCGACCTTCACGCACTTATCTGAAAGTATTTATTTTAAGCAAGGGTGAGCACGACGGCTCAGCAAATCTAATAGTTATTTCATAACACATAATCACATTTCATCATGCTTTATGCATCTCATGCTTTGCAATTTATACATGTCTCGTGCATATCATGTTTTGCATTTAAATCTACGTTTCATACTTTTCATGCACAACATTTATAATATCATACAATTCAATTTATAACAAACATCTATGCACATCAACAAGATATCACATATTATTGCACAAATGCACATTAACTCATGTTTACACAAAAATATATCACACAGAGGAGCAAGTTCTGAAAGACTTGGATGTACTGGCTTTTTACCATTACGCTAACATTTCTTGTTCCTTGCACGACCTGTATAGTATGTGAGATCAACAATACACAATATCAGTCAAGACTTGACCTCAGTGTTAATCTTAATTTATGATTTTTATCTTTACATATCGTTCTTAGTATCGTTGCCATGTTTAACAATGTTGGTATATTAGTTATTTATATAACTTCGTTCCATCTTGGTTTTAAATATAACATGCACCGGTTTATAATACCAGATTTTAAACTTATCTCCAAATTTCTTCCGACTTCGATTTTACACATTTTGGATTGTCCAAAAAGTGCTATACATAGGTTACATATTTGGACTCTACACGAAAAACTGAACAACATATCAAAAAATTATGTAATGCCCAAAAATTTGCTCGGCGAACCAAAATGGCTCGAAGTGCCCAAAATAGTCCATAAACTGCCCAGGACAGCCTGCACACTGCGCAGGACAACAGAAAAAAAAATGCGAAAATTTTGTTTTCATGATTTTTTTAGCTAATTTTGTGAATTTTTATCTTCTTCGTTACACATCGGATTTCAATTCCTTTTAGAATATGTTCTACCTCATACTACGTAGTATTTTAAAAAAATATAACTTGTTAACAAAATAGCTTGGTAAGACATAAAAACAGTGGCATGAATCAGCTTGTTCATAGCAGTTTTTAGACTTAGAAAAATTATGTTTCTGCGGAATTTTTGATTTTCATACTTGCCTTGAGAAATTTTACGTCATTCGTTATAACTACGATTTTCATTATTCTTGGACCTGATTGTAGCCCTTGTTACACAGTATTTTATAACAATTCAACTTGGCTCATACGACATTTTAAAAGTATTGAAGCGATAGCTCACAAAACGACATTTAACAACTTTTTCACCTTTTTCAAACTTTGACATCAACTAGTGATTTTTAACTATACATGACTAAACTCTATTCCAACACTTGATTTAACACTCATAACACATTTAAACTTGTCTAGGCCTTCAAAAATTATTTACATTTCCAAATGAGGTTATTTTTTTGAAGAATCATTTTTAGTAGTCGACGAACGCTATCGATCGCCCAAAATACATTTTTATATCCATTTTCACCAAATGACCACAAAATCAGTGCGGACATATGTAAAAATATAAAACCAAGTAATCTAACATTGTTTCACCATTTAATTCTCAAGCTGGACAAAAATAACCATTAAGTTGGATTTTCATCCAATTGAACTAGTTTTTCACAAGAAACCAAACTTGAGCTCATTAGACTCCTTTCTCATATCTACTAAAACAAGTCTTTTATAACATTCCTAGATTCATATTAAACACATATGAATCCATATATTCTTCATTAAAAATCATTTTGTTTAGTTTGAAGTAGTTACCATCAAAACTAGTTTTATGAAATCAAAACATAGTTTTTTTTTACACCTCCTTTGAATCTAGTAGGCTATATATTACTCGAAGAACATAACATTATTACTTAGACCCTTTAATTATCAATGTTTAGAAATATTTTACTCTTAGGCATTTTAACAAGCACCCAATGTGCATAATATTAACTCATCACAATATTATTCACAAATACATACTCATAAGTCATGTTCCATGACTTCTCTAACCTTACACCATTTGGACTCATCATGGTCCCTAACATGTCAAAATATATCATCAACCAAAATTTTAATTCAAACCGAGCTATAGAGCTTGTTTTCACAATTTTCACACTAACGAACACTATAGTTGTTTTTATCACAACTTCTTCATTACAAGTCCGTTTTTGTTCATTCTTATCTCAAATTAAAATTTATCAAGTCTACTTTAATCTTGTATAGGCCTTGACTTCAGCCCCTTCTCCAAGATTAACATATTTCAATGTTTTCACAACCTGTCCAGAAAATTTTATTTTCTAGACAATCTTACAAAATCATTTTTTTCAAAAATGCTCTGCTCCATAAAATGACTCAATCTCATGAGTACTTCTAGAAAACTTCAATATCTACATCTTCACAGTTTACACCAACTTCAAATTTCAAACACACGATTTTATACAATTTTTACAAAGTCCAAAACAATAGCAGAATTTTAGTCTTCAGCAGACTACTTTTGCTTCGGACCAGTCTGACTCAACTGTCATTATGAGCAAATCACAAGAAATTTTTGTGTGCTTCTAATTTCTGTGTTGAGCTTACTTCCATACCTTTAATTTGATATATGGCTCACCTTCTAACTCATTATACACAAAGAGATATGCCTCAAGGAAAAACAAATTATGTTTTTCCTTTTAAAGATAATGTTATTCTACTTCTTTCTCTTTCATTTTACTTCTTTCCTTGGATCCTTTTACTTTGATTCGTGTTAATCCATCGTTAGATCATTACATAGAAGTTTAATCATGAACTCCTTCCATCAATTTCATAAAACATAATATCTACACAAAAATACCCAAAGTATTAAACAATGGTTTAATTATACCTTCAATAGCTAGCTTTCTTCTTCTTTCTTATGGCTTGTTTCTTCTTCTCTTCTTCTAGATGCTGTACTTCATCCCTCATCCTTCTTCATTTGAAGACCTTATTTCCATAAATCTCATCAAATTAGTATCTATATAAGAAAATCTAAATCATTAGACAAGGTTTTAATTCTTACCTTTCTTTTTACCTCATTCTTCTTTCCGTTTCTTCTCTTTATTCTTCTTACTAAGAGCTTAACTCTCCTTCTTCTCTTATCTTTTTTGTTGGAATGAAAATGAGTGAGCCCTAGGCTTGGTTTTGGATAGATAAAGAAAATGATTGGATAAGTAAACATGTGATGACATTTAAAAGAGGACAAGAAAACATATTCCACCTCTCATTTACTATCCACTCTAATTTGTAAAAAAAATTGTTGAGTATTCAGCTGGCCACACTTCAAAATCTGGAGAATTAATTCCTCTTTTAGGTCTCACTTTTAATTATTTGACCCGCTCTTTGACTTTTTGATCGAAAATCAAATTTTTAATATTACAGTTGTTTCCTACTAATTTCGACGTTCTCGTTGTCATGGAAACATCTGTTTCTTTAAATTCACTTCTGAACTTCAAGTTTGACCTTTTTCAATAAAAAGTCAAACAGTCAACTTTGACAAAAAAGTCAACCGAAACTCATATTGTGTTTACAGTCCATACTTACTAAATTCAATGTTCCCATCGCAACGGTGAAGTCCGTTTCTCAAAATTCTTCTTCAAACTCAAGTTTTGACTTTTCACCTTACAAGTCAAATGGTTGACTTTGACCAAAAGTTTACCTCGACACCAAATTGTGTTTACTATATCTTCTTGTTAAATTTGACGTTTTGAACTCAACGGTGCAGTCCGGGTCTCCAAATTCTCTTCTGAATTCAAGATTGGGTTTCATTGACTATCTTTTCTTTTCTTTAGTCATGCTTTGACTATTTAACCATTAATGTCATTTCTTGACATTTCAATTTATTAACTTGTCTTCTCACATGTAAGTATACATGTGTTATCAGGTATACATTTATCTCATTCTCTTCATACCACTATTCCATGTAATCACAACCACATTAATAGCTTGGTCATACTTACAAGTCTTACAATTATTAAATGTTTAAACTTGTTTACCGTATTCATATGGCTTGCCATATATGTATATATATTAATTTGACTTGCCATAATCTTAATCCCTTTCGGACTATTATTTAATTTCTAACAGTTGACTACCACTACAAGAAAAAAGCTTATCTCCGAAATAAGCAAATTTCAGTGGAATTACCTTATTTCCGACGTAAAATTCGGTCAGTAATTCGGTCGTAACTAAGCGCGTCGGGATTAATTCTATCGAAAATTCAGTCAAAAAAACTAAAAGTTATTTTCGATGGAATTTCCGACGAAAATTCCGTGGGGAATAACTTATTTCTGACGGAATTATTTCCGACGAAAATTCCGTCGGAAATAACTTTTAGATTTTTTTATAAAAAAAATATGCAGTGGATACCTTGCAAAAATGGGCCAGCCATCTTTGGGAACTTCCTGCGATCCATGTTGCACAAAATAAAGGAAACAGGAAAGAGAAATTGTTTTCAACACAATAAACATGCTATATATACACTAACAAAAAATGGAATTGCACAAAATAAATCTAAAGGATAATATCCCAATTTCAGCAACAATATCCCAATTTCAGAACATCCATAATCCCAATTTTAGCACAATTTTTTTTTTCAGAGCATCAATAATCCCAATTTTCAGAGCATCAATGGTGTGATGTCGCAAGCACCTAAAAATAAAATCTTACTTTGGAAGAATAAATATGTAGTAGTGCAAGTAATAGTCGATCCCACAGAGAATGATTATTTAATTTTATATTTTTGCAAATAAAAATTGGGAGGTTTTTGAATCAAAGAAATAGTTTAAATAAAATTAACTAAAATAATTATGCAAATAATTTAATGAAATAAATGAGAAGAAAAAGCCTTGGTTTAAGTTAACATCCACCATCAAGAATTTACAACTGATCACTGATGCAAAAATAAATCAATTAATATTTTGAAGATTCACCGTAGAAAGAACTACTCGCAAGTGGAATAATTTTTCTCCTCTCTCCTTAATTTTAGATAAGTAGAGTCACATGGTCTAAATACCCTTACTATTAAACAACCCCCGACACGTGCTAAAGATTTAATTTAATAGCAGCTTTAAGAATTAGAGAGATCGTTGAACTAAACAACACAAACCACGTGTTTGCATTTAATGTAGATGAATATTCTTTCTAAGATAAAATAATATTTTGATCTGCAAAATAATTATTAACCTTAGTTGCTTCACAAATAGCAGTAGATTAATGTGAATAATAAACTAGTAGGCCTCCTAACAATCAAACAAACTAATCATAAAATTAAGCATAGAAGAATATTCAATAATCAAAATATAAATTGAACAATTAAAATAAATTAGATCTCACAGTGTAAAAATCTTGATGGCTTCAATCACTTAAACCAAGAAAAAGAATTTAGCTACTCATAATTGTAGAGAACACTAAAGAATAGAAGAGAGAATTTTTATTCTAATAAGAGTTGTGTGTTACATTATGTGTCAAGCCCTCTATTTATAGGCTCCAAAATCCTCCTAAACCTATTTGGAATTACTCTTTCCAAACCCTAATATGATTTAAAATATAAATAAAAATAAAAGAAAACTAAAATAATTATTATCCTAACCCTAATTGGAATTAAAATCCAATTTGGAATCAAAAAGTAGCAAAAATCCCAAAAAATCCCATTCTACAGCAATTCCCGAGTTGCCAAACGCGTCCTACGCCAGCTTTGACCGGTCAACACGCCTGTAACGCACCAGTGACGTCAGCAGCACCGCCCGCGCATTGCGCAGCTTTTATTTTTTTTTCTTTTACTGGTTGGCCAAACGACGTCTTCCTCGATGCTACTAACTTTTTGTCAGCGCGCACATTGCGCGGAAGCCACTATTGCCGTATTTACCGTTTTGCCCCTCCGTGCTGGTTCCTTCTAAAATTACCATAATGCCATCCAACTTTTAATAAATTCCTACAAAATAAGATATAAAATAATTAAAAATAAATAAAAATAATATCAAAATCCTAAAAACACATAATAATAAATAAAACACCTAAAACACTAAAAATAAATAAAAACACATAAATAAAAATAAAAATAAAAATAAAAATAAAAATAAAATTACTATAAAATTACCTATATTAACTAAAACCCTATAAAACCTATTAAAACCAATATGAGCTAAATAATTAAACATTTAAGCATACCATAAATATAAAAGCTAAGTATTAGGGAATAAAAATAGCATATAATTTAACCCTATCAATCAATAATCTCAATTTCAGCAAATAATCATAATTTCATTTACAATAATTACAATTTCAACAACAATATATACATATATATTTAACCAAGATGCAGCAGAGAATTAATATATATATACACACACACACACACACCCACAAACCTTATACACTCGGACGGGACGGAGGAGAAGCAATGCGGAGGAGAAGCAACGTACACCAGCGACCGGAAGAGAAGCAACACCGGTGCCGGAGGTGGTGGGTCGAAGGGGAAATGAGAGAGATGAGAGAGAGAGAGAGAGAGAGAGAGAGAGAGAGCGCGGTGGAAGAAATTAAAGAAGGAAGAAGCAGAAATGAACTAATCGGGCTGAAGCACTGTAATTTAAAACATTATTTTCGACGGAATTCCGTCAGTAATATTCCGCCGGTTTTAATTATATGTTCGACTGAAATTCCGTCGACATTAATATTATTCCGTCGAATATAACTTTCGCGGTGGCGGGAACTTTGCCGCCAAAACATCCTGCATATTCTCGATGAAATTCTATCGGTTATAAATTATTCCCAACGGAATTAAATTTGACAAAATATTTCGTCGAAAATAACATATTTATGACTGAATTCATTCCGTCGATCTTAATTCCGTCGGGATTAAGCGTTTTTCTTGTAGTGTACTAGGTTGGATTTAAGGTTAATTGCCATCACAAATACTTAACTTATTTATTCCCAATTTACTAATTTGGGCTATCTTAATTTACCATTCAAGGTATAATTAACTTCCATAAACTTAGTCAATAAATAACTTATACTTTACATTGTTCTTGATGATTAATCTAATTAATCATTTATCACGCTTGACTAAAATATAATTAGCACACCTCCAAGTATATACGTATCTATACATATACACCTTCACGTTAACTGAAAAAATATCTCTCATATTGAAATTTATTTCCTTAATAAATTTTCACATATATCATATTAAAAATTTCTTACATAATCTCTTTTAGTCAACTAAATTTATCGAACCTTAAAGACATTATATTTCTTTATTATTAATATATCTCCAAGTATACATAATAATAAAATTCTAGGTTTTAAAATTTAAAAACTTACATTTACTCACATTTAAATCCTAACACAAAAATGTGGGTAAAAATGTTTACTCATTTTCTACACCTTTTACTTCTCCAAATTTAAGTTTTAAATTTCAACCTTTATTTCATCATTTAAGATCTTATTTAAAAATCTTGTCAAATATCCAGGATATTACAATCTAAGTCTCAGGAAAGAATGAAGCTCTATTCTGACAAAAGAAAGGACTGATATGGAATTCCAAGTTGGGGATGAAGTGTATCTAAAATTGCAACCCTACAAGCAAATGGTAGTAGCCCAGAGAAGGAATTTCGAACTATTTGCAGAATTTATGGTCCCTATTTAGTAATTCAAAAAATTGGAAAGGTTGCCTACATATTGCAACTCCCATATACTGCTAAGATCCATAATGTATTTCATGTTCCCCAGCTTAAAAGGATGATTGGAAAGGCTGAAGTGCTACAAACAGGATTACCAGAAACAAGTAAAGAAGGATAATTAAAGCCCATACCTGTAGCAATTCTAGACAAAATAATTGGTGAAAAAGGCTTCATGGGAAGAATGGCAACCAATATCCCAATTTTGATCCTTAGGGACAAGGATCTTCTCAAGCAGAAGAGAGTTGTCAAGAAGGAGGATCAGGGAAGCCAGTGTAACAGAACTAACCATTAAGGAGAGGAGTTGGTTATATACTTAAACGCAACCTTTCGACCTTTGTTCATCTAGAGAATTAGTGTAATGACGTAGTTTCTGGTACTAAGTAGTAGTCTTATAGCGACATCATTTCAATTAATAAATACAGTCTTATTGCAACACCGTTTCAATAACGGCTTTGCTAGTCTCAGTATAATTGTTAGGACACGTGTCATGTTTTGTTAGGAGGAGATTGTTATGAAGAGAAAGATAGTCTGTTAGCCCAGGAGGTTATAAGCTACAATGTAATTGCAAATTAGGCATGCCAAAAATTATATGAATTTCAGTTTCTTCGTTTCTCTCATTCTTGCATTTACATTAATTATAATTTTTCTTTTCAATTCGTGACAGATAGCCTCTCTATCCCGCATGTACCCTAATTTATGGGACAACTATATCCTATATCCAATAGATTGTTCTTTTATACAATTACTGGGTTCTATCAAGGGCTTGATCTATCTCTGTCGTATAAATGAATTGTGGGAAGGTCTTTAGGGGAAAGGGGTACTCGTACGATATTGGTTGTGGAATCCCGCTACTCAACAGTGTAAGGCAAGTCCACCCCTCTGAAACAATTATACTCTTACTCAATCGGTTGGATTCAGATTTGATTCCGTTGCAATTGATTTCAAAGTCTTGTGCATTAATGATAGTCATCATGCATTGCGGTCATTGCACATTAAAATGTGATGCTTACTCAAGTAAGTCTAATTCGTGGAATAATAAAGTTGCCCAAACAGATTTTAGTGAAGTTAATGAGACTGATTTTAGGGTACGATGCTATTTCACTAACAAGACTACTATTATGAACGGATGCCCTTATTGGAGGGATGCAAGATTTTTGAATTTTGGTTATGTCATGCTCTTTTACAAGTTTAAGGTTTGAAACGAGGTGCTTAGGTCATTGCCTGAGCTACATTTTACTGGGCATGATCAAACTAGTTGGCATATTGAAAATCTCAAGGATTCTCTTGCTACCTTGGTGTATTATTCACTCGGTAAAGGATTGCGTGGTAGATTTATTGAAGATAGTCTTGTCGATGTGTATTTTTTATACAAGATGTGAGCTATGGGGTAAGGCATACACTATGGGACCTCTTGCTTTTGAGCTGCCTATATATAGGACTAGGTTGCGACAGTGTTTTAAGAATGGTGACATTGTGTTTCAAGATGATGAAGAGAATGTTTTCTTGTATGAATTAAAAACTAAGGCAATTAAGGGTCTTCGAGATAGCCAGTGGTGTTTAAGTGACGGTATACGTTACACAAAGAGCCTGGCTTCTGTCCAGGGAGTGGAGCTCTTGAGGGAGGAGAACAAACAGACTTTTCCATTAAAAAATTAAATAAGGAAATTGGTAGTGCAACGAGTTTAACAAGTTCATCTCTCACATGAGGGTGAACTTAACCTAGTATTCATATGAATAACACTTTGTGGAACTAATATTTTAAACTTATACTAATAGTAATTACTACATCCGTTATAAATTAGATATTCATTGTTAATTTTTTGAAGTTAGATTGTGGTTCTAAAATTCAAAATTAATACGAATCTGTTCAAGTTGTTGCTACAAGAAATTTTAAACTTTAAGACTATTTTTTTCATCCATGTTTACTCTAATTATAATGATCTTGTAGTTAATAGTTGTGTCATATATACTAACATGGTAGTGAAATTTGTCTTGTTATATTAGAGGATATGATGTGATTATACTCTATCTGAATATCATACTAATCGTAGGATATAATGCTCTATTACGGTTGTCTATTGAGGATGGCTTCCCTTGTTTAGAAAAGGTGAATCTTCATATAGACAGTTATCAAAATTCACCTTTTCTAAAACTTATTGGTATGTTTGAAGAAATCTGTCATGGAGCCAAATTTCTCACACGTACGTTCATATATTTGAAGGTTCATGTACCTAGTTGAAAAGTTGTCAAGGGAGATGTTTTTTCATGAAGTGGTCATTCATGTATTTGGGTTTATACATGTTTGGAGATTCCTATAAATACCTATGTATTCAAGTCATTTGAACTAAGGAAGAAATATAAGTCTTCCTTTGTGGTAACATCTTCTCCAATTTCTCTAGTGTGTGTGAGTTTGAGTTTATTATCTTTCCAACAAATTGGTATGAAGAGCTAGGTTGCTAGTAACACCCACTAGAAAATGGCAAATGGATTGGTCCAATTCCAAGTTCCTCAATTGAAGAAGGATAACTGTGAGAGTTGGTGTATTCACATGAAGACGGTTTTTGGTTCACAAGATCTTTGGGACACTGTGACCAAAGGCTATAGAGAGCCCGAAGATGAAGATTCATTATCACAAGCACAAAAGGAAGCTTTGAGCGCTACAAGAAAGAAAGATAAAAAAACGGTCACTATCTTTCATCAATGTTTGGATTGATGCAACGTTATAAAAAGTTGCTCTTGCCAACACTGCCAAGCAAGCGTGGGATATTCTCCAAAATTCGTTCAAGGGAGTCGCCAAAGTAAAGAAGGTTCATCTTCAAACCTTGAGAGTCTGAATCAATTTTGGATTTTTTTTTCTAGAATTTTGACAATTGTCAATCAAATGAAAAGTAATGGTGAAGAAATTAGTGATACTCGAGTAAATGAAAACATCCTTTGCTATTTAAGTCCCAAGTTTGAGTATATTGTTGTAGCCATTGAAGAGTTGAAAGACTTGGAAACCATGTCTGTTGACGCCTGATTCTGTCTGGCTGTCCTGCTGGTCGTCCGGGAAGAATACCTGCATAAAAGTCCTAATGGTTTGGGCCGTTGGTGGACTCCTCCGGTGTGAGTGTTAGTGAAGGTTTCAAGAAAGGTTAACAATGGAGGTTTGAGTATCTAGTATAGTAGAATCATTTGTGTAACCTTTACCTCTACTATTGACCGGATATTTATAGCATTTACTTAATACTTACTAGTCCTATTAGGAATATCCATCGGAGAAGTAGTAATGGAATAGGTAAGTGACTATCCTAAATCTCTTAGGATGCAAGACTCCTACTCCAATTCGGATTAGATATCATAATCATTGCTATCCGAATGGATTTACTCTCTGTTCCTAAATACTTCACCATGGTTAGGAGTACACAGAACACAAAAGCACAAGCTTCGTCTTCCCGGGTTGAAGACAAGGTCACTGTTGCCTAACCGGGGATCCCAAAAGGTCAACCGTGGAAACCCACAGTCATCACCCGGATGAGGGATGTAGAAGAATACAATAGGAGCAAATATTTCAACATCCAGTATAGAGTAGCCAACATCCCTTCTTCCATCCGAAACCAATACTTTGATTTAGCCCAGACAGAATTTTATATCCCAAATTCGTATGAAATCAAGAGACCCAGGGCTGGGGAGAGGATGTATTATTAGCTCGGGGGGGGGGGGGGATGGATTCCCATTCATAGACAGGCACAAATCTTCGGGGTCCGATCCCCTCTTTACCCCTTCGTATTGGAGTTATTGCATATGACAGGGATTAGCCTGAATCAATTATCCCCCCATTCTTTCATCCACTTGAACAGTTTCATCGCTTTCTGTACATCTGAGTCGACCCCCCCAGCCATAGATTTCTTCTTTCAATTCTTTTCCATCACAAATAATAAGGAAAAAGGGGTTTTTCCAAGTAGTAATAAAGAACCCCGAAAGGGATACCCTAATGGAGACCCTTCAAGTAATAAGGGATGTCACGGAGACTGGTTTTTCATTAAGGGATCGGACAATAAGATGGTTGGACCTTGGGCTGACCCGATCAAATACCAGCTGAATTCGAAGAGGATCACCCAAGCAAGGTTGGAAGAGTTTGAGGTCTTGTACTCTAAGAGACCGTCTGTGAAGTGGAACCGGGATCTCCTTAATGATCAAGAGTGGTTGTATTCCTTCGGTTGTAAGTCTCCTGCCATGCTTGTTGCTTGACTTTGAATTTTTGAAGTACTCACTTGTTTTGATTATGTTGCAGTGGCCGATCAAGGAAGGCATCCCGATAATGAAGCTATACTTGAGGCAGCCGGTGTCTCGAGGGGCAAACTAAGTGCCACCGAGAAGCTGAACGCGGCCCGCAATCTGAAGGCTAGGAAGTTGAAATGCCCAGCTGAGGAACCAATAATTACTGAGGCGAGGACGGAGACCTCCCCGATAACTGATAATGTTTAACCCTCAAGGGGAGGGGCAACTGCCTCTGAAGAGTCGAGGACGAGTGAACCAACGAAAAGAAGAAGGTTAGTGTTGAAGTCTTCCTTAGAGGCAAGAGCAGAACAAGCTCCACTTCCCCCCAAATCTCCAAACAACCCAGCTTCTGATCTTGCCATCCTGGAACAGCAGAAAGAGGTGGTCGTTCTTTCTTAAACAACCAAGCAAGATGTCACCGAGGAGCAGAATCCTTTACGCAAAAAGCAAAAAGGACCTATTAATCCTCTAACAGTGACCGAAGAGGGGAGATCCGAGGGCGGACCACCACCAAACAATTTGGGTTCCTCGATGGTTCCCTTCACCATAACCGGGTATGAGGATGCTGATCTGAAGACATTGATGGAGATGCTATTCTCTTTTCATTCAAAGGTAAGACTTTCCCCTTTCATGGCTTTTCGATCTTACTTTACAGTAGTCCTCCCTTGCTAAATAACTTGAACATCTTTTCCCAGGGGAATGCTATTATCCTGCGAGTGTCGGATGAATAGAAGGTTCTGGAGAGAAGAGTCAAGGATAGCGACAAAGGGGGTGTCGATGCTTTGAAAAATCATCAGAAGACCAAGGACCAGCTGAAAACTCTTCATGATGCATTCCACATCATGAAAAAGGACTATGAAGAGATGCGGGCGATTCAAACTGAAAAATATGAGGAAATCGGCTATCTCTAAAGGCCCAGTTGCTCGACTCGGAGAGAAAAAGGGCTCAGGCAATGGATTTGGTCGAAGCTAAGGAGCTCAAGAAAGTCCTTCTGGAGAAAAACCAGATTGAGCTCGAAGCTCAACTCCAGAGCCAAAAGATACTCCTTGTTCAATCGGAAAGCATTATCCAGCTTCAGACTGATCAGATGAAGAACCTCAAGGACAACATCGAGCTGATCATCGAAGGTTGGGTTGCTAGAGAAACCGATTGGTTAACGGGACTGATAGCCTCCGCTTCCCCGAGCGTCTTAACTCCCGTGCTTAAGCAGAAGGTCATAGACGAGTATAAAACCTCAGATGATTTTCAAACTGACATTTATGCATCTGTGGTGAATGAGTTCAATGACGACTTCGAGTTTGCTCGAGAACTTGTCAGGGAGAAAGGGCATGATCCCGATCAGCTGGGAATTGTTATTCCCGAAGATTGATTTATTTTTTATTTTAATTTTTGTAATTCTCGAGGACTTCATTATTTTTAATTCTAATTTTAGAAATTGAATGATTATACTTTATCTTTTCTCATGAGTTCAGTTTTATCATCTATGTGCATAACTGTTTACTTATACTGCTTCGCCCCCCGCTAGCCTAATCGGAAGTAGATCCGATGAGGATAGGGAATGAATTTTTAAAAACTTGTATCAAAACAGTAATACCAAAAGAAGATGTAAACGAGCCTCATTAATATTGAAAAGATAACATGTATCGGCTAAAAACATAGCCACTTGAAAAAATAATCTAAGTACAAATCCTATCGGCTTCAAATTTAGCCTTAAAATTTGACTAAGTACAAAATGTGGACTACTGATAATACTTACGAAGCTGAACGATATGCCAAGTATTTGGAACACATTTTCCATCCATGCACTAAAGCTTGTAAGTTTCAACCCTCAACACTTCGATCACTAAATATGGACCTTCCCATGTAGGCATCAGTTTACCAGTTTCCCAAGGTGTGGATGCCTCAGCTTGCTGAAGGACCAGGTCACCCACATTGAAGGACCTACTTTTGACTTTTTTGTTGAAGTGTCGAGCAGTTCGTTGTTGATAGGTAGCTAATCTAAGGACGACTGAATCATGTTCCTCTTTCAGTAAGTTGAGGTTCAGCCGAAGTCTTTCGCTATTGAGAACATCGTCGAAGTTTAGGACTTTGGGTGTAGGCACCCCGATCTCAATAGGTATCAGGGTTTCGAAACCATAGGCCAACTTAAAGGGTTTCTCCCCAGTGGTAGTCCGAGGAGTTGTTCGGTAGGCCCAGAGAACATGTAAAAGCTCCTCGGGCCATGCACCTTTCACATCTTTCAATCTTCTTTTTATGCCGTGAAGAAGTGTTCTGTTGGTAACTTCTACTTGACCATTTACTTGTGGATGAGCTACTGAAGTTCGACGATGCTGAATGTTAAGTTCGGCTAAGAATCCTTCGAATATCTTGCCGACGAATTGAAGCCCATTATTCGAGACCAGAATCATCGGGATGCCGAACCGGTAGACTACTTACTATTTGAAAAATTGGAGGCATGTGTGCTCTGTGATTTTGGCGAGTGGTTTGGCTTCTACCCACTTAGTGAAATAATCGATGGCGATGACCACAAACTTCACTTGTCCCTTACCTTGTGGAAGCGGGCCTAAGATGTCTATTTTCCAGATGACAAAGGGTATCAGAGAGAGTATCAAAGTGAGTTCTTCCGGAGGTTAATGTGGGACGAATGCGAAAATTTGACACTTGTGACATTTTTTGACGAAGTCTTTGGCATCCTCGAGCATGGTAGGCCAAAAATATCGTTGTCGCAAAATTTTATGTGCAAGTGCCTTTGCTCCCACATGGTCCCCGCAGATTCCTTCATGAACTTCCCGAAGAGCGTAATCGGATTCCCTGGGTTGAGACACAGAAGCAATGGGGAAGAGTAAGATTGCCGATATAACTGATCATTTATGATACAGTATTTGGAGGACTTTTATTTTATTCTTCGGGCCACAGACTTATCTTCAGGTAATTCCCCTTCGGGCCACAGACTTATCTCCAGGTAATTCCCCTATTAGAAGGAATTTAAAGATTAGGGTTGTCCAAGATTCTCCTTGTTCAATAACCATTACTGTCTGAACCATAGTGCTTGGATGCTGAAGATCTTCTTAATATACCGCTCCGTCTAACTCCTCTCAATCGGTGGTTGCCAATTTGGAAAGTGCATCGGCCATTGTATTTTTCAATCTGACCACACCTATAATCTGATATTTCGGAAAAAATGCCAACAATGACTGTACCAGTTGAAGATATGCCTGTAAATGAATCTCTTTTGTTTCATACTCTCCCAAGACTTATTTTACTACCAGTTGGGAATCGTTGTAAATTACCAAATTCTTCACTTCTAAGCTTCGGGCCAGTTTCAATCCTGCCACTAATGCTTCATACTCGGCTATATTGTTAGTGGCATTGAACCCAAACCGTATCGATTGTTGCACTTTAAAGCCTTCCGGTGAGGTGAGGATTACGCCTGCCCCACTTCTTATTCCGGTAGCGGATTCGTCCACGAACAATGTCCATACCGTTTCTTCGGGAATCTCTATAGTGCTAGGACTATCTGAGGTTTCCCTTTCTAATTCATCGAGAAAGGAGCATTTAATGATGAAGTTGATGAGCGCTTGAGCTTTGATAGCCGTTCAAGGACGGAATTCTATGTTGAATTGGCTCAGTTCTATAGCCCAAGCTGCCAATCTTCCCGATGATTCCGGTCTGTAGAGAATTTTCCGAAGAGGCTGATTAGTAAGGACGAGGATAGTCCGCCCTTGAAAATAATGTCGGAGCTTCCGACTATAAATGACTAACACGTAAGACAACTTATCTAGATTTGGATATCTCATTTTGGCATCCCGAAGAGCATGGCTTACGTAATAGACAGGTTTCTGCCCCTCGAAATCTTCCCTTATTAAGGCTGACCTAATTACCAAAGATGTGGCAGATAAGTACAGTTGTAGATCTTCTTCGGTGAGGGCTTTACTAAGTATTGGGGGAGAAGAGATATACCTTTTAATATGATCAAAAGCCTTCTGGCAGTCTTCGGTCTAGAGAAATGCCTTCTCATTCTGAGCTCCCTTCAAAGTGCCGAAGAAAGGGAGGCACTTCTTAGCTAAGCGAGCCACAAACCGACGAAGAGCTGCCAACCTCCCCGTCAACCGTTGAACTTCTTTGCAAGTCTTCGGAGGCTACATTTCTAGGATAGCCGATATCTTTTCGGGATTTGCCTCTATCCCTCTTTGACTAACCATATATCCTAAGAACTTGCCTGACCCGAGGCCAAAAGTGCACTTTGTTGGGTTAAGTCTCATGTTGTGGGATCTGACATTCTCGAAGCATTCTTTCATGTCTGATAAATGGTCTTCTTCCTTCATGCTACGAACGATCATGTCATCCACATAGACCTCCATGTTCCTCCCGATTTGGTCACGGAATACTCTGTGCATCATTCGTTGGTAAATGGCTCCGGCATTGATTAAGCTGAAGGACATGACTTTGTAGGCATAGATGGCTCGGTGGGTGATGAAAGCTGTTTTCGGTATATCGCTTTCAAGCATGGAGATTTGATTATACCCCGAGAAAGCATCTAGGAAGCTCATTATTGTATGTCCCGATGTAGAGTCGATTAATTAGTCGATGCTCGGGAGAGGGTAGTAGTATTTAGGACACGCCTTATTTAGACCTGTATAATCCAAACACATCCTCCACTTCCCATTATGCTTTTTAACCAGAACAACATTGGCGAGCCATTCTGGATATGTAATTTCAAAAATGAAGTCAGCAGCCAAAAGTTTATCAATTTCTTCATCAATTATCATTTGTCTTTTAGGAGCTATATTCCTTCATTTTTGCTTGATGGGTTTCGAGCTTGGGCTCACACTTAGTTGGTGCACGGCCACGGTCTTATCAATGCCTGGCATATCGGCCGGGACCCATGCAAAGATGTTCGAATACTCCTGCAAGAGACCGACCAGCCGGGTTCTGGTGTCTTCTTGAAGGTCGGTTCCAATCTGTACGGTTTTTTCATCATCTTCTTGAAATAATGGAACCTCGACCGTGTCTTCGACAGTTGTTGCTATTGGCTCGTTACATCCCTCAGTGAAAGGTTCAAGCTCGATCTTCATGGTGGCTTTCTACTTACTGTTGCTGATAGGGGATGTCTGGATGGTCTGTAGATAACATCTTCGGGAAAGATCATGATCGCCGACTGATTCCCTGATCACATTTTTGGTTGGAAATTTCATTTTCAAATGAGTGATTGAGGTTATTGCTTTCAGTGCCGACAATGTTGTTCATCCCAAAATGGCGTTATAGTTGCTTTCTACTTGAACTACATAGAAACGGACCATAATGGAAGCTTTCTTCGGGGCTATCCCAAAGATCATAGGAAATTCAATCGTCTCTGCTATACGGACTGGGTTATTCCCGAACCCGTATAATGGGGACTCATTGCAGATCTCCAGCTTCCTACCCCCTAAGTCCAGTTGATTGTATGTTCGGCTATAGAGTACGTCGACTGAACTCCCATTATCAACAAGCATCCTCTTCATGTCCATGGTTCTAACATGAGCTGTGATGGCCAATGCATCCTGGTGCGGAGTAACCATCCCCGATAGGTAATCTTCATCGAAAAAGGTGATGGGGTCGATCTTGATATCCTGTGGTTTGCCGGAATTTTGATGAACCTCTCTCCCGAAAGCCTTCCTCTTTTGGTTGGATAGAGCGGAGATCGATCCTCCGGAAATGACATCGACCACACCTCTTGCTTCGGTAATTGGTGGAGGTGGCTCAATGCGATCAAAGGCCGACTGTCGATGGGAATTGGCAACATAACAGTCGAGGTTGCCATTCCGAACCTATTTTTATAGGAAGTCTTTGAGTTGGTAGCACTCCTCGGTATCATGTCCCTTTGCTTCATGATAGGTACAATATCTATCCCCGATCTTTTGTCTTGCAAAAACTCGAATCTACGGGGGCTTTTCATAGAAAGGTTCGTTTTTTATCGCTTTGACGATATTGCTTTTATTGGTATTCAGGGGCGTGTAATCCTTTTCATTACCCCTTCTATCCTTCGGGGGATCGTTCTTCTGTTGTCGATCCCTGTTGGAATCTCTTCTGTCATTCCCCTTTTTTTCGTTTCTGTTGGATTTCTTTTCGGCGCTATCGCCTCCGGGGTCTCTCTGGTGAAAATCACTTGTGTTTCTCGAAGAACCCCGAAGATTGGCGAGAGCCTTTTCCAATTCCACGAACTTCTCCACTTTCTCGTAAGTCTCTAATAAAGTTTCGGGGGCCTTCGAGATGAGCTCCTCGATCAACCTACTGGACTCATCCACATTCAATCCCATGGTTAAAAATTGAATTACCTACTTCGGGTCGATCCCATTGATTTCAGACACAGTCTCTCGGAATCTTTTGACGTACTGCCGAAGAGTTTCATTCGGCCTCTGTTTTACTTGTAGGAGGGAAGTCATCATCTAGGCACGTCTTTTGTTGCTCCCGAAGCGGGTATGGAATTGCTCTTGTAGCTCTTCCCACGATTTAATAGACCCGGACGGAGGGGAGGTGACCCATTCTCTAGCAGTCTTCTTCAGAGTGGATAGAAATAGGTGGCACATCGCCACGTCATCATGTCCATGAAAGTGCATGGCTTGCTCGAAGGAGTAGGTGTGATCGTGGGGATCCCCCGTTTCGTCATACATCTCCAGAGTGGGTACCTTGTGGCTTTGATCGATCTAAGCTTCTTCTAATTCTTTCGAGAATGGGGAGAACCGGGTCTTCTTCTAATTCATTCGCTGGTAAGTGGCTTCGGCATTGATTAAGCTGAAGGACATGACTTTGTAGGCATAGATGGCTCGGTGGGTGATGAAAGCTGTTTTTGGTATATCACTTTCAAGCATGGCGATTTGATTATACCCCAAGAAAGCATCTAGGAAGCTCATTATTGTTGTCCCGACGTAGAGTCGATTAACTGGTCAATGCTCGGGAGAGGGTAGTAGTCTTTAGGACATGCCTTATTTAGATATGTATAATCCACACACATCCTCCACTTCCCATTATGCTTTTTAACCAGCACCACATTGGCGAGCCATTCTGGATATGTAATTTCAAAAATGAAGTCAACAGCCAAAAGTTTATCAATTTCTTCATCAATTACCTTTTATCTTTCAGGAGCAATATTCCTTCGTTTCTGCTTGATGGGTTTCGAGCTTGGGCTCACACTTAGTTGGTGCACGACCATGGTCTTATGAATGCCTGGCATGTCGGCCGGGACCCATGCAAAGATGTTCGAATACTCCTGCAAGAGAGCGACCAGCCGGGTTCTGCTATCTTCTTGAAGGCCAATTCCAATCTGTACGGTTTTTTCATCATCTTCTTGAAATAATGGAACCTCGACCGTGTCTTCAACAGTGTTGCTATTGGCTCGGTACATCCCTCGGTGAAAGGTTCAAGCTCGATCTTCATGGTGGCTTTCTGCTTATTGTCGCTGATAGGGGATGTCTGGATGGTCTGTAGATAACATATTCGGGAAAGATCCTGATCGCTGACTGATTCCCTGATCATGTTTTTGGTTGGAAATTTCAATTTCAAATGAGTGATTGAGGTTATTGCTTTCAGTGCCGACAATGTTGTTCTTCCCAAGATGGCATTGTAGTTGCTTTCTACTTGAACTACATAGAAACGGACCATAATGGAAGCTTGCTTCGGGGATGTCCCAAAGATCACAGGCAATTCAATCGTCCCCGCTATACGGACTGGGTTATTTCCGAACCCGTATAATGGGGATTCATTACAGATCTCCAGCTTCCTACCCCCTAAGTCCAGTCGATTGTATGCTCGGCAATAGAGTACGTCGACTGAACTCCCATTATCAACAACAATCCTCTTCATGTCCATGGTTCTAACCTGAGTTGGGATGACCAATGCATCTTGGTGCAGAATAACCATCCCCGATTGGTAATCTTCATCAGAAAAGGTAATGGGGTCGGTCTTGATATCCTGTGGTTTGTCGGACACTTGATAAACCTCTCTCCTGAAAGCCTTCCTCTTTCGGTTGGAAAGAGCGGAGATCGATCCGCCGAAAACGACATCGACCATATATCTTGCTTTGGTAATTGGTGGAGGTGGCTCAATGCGATCAAAGGCCGACTGTCGGCGGGAATTGGCGACAGAACAGTCGAGGTTGCCATTCCGAACCTATTTTTATAGGAAGTCTTTGAGTTGGTAGCACTCCTCGGTATCATGTCCCTTTGCTTCATGATAGGTATAGTATCTATCCTCGATCTTTTGTCTTACAAAAACCCGAATCTTTGGGGGCTTTTCATAGAAAGGTTTGTTTTTTATCGCTTTCACGATATTGCTTTTATTGGTATTCAAGGGTGTGTAATCCTTTTCATTACCCCTTATGTCCTTCGAGGGATCGTTCTTCTGCTGCCGATCCCTATTGGAATCTCTTCTGTCGTTCCCCTTTTTTTCGTTTCCATTGGATTTCTTTTCGGCGCTATCGCCTCCGGGGTCTCTCTAGTGAAAATCACCTGTGTTTCTCGAAGAACCCCGAAGATTGGCGAGAGCCTTTTCCAATTCCACGAACTTCTCCACTTTCTCGTAATTCTCTGATAAAGTTTCGGGGGCCTTCGAGATGAGCTCCTCGATCAACCTGCTGGGCTTATCCACAGTCAATCCCATGGTTAAAAATTGAATTACCTGCTTCAGGTCGATCCCATTGATTTCAGACACAGCCTCTCGGAATCTTTTGACAGACTGCCGAAAAGTTTCATTCGGCCTCTGTTTTACTTGTAGGAGGGAAGTCATCATCTAGGCACGACTTTTGTTGCTCCCGAAGCGGGTATGGAATTGCTCTTACAGCTCTTCCCATGATTTTATAGACCCAGACGGAAGGGAGGTGACCCATTCTCTAGCAGTCTTCTTCAGAATGGATAGAAATAAGTGGCACATAGCCACGACATCATATCCATGAAAGTGCATGGCTTGCTCGAAGGAGTAGGTGTGATCGTGGGGATCCCCCATTCTGTCATACATCTCCAGAGTGGGTACCTTGCGGCTTCGATCGATCTTAGCTTCTTCTAATTCTTTCGAGAATGGGGTGAACCGGGTCTTCTTTGATCCATAGTATTTATCTGAAACCTTCTCTGGTGAGGATTCCCCAGTATGGCTCTCATGGCTTCGTTTATCTCCTTGATCTCTCTTGGAAGGCGATTGGGCTCGCTTCCGCAAGTCTCTTGTCTAGATCGACTTGGAACGGACCGGCACCCTGTCCCGATCCCGTTCACCGCCTCCACGTCGTCCTGAGCGCCTGTTGTCTTGGCGATCACGGCGATCTGAGCGGGAGGCAGAGCCTCTCTGGCTCAGAAGGTCGTCTCCAGCCTCGGTTAGTTACTGGTATTATTTATCAAGCTCCTTCTACTGGACGTCTAGAGCTTTCTTCTTAAGGGTCGCCTAAAGGCGACGTTCTTTTTCCGCTATTGTCTCCCGGTGGGATTGAGTGGGAGGTGGTCTCCTTGAGTGACTCTGACTTTGTGTTGACTGTGACGTCTTCATGTCAATTATTCTTGATGGAAAACTTACTTGTTACTAATACGCCCTCCTTCTAGCACTAATGTTGATGCCTGATTCTGTCTGGCTGTCCTGCTGGCCATCTGGGAAGAATACCTGCACAAAAGTCCTAACGGCTTGGGCCGTTGGTGGACTCCTTCAGTGTGAGTGTTAATGAAGGTTTCAAGAAAGGTTAACAAAGGAGGTTTGAGTATCTAGTATAGTATAATCATGTGTGTAACCCTTACCTCCACTATTGACCGGATATTTATAGCATTTACTTAACACTTACCAGTCCTATTAGGAATGTCCATCAGAGAAGTAGTAATGGAATAGGTAAATGACTATCCTAAATCTCTTAGGATGCAAGACTCCTACTCCAATTCGGATTAGATATAATAAGTTATTGCTATCCGAATGGATTTAGGAACTGTACCCAAGCTTATCGGACTTTGGAGTCCTCATGATAAACTGCCAAGCTGATAGTCCATTGGGCCTAGCCCAATACGAATTACCTTATCAGTCCTGGCGAAATATCCATCCTAATAATGTCCATTGACGAACTTATGGGATCATTGCAAATCAATGAAGAGAGGCTTGAAAAGCCAAAGAAGGGACCTATTGAGCAAGTGCTCCAAGCAAAGCTTTCTTTCAATGAGAGAGAAGAAAAGCATGGAAATAGTCAACGAGGTCGAGGTTGTCACCAAGCACGAGGTCGTGGAAGAGGTGGTTATTACTCTCCTCAAAAAGAAGAAAAGGGCCAAGAGTCTCACCACACAAGGGGGTGTGGAAGAGGAAATTATTCACGACCGTATCAAAAAAGGTATGATAAATCACAAGTTCAATGTTACAATTGTCGCAATTATGGGCACTGTGCTTCGGAATGTAAGAATGATTCAAGAGATGTTGAAGGAAAGTCAAATTATGTGGGAAAAAATGTTGATGAAGTGGAGCCCACTTTACTTTTGACGTGCTAAGGAGAGATGAATGAAGATGACAATTCATGGTATCTTGACATGGGTGCAAACAATCATATGTGTGGAAGAAAAAATATGTTCGTTGAGCTAGATGAATCTATATGTGGCAATGTCACTTTTGGAGACTCGTCAAAGATTCCGGTTAAAGGAAAAGGTAAAATTTTGATTCGCTTAAAGGATGGGAGGCATTAATTTATTTCAAATGTTTATTATGTGCCAAATATGAAGAACAATCTTTTGAGTTTGGGGTAACTCTTAGAGAAAGGTTATGATATTTTAATGAAAGATTATAACCTTTTAATAAGAAATCAATCTGAAAATTTACTAGTGAAGATGCCTATGACAAGAAATCGAATGTTCTTATTGAATATTCAAAATGATGTGGCAAAATGTTTAAAAGCTTGTTTTAGAGATTCGTCTTGGCTTTAACACTTGAGACTTGGGCACTTGAATTTTGGTGGTTTGGAAGCTTTGTCAAATAAGAGGACAGTGAAAGGGTTTCTTTCAATTCACCACCCTGATCAACTTTGTGAAAGGTGTCTTTTTGGCAAGCAATCTTGGGAAAGTTTTCCAAAAAAGTCAACTACTAGAGCAACCATGCCGTTGGAACTTGTGCACTCGGATGTGTGTGGTCCTATTCATCCGTCATCATTTGGTAAGAATAATTATTTTCTCCTCTTTATAGATGATTTTAGCAGGAAGACATGGGTGTATTTTCTCAAAGAAAAATCGGAGGTGTTTGGAGTCTTTAAAAAATTTAAGGCTCTTGTGGAGAAGTATAACGGGTATAATATCAAGGCCATTAGATCTGATAGGGGGTGAGTTCATGTCAAATGAATTTAAATTATTTTATGAAGAAAATAGAATTCGCCATCCTTTAACAGTTCCAAGATCGCCACAAAAAAATGGGGTGGCGGAAAGAAAAAATAGAAGCATCCTTAATATGGCTCAAAGTATGTTAAAGAGCAAGCAAATACCAAGAGAATTTTGGGCCGAAGCTATTGATTGTGACACATATTTTGTTAAATCATTTCCTAACTAGAAGTGTTGAAGGCATGACACCACAAGAAGCATGGAATGGGAGAAAGCCAAGTGTTTCACATTTGCGTGTTTTTGGGAGTGTTGCATATATGCATGTACCGGATGAGAAGAGGTCGAAGCTAGATGATAAAAGTGAGAAACATATTTTCATCAGCTATGATGCAAGATCCAAAGGCTTACAAATTGTACAATCCAAGCAACGACAAAATTTTGATAAGTAGAGATCCAAAGGCTTACATTTGGACTTCATAATTAAGTATTCTTATTAATATTTATGTACTTTTTGGTTCATGTATTTGAAGGTTTATGTAGCTAGTTGAAAAGTTGTCTAGGGAGATGTTTTTTCATGAAGTGATCATTCATGTATTTGAGTTTATACATGTTTGGAGATTCCTATAAATACCTATGTACTCAAGTCTTTTGAACCAAGCAAGAAATATAAGTCTTCATTTGTGATAACATCTTCTCCATTTTCTCTAGTGTGTGTGAGTTTGAGTTTATTATTTTTCCAATAGTTTACTCTAATTATAATGATCATGTAGATATTAGATGTGTCATACTAACATGGTAGTGAAATTTGTCTTGTTATATTAAATACAATTCACTTTATTTCGACTATAAAAAAGTCACTTTATAATATTAGGAATAGTAAGAAAAATTCAAATCTTTTTTTTGACTTATCCTCCTTGTCGCAAGCATATGTATTTTACAAATTATCACAAACCCGAGTTATTAATTTGTATAAGTTAAGATCTGTTCTTGAATATCATGGAACATCTTTTTTTCTTAAGACTGCAATAAAGGATTCTTTTGGAACACAAGGAATATTTCATTCCGAATCCGAATTAGGGCATACGAAATTTCCAAGTTCTGGAACGAATCAATGGAAAAACTGGTTAAGAGGTCATTATCAATACAATTTATCTCAGATTAGATGGTCTGGATTAATACCACAAAAATGGCGAAATACAATAAATCAACGCCGTATAACTCAAAAAAAAGATTTAACAAAATGGGATTCAAAAGACCAATTACTTCATTACAAAAAACAAAACGATTTTGAAGTATATTCATTACCAAACCAAAATAAAAAAGAGAATTTTAAAAAATACTATAGATATGACCTTTTATCATATAAATCTATTAATTATGAAAGGAAGACGGACTCATATATTATTTATGGATCACCATTGCAAGTAAATAAGAACCAAAGAATTTCTTATAATTACACCACACATAAACAAAAATTCTTTGATATACTAGAGGATATTCCTATCAATAATTATCTAGGAAAGGGTGATATTATGTATATAGAAAAAAATCCAGATAGAAAATATTTTGATTGGAAAATTCTCAACTTTTTTCTAAGAGAAAAAGTTGATATTGAGACCTGGATCAAAATGGATCCCAACAGTAATAAAAAAACTAAGATTGGAAGTAAGAATTACCAAAAAATTGATAAAATTCATAAGAACGATCTTTTTTATCTTACGCTTTATCAAGATTTAGAAAAAAATCCGCTCAATCAGAAAAAACACTTTTTTTGATTGGATGGAAATGAATGAAGAAATACAAAATCGCCACATATCGAATCTGGAACTTTGGTTCTTCCCAGAATTTGTGCTACTTTATAATGTATACAAAAAAAAACCGTGGATTATACCAAGCAAATTACTTCTTTTAAATTTGAATATAAATGAAAATGTTAGTGACAATAAAAACATCAATGGAAAGCAAAAATGGAATTTTTTTAGACTATCAAATGAAAAAAAATATTTTGAATTAAAGAATCGAAATCAAGAAGAAAAAGAACCCGCAGACCGAAGAGATATTGGATCAGATGCACAAAACCAAGGAAATCGAGGATCCGTTCTCTCAAATCAACAAAAAGATATTGAAGAAGATTATGCGAAATTGGTCCTGAAAAAGGGTAAAACGAAAAAACAATACAAGAACAAAAGTAACATAAAAGTAGAACTAAATGTCTTACTGAAATGGCATTTTCTTTTTCAATTGAGATACGACGATGGTTTAAAGCAAAGAATGATCAATAATATCAAGGTAAGTTATTTCTTGCTTGGACTGAAAAATCCAAGAAATCTTACTATATCGTCTATTC